>OY728139.1:1278433167-1279683167 GCA_963277665.1 Viscum album
TATAAAATATATTTTAAAATTGTAATAAATTAAAGCATAAAATAATTTTATATGAAATTAATCCATAAATAAAACCTTAGATCATTTTATTTGAAAATAATTATCATGTAAATCATGTCTTCCTATATTAATGAATAGAAAACAAAAGAACATAAGAATCTACTCAAGGGATATTTATTTTCTCTATAATTCTATTTTATATTTTATTGATCTCAAATAAATTTCGAACTACCATTGAAATAAGTTTTTAATCTATATTAATATCAACTAATAGCTCAAGAAAATTGTGTGTGTGGGGGGTGGGGGTATTTTGTAATATATTTCATACTATTATATGATGTTTCATTACTTTATTTTATTTTTTAATCATTGGTTATGTTTTATGTTTATAATGTAAAATAATTTACATATTGATAAACATAGAACTATATATATTCAATAAATTTAAAGTGTTCTTTGTTGATTGAAATTTATCTTCATTACTAAGTTTATTGGAATTTTGGGTTGCTGTTATAATCATTTTTCATTATGTATTTTCTAAAAACAATTTTAATTCATATTGGTTATATTTATTATCACTTCTAGACTAATTTTACTATAATTTGTGAATAATGGTTATCAAAATTTAATGTAATTTATTAAGGGGATATTGAATATTAATGGTAAAGTTCCTCAAGAAAAATCATTGTTCTCAAATAGGTAGAATATAGAAGGAATCATGATAAAGGGGCAGATAAAAACCATATTAAAAGTTTTAATTTTAAATTTTAAATTTTAATATGTATTTTGAAACTAAATTGTTCACTTAGATTTTAAAATTGTTATTTGGAGGCCCATAATGAGAATGAAGTATAATTTTTTTGGCCAAATGATCATATTCTCAAGGTATTAGGATATGAGAACCATGGGAGGGTACACTATCAAACTGGGAAGAGTGTTACCTCCTCTAGATATTGGGCAACTTCAGGTTCAATTTTTAAAATTATGGAGATGCGAAAAGATTTTGTAGTGGCCACAAATTCATATATAGATAAATAAGAGGCAAAAAGGTCATGTAGGATCAAGAATGGAATGAAAATGTTGAGGAAGAATTATGAAATTCATTAAATCCCGATGTCTGTGAAATCTAAAAGACACTATAATGGATTTTGATGCATACATTTTAATGATGCCTTCATTATATGGTTCCTTAGGTTATGTTCCTATAGGTTTTCAAGATGATAGCATTCTTAGTGATGGTAATGGTGATAGTAATACCAAGGATGATGCTGAGGATGATGGTGAGTTGATGACGAGGTTGATGATGGTGGTTGTGCTGATGATGATGATGGTGATGGTGGTAATATTATTTGTGATGATAGAGATATTGATGCTTTATATTTTTTACTGATATTTAAGACACATGATGTCTGGGGATTTTATGTGGATGAATATATGTGATGTTTTTTTTTTATCACTGGTATAATTCATTAATTAGCTTCTTGAATTTTATTAATTCGATGGAAGTGGATTGGGTTTTTTGTTTATTTGGTGCAGTTGTTGGATGCCTTTTATAGGTTCTGTGTCAGGGTGGGGGGATACAAGTGGTCTATTAAATTATTTGTATTTTCTTTTAGTGTATTTTCAAAGGATGTGTTATATTTTTGAATTTTTTCATAGTCTTATAGTGTTTATATAGGTGATGGTGGCTTGGGAAATATAGGTGGACTGCCTATTGGGAAGGATGGAGGAATCTATAAAAATAGTTTATAAACAATTTTTATATTTTAAATTCAGATGACTGGTACCAACAATTTAAATAATTTTTTTAAATAGTTTACATTCATGTGACATATATAAAAAATTTCTAGAAAACTGCCGGTACATGTCTGTTACTATATAAAAACTTCCAATGGGTTGGGGAACCATTGGAATTTCCTATTCCAATGCTTCTCCACCCTATAAAAATAGTTAAAAACCATTTTTATAGCCTCTTCTTCAAGAACTGTAGATATCATTAGGTATAATTTAATTATAAATTAACAAGTTATAAACATGAAATTATTAATGTAAAAATTTATTTATCTATCACATGTATGTATTATATATATTATTATATCATTTCAATGAAAAAAACTCATTTTTTAATTCTAATTCATTGATAAAATTATAATACGGTAGAAAAATAATAAATAAAATCCTTTTATGATTAAAAATATATTTTCTTTAAAAAATTGTATGTAAAATTCATTTTTAATTTACGAAAGTAAATATAATTTTGTTAAATTACGTTAAGGTGTATTTTTTATATCAAGAATATATTAACACTAATTTAATTATTAATTTATAAGATATATGAATATGAGTAGTTATTATTTAGAGTGTTAGTTTCCTATAAAATATTTTTCTCTCCTATTGTATTATTCCAAATTAAAAATGAATTTCTAAAATATAAAATTTTTCATAAAAAATATAATTATCCTTTTGTGTTTAGCATAACAATATTTCATTTGGATGATGTTTTAGGATTTTTCATAAGTGAAAAATATTTTGTGAATTGTGAAAAATAATATTTTTACAAAAACCAAGAAATTTATGACATCATCAGGTCATAATAAAATCATAAAAAATTATCATATTTTCATTAAATAAATTTTTATTTTATAATTTGGATTTTAAATTAAAAATATTAATTACATTTTAAAAATATATATTTTTATTTGAGATCATAAGTTATATTTTTATATAAAATTATTTTCTGGCATTATAAATTTACAATATTATAATAAATTCTAATAACTTTTCAAAACAATTTCCAATGTAGTTTATTTTATATCTAGAATCATAAGTTCCAAATTATTTGATATTTTATGTCATTGCCTTTATACAAAATAGAAAATTACCTGTCTAAAAATTAGTTACAATTGTAAAAGATAACATTATAAATGGATTAAAAAGGGTAAAATATATAAATCATGTTGAACAAATGTCTCTATATGAGTGGTTGAGGGATATTTTGACCAACAATAATTTCCCCTCCATTGTTTTCCACATTTCGAGCCACTTTCCTTGAATATTTCACATCTTTAGAAAAACATTCCGCTCATGTTATATATAAAAGGATCCTTCCCTACACAGCTTCTCATTACACCTCAATCCACTTAGTTCAACCAAAATCTACCCAAATACCATAAAACTCTTCTAAATATCATATAGGTTATAGAATGCTTAAATTACCTCCCCTTAAAGACTTATTCCATTCTTCAAATGAGTTTTCCCAAGGAATATGGTATATATTCCCAAAAAATCCTTTTTATTTATATTTCATTAAGTCCTCTTATTTAAAAAAAACAATAACATAAGTATAATTTTTATACTTATTTTTTATTATACTTATTTAAAAATAATTATTTGTCTTCATCCATTATCCTTAGAATAATTATAACATCATTCATGAGTGCATGTGGACTACCACATCGAGGAATCAAAATATTTGGTTTCTCATAACCATAATACCAGGTTAGTTAAAAAGGGGTATTTAATAAATAAATATGATATTTATAACATTATTAATATTTTGAAAATATTATTATATTTCTATCATGTTTATGTTCTATGTAAAACATAAAATCATTCATGTGCATATGTAAATTATTGTCTCCATCGAACGATGTGTTATATTTTTAATCACCTCCCTACATGACATTTTATTACATATCATTGATGTATTAATATATGATAGTTATATGTTTCTAAAATTATAATGCAAAAAAATCATTATAAATTAATCCTCTCACATAAGTAAATAATCTGAAACAAGCTCATCATGAATTCTATTCTCATGAACCATGTGCATAGTTTCAATCTAATGAACAATGGGATGTAAAATAATTGAAGAAAATTAATAAAATATCATTAATAATTCTTAAATTATGAAAATTGTGTCAAAAAATGTGGTCTAACATCCAAATTAGAAAACACAGATGATGTAATACACCATGATTTTATGGAATTTATCTTTAAAATTTTATTCTCTTAGATAACTTATGTTTCAAGAAACACCCATTATAAACGATTAATTAAATATTATTATAACATAGCCACTAAATTGGTCAGTGTAACATCCCATGTAAATAAAGAATATAAAATTTTCATATTTATTAATATTTTTGAATTAAATATTAATTTTAATTTAAAGGGGATGCTCTGATTGATGGAATACCAAATAGATAACAAAGAGATTATTTGCAATCTTATGTTGCACACAACGTTGAGTCATGCTGAAAAATAATAAAATATTATTATTTTAAATGGATGTTAACACATTGCCATTTTAGTGGAGGAAATGAAAAGAATGAACTAAAATAACATTTCTCATGTTTTTTAAATGATTTTACATTTATCCAATAATATTTACCGGCTAAAATTGTGAATGAATCCAATTTTAAGCATAAATACTCTAATAAAATTTAAAAGGTCGATTTTCCGCCTTTTGATAGAGACCCATTTTTAAATCTAGTGTTCTCACTTTTACATGTTATATATGAAAAAATAAAATTCTTCATTAGAATCATTAAAAAAAATTACTTTGGATGAATTTTTTTATTTTTCTGAAAAAGTTAATTTTTTAATGAATAGTGAAAAATACCGCATTTTAATTCAAAACTACCTTTTAATCAAATTTATATATATGGTAATATTATCTTTTTAATTGGTTGTAAAGTGTAATTATTTTTTTATTTTTACCATTTAATCAAATGTTTGTCATTGGATTTAATTTCACTATAAAATTTAACATAAAAAAGTGTCAATCTTTTGATAGTTATTAATTTTTAAAACACACTTTTTATTTTAACAACAGAAATTAATTTAAAATTAATTTCTAAAACTTCTATGTTTTGAATTTGGAAAAATTTATTCTATATTTGGAATCATTATGTCCAAATTTTGTAAATATATAACTTTTATTTTTAGACATTATGAATAATAACTTCAGTAAATATTTTATTTACCATGGTTAAAGGGTAAATCTGGTAAATAAGATTAAAAAATAATAACATAATAATAATTAATTACCCTAACATGTTTCCTAATATTATTTTCTGATTCATTTCCAACCATGGGCATCCTTGGGATTATTTTGGGACCCCATAGAAACACTTGAGAGTGATAATGATGTTTTATATTAATTAATTTAATGTAAGGATCAAAATAACATAAACATATATCTTTTAGAAAAAAAATTATAAGGGGTTATATAAGTGTTTTATTCAACTATAAATATTAATTTGAAAGATAAAACTATTTTATACATCATGGTAGTTTATGTATGATTTTTAGACATTAAATAAAGAAATTTAATTATGACACAACGGTGATGCGGTAATTGCTTCATTAATAAAGGATTCAAATAAATGATATTATTATTGTTAAAATAAATTTATTTTTAAAATTTTTATGCCATCCAAGAATTTTATGGATGAGTATAACTTGTTAACTATTCATTAATGTTTATTTTTAGAAGAAATCAAGTTGTTATAGATTTTCTATAAAAGTCTTGATATGAATAGTTTATAAATTGACATAAATGAGTTTTTAAATCCATAAATATTTTATTAAATGATAAAATAGTAATAAAAATATATGATTCGGCCAATTGACATATATAATGTTTATAATTTCATTACTGATCCATTTTTGGTCTCTTGAAATTTTATTGTAAATATATTAACCATACAGTAAGAATTTATAAGTGGATATGGTAAAGGATAATTAAGTTAACAAAGGGTTAAATATAAACGATAAGGATTAAAAAAATATCCAAAACCTATCCAATTATTATTGTATGATTTTACATAGACTGATATGAACCTTATCTTTGAATTAAATAAGTTTTGGTCCTTTTGAAACCAAAAATAATTTTATAATGAAATAATTCTTTCAAACTTTCCTAAAGAGCCCCTCCTCCCCCTTATAAATAGTTGTCACCTCTAACCCTTACTCACACCTCTCAAGACCCTTGGATCATCCAAAATCTATCCAAATAAGCTCCTAACATCTCTCTCTTCCACCCATAATCATTAACATAGGCATAAGTCACTTCAAGGAAGCCATTTGGTTCAAATGAAAGGGAGTTACCCAATTTAAATGTAATGTCTTCTCTCATGTTATTTTCTTTTATTTTCTTCAATAACCGCATGAACACTCTTAATTCCATTATTTTATAAAAAATAGTATCCTAAATATAATAGGATGTTTTTATGAGATTTATTTGAACTACACTTCCAAACACCTTCATATAATGGATATGATCATACTGTTTTTATGGACAGAAAACTACTTTCTCACGAAACGATGATTGTTCAATTATCTCATACCACCTATCATGGTGTCCTTTATGATAGAAATGTATTTATATATGATATATATTATATTTTTATTGTCTCTAAACTTCTGTATGTTTTATTTGAATCATACCTTAATGGTTCCCATAATGGGTAAATATGATAATTTAATTTGAGGAAGTGCGGACTATCGCCCCCTCAAAGTGATATGACTCGTTTAGGACAAACGTGGAATATATAAAGGATGGAGTTAATGAAATTTTATGTGATATTATATTGTAATTTTAATATATCTATTAATAATTAAATTTTTATTCCATTAAGTACAAAATTAAATGAAAGAAGTGTTCATTCGTGCGTACAACTTACCGTCTCTATGAACAATGAATTTCATTTCTTATCACCAAATATCATGTTCTATTATAAATACACAGATATATATATATACTATATATATATGATATATTTGATATATAAATCTTGAATATCATTCTATAGATAATGTAATTTTGACCAAAAGGATAACTTGTAATTATAAGAAGTTCATTTTTGACTCAAGTACCAAATATTTATAAAATGACCGTTAACTTAAATTGTTATGAAATGTTTATAATGTGGTAATAAGTGATATAAAAGGAATAGTAAAATTGAATAAGGTTCTTATGAAATTATAAATTAACTTTAGTTTATTAGTTAGGAGACTAATGATCGAACGATTCAAGTCAGACACGAGGTAAGGGAACTTCTTAACTGAATTTCCATTTTTTGGGTTAAACTTATACTTCATGATTATGTCACACTATGAGTATGTTTCAATGACCAATGATTGTTTTACAATTAATAACCACTTATATTTGGTGTATTTATATTTTTAACACATAATTATGTCATTGATTTTTCCTCAATCTAAGGATATGGTCTTTGTAAGGGACTTCATCTCAATCTCTTTTCATTGAGGCATATTTTGATTTATACACGACTTTCTTTTATATAGTGTATAAACCCCTTTGAACATTCATTTAATTCAAAGGGAATCGTTTTCTACGAATCATTTAACTAAATGACAAAAAATAATGTTTTTTAACCTACACGGTGACAACGACCTTTCCATCGCTGTGTGTACTATTTGATCTTTGGCTTCCTTAACAAGTCGTAGTGTTTTTTAAAAGGAAAACAAATACCATATACTCTTTTTAAATAATTTGGTATCGAAAATTGTTTTGAGAATGGATTTATTAAGTCAATATATTTAAATGTTATTGAAATGTGTAAATTTTATCTTTCCTTTATGATTGTTCATGTGTTATGATTATGTTATGGTTCATGGCCATTGTTTACACATATGGGTGGTTTCGTGATAAACCTATGGAGGGTGAGCCCAAGATAGATCTCTTTTTATTTGGGTAAAATGAAGCAGGTAAACATTAATGTTTTTACTAATATATTTTTGGAATATACTGTGATGGTTATTACAAACGTAACTCCCTACATGGCTATGAATGTTACAACGTAAGTATGATATTGATTCCAGAAGTTACCTTTATGATTTATGATTTCCATTTTTATTAATAAAACTTATGATTTTGTGAGGTATGTTAAAGATCGGAAAGTATTAGTTCATTGATTTGTATGTATTGATGGAATAATGTTTTCTATAATTTCTTTATAACCCTTAATGTGATTTTTATGCTCGCCCCATGTATTTGAAATGTTTTTCACAGTGTATAAAGATGGTTAAGAGAACTTAATAATTCAAAAAGATTTATATCAAGAAAAGAACTCTTGTTTTATTAAATTATTTTCCTTGTGAAACATTTCGATAGAGTAGAAGTATCGATGTTGTAATTTTTGAGATATAATGTAATATTTTGGGATTAATTCTCTCTACCTATAAACCTAAAAAGATACTCAATGTGAATTATTAACTTAATTCAAGATTATTTATTGTTTTAAGGTTGGGGGATTACTATTGGTATAAAAGGTCGGTTGAGAAAACTTTAGGGATTAGGAGTTTCTGTTAGACACATGGTTAGTCTCTATGTCTAATCCTTAAGTTAAATCCTTATTTTGTAACTTTTTCAGATGAAGGAAAGTTTGTTACAAATGGAAGGAAGAGGTTCTCAAATGACATTCCTATCCCTTCCTAATTAGATTTTTATAATAATTATTTCAAGGTCATGTTCAGATGATTTTGAAACATTTTCTAACATACAACTCACTTGCAAGAAATTTTTTTATATTTCAAACACCTTCGTTATACATCGATACTATCATAGATCATTGGTTGTATTTAATAAAATCATATTTTCTCAATATTTTCATATTTTCAATAAAGGTAAATATTATCAAAGCATTTTCAAATAGTTTTCATTATCACAAGATTTTGAAGAATATTATGATTTTGAAAAAGGTGCTGAAGAAAGAGAAACTTGCGCAAACTATTTATATTTACTTTTAAATTATATTCTATCAACACATACTTATAGTATTTTAAAATGACCATCGATTTAATGTCTCAAATCAAAATTTGTCCGACTATTTCATAAAAAGAAATTTTTATCATATGTTCTAAAATTATATGTCTTACATGATTATTTTCCAAAACTATTTTTCTGTGAGCACCCATATGACCCAAGTTGTACGAGGTGTATTTGGATAAAGGAAGAAGATGATTTTGAAGGATCTCTAAATCATTGTTTCAATGCATGTACAATTTATCTACGTGAACAAGATGATGATGAAACTAGGTGGACACCCTGATCAAGGTACAATTTTTTTCTTTGGGAATAGTGTTATTTTATGGAGGTAAAAAATGTCAATATATATAAGACTTCATGAATTGATATATTGAGGTTATTATGATTTAAGATAAAAATTAGAGGTACAATACAACCATTGAGGTTAAATCATGTTCGGGTTATTTTTGAGTTTTATAAAAAGTGACAACACAAAATATGGGTGATAACCCGTCGCGTCCAGCAAGGCCGTAGGATTCAAAACCACAACGGACGGGCGATAAGGGAACATCACCAACCACTAGCCTATATCAATTTTTCTGGTAAGTATGACTTATTCTTTTTAGTTAAATTATTGTATTGATCATGTATAAGTTTATTTTTTGAACTAACGTTTTATCAAATAGATATCCCTAGTATAAGAAAATGATCTCATGATTATGAGATTAAGGTTATTTTGGAATATGTTCTCACTTTTGGGAACACTATATGCCTAAGGAAAATATAGTACTATGATGTTTCATTTGAGGAGTAATTGAAGAATTTTATTTTGAAAGAATCTATTTTTTTTATTTTGTACATATAAGAATTTGGTTTTTTATGGAAATGATTAACCTATCCTAGAGATTATGTGATTAGGTTAATTAATTTTCAATATGTGACTTTAAGAGTAATAGATGTTATGTGGAGATAAATGTTAAGATTTATCTTGGAAGACTAGGTGATCAAATCCTTTTTATTTTTTGGGTTTCAATCTTAGTTTGGATTATAATGAAGGATTTCAAGGGAAAATGTTTATTGAATGGTCTTTGTTGAACTATTTGCAGTGTTTGTTCAATTTTGGATATTAAGAGTAGTTTTTCCTTTTATAAAAGATTATCCCTTTTGGGATTATCTGATCTTGTACTAACTATTTGGTTTTGGTTATTGTCTAAAGACGGGGGAAATATATAGGTCATCTTTTGTAGATTATGTGATTCTCTAGAAGTTAATTTTATCACTTTAGGTGTGACAATGTCATCATGAATACTCATACTTTATAAAGAATATGAGTTTGTGGTAGAAATTTATTAAAGGATGATACTCTTTTTGAATGGTATATATATTTCCTTATATCCTTAGTCAGTCTCATAAATAAATTATCCAACGTTATGAAATATAACCTAAAACAAAAACATTATCCTTTTAATTTTTCAAATAGGAAACCAATGACTGTTTAACCCAAAACGTATTTTTGGTTTTCTTGTTGTTAACATTCTCCTAGTAATATTTTCTATCACTCTCCCATCAGAACTTGACACTTCATTCTCCTCCAATTCCTTGTTTTCATACATGAAATCCTAGTATGTTTTATCTTGTGTAAAGTTTTTACGTATCTTTATTTCTTTTAAAGTGAAATTTATATTGACTCTTTTTTCAATGTGGGACTTTTAATGATGTTTTCAAGACCAATATTAAAATTGCAAGGACGCAATTCCAAAAATACTGGAAGGATGTAACATCCCAGGTAAATAAAGAAAATTAAATATTCATATTTATTAATATTTTTGAATTAAATATTATTTTTTTACTTTAAAGGGGATGTTATTTTTATGGCGTACCAAATATGAAATAATGGGTTTCTTTGAAATATTATGATGCACACAATGTTGAGTCTTTCTAGAAAATAATAATATAGTATTATTATTTTTAATGGTAGTTAATACTTATCTGTTGTATTGGCGTGAATGAAAAAAACCAACTACAATGTTATTTCCCATGTTTTTTAAATTTTTTTACATTTATCAAATAAAGTTTATCGGTCTAAAATGTGAATGAATCCAATTTTAAGCATAAATACTCTAATATTCATTTAAAGGTTGATTTATGGCCTTTTGATGGAGAACCCTTTTTAAATCTTGTTTTTGAAGCATTAATATGTTTTATTTGAAAAAATAAAATTATTCTTTAGAATTGGGACATCAACATTTACTTTTAATGAAATTGTTTTATTTTTTTGATAAAGTTCATATTTTTAATGAATAGTGAAAAATACCTCATTTTAATTCAGAACTTCCTTTTAATCTAATTTATTTATATGGTTAGATTATCTTTTTAGTTGGTTTTATATTCTAATTATATTATCATTTTACCGTTTAATCCAATGTTGGTAATTTTATGAAATTTCACTTTCAAATTGAACATAAACAAGTGTCAATCGTTTGATTGTTATTATTTATTAAAAACACACTTTTTATTTTGACAATGAGAAATAATTTTAAATTAATTTGATAAAATTATGTGTTTTGAAGTTGGAAAAATGGATTCCATATTTGGAATCATGAGGTCCAACTTTTGTAAATAGGTAACTTTTATTTTTTTACATTATGAATAAAAACATGAGTAAATATTTTATTTACCATGGTTAATGGGTAAATCTAGTAAATAAAAGTGAAAACAAACATTATAATAATATTAAATTACCCTAACATATGTCCTAATCCAATTTTCTGATAACTGGACCACCATGGGAATCATTGGGTCGATTTGGGGACCCCATGAAGCCACTCGGGAGTGAAAATGACATTTATACTAATTAATTTAATGTAAGAACAAAAATTACATAAACAAATATATTATAGTAAAATAGCTATATGTGGGGTTATATAAGTGTTCTCTTCAACTATAAATATTCATTTGAAATAAACAATGATTTTCTACATCATGGTAGTTTTTGTTTAATTTTTATATATTAAATAAATAAATTTAATTACAACACAGTGGTGATGTAGTAATTGCTTCATTCGTAAAGGATTCAAATAAATGATATTATATATATTAAAATAAATTTATTTTTAAACTTTTTATGCCATCCATGAATTGTATGGATGATTATAACTTGTTAAATTTGAATTAATGTTTCTTTTTCGAATGAATCAAGTTGTTATAGATTTTTTATAAAGGTGTCGATATGAATAGTTTATAAATTGACATAAATAAGTTTTTAAATCAATCAAAATTTCATTGAATGATAAAATAGTCCTCAAACGCTAGTATTCACCAAAATGACATAAATAATGTTAAAAATCTCATTAATTATCCATTTTGGGTCTCTTGGAATTTTATAGTAAATATATTAACCATATAGTTTGAATTTATAAGATGACATGATAAAGGTTAAATGTTTTAACAAAGGGATAAATAAAAAAGACAAGGATTAAACCAATATCCAAAACCTGTACAATTATTATTGGATGATTATATTTAAACTTATATGAAAATAAAATTTTAATTAAATATTTTTTGGTACTTTTGAAAATGAAAATAATTTTATAAAAAAATAATACTTTCAATCTTTCCTAAAGAGCCCATCCCCCCTCCCTTATAAATACCCATCAACTCTAACCATTACTCACACCTCTCAATCCTCATTGGCTCATACAACCTCTATCCAAATAATCTCCCAACTTATCTCTCTTCTCCCTAGAAGCCTTAACTTAGGCAGAAGGCCCATCAAGAATTTGTTTTGGTTCAATCCTAAACGAGTAACCCAATTTAAAGGTGATGTCCTCTCCCATGTTATTTTCTATTATTTTCCTTCTATAACCACATAAACTCTCTTTATTACATTATTTTATAAAAAACTATATCCGAAATTTACTAGGATGTTGTTATGAGAAATATTAGAACTACACATCCACACACCTCCATCTAATGGATATGAACATATTTTTCTGTGGATGGTGAACTACTGCCTCATGAAACGATGATCTTTCAATTATCTCCTACAACCTCTCATGGTGGAAATTATGATTGAACTATATTTATATATGATATATAATATATTTATATTGTCTTTACACTTATTTCTTTATCATTTATATCATACCTTCATGGTTCCCATAATGGGCAAATACGATAATTTCATTTGAGGGAGTGCGGACTACCACCCCCTCAAAGTGATATGACTCGTTCATTCCATTCGTGGAATGTATAAAGGATGGAATTAATAAAATTATATATGATATTATAATTGAATAATAATATACTTATTTATGATTATGTTTTCATTCCATTAAATAAAAAATAGAAATGTAAGTAGTGTTCATGAGTACGTACGACTTACCGTTTTCATGAACGATGCATTTAAATTCTTATATACAAATGTTATGTACTATTATAAATACACACATATAAATATATATATATACATGATATATAAAATATATATTATATCTAAATCTTGAATATCATTCTGGATATCATGTACTTTTGACCACATGGATAACTTGTAATTTTAATAAGTTTATTTTTGAATCAAGTACCAAATATCGAGAAACCGACCATTATTAACATAAATGATTATGTAATGATTATAACATGGTAATAAGTGATATAAAAGGAATAATAAACTTGAAAAATTTTATGAATCAAGTACAAATTTACTTTATTTTGATATTTAGGAGACTAAAGAATGAAAGAGTCAAGTCAGATACGAGGTAAGGGAACTTCTTAACCTAATTTCCATTCTTTAGGTTTAAATTATACTTCTTGATTATGCCATGATATGAATATGTTTGAATGACCTATGATTTTTGTACACTTAATATACACTTATATTGGGTGTATTTATATTTTTCACACATAATTATTTCATTTATTTGTCCTTAATCTATAGTTATGATCTTTGTAAGTGACTTCGTCTCAATATCCTTTAATTGAGGCATATTTTCATTTATACATGACTCTTTTTATACAATGTATAAACCCCTTTGGATTTTCATTTCATTCAAAGGGAATATTTTTCTATGAAGTGTTTTAATAAACAATAAAAATGAATTTTTTTAAACGTATGCGGTGACAACGACCTTTTCTCCGCTAAGAGTATTATTTGATCTTTAGGTTCCATAACATGTCATAGTGGTTTTTTAAAGGAAAATAAATACAATATACTCTTTTTATGTATTTTGGAGTTGAAAATGTTTTTGAGAATGGATTGATTAATTCAATATACTGAAATTATATTGCAATGTGGAAAATTTATCTTTCCTTTATGATTGTTCATGTATTATGATTATGTTATGGTTCTTGGGAATTGTTTATGCATATGGGTGGTTCTGTGATAAACCTATGCCGGGTGAGCCTAATATAGCTCTCTGATGCATTGGGTAACATGATGGAGGTAAACATTAATGTTTCTCCTAAGAGATTTAGGGAATATACAATGATGGGTATTCCAAACGTAACTGCCTATGTAACTGTGAAAGATACAACGTAAGTATGTTATAGATGCCACAAGTTACCATAATGATTTATGATTTCCATTTTTTATTCATAAAACATATGCTTTTTATGGTATGTTAAAGATTGAAAATATGATTTCATTGATTTTTATGTATTGATGGACTATTGTTTTTTTTCATTTTTTTATAACCCTAACTGATCGTTTTATGATCACCCTAAGTTTTTGAAATGTTTTTAATAGGGTTTAAAGAATGGTAAGAGAAAATAAGAATTCAAAAAGATTTATATCAAGAAAATAACTCTTGTTTTATCAAAAAAGTTTTATTATTGTGAAAAATTTGGATAGAGTAGAAGTGTCTACTATGTAATTTTTGAGAAGTAATGTAATAGTTACGACCTAATTCTCTAAAACTCAAAACCTTAAAATATGCTCATTGTGAATTATTAACTTAATTCAAGATTAAGTAATGTGTTTAGGAAAGGGCCTTACAGTAAGAAATAATATTATTATGAAAATTATTAAATTTATAATATATATAATCAATATAATGTTTAAAATTAATATTAAATGTTTTCTAGACATGATAAATAAAATAATATTTTATATACAAAAAACTATATTTTCTAATGGGGTTTTTTCACCTTTTAATGGTGCACCATTTCAATATAAATTTTGATAACTTTATAAATTATATTTTAAAAAATATTTTTTTTGAAAGTGTAATATCAAAATATGCTTTAATAGAATTTTGGTTATTTTTCTGGTAAGTTTCATGTTTTGATGAATATTGAGAAATACTTGATTATAATTGAAAACAATTTTTTTGTCAAAATAATTAATAGTGTTAAATTTTATTTTTTATTTTTTTAATGTATGATTATATCAATTTTATATTATTTAATCCAATTTATGTAATTTTAATCAAATTCAAATTTAATTTGGATATAAAAACATATCAATCTTTTGAACATTTACACTTTAACAACATATTTTCTCACCACATTAATAATATTTATTTTAAATTAATTTTAGATTATTTTTGTTTTTAATTATTAAAAAACAATTACTTATGTTGGATCAGAAGTTTTAATTTCCTAAATGTGTCACTTTTATTTTTAGATAATATAAATAGTATCTTTAATAATCTTTATTACCAAGGATAAGGTTTAATCATGTAATTACGGGAAAATAATATTATATATATTAACAAATTACCCTAAAATTTATTATGATTTTATTGGATGAGTTATTATTGACCAAAATAAACATTGGGATGATTTTATGGCCTCTTGGAGCTACTTGGGTGAATTTAGGCCTTTATAGTATTTTCTCTGAGGTAAATTTTAATATGTCAAACTCATGTTTTAATAACTATTATATTTTTCATATGTGGTTAGTCAAAATATATCTTCTACTATAAAATGTATTTTTTAATATTTTTATTCTTCATCAGGGTAATTAAATTTTTATTTGTAAGGAATAAATATCTACCTTAAATGCTTGCGCAATGATGATGTCGTAATTGTTTAATTCTTAGAAATATAAAATAAATGATATTAAAAATATTAAAATAAAAACAAATTTAGGCAATTAATGACCAAATACTTTTTTAGAGGACTTAGACATATTAAGTATGTATTAATGGTTTTTTAGAAGTTAACTTGTTTTTGGATGTTTTTTAAAATTCAAAGTATTGAATACATTAAAAATTGACATTATTGATATTTTAAAATAAATAATATTTTATTAAATGATATAGAATTTATAAATATAAAAAATTAATCAAAAGGATTATGTAAGGTTGAATATTTCATAGAAGATTATTTTTTCATTATTTTTTCATTTTATAGTAACAATATTTACACTAAAATAGTAAAAAAGCATGGTTTCATGGTAAGAGTTAATGAGATTAAATAAGTGTAAAAAAGAAAATAAAGGGGTAAAAATGTGACCTAAACATGACTAACAATTTTTGGCTGGGGGGATTTATACCCATCATCATCTTATATTAGAAATAAATCAAATTGGAACCTGTTTTAATTGAAAATTAGTTTATATTAATTTAATATTTTGACAGTTTCAAAAAGTACTCATCATCTCAATTATAAAAGGACACTTACTCCTTCAATTCTTCACACCACATTGAGCCTTATATATTTACCAACCCCTACCTATTTTTCTCACCAACATTCTTATCCATGTAATTTATATCGATATATTCCAAATTAAAAAAACCCTATATTCCTTAATAAGATATCTAATGGAATTCCACTCAAGACGAGGAGGTTAAAGATCGTTAAACTAAAAGAAAATGAAATGTAAGGGATTTTCATCTCACTTTTATTTCAAGGGGATATATGACTTCTTCCCCACTTATATCTTTTTAGTGGTGTATATACTTTCCCTTTAATATAATATCATGAATGTCCAAATCTTCATGGTATTTAAAGATTAATTTCATGTTATGGGGCATAAGATTCAACTGATTTCTAATTGGTAAGGGTTATTTCACAATCTAATTATTATTTAGGGTTATTTATGTTTAAGTCTCCATTGTGTAATATTTTTATTCCATGTCCATTTTTTATAAAAAAAATCCAAATGGTTTTTACTATTGTACTACAAATGAATAAAGCCTTTTACCTATGTTCACATTTTTATAAAATGTTTTAAAATAATCATTTTTCATTTTCCAAATATGGTTCCTTATTGAATTTTTTGACAATAAATTTAATATGAATGTTGTTTAACTTCTAAAAAATGAGATCTTTTTTCATGCATAACTTCTTAATGATTAAATGCATCCTTTACATGTTCATATGTTTATTTTAAAACAAAATTCTTTATTTTATAATTTTTTTGTTTTAATCATACGTGATTTTCAAATTTAAAACACATCAATTTCCTATTGAATTTTTCAAAGACCTCATTGAAATTATTTTCAACCTTTTCAACATCGTTTATTTAATATTATGATTCATTGATGTTTATTTCTTATGAAACTATCTACCATATTTTATTAAATGGTTATTGATTAGTTTTATGGGGGATGTACTATTTTGATACCATTCAACATATTAATTTAGATGGTTTGTAATTATGCTTAAGAAATTAGTAATTTTATTGACATTATATATTATAGTTTCAATAAAAATCTATATGTTGATTATATTTCCCCATGTTCATATAATGAATTAATTTGACTTAGTTAGTGATTGGGGTGGGGGTGGGGGTCATATACTCCCTTGATGCATTATTAGGTCTCATGAGACATACTAGAATGGGGTTTTTCCATGTTATTACCCATTTATTAGATTCTAGGTACGAAGACTTGATAATGTTGGATTATTGGAATGAATCTTTGACAATATTGAACACTTTGTATTAATCCTCAATAGTATGTTTTGTATTTTCAGTATTATTAATTCCATTATTATGAATTTTTTTATTTTTATTCCATGTGATTATTTTATTAGTTAGAATATCCAAGGTTATGTTTGAATTTCATGTGATTATTAATATAGAATTATTTGATCATGTATTAGTGCTGACATTTTATAATCTAGTTATTGATTCAATGTAATTTATTTAGTATATTTACCCTTCCATATTTTTTGTTCCTTATTCACTCATAGCTTTCACTATATGATTATCTTTACTGAGAATTTGATCTCACCCCTTTCATGTGTTTTATTTTCCCAAGGATTCCAACAAGAATAATAAGATTGATATGAAGGGTTTCACAATGGGGATATAATGATATACTCAATTAATTTATTTTTCAATTTTCTATTTAAAAATGTAATGAGGATTTCATTTATGTCTCTAGTTTACCAAAACTGCTGAACTATTCAGTCATTGTGATTCAATTCATTATATCTCACACCAATGTAATAATCTAACCACCAACTCTAGGGAACATGGGTAAAGGTCTTTATATTTGGTATGAGAGGACGTTTACTATATAACATGGGAAATATATTTAATAAAAATTTGATTTGGGAACAAAACCCTATGAAAAAATTTGTAAATATATCCAAAAAGAGTATGATTATGATTTATATATTAGTTATACTAAAATTTTCAACTTTGGTTTTGTGAATCACTAGTTATATGATTGTACATTATGTTAATAAATGTTACGATATAATATAGTGTTTTCCATTTTTTTATAAATGGAACATAGAGGAAGTAGTAGAAGAGGTATCAATGCATATAGGGAATATACTCCTAAGAAATAAATTGAAGCTGGAGTTGGAGTTGGAGTTGAAGTTGCAACTAGAGGTGAACAAATCTTAACTTAATTGGGATATCTGACATAGGTTCTGAGCAATAACCATAATAATATGGAGCATCCCAATCCAAAATTTAATTTATCAATGTTAGAACAATTTATGTTACCTAAATCTACATCATTCAATGGAACTGAAAATTCATTGGTAGCAGAGAAATTAATATGTTCTATAGAAACGATATTTCACTATTTGAGATGTAATGAATGGAAGAAGGTTTTCCTCACATTATATTACCTCTCTGATGGCAGTGTGCAGGTAAGAAGGTTTTTCACTACGCATTCATGGCATTGAGATTCTATGAGCACGATGATCGACCTCAGTTGCTACTTCAATCCTACTGAGGTGTTTGTTGGCCCTCCAAGGAAGGATACATTGAAGGTAAAAACTGCTGCGACAGAGGTATGTGCATCTGATGGATTGACAGTGTCAGTCACAGATGATGCGGATCTTCATGATCCGGTGTTTTATACCAAGTTTGAGTGATGAAAAGTGCCGGCGGTAGCCAAGTATGGCTCATCTCACAGATATGAGGAATATGACCTAATTTCGGTGAGATCTGAGCAGGTTGAAGGCCGCATCACTCCGTTGATTTCTGCAGCGGTTGATACGGTGGTCATGGAGGTGGCTGGAAATATTGTGTTGGTTGAAGGTGAAGTTGTTCGTCATGAATCCGTGGTGATTACTGAGCATGCCGCGGTAGTCGAGCATGATTTATCTAAAGGATCTGTCCCAATTGTGGAGAGATCTTGGAAAATCGATGACAAGAATCCATCTTTTGTGGATGAAGTTGTGTTGACGCGAGGGTAATTGTCTCGTGCAGCCGAGATATGGTCTAAAACCATAGAGGTTGCGGCGAAGACATATGATGTTTTTGCTGGCATGATAGGTACATGAAACCCTGGTAAGTACCATGAAGGGATGTAAGAGGATTCTACTCAACATCATTTCAAATCTGTGTGTGATGGTGCTACTGAATTTTTTCTGAAAAGAGGTGATACTGCCCGTGTGGTTGAAAATAGAGAAGTTATACTTGATAGATTTAAAATTTGTGAGCATTCAATCATTTCAAGACTTTTTATCCCTCATGGGGGAATTATTTGGAATATTGATGATTTGGTCAGGAAGTTGATTGTTTTTTGGGGTTTTTCTGATTGGCAATGCGTATCCATGGGTCGAGGATTATTTCACATTATTTTCCCATCTGAGGATCTGATGCGACGTGCTTGGGGGTTTGGATCTGTTGCGCTAAAGCCAGGTATGATTTGATTTTAAGAATGGGACTTTTGTTTCAATCTTTTCCCAATTAAAAACACCATGGTTCAAGTTTGGATTAAAATTCTTTGTCTTCATTAGATTTTGTGGAATCCTAAGATTATTTTTAACATTGCCTCTACTGTGGGAATTCCAATAAAAATGGATAGGACCACTGAATATGCGAAGTTTGGTCATTATGCTAGGGTACTGGTTGAAGTCAATCTGAGTTCTTGTCTGATTCATAATATTGTTTTGTCTACATTGGATGCTGACATCTCCCTTAAAATTGATTATGAGAGATTACAATATTTCCACATAGACTGTAAAGTGATTGGTCATGTCAAAGATAAGTGCTGCAGGAAAATCATATGCTCTTTTTTCTCGTGAAAAGGGCACCCTGAGGTATCTTGTAAGAAGAAGTTGATGAAACATACAATGAAAAACAGCGGTGTTAACAAAGACAAAAGTTTTATCGATGTTGGTGTTCCACAATCTGTGGAATATATTCCTTGTGAATTAGCACAAGGGAATCAGGTGTCTTAGGAGGTTGAATCAAGAGTACCTATGAATGCAGGGGAAGGTAGGACTGACTTGACTAAATATGAGCCAGGTTTGGCCCTGTTGTTGGTTCCTAAGTAGGGTGTTTAGGGCGGCATGATATCAGAAATGGAGCAGCAAGATTTTGGTCCTACATTCAAGGAGAAACAAAATACAAGCGGCATTTTAAAATTTCAGGAGGAAATTACCAAATTAAGGGAAACGCAAGGCCTCCACAGAAGGTGGTATGATGTTGAAGATGGTTCCCCAAGAAATTTAACTTATAGTCAGACTTTATCCAAAGGAAAAATGGTTGTGGACCAATTGGTTCCTCCTAAGAAAGCAAGACCGAGGAAAGACTACTCACATCTGAAGCCAACTATAGTTACTCGGTCCCATGGTTCTTGTGATTATGAGTTTAATTGGGATGATGATTATTATGCTGCCTACTGTTGCTATAATTATTGATGTCCTTTCTTTTTCTTGGCATGAGGGCATGTTGCTTGTATAACCTCGTCCATCCTCTCTTTTTTTTCTTTTTCTCTTAATAAAAAGGGCTATGCCCTAAAATTTCAGTATACTACCTCTCTGGATATGTCGATCAATGGTATTAATTTATTCAAAACTATAAGGAGGAAGAGGAAATAGAAAACAATGACTGTGTTAATTTTAAATAACTTTTCTTAGAAAAATATTTTTCTCTTGAACTAAGAGAAGATATAGAGAGACAATTCTTATGCCTGAGACAGAGGATGTAGAGAATGTTGAAATAGATGAAGCTATATTTACAAGATTATCAATTCATTTTTGTGGAATACATACATAAACCAAGTAATAAGATTGATCATATATTTTATGGGTTAAATTAATTTCTCTTAAAGGCACTAGTCTCCAAAACATTCTTCTCGTACGAGGATGTTGTCTCATGCGTTATCATGATATAGATATAATTATAAAAGACATATGATTACAAAAAGATGTAATAGAAGAAGTGAATTATAGTGAAAGAGTTGTAGAAAAGAGATAAGGTAAACAAGGACCTTTCAACATGTGATATGTGTTGAAAGAAACACCAAGGAACATGAATAAAAGGAAGATGGGTTTGTTTGAAGTGTGGGGGAAAAGGCCACCATACACATGATGTTATGGAAAAGAAAGAATTTTTTAATTTTTAATTATTCCACTATAAGGGTATGTGGAACTATGAAAATTAATTCCCTAAGCATAAAGGGATTAAATCTTAGAATACTTGGAGGGGTGAAAGTAAATCATCTGTTGTTACTATAGTTGAAGTGTAATAATTATTATATTTGTTTTTTCATTTCTATGAATCATAAGATATATAAGGAATGTATTATAGTATTTCTTCTTTAAGGATTACTAAGAATGCTTGTTTTGATAATTTTTAAGGTGATCAAGTTATCTAAATATATCGTATGAGATAATAACAGATAAATTATGTGGTTTGGGGAATCTAATGTTATGTTTTTAAAAAAATTAGTGACTTTACATGTAAATGTTTTGTCTTTGAATTTGGAAAGATGTATTTTTTATGAGTCCTAACATAATTACTTATATAATGGATTCAGTTGAAATTTGGATATTAGTGTTTAATGTTGAATTATAATGAATCAAATAAGATAAACTATACTAACCATTTTTGTTTCTGTAAAAATTTAAAATATTATGTAATGGATCATGGATATTACGATTCATAAAAGTTCTTATGGAATTAAAGAATCATCTTGAACATTCATTTCAATGTGTAACGGATGAAGTGAAAATATATTGAATAATATCTAAAGGATGAAGTTTTTATTTTGAAATGAAAATATATCATGTATATTTGTATCATTACTATCAAAGAGTCCCTCAACTCAAAGAAAACAATTTTGAAAAAAAAATTATCTGTTTACTTTGTTTTTGAGAAATCAATGGTCTTTCACCCAATTCCCAAAATATGGTTTTGTTATGGTTAAATTCCTAATGACCCTGTTCTATATCACTCACAATTCAAACATGGTAGTTATATTACTCTTCCATGTCTAGGTTTTCACTTTCTTAAAATTTTGTCCTATTTGAAAAAATAATTTTGTCGGGACCATCACATTTCCATTTCCTTCTTATTAAGAGGAAATTTTATAAGCCCTATTTATTATGTGGGTTTCCCACAAATTAATTTTTATGTATAATGATTTTTATTTTTTAAGATTAATTTCAAATATTTAGGACTAAATATATTTATGGATGTGATAATCTAGCAAACCAATAGTTAATGGTATGTCTCTTTTTAAATTTAATCTCTTTTACAACTTATGTTTCACACAACACCCAACGTAGATGAATAATGAAATATTATTATAACCAAGTTGTTAAAATTATCATGAATGAATATTATTAAACATATTATGAAATATATATTTCATATATTCAATTTAAGGTTTAAAAACCATCTTATATGTTTTTTAAACATGTTATAAATATAAATCCCCTTTTATGCATAAAATATTATATAGTTCTAATAGTAGGTTTTCCAAGTTTTAATGGTGCACATATTTTATAACTAAATTTTTTATCACTTATAAATTATATTTCAAAATATAGAAATAAATTTTTAAATATGAACACTAAAATTTAGTTTGGTTGATTTTTTGTTATTTTCAGATAAGCTTCATGTTTTGATGAATAATGAAAACGAAATGATTTTAACTGAAGAAAATTTTTTCATCCCAATAACTTATTGTGTTAAATTAGATGTTTGATTGGTTTTAAATTAAAATTAAATCAATTTTATATAATTTTATCCAATTTAGTTCATCATAATCATTTTTATATTTAATTTTGATAAAAAAAATTCAATCCATTAAATGTTTTCAAATTAGTAACCCATTTTCTCACCATGTCAACGAGATAAATTTTAAATTAACATTATTTTATTATGTGTCTTGAATTTTTAAAAATGGATTAAGTATTTGTAATATGATGTTCCAAATTTAGTAAATATGTACCTTAAATTTTTGGACAACATGAATAGTGGCTTTAGTAATTTTTATTACTACTAATTTGGGAGAATATGGTGTGTTAGGGAAAAAATAATATTTTAAATGTCATAAAATCACCCTAAACCTTTTAATAATTCTATTGGATGTGTTATTGTCAACCAAAATAATCCTTAGGTTTATTTTAGGGCCTCTTTGAGGCTCTTTTTTTACCATAAAAATTTTATAGTATTTTGTTTTAAGGAGAGTGAAATATGTTATACTCATGTTTTTAATAAGTATCACATTTTAATAAGTTGTTATAAAAACAATATCTTCGGTTATAAATAGTCATTTTATATAAAAAAATTCATCTTCAACATGATAATTTATTTTTTTATTTTTAGGAAATACATAATTACCTTAGTGGCTTACCCAATGGTGTTGTAGGGATAGACTTATTAATGTAAATATCAAATAAATGATATAAAAATATTAAAATAAATATAATTTAAGATAATTAATGTCATAAAAAAAATTTATAGATTATATAAACTTATTAGGAATATATTAAGTGTTATTTCAAAGATATCTGGTCTATTTATTATTTTAAATTCAATGTATTTAATAGTGTTAAAATTTACATTAATGATATTTTAAACAAATAGTATTTTATTAAATGATATAATTGTTAAAAAAATCTAAAATTTATCCAAATTAATGACCTAAGGTTAAAAATATCATCCATGATTAATTTATTGTTCTATTTTCATTTAATTTTAATAATATATACCCTCAAAGAGAAATAATCCATGTTTTCATGGTAAGAGTTAAAGGGATTAGATAAGGGTTAAAACCAAATGATAGGGTTCAAATGTGACCTATACATGTCTAAAAATTATTTTTTAGAATATTTAAAACCATATACATCTTATATTCAAACTAACTCACATTGGATTGATTTCAAATTGAAACTCAATTTATATTAATATAATACTTTGAGTATTTCCATAAGTCTCCCTCACCTCAATTATAAAAGAGAACATCCTCCCTCAATTATTCACACCAATTTGAGCCTTCTAACTTGACCAAACACTACCCATTTCTCCTACCAATATCCTGAGACTTGTTTTGAGGATCATGGTCTTACTAAATTACCTAACCTATATCCCATAAGAATAAATCTAAAGGATGTATGTAGAATAATAAGAGGTTAAATTACATTCAACTAAAGAAAATTACAAGGTAAGAGATTTTTGTTTCACTTTTGTTTATGTGGGATACATTCCTTATTCACCACATATTTATTTGTCAAGAATTATATACTTACCCTTTAGTATATTATAATTAATACCCATATCATCATGTTATTTATTATTTCATTTAAATTTATGGGGCATAAGGTTCAATTTATTACAATGTGGTATGGGTTATTTCGCAATCTCATTATTATTCATGATTGGTCTTGTTTAAGTCTCTACAGTGTAAAAATTTTCTTCTATTCTAGTGTTTTCAAAAATTGTTTTCAAAAGGTTTTTTACTATTATCCTAAAATTATTAATATATTTTACCATTGTTTGACATTTTATAAATTAGTTTGAGAGTAATTTTTTTATCATTTTACAAATGAGGTAATTTATTACCTTTTTTGGAAAAAATACAAAAGGAATATTTTTCTACTTAAACATCATGAGAAGATTTCCCCAACTTCATAATGACCTATTGATTTACTTATTCCATTACTTATTTAAATTGATATTTTCATAGAAAATGTTTTCTTTTATTAATGTGATTTTTTAACGATAAGTGATTTTCAATGTAAAAAAGGATTACTTTCTTAAATAATTTATCAAAGTCATAATTTAATGTTTTTTACACATTGTAAAAATTATTTATTGAATATTATGATTCATTGAGTTTGATTTTTTAGGATACCATCTACCATACTATATTAAATGGTTATTTATTAGTTTGGATGGGAATATACTATTTATAAACCATTAACCATATTACTCAGGGTGGTTTTTTATTACAGTTACTAAATGGATAAGTTTACTTACATTTGGTATACAAGTTTCAATAAAAATATGTATGTAGATTATATTTCAAAACATTTATATGAGGAATACATTGGACCTAGTATGTGAGTTTGGGGCCCACTATAGCCACTCAATGCACTGATAAGTCTCATGATACAAACTAGACTAGGTTTTATGAAAATCCCCTAACCATTTATTAGATTCATGGTATGAATCCTTGATAATTTTAAATTATTGTCATGAATCACTGACAATATTATATTCATGGTATGATGCCTGAATAGTATTTTTTAGATTCTCAACATTATGAATTCCATCATTATGAAATCAGTTACCAATATTTCATGTGATTATTCAACTTGTTAGAATATCTATGGTAAAGTTTCTTTTTTATGTGATTATATATATATAATTATTTGATCTTCATTAATTCATATCATATTATTCTCAATATATTAACTAAATGGAATTTGTTTTTGTTATATATCTTTCTATATTTTGTTATGCCTTATTTACTCATATATTCCAATGTAGGCTTACCCTTACTAAGAATTTGAGATCACCCCTTTCATATGATTCATTTTTTCTAGGATTCTAAGAAATATATTATGGATGATATGCAGGGTTAGAAAAAGGGGAAATAATGACCGACTTGATGAAATTATTTGTGTATTCTATGTTTTATAATGTGTTTTTTGTTTAATTAATGTATCAAGTTTACCAATACTACTAAACTATTCATTCCTTTGGGATGTGATTCTATATATCCTATTCCAATGTAAAAAATTAAATGCTGACTCTAGAAAACTGGGGTCGGGGTCTTTACATATGAAATAATCATAATTAGTTAGCTCTAATGGTAAAAATAAATGTTAAATGATTAATAGATTTTTAGTGTATTATTATAATTATGTAAAATAAAATTTAATAGATTTGAATAATGATTTGAAATAGGTTTTCAGTAGGTTTAATATTAATATAGAGGATGTTATGCAGATTTTGTAGAAGTTAGAAGCATAAGGTATGGGTTTCCATCTCAATTTCCATTCATTGAATCTGGTCATACTTTTTTGTGCATATTTTTATTTTATATGTTTTACTTGTATCCCCATTTTCATTTATTCTTATTATTAATTTATATTTCGTGGGATTTACAAGCATTTTCATGAATATTTCTTTTTACTACTTTTGATTAAATTATTTCCAAATTTGAAATTTGTTTTCCTGACTCATGTTATATTAATGAGTCATAATTATTCTTCTCTGACTGAGATTTTATAATATTGTTTTTTATATCTTAGGATGATATTATATTGAGTTTCCTCATTATTTTATAGGAATTTACATTAAGGGGTGTATTCCTTCATTAAAATGGATGATGTTAATAATAATGCACATATTTCCAAAATAAGAACTTTTTATTTCTTTTCTATATTCATTATTCTTACCAATGATAACCATTGTTATTTTTTAAATCAATTTTTTCAGTTGATCTTCAAATTTTTATTTACCACTTTTTAGATAATTTTTTTGTTTACTCATTTAATGGTGTGAGATTCAATAATGATATTTTTATATGAATTTGGAAGGTTTTTTCTTTTTTAGACCGTATATTTTATTTTCCACTCTACCTTTTCATTGGAAAACCATTATATCATTTTCAATTATTATTTATTAAGATTAGTTAAAACAAAATTATTGAAAATCATTCAAGAAAAATTATTGAAAATATTACATTTTTGGACACTAAACATAACCTCTAATCATTAAAAAAATATTGATAAATGTTTTATAAGGAATATTTTATGTTTCACATCCATTATCCACTTTGACACCAAAATATATATGTCTTATAGCATCAATTTTTATGAATAACCATCTATATTCATTTATAAAATTAATTTTTTTATTGATAGAATTATTCATATATACCAATATATTTTTTAATATAATTTTATATGAAATCACTCGCATATGTTTTGAAACCGATTTACATTCCAAGGGTTTAATATTATATGATTGGTGATTAATTACATGTTGATAATATATCTAATTATTATTATTATGTGATGGTTTGGACTAATATAAACCTTCAATGAATTGAAAAAGGATTTACATATCACGAGATAATAATGGAAAATGAGTATTGAATCCTAATCCACTATGGGAAATATGTTTTGATGCATGGTCCATTATGGGAAATTGGTTATGATTCTTGATCCACAATTGTAAATTTTATTTGATTCGTGTTCCACTATTTGAAACACAAAGATATTTTTCATCAACTATGTTATGTTTTCTATACATAATTTTGTGCCAAATATTTATGATATATACCCAAGTTAGGATCCCTGAATCATGTTTATTATATCATTATTTATACAATTTTTATTTAGTATAGGTGTTAATATTTTATAATTACATGTCCTTATATTATAACTTAAATATGACTATTATTATTACACTTTCTTTTAATGAGATATTTTTTCCATTCTCAGGTATTCTTACAATATTATTATGTAACCCTTGATGATGTGATGATATGTTTTTTCCTTAATGACAATTTGAGCTCATAACTTTCTTATGATTCCATTACCTAGGTTGTGAATATTAATATGACCAATGATGATTCTAGAAGGGTGTCTTGTGTGGTTCAATTATAGAGAAAGTGTCACAAGTTTAGTGAAATAAGTTTCTTATATAGCTGGTATGAAAACACACTAACACTACAGTTCATGGGATTATATGATTAATTATGATATATATTTTTTAAATTATGGAAATGATTTAAAATAAAGATATGTTTATCTTTGGTCATATCACATGGAAATAAATACTTGGTATGAAGTATGTGTTTATAACACTGAACTCGGGAATGTGGGTCTAGGGTGCCTCAATTTTCATCGGGGTGTGTTTTGGATATTTTTTTGGATTATGACTAAAATATATAAACATACATTTATAAATAAACCTATGTTTTAGTAAGGTATAAATTTAATGGTTTCCACAAATTAAGTCCCAATTTATATACAAACAAGTGGATGTAGTATTTAGAATATATGCACAAAGGGTGAATTACCCTAAAATGGATGGTTGGCTATTAACTTGTTCTTCACCTGGTGTCTACAAAATATTTCCTACCAAAGACATAAATTGAAACTCCTAGGGGATATTATTTTTTTATTCTCATGTTATTTATGAACCATAAATTTTAATATGATTATATTTAGGTCAATGAACGTAATGAGAAAATTCCCCTTGATAACATTGATTAAAGTTTAGAAATTTATAAGTTTCTATACATATGTCATATATAATTTATTTTTTTGTGATATTGGTTTTTATTTTTATAAGGTTATCAAAATTGAGTATTCTCAACCATGATTTTACACTATTTTAGTATATGGATAAAAATATTAGGAACTGAGTGAATAATTAGTGTGATAGAAAACTTAATTGTAAATTGTAATGATAAACCAAAGATGATATCATATTGAGTGAAAAATCATAAATTTATGCCTACTCAACTATATTGAATTATTACTAAAAACTAGACCCTATATTAATTTCCTAATAATAGTAAAACTAGGTTTTATGATGGTTTTTGTGATAAGAAACATAGGGGAGAATGTGGAAAGAATCACAAAGGTAAATGACTTAATGGAAAAATAATATGTTTTTTTTGTGGTAAAGGAGGTCATCAAAAAACAAATTTTGGAAGGATAATAAAGAGTTCACTTAATATAACAAAAGTAAATATATTTCCTTCTAAAGTACCATAAAATTAAAAATGTCTTAAAAGTGGGGAACTCTAGAATTATCTAATTTAATAAACTAATCACATGGATATTAAGGATGATGAGAATCACCCCCCTAACCAATTAAATATAGAAGGTCCTACACTATAACAATCACGGATGTGGATCATGATAATTAATGTTAAAGTTTCTTCCACACTAGAGTAATAGATTTATAATTGGATATTGATTTAAGAACAACATTATACCAAGGTTTTTTTCTAAGAATATTAAATCAACACATCCAATGATATTATTTTCAATGAAAACATCTTGTTTTATGTTTTCTGTATTACAATTTGTTGTATATGGGAATTTTCTTCAGGAAAATATTAGTTAGATTATTTTAAGAAAATATTAGAAAATGGTTTCTCACCTACCCTAGACCCATAATAATTATCAATGTATTGAAATAAAATTTAATTATTGCAACCCAACTTATAATCATCTATTGATATATGTGTAGTTAAAAACTCTATAGGAAAATATATTATTTTAGGATTAATAATAGTTATTAAAAATTTATTTTTTTCTCAAGCTATTGGAGCAGAACTAAATATTAGAGATTAGTATATAAATAGAATTTATTGCATTATGAAATGAATGAAGAAAGTATAAGTAAATGAATTTAATTGTAAAATTCTTCTATAAGAGGCTCATTTATATGAGAAAGTAAAGGATGTTGGTTCACAAGGGGTTTCCCTAAGAAAATAGCATGTTGTACTCAAATAACTACAGATTGAGAGAAATCATATGGCAAAAAAGTTCAAGCTTGTTGAAATTTCCATGATATCCATGGTTTCTAAATTGCCACACATGATTTTCATCAACACTAATCTTATCATTAGGAATTTCATAGAGATATGGAGGGGTTATGTAGGTAGATATCAGGATAATAATAACATTAAATTATAAATTTATTATGTTATTTATAGTTCACATATATTTTATAATTTTTAAATTTTTAAATTTTAAATAAAACCAATGTTTATTTTTTAATACTATTCCATTCATAATATTCAATTAGTGTCGCCAAATAATTAATAAAAACATTTATTTCTTAAAAATATATATTTTTATAAAATTACATATTTTGGTGCTATACCATTTTATTTTAATAAAATAATTATATTATGCATAAATTATTATAAAAGTATAATTTTGATATGAATAATTTATTTATAGTAATTTAATTACTAAATGAAAATAAATTATAATAAGAATATATGATATTTAATAGTGCAATTTTCTTATAAATTTTTTTTCTTGTATATTCTATGTTTCCACATAATATTTATTTACTAAAATGTAGAATTTTAATTTGAATAAATGAATTTAATTTTGGGATTAAGAAACCCCATATTTCCTTTGGATTGTTTATTGGGTTTTTTCTAAAAAAATTATTTTAGATGAATAATTAGAGATACCATTTCAACAAATGCATATACTATTATTAAATAAATAGGGTATTAAAATGGAAGAAAATGTATTAATACATTTCTTGTGAAGTAATTTTTATGTTACAAGAACAAATTTACACTAAAAATATTATTCTTATTTTACAAACCAATACTTAACATTTTAATAACTTTATCTATATTTTTCTCAATATTTTTAATATATTATATTTACCATTGGTTAATTTTAGTTAAAAAATTTTAAAATTTCTATCATAAAAATGTGTTTAATATTTGGAATTAGAAGTTAAAAAATATTTGACATGTCCATTTCATATTTATAGTTAAATATATTACTTAGGTAAAAATCAGTGACCATGGTAAAAGATAAAATTTTAAAATGGTTAAAAAGGGGGAAAAGGCATAAAATGTGTTTAAAACATGTTTATAATTTAGTATTTTTAGGGAAGTCTAGACAATCACTAATATCCTATAAATTATTTCCTATATATGGAGGCATAGTCCTTGGATGGTTCACCTCTTATTACAAAAATGTCACTCCACTAACTTATAAAAGGATCCCTACACCAAAAAACTTTTACTCACCCCACAAGCCCCTCAGCCCAAACAAATATGAAAAATCACTCACCAACACTTAGATAAACGTACTAGTGGTTCTGATATCCTCAAATGGAAACCCCTCAAATCCTAATACATTATTTAAAGGAGTTATTCAATGTTACAATACTAGAATTCCCAAATTAATCCTTCACATTTCAACTTCATTAAGTATTATTATTCTACAAAAAGGTTGATATAAAATAATAAATAAAATAATAAAATAATTTTTCTTCCCATTTTATATTAAATTTATTGAATAATAAATATCAACCTTCCTCACTTCCCCGTAGAATAATGAGTATGTTATTCATGCATACGTGTGGACTACAACATCCATGAAGAAACATATTTTATATTTCAAAACCATAATACAAGGATTGTTTAAAATGTTTATTTAATGAATAAATATTATATTTATAACATTTTTATTATTATAGAAAAATAAATCAATTTCAACCTTCTTTTCATTATATATGAAATCAAAATGTCATTTTTGTGTGCATGTAGACTACCGCCTATATGGAGTGACTTGTTCTATTTTTCATCACTAACAAACAAAAATGGTTATAATATATATATTTTGTATAAATATGATATTTATGATTAATTTATTTTAGGAATATTGACTTTAAATTATATCATAAAAACTAATTATCAATATAATGTAATTTTTTTATATCGATAACTTACCGGAAATAAGATCCCACGGTTTCTATTCACACAAACTATACCCATTGCATCAATTTAGTGAACATTAAAATTCATAAATCAACAAAATATAATTATTATAATTTAGTAAATAATATATTAATTATGAAGATTTAATAAAATAATGGTTTGCTACATCGCCGATATAAAACACATATTAAATAATCAAAATTACTAACATCTCATTACTAAAATAAATATTTGACTATTTATTATATGTGTAGTGAATGATTATAATTGAATAATATAAAATCTAATATATATATATATATATATATGTGTTTGTGAATATATTTTTGAAATAGGTGATTAATATAGTTATTTTTATTATACAGGTGTGTAAGAATCTTTCGTCAAAATACTAAGTAAAAAGTAAGTGTTTCCATCTCAATTTCATTTCCTGGAGCCATGTTTTCATTTTATGAAACTATTTGTATTTTATATGGTGTAATTACTACCCCATTATAATATTTTAATAATATTTTTTTTTCATGAATTGATAATCCTTTTTATGAATCCCTCCATTGAATCATATTGATTCAATTGTATCCAACAAGTAATGGGTTTTAATGAATCGACTTTTTTAAAGTTATAATTATTTAGCTTTGAATATTGTTTTACATGATTATTTAAATATATACAATGATTGATTTCCATTTCATTTCTCCATTTTTATAGGGTACTATATTTATGGATTTCTTTCATCATAAAAATTTATGACTTTCAGAATCATTCACATTCTCTCCATATAAGAACTTTTTTCAAGTCTATATTCACTCTTCCTTCCAATATTCCCTTTTATTATTTTTAAAATCCAATGTTTATAGTGATATTAAAATTTGCATTTAATTATTTTAAAAATAATGATTTATTACACTTATTATGATGTGGGTCTGAATAAAAGTATTTCTTAAATGATTAGACTGGTTTTACCTTTCCTAATAATTAATTTTATCATCCAATAAGTATTTTATTGATAATGTATTTTTTGTATTTTCCAAGGATGATTTATTTATATTTATTGAAAAATATATATTGGAAAATAATCATGAAAACATATCAAAAAATTATATTTCCAATGGTGTCTCGCAACCTATTATATGTATGATAATATAAAGAAATGTATTCCTGGGACTCTTTTAAGTATCACATCAATTTTCCACTTCATTTCCAAAATATCTATCTTCTATGGAGTTATGTTCTATGAATCACCTTCGAAATTTCATTATTAAATACTTTATTTTGTTTGTTGACTTTTTCAAATTAATTAATCTACATCTTGAAGTTATTTTATGATAAAATATTTGGAACTTATAAGAAACCTGTTTTATTTACATGTTTTCTTCACGATATGTGTACTTATTGATTCCATGTTGAACATATATGGATGGATAATTATTAATTAATTAGTGGGTTTTTATAACTGCCTAACTAATTAGGAAATTATTTACATCACATGATTTAGTAATAGAAAATGTTTAATGAGATTGATCCTATAATGGGAAATGTTATAATGTATAACCCACTATGGGAAATATATTGTGATGCAAGGTCCATAGTTGGAAACAAGTTTTTATTTATTATCCACTAGGGTATATAAGAATTGATTCTTGATCCACATTTTTATGATTTTTATGATTATTTTTGTTCTACATTTCTTTATTATATTCTTATTATATACTCTATTGATTATGTTTACTGTATCTTCATTCAACACTCTTATGAAATAGAATTTGTTTGATCATTTTAGAATTTCATGTCCAATAATTCATTATGTAAAGCACATATTGCGTTGTGGCCTTTTAATAATATATTTCTCCCATAATAATGAATAATCAAAAGTGTTTTATTTGAACCTTGATGATATATATATATGTGTGTGTGTGTGTGTGTGTTTCTTTAATGAGCATTTGAGGTCAAACCAATCTAATGTTTCAATTCATGAGGTTATAAAGATGAGTATAACCTATAAGTAGTCTAGAGTGGTGTCCAGTGTGGTTTGATTTTGGAAAAATGTTCATTGATATTATAAAATAAAATTAATATATATATAGTCCTAAAATACACTAATCCTTTTGTTCATGATATTGGGTGATTATTTGATAAATGTAATTTTTGACATATTTAAATGATTAAAAATAATGGCATATTTATCTTGGGTCATCTCACTCGATATTAATTACTATGGGAAAATTTTATTTCCATAGCCCTAGACAAGGGAGTGTGGGTTTGGGGCACCTCTTTCAAAAATAAAGAGATATACCTTTCCAGCCAGGTGATGTTATATTTATTAGAATCAATTGATTCACACTTTATTTTGATATGTATTAGAAATTCCTTATATATTTTAACATGATGAATTTGAGGATTTTTTTAAATATTTTATTGTTCAACTCATTTTATCAAGTCAAAGTCATAATTGGACTTGGTATTCTTGATCAATGTCCACCACTGATCAAAATATCATTTTAAGTAATAAACAAATAGGATTACTTTAAATTTTATAAAAAATACATAATTAAAATACATTTTCAATGGAATTTATCCATTTCTATAGGATTAATGAATTAATATATTAACTAAAATTGGATGGTCTTTTCACATAAATGTATCATATGAAAATTTTTCCCTTATGGGTGAAGTAGGTAACTCTACCAGATTGAAGCTATTATTTATAACATGAGACAATTGCTATAGTACATCCATAAGATGTTGAAATTTCATTTCTATCATATTTGGAATATCATCCAGGATATCATTATATTTTATAGTGTAGTAGTTGTTGACATGGTTAATCATATTTCCATACATTTACTAAAACGAATAAAATTTTGTTATAATAAAAATTTAATTAAAAAGATCATAAGGAAGGATTTATAATTATAAGGAATAATTTTTGAATCATTGGCTTACCCAAATTTATTTCCTCTTACGGTTCAACCAATATTTTTTATAGAGAATTTCAAATTTTTTATTAACATATGGTCAATGAATAAATATGTATTTCTTTGATTCCAACTATAATGGACTATAAAGCAAAATAATTTTATGATAGCAGTTTTCACATAAAACCATATAATAACACACTATATAAATTTCAAGGTCTAATATTGTAAAGACCCGAACTGTTATAAATAAAATTTCCCTTATGAATTTATTAAATATATTGTTATATCACTATGATATAGGCGGTTATTTGTGATGGGGTAATTGCAATGGGGAAGGGTCCCATCGCAAAAAGTATTCCAGGAGGAACTATTTGCGACGGTACCCTCTACCTGTGGAAAATAATTAGTTATTTGCGACAGGTTGACGGTATCTGTCGCAAAAGGTTTGGTGTGAGTTGCACGCCAAACCACAGGAAGAGTATTTTCTAGAGGCATAAGAGCCTGTTGCAAATACTCGACAACATTTTTTATTATTTCCGAAAGGTTACATACCATCGCAAATAGTGTGTCAGCAGGTTGGTATTTGTGATGGGTCCCGGCAAAAATACATTTTTAACCGCCACCCATAATTAATAGGTGGGTTAGTATTTACGACAGGACTCGTCGCAAATAATTTCATCATAACTAATCTATCCTATATATACCCCCAATCAATTTTCCTCTCATTTCTATCCTTTCTCTACTCCTCTTTCCCTCCCTACCTACATTTTCCACCTAAAAAATTTTCCAAATTAAAAATTTTCAATCAGAGCAATATTCGCGTCACAAATCCTATGAAAGATCGAGTTTTATGGTATTTATCTATTTATTTTATTTTTAGTTAATTTATATTTTTTGATATTTGTTATAATTACTGTTAATTAGTTGCAATTAACTTAATTTAGATTTAGATCGTTTTATATTGCAATTTTTCCGAATAAGTGTGATTAGTATTAATTAGTATTAATTAGAAACATTATTAATAATTATTAGTAGTTAGTCATAATTAGTAATAATATGTGATTGTAAGTAAAAACCCACCTTAATAACTAGTAAATTGAAATAAATAATTATAGATAATAATTAATACTAATAAATCGTCATAATTATTATTAATTAGTTATAATTAAAAATACTTAGTCATAATTAGTAATAATTATCAATAATTAGTAATAATTAGTAATAAATATGTTTAATTAGGAATAATTAGTAATAATTATCATAATTTATAATAATTAGGAATAATTAAGAATAAATAGTAGTAAATAGTAACAAATAGTAATAAATTTTAATAATTAGTAATAATTAATAATAATTATGATTAATTTGTAATAAATAGAAATAATTATGATTAAATAGTAATAATTAGGAATAATGAGGATTAATTACTAATAATTAGAATTAATTAGTGATAATTAGGATTAATTAGCAATAATTAGGATCAATTAGAACTAATTAGGATTAATTACAAATAATTATGATTAATTAGCAATAATTGGTTTTAATTTGTAATAATTAGGATCAATAGTTAATAATTTGGATTAATTAGTAATAATTAGGATTCATTAGTAATAATTAGGATTATTAGTAGTAAATAGGATTATTTTGTAATAAATTAGAATACTTAATAATAAATAGGATTAACTAGTAATAAAAATAATTAATTAGTAATAATTAGTAATAAGTATTCATAAATAGTAATAAATAGTAATAAATAGAAATAAATACTAATAAATATTATTAATTAGTAATAAATGGAAATAACTAGGAATAATTAGTAATAATTAGTAATAATCAGTAATAATTAGAAATAATTAGTAATAACTAGTAATAACTAGGAATAATTACTAATTAAGAGAAATAATTAGTAATAATTTGGATTAATTAGAAATAATTACTAATAATTAGTAGTAATTTTGATTTATAAGTTATAATTTGTAATAATTAGTAATAATTAAGATGAATTTGTAATAGTTAGGATTAATTAGTCATAATTAGGATAATTTAGTCATAATTAGGACTAATTAGTAATAATTTGTAATAATTAGGATTAATTAGTAATAAGTAGTAAAAATTAGTAATGATTAGTAATAATTATTTATAAATAGTAATAAATGGTAATATATAGTAATAAATACTAAAAAAGTGTTATAAATTGTAATAATTTAGAATAATTTGTAATAATTAATATTAATTATTAATAATTAGGATTAAAAACTAATAATTCGTAATAAATAGTAACAAATATTAATAATTAGTAATAAATAGTAATAAATAGTAATAAATAGTAATAAATAGTAATAAATAGAAATAATTAGAAATAATTAGGATTAAATAGTAATTATTAGGATTAATTAGTAATAATGAGTAATAATTAGGATTAATTATTAATAATTAGGGTTAATTAGTAATAATTAGGGTTACATAGCTCTAATTAGGGTTAATTTGTAATAATTTGGATAAATTAGTAATAATAAGGATTAATTAGTAATAATTAGTTATAAATCGTAAAAAAATTGTAATAAATACTAATAAATACAAATAAATATTTATAATTAGTACTAATTTAAAATAATTAGTAATAAATGAAATAATTAATAAAAATTAGTAATGAATTGTAATAAATAGTAATAAATCGTAATCAATAGTAATAATTAGAAATAGTTAGTAATAATTAATAATAATTAATAATATTTAGGGATAATTACGAATAATTACGAATAATGTGGAATAATGTGGAATAATTAGTAATAATTTGGAATAATTATGAATAATTATTCCTAATTATAAATAATTAGTAATAATTAGGAATAATTATTAATAATTTGTAATAATTAGGATTAATTAGTTACAATTAGGATTAATTAGTAATAATTCGGTTTAATTAGTAATAATTAGGATTAATTAGTAATAACTATGATTAATAATTAATAACTAAGACAAATTAATAATAGTTATCATTAATTGAAATAATTAGTAATAATTAGTTATAATTAGTAATAAGTAGTAATAAATAGTAATAAATAATAATAATTACTAACAAGTAATAGTAAATAGTAATAAATATTAATAATTAGTAATAATTAGTACCAAATAGTAATAATCTGGAAAAGTTATTAATAATTAAGAATAATTAGTAACAATTTGCTGTAATTATAAATAATTAGTAATAACTAGTAATAATTAAAAAAATAGTAATAATTTGAAATAACTAGGAATAATTAGGAATAATTGGGAATAATTATGTATAATTTGTAATAATTAGTAATAATTAGTAATAACTATATTTAACTAGTAATAATTAGGATTAATTAGTAATAATTATGATTAATTAGTAATAATTACGATTAATTAGAAATAATTAGGATTAATTAGTAATAATTATGATTAATTTATAATAAATAGGATTTATTAGAACTAATTAGAGATAATTAGTAATAATTTATAATAATTTGTAATATTTTGTAATAATTACTAATAAATTTTAATAATTAGTAATAAATTGTAATAATTAGTAAATAAATAGTAATAATATTGAATGATTGATAATAACTAAAAATGAATAGAAATAATTGGGAATAATTAAGAATAATTTGGAATAATTAGTAATAGTAATGAATAATTAAGAATAATTTGTAATAACTAGGATTAATTTCTAAAAATAGGAATTAATTAGGAATAATTAGGATTATTTATCAATAAATAGGATTTATTAGTTATAATTCGAATTAATTAAAAATAATTTGGATTATTTAGAAATAATTTGGATTAATTAGTAATAATTATGTTTAATTTTAAATAATTAGGAATAATTCTCTCTAAATTTTTAATAAATTGGCATAATTTCTAATGGATTGGCGGCATTCCTTTTTCTCGACACCTTTTCTCCTTATAACATTCTCTCACTGAAATTTCTATGAAAAATCTTCTCCAATGAAAAGATATCCATTTTCGTATTCATGAGAATCGATATGCGTACATTGGAGAAATTTTTTCATATTGATTTCAATGATAGAAAGTTGTAAGGAAATGAGAAGTCGGTAAAAGTAGGCTTTTTCCCCAAAAAATCGTCTTCGTGCAACTTCTTCCGACTAAAATCACTATGAAAAATCTGCTCTGACATTTGGATATCTATTTTTGTATCCACGAGAATGGATAACATCACAACAAGGACTCCTTGCTCTCAATTTTTTTGCAAATAAAAATCGATATTTCTAATTCAGAGAGGATTTTTCATAGTGATTTTAGTCGGAGAAACATTAAAGTATAATATCCTTTGAGAAAAAGGGTTGTTTCCAATCCGCTGGAAGATGCGCTGCTTATAATTAGCGATAATTAGTATAAATTAACTATAATTGATAATAATTAGAGTTAATTAGTATAAATTAGTGTAATTTCATTTTAGTTAGTATAAATTATAGAAAAAATACAATAACTAACTATGAAATAATAGAAATTATTAAAAATTTCTAGAAAAGTGAATTTAAATTTATTATTTTTTTAGTATAGTGTTTGTATGATATCAAATTATTCAAAAAAACAATTTATATTATATTTTTTTGGATAAATATAGAACAAGGAAGTCGAAAAAAAAACATTATTAGATGATAGTTCTTGGATAAATCACTCCAGGAATCCAAACAGTTCTGGTTAAAATCCTCTATATATTGAGGGTGTTGAAGATTTCTTATCTTTTGCATCATTAAAAATAGAATTTTTTTCCGAAGGGGATATTATGTTTCCCTATAAAAATGTGATCTGAGGATGTTTGACACATTTTACAATGTTTGAGGTCATCTATTGAATTTTGGTTTTCAACCATATTTGTTTTTTTGGTTTCAACATGGTGAACATAGTTCTAGAGAAGATACAAATAATTTGGTTCCAAATCTATCAATTTTTTAAAATTTAGTACATTATGTGGAAGGTATGCATTTTGGACAAACTAATATTTATGAATATATTGATTTAACTCATGGGCTAGAACCATATAAATTGTATGAGTTGCTGAGGTCTGTTGTAGAATCCCTAGATACTGGATACAAGAAAAGAAAATTTGAAGTTGTTGAAAAATTTATGGATATTAAATCAGATAATGGAATGTCAAATAGCTATTTTGATCAAATATTAACTTTGGTTAAAACACTATTACCTGAAGGAAATGTGTTGCCTAAAAACTTCTACGAGAGTAAGAGGAAAGATCATAATCTGGGACATGGTTATCAGAGTATTCATACATGTTCAAATCATTACATATTATATTATAGGGAAAATGAGTCATTGGATAGTTGTACCACATGTGTAAAATAGAGTTATAAAGAGGATTAACTAGAGATGTCTGGAGTTATAACGATAAAACAGTTGAGATATTTCCCACTTACAACCATATTGGAGCATTAATTTATGTTTTAAAACATAGTGGTATTGATGTCATAGAACAGACCCAATATTTATAGTAGTAAAATCCTATATCATCCCTCTAATGGTGATTTATATAAAAATTATGAAAAATATCATTAGTTTTTTGCATTAAAATCATGAAATTTTCGATTGAGTATTTATACAAATGGTTTAGGTTCATTTTTTTCTTATGGTAGATAGTATTCAAGTTGACCTACCATTATAACTCCATACAATTTACCTCCTAGGAAATTTAACAAGGATCCATATATCTTTTGACCTTATTAATTCTTGGAATTTAGAAAAAGAATATTTATTTTATTTGAAACCATTGATTGATGAGTTAAATTCATTGTAGAGTAATGGTGTTAGTACATTTGATATCGTTGTGAAATAAAAATTCTTATTGAAAGATTAATTGATCTGCACAATTAGTTACTTACCATCACATGACATGTTATCTGACTAGAGTAGAGAAGGTCAAAATCATGTATGTACTATATGAGAGAAAAAAATCATTCATACTCATCAATGAAAAAAATCATTGCTTTTTCAATGATTATCACAAATTCCTTCCAACCGATCATCAATTCCAGAGGAAAAAATATCATTTCAGAAAAGGTACAATTGAAATAGATGAACTTCAAAAAATGATCTCAGGTATATAGGTAAAATCAATTTCATCTTCACTACCTCCTATCACATTTCGAATAACAAAAACTCAACAAAAATTTGATGGCTTTGGAAAAGAAGACAATTGGATAAAAAGAATAATTTTTTGGGATCTGCCATATTGGACTGATATTTCAGTCTGTCACATGTTAGATGTCATGCATATTTATCAAAACTATTTTGATAATTTATTCCAAACAGGTTTGGAAACACCAGGTGATGCCAAATATAATACAAAGTTATCCTTATATCTTTCCCAAATTTATAGGTGACTAGAACTTGAACTATTTGAAAATTTCAGATCCTAGAAGTTAATGAAAAAAATATTATAAAAAATCTAAATAAAATATATTATTATGTTGTTAGTGGATTGAAAATTTGAGACATCTAAATGGTTATACTTCCAATTTGAGTAGATGTGTTAGAAATGGATATAATACCAGATTAAAAAGTCATGACTTCCATTTTATAATGGAATGACTTATGAAGATTGTATTAAGATGTTTGTTGAATTATATTATCTGGTATGTGATAAGAGATATATCATATTTTTCTGTGATATTATCATAGTGAAAACAAACTACAATGCACTAAGCGGACAATAAGAAGATATTGTTTTAATTTTATGAAAACTGGAAATAATCTTCCCATTGTATTTCCAAAAAACAATGAAACATTTGATATAACATTTTTCACATGATGAAAAATGTGGAGGTCTGGTATAGTTCCATTGGATTTACCCATTTGATAGATGAACTCAGAAATTGAAGAAAAAAGCATGTAACAAAACATCGGTTGAAGGCTTAATTACAGAAGCTTGTTTGAAAGAGAATTTTTTTTCCTTATTAATTATTTTTAATCTGAATATCCCTAAAAAATAATTGGCAATAACTATGGTAAGTTTGACTATGATATGAGAGATAAATTAACAGTTTTTAATCTTCCCAAACATGGATTCAGTGAAGTTCATGAACGATGGATTTTTTATGAAGAAAAACATATAGATCATACATCTGTTCTTATCAGCTTTTAAGAAACTAAACTATTTTTAATGTGACTGATCCCATCACTTATTCTATAATATTTGTTTAGAAAATTAAAATAATTTTATTTTTTAGTTATATGATAATCATATCATGAAACAACTTCTACAAATTACAACAGATTCTTCTGAATAATGGCGATAAAATAATTTTTTGACTTATTTCAATAAAAGGAAACAGAAAATATTTATAGTTTAATATAAAAAATAAATTTTTTACTTTTTATATTGACTGTTTTTTTAAAAAAAATTATGTATCTTAACATGCCAATAAAATTGATAATCGATTGTGTGTCTTAAGTAACCCACCATCCCAAATTGTTAAATCTTGTAATGCATATGTCCTGAATATTTTTTGATTACATAAATGTGAATATGGGGAATCAATAAAATAATGAATAATGGTGTATGCTTGAGATGATCTCATCATATAGAAACTAATTTCGACATAAATATAATGCTGGAAGAAATTATTGAATTGTGTTATTTGGGACATAATTATATAACGATGTATAAATTCTAGTGGCTGGATACTGAGAGAGGCTTGTATATCCATCCAGACAATGGAATCTTCAATGTTAAATATAAAGGTATTAATATAGTAAAGGGAACATTTTTATTATCCAATTAGGCACATCAAATTTATTATGAAAATTAATATGCTACTTAAAAAGAGTTGGGTGATTGGAGGAGTATAATAAAAATTAAATATCAAGAAAATTATTTTACTCAATGTAAATATGGTTCCATTGAATTTCAATGAATTGAAATTTTTCAGGACACTTCTATAATCCAATATTTTTCATTAAGAGACATGAATATTGATGATGACAGCCCGCAGTTCAGGGTCGAGGCATAAAATTATGTTAATTGTGTTAAAAATGAATTTCAAATTACAGTAGATGATGAAACAAAAAATCATATAGAAATTGATGATGTTGAGAAGGAATATGAAGTCATTAGCATCATCATATATGAAGATGAGGATGTACATGAATATTTACATGGTAAAATGTTAGTTATAATCCTATATAATACATATCTATATATAATTGTTGTTTTAACTGTTTTCTAACAAAAGTAATTTCGTGTTCTAGATGGACCAAGATTTGTTTCGTTAGTTACAGGAGGATGATATACCTTTGGATGAGAAGGATGTTGTCTCATCTAACCATTAGAATGATGGTGGTTTAGGGAGGATGTAGAGGGGATGTGGACTTTTTTGATTGATGATTCCTGACCCGATCATAGAGTTCCATCCTTATCATGGATTTGATCCATGCAAGCATAGGTATGTTTACATATTTATTTTAGTTAATTTTCAGTAATTTATTTACATAATAATTGTTCGATTAATTGTTATTTTTTCAAAGATTTTTACATATTGTTGTTGGACAAGGAAGCACTATATTACTCAAATATTTTTCTGAAGCAGAGTCACATGGGATCAGATTCACGTTGATGTTAAGCACCGTATGTTTGATCATTGGTGGTACATAAATAAATAATATTTATTTTTAAATTTATTTAATTAATAAAATGATATTATAATTTACATGTATGGTTTGTGCTATCACATTGATGAGAGCATGTGTCGCATAATCTGGAATACATGGGAGGGATTTATGCATGAGTATTGCCATTAGTTTTTGCAAAAATTGAGAAGGAATGGAATGATGAAAGTATGAGCGACTGAGCTTGATGGGTCTTATCGTTCCCACCATCCAAATTACATTTCATCTCGGGTTTTGGATGGATTATATTCAAATTGGTTGGGTTGATGGTTTCTGAGGATATAATATATAGGCCAAAAAAACAAATGGAGATAGGAGGTGACACATCGATCCGGTATTTATACATTTAGTAAGCACAGGGAACCAATGGCATGTACATTTTTTAAAATTATTTAAATAAAATTAAATGTAATGGATTATTTTATATTCAAAGAGGCATTCAGACAACCCAATGTTATAGAGTTATACATTTATAAGAGGATGTACAACAATCCGATCATTGAAGAGATTAGAAATGATCACCATCGTCAGATTGTAGTTACTATAAATTATTTTTTATTTTTCAAATTAACTTCAAATAATATTTTCAATTATTTTAATTTTAAATTTCAATTGAATGAGTCATTTGAGGCCATGAAATATCATACAAAAACTGAGGGTCAGGACGATACCGAGGGTCAGACCTGTGCCCACCGATTTGATGAGGTAGCATAGATGCAGGTGACTGAGTATGCCATTAGGAAAGACCGATTTGTTGGTATTAGATCTTGATTGATGCATGGGAGTTCTTATATTACTACTGTGATGTCGATGTCCAGATCGAGAGGAGATCATTGAGAGTCATCATCACCTGCTATACGGAATCATGATCAGTTATGAGCTCAGAGTGAGCTTATAGAGAGTATGTGTAGGGAGCAGGAGGATATGCATTAATAGCAGCAGTAGGAGATGCACCAAGGGAAACCATAATAGAAGGAATATCTCCAATGATACCAGCAAAAACAGGAGGACGATATACATCGACTGAAGTAGCATCTAGATGAGAAACTAGAGTACATGTGTCATAAGACTCATGGTTTAGGGATAGAGTTCCCTTAAGCATCTCCACCAGCTCCACCAGAGGACCCCCGTCCGTGATATATTTGTTTTTTATGATAAAACATTTGAATGATTTTTTTTTGTAATATTAACTATTCAAATTTCTATATAGTAAATTTTTTATATGGTTGCGAATATTTAATATTTAATATTTTATTTAATTTTTTATTATTTATTTAAGTATTATTTATTTATTTAATTTTTTATTATTTAATTATTTTATTTTAATTTGGTTTATTATTTTTGTTTTGTTATTTTTATTTATATTTTTATAAATATTAAGGTTTTTATTATTCTATAGTTGTTTATTATTCTAATAATATTAATATTTTTATTTCATTAATACTAATAATTATAATATTATTATATTAATAATATTAATAATATTATTATTTTAATATTTAATATTTTTTTATTTTTCAATATTAATATTGTTTTATTATTATTGTTATTATATAAAAATTATTTATATTATTAATATTAGTGTTATTTTTTTATTTTCTAATATTATATTATTATTATATTCTAATATTATTTTATTTTTATTGACAATATTATTTTATACAATATCACTTTTTTATTTTTTAAGTTTTTTTGCGACGGGGAATTTTTGGCGGGGACACCTCGTTGGAAATAGTTTTTTTAAATAATTTGGGCAAAATATTTCTGATGAGGCCTTTTGCGATGGGATTCCCCATTGCAAATTCTTTTTAAATAATCTGAGGGAGTCTTTTTTTGATGGGTCCACGTCTCATCACCAATTGTCCAATTTTCAGTATTATTAGGTTATAAAAAAACACAAGCACTTATTTGGTTTTATTATATACAATTGCATTTAAAACACTATTATAAATCATTATCGTTGATAATATATACATTCAATAGTGATCCCATGGTTCGTATAAATATAGGGTTTTAACGAATCTAATTGATATTGAAAATGTAAGCGATGACCTCAACCAGTAAGATCATACCCTATGAAGCACATTTATCAGAGCTTATGAGCGAGATAGAATCACTGGGATTCTCCCTTGAGCAAGACCAAACTGATATCCGACAACTAAAGAAATAGAAAAAACCATTTACAGGAGAAGTTCAGACTCATCGAGATGATGACCCAAACCATGTACATCAAACCACCCCATGAGAGCCTCATTGTCAAAAACCATACTCATAGAATATATTATGGTGTATTAAAGGGATAAGTTTCAAAACCCTAAAAATATAATTAGGTATATTATTTTTTATCCAATAATGAAAATATTCTCATTCTATTATTATTAGTTTATAAATTATTTTTATTTTTATACAATAAAAGTAAAATAGTTTTTTGGGTAATATTTAAAATCAACTAAGGAATTTAACATTATTAATTAATATATTTTTTAAATAAATAATATTTTAATGATATAGTATTATTAAATGAATTTTATTAAATAAAAAAGATCATTTTATTATTATTAAGTCAAATGTATATTTTATATGGGTTTGAAACCTGTTATTGTAAAAAAAACCATCATTTCGCAATATATGTGTATTCTTACTTTAAAACTGAAAAAAATTATAAAATTATTTATATACAATTAAAATTATTTTTGGAATCATAATGTCGAAATTATCCAGGTTTGGATTTTTCATAATTTCTGAGACAATCAAATTTTCAAGAAAAAAGTTAATGTCGTATAAATATACAATGTGTATTATGACATCATAATGACCCATAAGATGTATAATAAAACATAAATGTTACCCATGACCAAATATATGTTATTTCCTTTAGAAAATTTGATTTTATGTATATTTGATTAATTTTATAATGCCTTTATAAATCATCCAATAACATTAATATACTATAAGGTTTTAAAATCACTTCTTTAAGAGTGTGTGTTTCATCCCATGTAAATAAAGAACAATAAATTTTCATATTTTTTAATATTTGTGAATTAAATATTAATTTTATTTTAAAGGGGATGCTATGTTCGATGGAATACCCAATACACAACAATGAGTTTCTTTGAAATCTTACGTTGCACACAGCATTGAGTCATACTAAAAAATAATAAAATAATATTATTTTAAATGATAGTTAATTCCTAGATGTTGTATTTGCAGGAATGAAAAAAACTAAACATATTATGATTAAAAATAATTCTTAAATGTTTTTGCATTTATCCAATAAAAGTTATAGGCTTAAAATGTGAATGAATCTAATTTATGCATTAATACTCTAATATTCATTAAAAGGTCGATTTAACGCCTTTTGTTATCGAACCCCCTTTAAATCTAGTTCTGGTCACTTTTATATATTCTATATTACAAAAGTAAATTCTAATTTATAATCAGGACATCAAAATTTACTTTGGGTAAATTTTCGGTTTTTTTCTGATAAAATATATTTTTTTATAAATAGTGAAAAATACTGTATTTTAATTCAAAACCGCATTTTAATCTAACTTATTTATATTGTTATATTGTATTTTTAATTTGTTTTAATTTTTAATTAGATTATAATTTTACCATTTAATCCATTTTTTTTTCATTGGAATTAATTTCACTTTGAAATTGAACATAACCAACTGTCAATCTTTTGATAGTTATTATTTCTTAAAAAACACGGTTTTTGTTTTGCCAATGGGAATCAATGTTAAATTAATTAATTAAACTAATATGTTTTTAATTTGGTAAAATAGGCATCATTTTTTAATTTGAAATATCAAATATAGCTTTGGCTGATTTTTTTGTATTTTTTTAAAAAACATCAATTTTTGATGAAATGGAAAACACAGAGTATTAGTTTAAAAACCATCTTTTTCATTTTAATAAACTTTTACGGCTTCTATGAATTGAATTTTGAAAATCCTAACTAAAAGGTTTTTATTAGTAATTAAAATTTGGGTCAATAAGATGAAAATAATTTTTTGTGAATAGTAGCTTTTGGCTTTTATTTACCACGGTTAAAGGTTAATAGGGAAATTCAAGGTAAAAATAATATTATAATAATATTAAATTACCCTAAAATGTTTCATAATCCTATTGGTTCATACATTTATGACCATGGTCATCCTTGGGTCGATTTTGGGACCCCATGGAGCCACATAAGAGTAATAATGAAACTTTATATTACTCAATTTAAAGAAATGACAAAAATGACATAAACATATATCTTTTATTAAATAAATTATTATATGGGGTTATATATGTTATCCCTTTGACTATAAATATTAATTTTAAATCTAAAATTATTTCCAACATCATGGAATTTTTTTTATAATTTTATTCATCAAATAAATAAAATTATTTATGACCCAATAATGATGTAGTGTTTACCTCATTAATGAATGATTTAAAAAATAAGATTATAAATATTAAAAAAAATTCCAAAACCTGTCCAATTCTTATTGGATGATTTTATTTCAAACAAAAGTCATCTTATCTTCAACTTTAATGAGTTTTTGTTCTTTAGAAACCAAAAATCATTATATAATAAAATAATATTTTCAAACATTCTTAAAGAGCCCCTCCTCCCCCTTTATAAATAGCCCTCACCTCTAACCCCTTACTCACACATATCAAGATCATTGTCTTTTCAGAAATCTATCCAAATAAGCTCTAATTATCCCTATATTCCACTAATATTCCTTACCTTAGGAATAAGTCACTTCAAGAAATCATTTTGGTTCAAACAAATGGATTTTACCGATTTAAAGGAAACTTCTTCTCTTAAGTTATTTTCTTTTATTTTACTTCTCTAACCCCCTAAACTATTTTTATTACTTTATTTAATAACAAAACCAGTATCCTAAATATAATAAGTTTTTTATGAGGGTTATTCAAACTAAAATTACACAAACCTCCATCTAATGGTTAAAGAACACACCGTTTCTATGGACGGAGAACTAATGTCTCACGGAACAATGTTTGTCAGTATTCTCCTACCACCTCTTATGGTGGCAATTAAGATGGAACTGTATTTAAATTTGATATATATTATATTTATATTGTCTATATACTTTTTTATTATTCATTTATATCATACCTTTATGGTTTCCATAATGGGTGAATATGATAATTTCATTTGAGGAAGTGCGGACTACCGCCTCCTCAAAGTAATATGACTTGTTCATGCCATATGTGGAATGTATAAAGGATGGAGTTAATTAAATTTCATAACATAAATATTATACTTTAATCATAATATAACTATGTATTATTATGTTTTAATTCCTTTAAATATAAAATATAAATGAATGTAGCGTTCATGAGTATGTACGACTTACCGTTTCCATGAACGGTGTGTTTCATTTCTTAACTCCAAATGATATGGAATATTATAAATACATATACACTTGATACATATGATATATATGATATCTAAATCATTAATATAATTTTTTAGATAACGGAATTTTTACCACATGGACAATTTTTAATTATAACAAGTTTCTTTTTTTATTAAATTTCTGATCATCGACAAAATGTCCTATATGAACTCAAATAATTAACTAATTGTTATATAATGATAACAAGTGATAAAAAGGAATATTAAAATTTAAAAATTTTCTTAAGGAAGTATAAATTAACTTATGTTTATTATTCAGGAAGAACACGGAACATACGAGTCATGTCGGACATGAGGTAAGGGGTTTCTTATCTCAATTTTATTTTTCTGAGATTTCCATTGTTCACCACTTATTTATTGCATGTGTTGTATTGTGTACTTACATTTGATATATATTATCATTATTATATTTATACTCATGTTATTATATGATTAATTTTGTGGTTATTAAATTTTGGTCATATGACTCGATTGATTACAACGTGGTAAGGGGTTTTCATCTCACTTTTTATTCCCGTGAGATTCACGCTATACTTTCCACTATTTCCATGTGTGTGGTGTATGTACTTCCCATGATTTTATTCATTATGTAACATACTTTAATTTATGTGTATTTAAATCTTCATTGTATGATCCTTCCATAATGAGGTTTATGTTTCGTAAGTTACCAAATCGGTAAGGGAACCTTTCACCGCACTCTTTTAGACAAAGACTTCTTTTATATCATGCCTTTTAATTTACATTTTATTATATTTGGATATGTTCTTATATATCCTTATTTATGTAAATTTTATTTACATGTGATGATAAACCCTTTTTTCTCTCATCAACATATTTTGTGAATTTTAAAGTGATGACGTTAGGATGCCAAATTTCTGTAAGAGAACTCCTTAACCCAATTTCAATTCTTTGTGTTAAACCTATACTTATTGATTATGTCATGCTATGAATATGTTTGAATGACCTATTATTATATTAATCTTAATATCCACTTTTATTGGGTGTATTATTATTTTTCACACATAATTATGTCATTGATTTTTCCTTAATCTAAGGATACGATCGCTGTAAGGGACTTTGTCTCAATTTATATTACATTGAGACTTATTTGTTGTTATACACCAAATCACATTTATATGGTGTTTATACTTCCCTATTACATATTGTATCATGAATATACTTATTCTCATTATATTACAAGTTTTTATTAATGTTATTCCTCAATTATTTGTATTCAAGCGTCTCTCATTTGGTTAGGAACTCTTTAACTAAAATATAATTGTAAATGTTTTTAACATTTATTCGTCTAAATCTTTATCATTTATGTCCGTGTTTTAAAAATGGGTTTAAGGAATTATTTATATGGACATAAATGTTTTGAAATTAAAATTTCTTTCAAATATTCAATGTGGTATAGGACACTTTGATTCAAAAATCTCTTTATTGAACGTTTTAAATGGTTTTAAAAATGGTTTGATAAAGTATTGATTATGTCAATATCTTAAAATTATATATGGTGATTGCATTGTGAAAATTTTATTTTTCATTTATTCTTGTATTGTATGTTATGAATATGTTATGGTTATTGGGAATTGTTTTTGTATATGGGTGGTTTGGTGATAAACCTAGGGCGAGTGAGCCCGAGATAGCTCTCCAATGCATTGGGTAACATGACGGAGGTAAATGTTCATGTTTATCCTTAGAGATTTAGAGAATTTATTGTGATGGGTATTCCAAGTGTAACTCCCTATATAGCTGTGAAAGCTAAAATGTAAGTTTGATATGTCTTCCACAAGTTAACTTTATGATTTATGGTTTCTATGTGTTATTCAAAAATCTTATGACTTCATGAGGTATGTTAAAGAGCTTATGTTTTGTATGTATTTATGAACTAATATATTTTTATTTTACTTTATAACCCTTATTGAGCCTTTTATGCTCTTCCTACATTTTTGAAATGTTTTTTCATAGGGTATAAGGGATTGAAAGAGAAAGGAAGAACTCATGAAGATTTATATCAAGAATAGAATTATATTTTTATTTTATGAATTTTTATCTTATGAAAAAATGGACACTGAGTAGAAGTGCCTAATTTGTAATTTTTGAGAAGTAATGTAATAGTGATGGCCTTATTATATAAAAATCTAAACCTGAAAAGATCCTCAATGTGAATTATTAACTTAATTCATGATTATGTAATGTTTAAGGCTGGGGCCTTATATTTGGTATCAAAGGTTGGTTTAGACATCTTTAGGGATTAAGAGTTTTTATTAGACACATGGTTAGTCTCTATGTATACTCTTTATGTTAAATCCTTGTTTTATTTATTTTTTAGATCAAGGAAAGTCAGTTACAAATGGAATGAGGAGGATCTCAAACAACACTCCTATCTCTTCCTGATGACATGATTGCAATAATTATTGCAAAGTAATGTTCAATTGATTGTGAAACTTTTTCTATAAAACAAATCACTTGCAAGATTTTGTTTTAGATATCAAACAAGTCAACTATACCTCAATATCATTTTGGATCATGGGTTGTATTTAATCAAATCCTATTTTAACAATATTCTCATATTTTCAAGAAAGGAAAATATTATCAAGTGATTTTCAAATATTTTACCTTATCACGAGATTTTAACGCACATTATGATTTTGAAAAATCTGTGGAACAAGGAGACCCTTGTGAAACGTATTTATATTTTCTTTTAAATTAGAGTATTTCAGTACAAACTTATGGTATTTTAAAATGTCCATTGACTGAAAGTTTCAACTCAAACTCAGTCTGACTGTTTTATAAAAATCATGTTTTATCCGATGTTTTGAAATTATATGTTATACATGATTATTTTCTCAAACTATTTTTATATGAACACCCATATGACCCATGTTTTACAAGGTGTATTTGGATGAAGGAAGAAAATGATTTTGAAAGATATATAAATCATTATTGCAATGCATGGACCTTCTACCTACGTAAACAAGATGACAATGAAACCATGTGGACACCATGATCAAGGTACGATGTTCTTTCTTTTGGGAATAGTTTTATTTTATCATATGGAGGTGAAATAAAAAATGAAAATATATAAAAGTATTCAATCATATGTTGAGGACTTAATGAGTGGGTATGAAAATGACAGGTATAAGACGTCCATTGAGGTTAAAATATGTTAGCTCTATTTCTGATTTTTATAAAAAGGAAAACCCATAAGATGGGTGACAACTCGTTACGTCTGACAAGGACATGGGAATTTAACCCACAACCGAAGGGAAACAATGGTGCATCACCTACCACTAGCTACGTGATGTCCATGGTTTGTATGAGTTATTCCTTTAATTGAATAATTTTATGGATCAAGAATAATATGATTTTGGGAACTTATGTCTTATCAAATTGATATCCTTATTAAAAGAAAATGATTTGGTGATTAAGTGATAAAGGTTATTTTGGAAGACATTCTCTCTTTTGAGGAATCACTATATGCCTAAGTAAAATAGTATACTATGAGATTTCATTTGTGAAATAATGGTTGAAAAATTATTTTGGAAGAATCTATGTTTTATAGCTATTTGGGTTATTTATGGAAATGATTAACCTATTATAGAGAATACGTGATTAGGTTAATTACACTTTAGTGTGACACATTAAGAGGAGTCTATGTTATTTGGAGATAAATGTGAATATTTACTATGGAAGGCTATGTGATTAAATCCTTCTGAGTTTTGGGTTTCTATATTTGTTTGGTTTACTTTAAATAATTTTATAGATAGTTGTTTATTTAATGGTATTTGTTGAAATTTTCTTATTTTTTGAAAAAATTTTGAGCTTAGGAATAATACGTTTTTAAAGGAGTATCCTTTTTTGGAATTATCTAATCTTGTACTAATCATTTTGGTTTTGGGTGATGTCTACAGACATGGAAAATATATAGTTCATCTTTTGTGGATTATGTGATTCTCTAGAAGTTTATTCTAGCACTTTAGATGTGAACAAGTCATCTTGAATACTCATCTTTTGTAAAAAATATGTGTTTTGGTAGAAACTTATTAAAGGATAAAACTCTACTTGAAAATAAGTAAATTTCATTTTGTCCTTATTCAATCTCATTAAAAAATCTCCAACATTATAAAAAGGAACGTAAAACAAAAAAAATGTTGTCTCTTTACTTTTCCAACTAGGAAACCAAACATCGTTTAACCTATCACTAGTTTGTGATTTTCTAGTGGTTAACTTTCTAAAAATCATTTTTTTTATCACTCTCCATCAGAACATGACACTTAGTTCCTCATCCATATCTTCATTTTGAGGGAATCCTATTATGGGTTATCCTGTGTGACCTTTGTACTTCACTTTATTTATTTTAATGTGATAGTTTTATTGACTATTTTTCTGATGTGGGCATTTTTATGATGTTTTCAAACCCATTTTTAAAATAGCAAGGAAACAATTTCTAAAAGGGGGGAAAGAATTCACATCCAAAGTGAATAAAGAAAAATATATTTTCATATTTATTAATATTTTTTTAATTAAATATTAATTTTACTTTAAAGGGGATTCTACGTACGATGGCATACTCGATACACAACAACAGGTTTCTTTGAAATATTACGTTGCACACAACGTTGGGTCATAATGAAAAAAATATATAATATTATTTTAAATGGTATTTAACACATAGTTCTTGTATTCATGGGAATTAATATAAGTAACCATATTATAATTAATAAGTTTTCTTAAATGTTATTACATTTATCTAATAAAATTTAGAGGCATAAAATGTGAATGAATCTAATTTTAATCATAAATACTCTAATATTCTTTAAATGGTTTATAGACCGCCTTTTGATGGTGAAATCACTTTAAATCCAGTTTTGGTCACTTTTATATGTTCTATTTGAAAAAGGTAATTTTTATTTATAATCGGGATATTAAAATTTAATTGGGTAAATTTTTGGTATTTTTTTGATAAAATTCAATTTTTAATTAATAGTGAAAATACTGTATTTTAATTCAAAACTACCTTTAAATATAATTAATTTATATGGGTAGATTATATTTTTAATTTGTTTTAAAGTTTAATTAGATTATATTTTTACCATTTAATCCAATTTTGGTCATTTGAAGTAATTTTACTTTGAAATTCAACATAAACAAGTTTCAATATTTTGATAATTATTATTTCTTAAAAACACGCTTTTTTATTTTGACAACAAAAATTAATTATAAATTAATTAATTCAAATACTATGTTTGGAATTTTGTAAAATTGACATCATTTTTTAATTCGAAATATCAAATTTATCTTTGTCTATGTTTTTGGTATTTTTCTGAAAAACATCAATTTTTTATGAATATTGAAAACACTAAGTCATAGTTTAAAACCAGAATTTTTCATTGAAAAGAAATTTTACCAGTTCTGTGAATTGAATTTCGAAAATCCGACATACATGGTTGTTATTATTAAGTAAAATGTGGTTCAATAAGATGAAAATAATTTTTGGTGAATAGTAACATTTATCTTTTATTAACCATAGTTAAAGGTAAATACGGTAATTCAATGTAAAAATAATATTATAATAATATTAAATTACCCTAACATGTTCCCTAATCCAATTGGTTGATACATTTCCTACCACAGGCATCTTTGGGTCGATTTTGGGACCCCATGGAGCCACATAAGAGTGATAATGACACTTTATATTAATTAATATAAAGTAATGACAAAAATGACATAAACATATATATTTTCGTAAATTAATTCATAAATGGGGTTATATAAGTTATCTCTTTGACTATTAAATTTTCATTTGGAAGATAAAAATATTTCCTAAGTCATGGTATTTTTTTTAGACATCAAATAAATAAAATTATTTATGACGCAAAAATGATGTAGTGTTTACCTCATTAAAGAATGATTTAAAAAAATAAGATTATAAAGATTAAAATGATATCCAAAACGTATCCAATACTTATTGGATGATTTTATTTTTAAAAAGAGTTATCTTATATTCTACTTCAATAATTTTTGGATCTTTATAAACCAAAAATCATTATATAATAATATAATATTCTCAAACTTTCCTAAAGAGCCCCTCCTCCCCCTTATAAAAAGTCCTCACCTATATCCCATTACTCACACATCTCAAGCCCCTTTTCTCTTCCACCCTAAGCCAAAATAATGTCTCATGATCCCTCTTTTCCACCTAGAGTCCATACCTTAGGAATAAAGCACTTCAAAAAAATCCTTTTGGTTCAAACCAAAGGGAGTTACCCGATTTAAAGGTAACTTCTTCTCTTAAGTTCTTTTTTTTATTTTACTTCTCCAACCCCCTAAATTTATTTTATTCCTTTTTTTATAACAACACCAGTATCATAAATATATTAGGTCTTTTAATGAAAATTTTTTGAACTGCACTTACACACACCTGGGTCTAATGTGTAAATAACGTAATGTTTTTGTGGACGGTGAACTACTTCCACATGAAACGATGATTGTCAATCTTCTCCCCCCACCTCTTATGGGGGCCATTAAGATAGAACTATATTTACATGTGATATATATTATATTTATATTGTCTCTATACTTCAATATTTTTCATTTATATCATACCATTATGGTTTCCATAATAGGTAAATACGATAATTTCATTTAAGGAAGTGCGGACTACTGCCCCCTCAAAGTGATATGACTGGTTCAAGCCATATGTGGAATGTATAAAGGATGCAGTTAATTAAATTACATAACATAGATATTATACTGGAATTATAATATACCAGTGTATTATTATGTTTTCATTCCTTTAAATATAATATAGAAATGAAAGTAGCATTCATGAGTACGTACGACTTACCGTCTCCATGAATGGTGCATTTCATTTCATAACTCCAAGTGATATGGAATATTATAAAAATATATACACTTGATATATATGATATATATTATATCTAAATAATTAATATCATTTTTCATATAATGTAATTTTGACCACATGTACAATCTGTAATTATAAAAGGTTCATTTTTTATAAAAGTTCCATACATCAACAAAATGTCTGATATAAACTCAAATAATTAGATAATTGTTTTAGAAAGGTAATAAGTGATATAAAATGAATAATAAACTTTAAAATTTTCTTAATGAAGTATAAATTAACTTATGTTTATTATTCATGAAGAACATGGAACATACGAGTCATGTCGGACACAAGGTAAGGGGTTTCTTATCTCACTTTTATTTTCGTGAGATTTCCATTGTTCACTAATTTTTTATTGCATATGGTGTATTGTGTACTTCTATTTGATATATATTATCATGATTATATTTATATTCATGGTATCTTGTGATTCATTTAGTGGTTATTAAATTTCATTCATATGACTCGATTGATTTCAATGTGGTATGGGGTTTTCATCTCACTTTTTATTCTCGTGAGATTCATGCAATATTTACCACTATTTTCTTTTGTGTAGTGTATGTACTTACCATTATTGAGTTTATTGTGTAACATACTTTAATTTATGTTTATTTACATCTTCATTGTATGATCCTTTCTTCTCGGGGTGTATGTTTCGTAAGTTAGCAAATCGGTAAGGGAACCTTTCACCGCACACTTTTATACAAAGACTTCTTTTATGTCATGTCTTTTAATTTCCATTTTCCTATATTGGGATATGTTTTTCAATATCTTTATTTATTTAAACTTTATTTTTGTGTGATGAGAAACCCTTTATTATCTAATGAACTTATTTTATGAATTTTAAAGCGATGTCATTAGGCTGTCAAATTTCTGTAAGAGAACTCCTTAACCAAGTTTCAATTATTTGGGTTAAACATATACCACTCTATTATATCATGATTTGAATATGTGCGATTGACCTCTGATTTTGTTACAATTAGTATCCCCTTATACTGTGTGTATTCTTATTTTTTACACATAATTATGTCATTGGTTTGTCCTTACACTAAGGATATGATCTTTTCAAGGAACTTCGTTTCAATTTACAATCCATTGAGACTTATTTGTTGTTATACACCAATTCACTATTCTATGCTATATATACTTCCTTTTGACATATTATATCATGAATCTCCTTATTCTCATGATACTATAATCTTTTTGTTAATGTTATTCCTCAATTATTTATATTCAAGTGTCTCTCATTTGGTTAGGAACTCTTTAATTGAAATATCATTTTAAATATTTAAAAGATTTATTCTTTTAAATATTTCTCATTAATTTACACGTTTTAAATATATTTTTAAGGATTTATTTATATGGACATGAATGTTTTGAAATTAAAATTTCTTTCAAAATATTCCAAGTTGTATGGGACACTTTGATTAAAAAAACTCTTTATTAAATGTTTTAAATGGTTTTGAAAATTGTTTGATAAAGCATCGATTATGTCAATATATTGAAATGTTATATTGTGATTTTAATGTGAAACTTTTATCTTTCATTTATGATTGTTTTATGTGTTATGAATATGTTATGGTTATTGGGCATTATATACGTATATGGGTGGTTCTGTGATAATCCTAGGGTGGGTGAGCCTGAGATAGCTCTCCAATTCATTGGGTAATGTGATAGAGGTAAATGTTAAAGTTTCTCCTAAGAGACTTAGGGAATATACTATGATGTGTATTACAAGTGTAACACCCTATGTAACTGTGAAATATATAATGTATGTTTGATATGGATTCCACAGGTTACCTTTATGATTTATGATTTCTATGTGTTATTAATAAATCTTATGACTTCATAAGGTATGTTAAAGAGCTTATCTTTTGTTTGTATTGATGAACTAATTTTACTTTATTTTATAACCCTTACTGAGATTCTTATGTTTATCCCATGTTTTTGAAATGATTTTTCATAGGGTATATAGAAGGGTAAGAGAAAGAAAGAACTCAAGAAGATTTATATCAAGAATAAAATTATTGTTTTCTTTTAAGAATTTTTATTTTATGAAAAAAATGGATTATGAGTAGAAGTGTATACTTTGTAATTTCTGATATGTAATGTAATATTTATTTCCTAATTCTCTAAAACTCGTAACCTAAAAAGAACCTCAATATGAATTTTTAACTAAATTCAAGATTATGTAATGTTTAATGTTGGGGCCTTATAGTGTGACTCACCTCCCCATAAGAAATGTAATAATTTTATTTATTTCTACCATTGTCTATATAAAATAATGAAAACCTCTTCCATTTTGCATAAACCGTGAGAAAAAATGATGGAAAGGCTTTTGGTTTTAATTATTGTTTATATAGCATCCAAAAATAAAATTTGAGAACTAATAGAGAAATACATACTCATTTCCTATGTGAAACAACCCAATATCCTATTTATCCCCACTAAAAAACTTTATAGAACGTCTTTACTCTTCTATCCACTCTCTAGAGTCCTCCAGAGGTTCCCCAATCTCTCAAGAAGCTCCTCCAAATCATTTAGAGTCACACACTCAAGTAAAGGACCCTTGTTTTCTCTTCATTATTCATGTTATTTAATATCGTATACCTTATATTTACAATTAATAATGTTGTGATATGTATTTACATATACCTATTACTTCCCATTTTATATTAAAATTAATATATATCCCTTTTTCTCTTATAAACTCATTTAATTAATTTTTATGTGATGTGTTATGCTGTAGAAACATCAGGGTGATTTTTTCCATGCCAAAATAATTATGTAATGAATACCATTTTTATTTCCCATCAAGGATGGTCACCTTTATAAAATTATCCCTATTTTAATTGGGTCTTAAATGTATTTATTCTAGACTCCATGTTTTTGGAATAAAATGTGATGACATATGATTCAATGTATTAGTATTTATGTGGCACACACTTAAGCATGAGAATGAAATGAGTGCGATTGTTTCACCCAAAATTATATAGCTCTACATTGCAGTGGGTAATGTTTAGTCTCACAAGAATTAATTTTGGGTTAATGAGTGAAAATTATTACATTATGGAATTTATTTATCATGATTTCTTAGATTATATACTTGTACTATGTTTTTGATACATTGTTGTATGTTTTTGTCACATTTCCTATGTTTCCTTTATGATTATCATGATATATTATGTTTTATTATTCACATGTTTGATTCTAAATAATCTTATTCCCTATTGATATTTATATTTTATAAAATTTATTACCTTATTACATATTTATTCCCTTTCTAGGATTTATAGATCACCCCATTCTTATGTATGTCCCTAGGTTATCTCGTTCATTTTTAAAATCCATAGAATTTTAGAAGCATGTTAATGATGTTTTCCATAACACTATACTTCTCAATAGTCAAGGATACATTAAGGGTAATTTTATGTTATAAATAATGATTTAATCTGTAATAAAGACAAGGGTTATCATAGTCGGCATCGAAGGAAAAGTTTAGTTATTTTTGGGATTAGGATTAGAAAACACTAGATAAAACAACAGGGATGAGACTATGTATAATAAAACATCCATAAATTTTTTGAAGTAATGAATATGTGGTTTATCAATAAAATATATCCCTATCTTGATACTAAAAGTGTATATGGTTTTGGAACATATGTATATAGGGCTAACAACTCTAACAAGGTGCGTGAGGCTTAACTCAGCACAACCTGGTTCATGAAACCAAGAATTATTGTGAATCTATTTTTACACTCTTGGGGATTATGCTTCGGTAAAATCCTAACATCATTATGAACCATTATTAAGGGAAACAAATCCCCTAAGAATATATGTTAGGAAATAAATATTGGATAACATATATTGAAGGCTATAAAGTCATAGTTTAAGGAATCAAATGTAAGTGATAATTTATCTTTTTAATGTCATTAAATTATCATTTATGTGTTTAATGGTTTAAAAATACTCATCCATAATTTTCCCTTTATTCTAGAAAATGTCTAGAAATTGGAGAAAAAATTTAACTAATAAATGTGATTAGAAATGTGATGACCAGCCCTACAAGATGCCCAATCTAATGGGAGCAGGAATAAAAAACTTTGTAATGATACTCTCTCAACTAACTCATGTTCTACGCAAATAACTAGAGAAGGAGAAGCACCAAAACCCTCCTATGAAATAATAAGGTACAATTTATTCCTCTATGTTAGAAAGGGATCCATCGTTGAATGGATAAGCTGGTCCATTGATCATGGAGCAAAGGAACAACTACATTGAGAAGATCTTCTCCATCTTTCAATGTTTTAAATAATAGAAGGTTATAATAGTTTCTTATCCTATTCTGAGAGAAGTAGTTTAGTGGTGGAAATTGATAAAAAAAAATATGTAGCATGAGGAAGATATATAAGTGATATAGTGGATGTAATTCATGAAAATTTGTTTTGATAAATATTTCCCTCTCGCCCTATCAAGGAAAATAAAAAGGGATATATTTTACCAAAGAAAACAGTGGAAAATATATCGGGGCATATGTGGTAAACATCACAATACTTTCATGATATTCCTATAACATTTTAATTAACCCTAAATGAAGGATCACCACTTCTTTGGTGGGCTATAACCGAGAATAATAAAATTTGTGGCAATCCATGACTTTGATAACTACGATGAAATTTTTCAATCTTCCATTAAAGTCGAAATGATGATTAGTGAATCTCAAGTATATCATACATACAAAAAGCGGAAGGTGGAATTTAATTCTAGAGGTTTGATGGAGAAATCTAATGGTGCCATTAAATATTAACAACCCACTGGTAAAAGGTACAAAAAAAAGTCACCATGGAAATTGGATAAGGGGAACGAAGAAATGGCTTTGGTGCAAGAAGTAAGGGAATATACCTAATGTTTTCTGATAGGAGAAACCACCAAATGAATTTTCGGAGACTAATTCTTCATTCAACCATAAATGTTTTGTTAATTTCTGAAACTACAAGGAAATATGGATCTTGCAAACCCATGCACTAATACAAGGGTTTTCAGAGACAACCTATAACCTACGAGGAAGCATGGGTGAGATCCTTCCATCATAACTACTAAGATGTATCCCAACAATAAATTGGTTAAATTTACAATAATAATTCATCCAATAATAGAAAAAGTACTTTATTTAATTATGGTTCTATAGATTCCTTCATATCATGAATGTTTAGTAGAAATAATAAAACACCAAAAACAGGAATGGATGTATAGCTTTTAGTGAAATTATAATATTAGGAAATTATTTCATACCAAGTATATTACCCATATCCTATCAAAATTTGGGGAATGTACTTCCCAAAAAAACTTGTAATACTCCATTTGGTGGAATTTTATGCAATTATTATCATGGATTATCTTTCCCTATATGGAGAAATTATTAATTTTCATGGGAATGAAATCACTCTCCGTATTGAGAATCGACATCAGATTTTTTATAAGTTCTAGGAGGACCATGTAACTCTTATTGGAAAAAAACTCAACCATGTATATTATTTCCCAATAAGAAAGTGTATCAAGAAAAAATTATTTATTATAAGGAAAATATTATCCTTGAATACTTGCCCATAATGGGGTATTACGCTGATGTGTTTCCTGATAAATGTTCTGGTCTTCCTCCAAGTAAAGTGGTTTAATTTTCAATCGAGCTTATACATTGGGTGTTACCATTATCCAAGACACCAAATAGAATAGATATTATGGAACATGGGGAGGTTTAGAAATAACTATAGAAAAATAAGTGTAATGGGTTTATATTCCCAAGTGCTTCACCATGGTGTGTTCTAGTCCTCTTAAACAAGAAGAAGGATATACAATGCACATTTTCATCAATTATCGTGACCTAAACAAGATCATGATAAAGATCAAGTATCGTATACCATATATTTATGAATTTTTTATAAAATACCTAGATAAAAATACTTCTCCATGGTGGATCTATGGTTGGGATATTACCACGTTATAGTAAAGAAAAAGGATATTCTCATGACATAATTTCATACAATCTTTGTTCACTATGTGTTCATAGTGATGCCTTTTGGACTCACTGAATCTCCATAAATATTCATGTAATAGATGAATAGATTTTTTATTGATTACCACAAATAAATTATTATAGTAATTATAGATGATACACTAATATAATCCAAAACCATTGAGGATCATTAGGAACATCTGAGCATTGTTCTATAAACCTTATGAAATGAGAAGATTTATGCCAAGTACATCAAATGTGAGTTATGGATAAATGAGGTTTCATTATTGGGGAATATCATCAAATTAAATGGGATATTTATCGAACCTTCAATGATAAATGAAATTTAATGGTGGTGGAGGCCAATATATGAGACAAATATTTATAGTTTCTTAGTATTTTATGGGAATTTTCATTGATATTTGATAAATTTCTCAGGTTTGTACCACCATTTAATGAAGATAACTCAAAATAGAGTCAATTATTCCTAGAATTATGGATGTGAAGATATATTTATGGTGTTTAAAATGAGGATTATCATTTCACCTATTCTCACACACCCCACATGTGGAGAGATTTTCATTTCATTCAGTGATGCTTCAAAGAAGGGTTGGGATATGTTATAATATAGAAAAAAATATCATAGTCCATTCATAATGAAAGTTCAATGATCCTAAAAATAACTACCGAACACATGATCTACAGTAGGATATAGTGATATTCTCTTTGAAAATATAGAAATATTATCTCTTTTTGGTGATGTGTGAAATATGTGTAGAGTACCGAAGCTTGATGTACATGGACATTACATTACATTAGCGGAATACTTAATACATAACAAAAACAGACACATAATGATCGTAATAGTTTACTGTCTTTGGAAACTTGGAATATAATCTTCTAATCGTGGTGAAAGATCTTCAACATCTCCCATAAGATCTTCCCCTTTTTGTTTTCTTACCTAAAACATTTCTTTAAATCCTAGGGAAAAGAAAACATATAAAGGGTGAGATCAAAGGCTTAGTATGGGTAATCATGGTTAAAATAAAACAAATCATATACATTTGGACTTCAAAACATGAACATAATATTTATACATAATAATCTTGAGAAATGACATAAATCTTGGAAGTACGTAAGGCATAGATCATAAAGTAACATTAATCATGATAAAATAGCATGGTAATTAAACATGTAATTGTGTAAAACCATTAATCACATGATATTATTTCCATAGTAGCCAAGGCATTGCTTCCAAGACCATCTTAGTGGACAAAGTCCCTTTCTGAATCGAGTTCACTCCTCGTTCCAGTCCAGTATTACTGAACCAGTTTGACTTGCCGTTCCAACCATGTCTATCTCATGAGATATAAATCTTTACACAATGCATTGGAGGGAGATATAGGTCCCACCCATCTCATAATGAAATCATTCTTACTTGTGCCACAAAATAAACATACATCATTCATAATAACCCAATAAATAAAATGGGTTTCATAAACATCATCCCATCATTACATAATCCATATAAAATAATTGGATATCATTTCATAATAAGGAAAGTGAACCCATGTAAATCATAGAGACATTATACATGAAACATACACATATGAAATAATTTCATCTTAGATGAAAAATGGTTTTGTTAAAACACTTGAAATGAATTCTTGAGGAAAATATCCTTTCTTCTTAAAAATCATTTTCTTTTCACAAAATGGCATGAAATTTTAAAAGAAAATGATTTTTTTGAAAATAGTCATGAAATATTTTGGAGTAAGCTTCATGAAAATAAGGATTTATAAAACCGTAAAAACTTGTTCATGCCGTATACGTTAAAGAAACATTCTTCTCGTACTTTTTGTCAGAAAAGTCAAAAAAGTACCTTGTAGGGTAAATAAAAGAAGATTCCTTCCATACAAAGGGTTAAAAGTAAAAATGGGTAAAAGGTACTTTAAAAATACATGAATAAAGTTTTATAAAAACATGGACATGGATGATAGCAATAACCCCAGTAAATACTTACGAATAAGCAATCTCGGATAAAAATGAGATTTGCAAAATTATCCCTTACCTTAGGTATGATATGCTTCGTATGTATCAGAATCTCCTTTATATTGATTTAAATAATGTCATTTACTTATTATAGAATCATTTTCATTGTTATGACATCATATATGTTTCACTTATGACTTTATATTACCCATTCTTTTGTAAATTCCATGTTAAAGTAGCGTTTTGGGTAAAATCATTTCATTTATCGTATGTGTTTCGACTTATTGTTATTGATATTACTACTTATATCCTGATGTACATAATTACATAATGTAAAAAATGATTTATATATAATATATATTCATTATATACATATATATATATTATAGATCGATAAAAGGAATGAAATACACCATTCATGGAGATGGTAGGTCGTACGTACGCATGAACGCATTTTTTGTTTCCTTATTTAATTGAATGAAACTAAATAGATGACATACATATATATAAATAAATCCAATAGCATTATTATTTCATATATTTCATTATTATTCATTATATAAACTTTATGATCATTCATGTATGGTTAACATGGAGAATGAATCTCATCACGTCGTGGAGACGGTAGTCCGTACGTACGCACGAGTAATGATATCATTCCCATAATTATTGAATAGAATTGGAGTGGATGGTATAATATATCAGAAATAGTATTATGTTATAATAAATATATATAGTTATTCTTTACACCATTATACCCATCCATGTAAGGTGTTGGTGGAAAAACATATTTCACCACGGCGTGGAGACGGTATTCCGTACGTACGCACGCGAGGTGATTTCGTTTTCCGTAGGATGGATAGATGGTGAAATAGGTTTTTTTTCATACTTATAATGACATATAAGTATATGAGTTATACTTATGTTATTAATTCATAAATAAACAACTAAATAAGAAGAAGTGGAAGAAGAAATAGTGTTGAATGATTCGGTAACTGACATTACCTCTTCTTTGAAGCGCCTCATTGAGACCTCCTCTTAGGGCACTAAAATCGGTCTTTGAAGAAGCCTAGAACCTCTAAAATGTTTCTATAGAAGTTTAGAAGAGAATTTTTCAGGGTTTGGCCGAGCTTGAAGGCTCAAAGTGGTGTGAGGAAGAGAGGGATGCGGTGCCCTTTTATAAGGGATGAGAGGGGCACCTTTGGAATAACTAAAAATATTATTTTATTATAAAGTCATATTCGGTTTTTAATAGCTCAAAATTGATTTATTTCTAAGCTGAGGTGGGGATGGGTCGAAAGTATCTCTTACAATAGAATTTAGACAAGTTTAGGTTCCTATTTTAACCTTATCATTTAGATTTAACTTTAAGTTAAATAATTTAACTTTTATCGTGTCTTCTTGTTTTCTTACACAATAATGTTAATAAACATACTATAACAAGCCAAAAGAAACCCAAGTGGTTCATTATTAATATATATATCCTTATCTAAGTCATTTTGCCGAACCTTATATTTTTATGAATAAAATAACAATTAATAATATAATATTTGTTTTAAAAACTATTTTATGTCAATTTTGACACTATTTGGTACATGATTTTTTGAAAATCATAACAGCATGATTAGTTCTAAAAAAGTTACTTAAATCAATAATAACATGTTATATTATCCTATAAAAGTATTATAATTCATAAAAAGTCTCATATTACATTTATTTGGGTATTTATAACATCAATTATGTCAATATTATATTAATAAGATAATTACGCCATCATCTTTGTGTCATAAATAAATTAAATTATTTAATGTCTAAAAAATATAAATAAAATACCATTATGTAGGAAATCGTTTTATCTTTCTAATAAATATTTATAGTCGAATTTATCTTATGTATAACCCTATATTAAAAATGATTTACATATTAATCTTTGATTTTAACTATTTTAACCCTTCTTTAAATAAATTAATATTAAATGTCCTAATCTAATCCAAGTAGGCCTAAATGGTCATATTTTATTCCTAAGGTTGTTTTCGGTCGAATTACACTTATCCAATAGAATTAGTACATGTGTTAGGGTAATAATAATATCATTTGTACCCTTAATTATCCTATTTACTTTTAACCGTGGTAAATAAAAGTAAAAAGTTAATATTCACCAAAAATTATTTTCATCTCATTGAACCACATTTTATTCCTTGATATTAACCGTGTCTCTCAGATTTTTGAAATTAAATTTTCAGAAGTGGTAAAGTTTAATTTAAATTAAAAAAAAGTCAGTTTTTAACTACCACTAAGTGGTTTCACTATTCATCGAAAATTGAAGTTTTTCCGAAAAATACCAAATATTCAGCCTAAGAATTATTTGATATTCCAAATTAAAAATTTATGTATTTTTTTCCAAATTCATTACATATAAGTGGCACTAATTAATTTTAAATTTAATTCCCATTATCAAAACAAATAGCGTGTTTTTAAGAAACAAAAACAATCAAAAGATTGATACTTGTTTATATCCAATTTCAAAGTGAAATTAATTCCAATGAATAACATTGGATTAAAAGGTAAAATTATATTCTAATTACACTTTAAACCCAATTAAAAAGATAATTTGACCATATAAATTATTGCGATGAAAAAAGTTGTTTTAAATTAAAATATAGCGTGTTTTTACTATACATTAAAATATGAAAGTTATCAGAATAATATGAAAAATTTATCCAAAGTAAAATTTTATATCCTAATTCCAATGAAGAATTTTATTTTGTCAAATTTAACTTATAGGAAATTCAAAAACAAGATTTAAAGTGGGTGCGCCATCAAAAGGTGCAAAACTACATTTTTTAAAAATTACTTATTTTACTCGAAAAATTGATTTTGTTCTCATACCATGTTCTAGAAAATGTGCAAGATGAATAATAATGTTATAAAATTCAAAATTTAGTTGATACTATTCATAACAGGTAGTTCATATAACATATCGTTGTATAGTGAAACTTAGTATTGCGTACAACACATGCTATCGTGGAAGGTTGTGATTGTGTGTAATTCAAGCCAAGTCAGGGATGCATGTTGTGCAAGCTCCTTTTGGTGTATCATACAACACAAGACATTAATAAAATTAAAAAGAATATTTTTCATAAAATATCAGGAGGTTACATTCTACCCCCCTTAAAATTAATTTTGCCCTCGAAATTCGTCGAGGTTATAAATGGTTTACTACTCAAAAGTTTGTTGAATAGAAACCCACATCATAAAAAAGAATACCAAAATATGTCTTTAAAAACTAAATTATGAAATGTAACGGTTACCCAAATTAACTCATCACTGGGTTTCCACGTAGGAGAAAATAGGTGAAAATATGGATATGGAAGAAAAATCCAACCATCAAGTTCTGATGGAGAGTGGTAGAGAACCTGGCTATGAAAAATCCATCAATCACACAGCCATACATTTGTGATGATCTAAGGTACCATCTGATTCATTGGATATAAGGGCACTAGGACATCATTTTTGGTTTTCAAGATCATTTCCCTAAAGTTGATGAAATTATAATTAGAAGAAATACTTTCATGATTTTGGTACAGTATCACCGTTAGTCATTCTTTGGACAATTTCCACTTCATCTTTTAAAGAAATAAAGTTGAATTTGTCATTCGTGAAGTGTTAGCAGATCATGTGATATAATGATGTGTAATTCCATCTGTCTCAAACAAGAGGTTATAAAAGTTATCAATAATACATAAGTCCATCTATAGTGATATTAATCATATATGGTTCCTAAAATGGACTTATACTTCATATATCATACTGCTTAATATAATAAAACTAGTTTCTACTAAACAGGGACTTTCTGTAGGCCAGTGGTAGGCGATAAAGGCCATTTGCACTTCAGTTGTGGGTTCGATTCCCATAGCCTTGCCTGACGCGATGGGATGTCGCCCATCCTACAGGTTGTCCTTTTTCTAAAACTACATTACTATAACATCCTATAAATAATATCGAAAAAAGTTCTATCCTTAAGAAATACTGACTTATGTCCAACAAAATCCATTCCAATCTGTAGGCTTATCTAAAATACTTCGGTCCAAGCTCATAGTATAAAGAAAATGATTACTTGAAATGTCATCAACCAAGCATGTGAATACCATCATTTATCCCCAATATATCTTGTTGGTCACATTCCAATCATGTGAATACCTTAATCATGTATTCTCTTGAAAAATGAATACCCATTAAACCTTAGTGAAAACAGGAATACTGTTAAAAGTTAACTCTTTCCACATACCAAAATCCAAAAATTCTATATACTCAAACCATGATATAACCTTCTCTTTATATCAGTCATGAGCTCATGAATACTATCAAAAATTTAATTTTCTCCTTATCCATTCATTATACGCATATCATCTACTTTCCAAAAATATCTGAATACCCTTTCATGGTTACGGGTACCATTAATCATACACTTTCAAAACATAAGGAAAGACAACAGTGTAACAATCCTTAGATGTCTCTTTATCCCATAGTACCATGAAATTACTTATACAACATTACACTTGATAAACATGTAATCGTTCCACTACCTTCTTAAACCATTAACTGAGCTTTAATAATTCTTTCATCTCACATATCATTTGTAGTCTCTTCATCATCATCAACATTAATACTACCCATATGACCGTACTGATTCTCTTCATGAGACTTTCCCTTAGGGAATTGGTTTTCATAATGCTCGTACATTCCACATTTAATACATTTAACCATTGTTGATGTCGTAGAAATACCAATATCCTCATCCATGGTGTTAACTGAACCTTTTCCTTTGCACTTACTGGCTTTGTGTCCTTCTTTTCTACACCCAAAGCATCTTCCAGTTCCTTTGAAACAATCTTCCCGATGCCTCTTCCCACATGATTTACATGAGGGAAATTGAACTTTCTTTCCACTACGATCATCATGAAACTCCATCTTTCTCTTATTATCTGAGTCGAGAAACTTACCAAAGTTGATATTATTGATCATATTATGAGATTTTTGATTAGTCATAATAATGATGTTTGGACTTCCAAATCCCATTTCATTTGGTTTCTCATGAAGAATATCATTCCATTGTCCGGCATATCCTCCATTATCATGAATCTTACTGTTTCCAGCCATTTTCTAAAACCCAAAAAGAATAGTGTGAGAGGCAAAAATCATGTTAGGGAAAACAACATAGTAAAGGGGGAGCACCCTCAATATCTAACATCTTAGGTTAATTTCTAAGATCATTACCGTAGTTCTAGGACTATATCCTATACGTATACTTATCCTTAGGGACATCCCTAGACATACCTTAGAAATATCTCTAGGGATCTCACTAACGTTTTCGCATCCTAGTTTCCAAAGGTTGACTAAACCATTCCTCTGATACCAACTGTAGAGACCCGAAGCTTGATGTACATGGACATTACATTACTTTAACAAAATACTTAATACATAACAAAAGCAGACACACAAGGATCGTAATAGGTTAGTGTCTTTGGAAACTCGGAATATAATCTTCTAATTGTGGTGAAAGATCTTCAACATCTCCCATAAGATCTTCCCCTTTTTGTTTTTTTACCTAAAACCTTTCTTTAAATCCTGGGGAAAAGAAAACATATAAAGGGTGAGCTCAAATTCTCAGTAAGGGTAAGCATGGATAAAATAAAACAAATCATATACATTTGAACTTCAAAACATGAACATAATATTTAAACATAAGAATCTTGAGCAATGACATAAATCGTGGAAGTACATAAGGAATAGATCATAAAGAAACATTAATCATGATAAAATAGCATGGAAATTAAACATGTAATTGTGGAAAAAAATTAAGCAAATGATATGATTTCCATAGTAGACAAGGCATTGCTGCCAAGACCATGTTAGTGGACAATGTCCCTTTCTGAATCGAGTTCACTCCTCGTTCTAGTCCTATATTACTGAACCGGTTTAACTTTCCGTTCCGGCCATGTATATCTAATGAGATATAAATCTTTACCCAATGCATTGGAGGGAGATATAGGTCCCACCCATCTCATAATGAAATCATTCTTACTTGTGCCACAAAATAAACATACATCATTCATAATAACCCAATAAGTAAAATGGGTTTCATAAACATCATCCCATCATTACATAATCCATATAAAAGAAATGGATATCATTTCATAATAAGTAAAGTGAAACCATGTAAATCATAGAGACATTATACTTGAAACATACACATATGAAATAATTTAATCTGAGATGAAAAATGGTTTTGATAAAACACTTGAAATGAATTCTTGAGGAAAATATCCTTTCTTCTTCAAAATAATTTTCTTTTCACAAAATGTCATGCAATTTTAAAAGAAAAATGATTTTGTTTAAAATAGTCATGAAATATTTTGGAGGAAGATTCATGAAAATAAGGCTTTATAAAACCGTAAAAATACATTCATGTCATATACGTTAAAAAAAACATTTTTCTCGTACTTTTGTCAGAAAAGTCAAAAAAGTACCGTGTAGGGTAAATAAAAGAAGATTCCTTCCATACCAAGGGGTAAAAGTAAAAATGGGTAAAAAGGACATTAAAAATACATGAATAAATTTTTTATAAATCATGGACATGGATGATAGCAATAACCCCAGTAAATACATATGAATAAGCAATCTCCGATAAAAATGAGATTTGCAAAATTATCCCTTACCTTAGGTCTGATATGTTTCGTACGTATTCGAACATCCTATATAATTATTTAAATAATATCATTGACTTATTACATAATCATTTTCATTGTTATTATATCATATATGTTTCACTTATGACTTTATATTACCCATTCTTTTGTAAATTCCATGTTAAAGCAGCGTTTTGGGTATAATCATTGCAATTATTTTATGTGTTTTGACTTTTCATTATTAATATTATTACTTATATCCTGATTTAAATAATTCCATAATTTAAAACATGATTTATATATAATATATATTCATCATATTCATATATATATTATAGATCGATAAAAGGAATGAAATACACCGTTCATGGAGACGGTAGGCCGTACGTACGCATGAATGTTGTTTTCGTTTCCTTATCGAATTGAATGAAACTAAATAGATGACATACATATATATATAAATAAATCAAGTAGAATTATTATTTCAAATATTTCATTATTATTCATTATATAAACTTTATGATCATTCATGTATGGTTAACATGGAGAATGAATCTCATCGCGTCGTGGAGACGGTAGTCCGTACGTACGCACGAGTGATGATATCGTTCCCATAATTATTCAATAGAATTGGAGTGGATGGTATAATATATCAGAATCAGTATGATGTTATAATAACCATATATAGTTATTCTTTACATCATTATACCCATCCATGTAAGGTGTTGGTGGAAAAACAGATTTCACCACGGCGTGGAGACGGTATTCCGTACGTACGCACGCATGGTGATTTCGTTTTCCATAGGATGGATAGATGGTGAAATAGGGTTGTTTAATACTTATAATAACATATCGGTATATGATTTATACTGATTTTATTACTTCATAATGAAAAACCTAATGAATAAGAAGTGGAAGAAGAAATAGAGTTGAATGAATCGGTAACGGACATTACCTCTTCTTTGAAGCGCCTCTTTGAGACCTCCTCTTAATGCAATAAAATTGGTATTTGAAGAATCCCTGAACCTCTTGGATGTTTCTATGGAAGTGGAGATGAGAATTTGGAAGGGTTTGGCCGAGATTTAAGGCTCAAAGTGGTGTGAGAAAGAGAGGGAGGAGGTGCCCTTTTATAAGGGAGGAGAGGAGCACCTTTGGAATAACTAATGATATTATTTTATTATAAAGTCAAATTCCGTTTTTTATAGCTCCAAATTGATTTATTTCTAATATAAGGTGGGGATGGGTCTAAATCCTCTCATACAATAGAATTTATACAAGTTTATGTTCCTATTTTAACCTTATCATTTAGATTTAACGTTAAGTTAAATAATTTTACTTTTACCGTGTCTTCTTGTTATCTTACACTATAAGGTTAATAAACATACTATAACAAGACAAACGAACCCCAAGTGGTTCATTATTAATATATATATGTTTATCTAAGTTATTTGTCCGAACCTTATATTTTTAGGAATAAAATAACAATTAATAATATAATATTTGTTTTAAAAACTATTTTATGTCAATTTTGACACTATTTGGTACTTGATTTTTATGAAACTCATAACAGAATTATTAGTTCTAGAAAAGTAACTTACATAAATACTAAAATGACATATTAACCTAGAAAATTATTATAATTCATAAAAGTCTCAAATTACATTTATTTGGGTATTTATAACATCAATTATGTCAATATTTTATTAATAATATAATTACTTCATCATCTTTGTGTCATAAATAAATTAAATTATTTAATGTCTAAAAAATATAAATAAACTACCATTACGTAGGAAATATTTTTATCTTTCTAGTGAATATTTCTAGTCGAATTTATCTTATGTATAACCCTATATTAAAAATTATTTACTTATAAAACTTTGATTTTAACTATTTTAACCCTTCTTTAAATAAATTAATATTAAATATCCTAATCTAATCCAAGTGGGCCTAAATGGTCATATTTTATTCCTAAGGTTGTTTTCAGTCGAATTACACTTATACAATCGAATTAGGACATGTGTTAGGGTAATAATAATATCATTTTTACCCTTAATTATCCTATTTACTTTTAACCGTGGTAAATAAAAGTAAAAAGTTACTATTCACCAAAAATAATTTTCATCTCATTGATCAAAATTTTAGTCCTTGATATTAACCATGTCTCTCGGATTTTTTAAATTCAATTCACAAATGTGGTAAAATTTAATTTAAATTAAAAAAAGTCAGTTTTTTATCTACCACTAAGTGGTTTCACTATTCATCAAATATTGAAGTTTTTCAGAAAAATACCAAAAATTCAGCCTAAGAATTATTGGATATTACAAATTCAAAATTTATGTCTATTTTTTCAAATTCATAACATATTAGTGGAATTAATTAATTTTTAATTTAATTCCCGTTATCAAAACAAATAGCGTGTTTTTAAGAAACAAAAACAATCAAAAGATTGATACTTGTTTATATCCAATTTCAAAGTAAAATTAATTCCAATGAACAACAATGGATTAAATGGTAAAAATATATTCTAATTACAGTTTAAACCCAATTAAAAAAGTTAATATAACCATATAAATTATTGCGATGAAAAAAGTTGTTTTTAATTAAAATATAGCGTGTTTGTACTATTAATTAAAATATGAAAGTTATCTAAATAATATGAAAAAATTATACAAAGTTAATTTTTATATACTGATTCAAAAGAAGAATTTTATTTTGTCAAATTGAACTTATAGTAAAGTCAAAAACAATAATTAAAGTTGGTGCGCCATCAAAAGGTGGAAAAACTACATTTTTTGAAAATTACTTATTTTACTCGAAAAATTGATTTTGTTCTCATACCGTGTTCTAGAAAATGTGTAAGATGAATAATAATGTTATAAAATTCAAAATGTAGTTGTAAATATTCATAAAAAGTAGTTCATATAACATATTGTTGTTTAGCGAAACTCAGTATTTTGTACAACACACGTTATCGTGGAAGGTTGTGATTGCGTGTAATGCAAGCCAAGTCAGGGATGTGTGTTGTGCAAGCTCCTTTTGGTGTAGCGTACAACACAAGACATTAATGAAATTAAAAAGAATATTTTTCATAAAATCTCTAGGTGTTACAATATGTGCATATCACAAAAGCCTGAAGTATATATTCATATAGAAAGATATGAATATGATCCATATAGTATGGTTAAATCTAAACAATGACCACAAATGATAAATTCCATAACATACTAGGAATGTGAGCAAAGTGAAGGACTCTTTAAGTAGAAAGGATACAAAAATACTATCATTGATGTGAATTGAGAGGGATCCATTCTACTTATATTTGAAAAGTATAGACATAGGAATCATTCAGGAAGGAATGCCATCAATCCTTTCAAAATTGATTTCTCAAAAGTATTTTATAAAGATGCTAAAGGATTTTAAAAGAGATGATGTGGGATTTCAAAAGAAACTTGAAGCTATAATGAAATATACATCCTTGAAGTATAATGTTAATGAAGGAGTTGTGAGATTTTGGTAAAGACTATGTATACCATCAAATCACGAGTTAAAGAAGGAGTTGTTAGATGATGCACATATCAAAATAATATACATCCACCAAAGAAGAAAAAATATTTATTATGATCTCCTATAACACTATTTGTGGGTCAATATGATGAAGGATATCATGGAATATGCATCAAGATGTATGAGGTTTCAAAAAGAGAAATTGTAAATGAAAAACATCTAATAGGATGATGCAACCATTACCCATACGTACAGGGAAATGGGAAAACATCCCTATGGAATTTTTCACTAGCCTTATGAAGACAACATGATGGAATAATTCTATATGGGTTATGGTGGATCATTTTAAAATTAATTCACACTTCATTGTGATTTGAGAGTATTTATTACTCGGTCAATATGAAAGGACATACATTAGAAAATCGGTGAGGGTATATAGAACACCACTATCGATTGTATCTAATCATGATACATGTTTCACCACTAATTTTTAGAAAATCATTCATCATGATTTAAAAATGAGTTCAAATTCATCACAGCTTATCACCCTGAAACTGATGTATAATCTAAGAAGACTATCCAAAAATGTGAGGACATGTTGGGAGAATTATCTATATACTTTTAAGGAAAATGGGATAAACCTCTTACTCTGGTTGAGTTATCCTACAATACTAGTCTCCACTAAAGTACCCAAATAGATCCCTATGAACCCCTTTATGGGAAGTGGTACAGAACACCTGCATATTAGTATGATGTTTTTTATGACAACTACTTGGTCCTAAAAAGGTTGATGAAATAGTGGAAAGGGTTTAGACCATTCCACATCATATCAAGTTTGACTATATTCAAAAGAAGAGATATACTGAAAAATCATCAGCAAGACCTAGTGTTTGATGTCAGAGACATAGTATTCCTCCACATATCTTCATGGAAAAAAGTTATGAGACTTGGGAATATGTGAAATCTTATTCCAAGATAAATTGTCCCCTTTGAGATCCATGATCCCATTAAAGCGATGGACTAACGACTTTCACTCTAACCAAACCTATCTCAATTATATGATGTATTACATGTATCCCTATTGATAAATTACATACCAAACCCATCACATACACTCAATACAGTGGTTATTCCATCAAATAATCACCATTCCTATGAGGAGAATCTCGTTAAGATATTAGATCATAGACACTATTTTCTAATGAATGAGACAATGCACCTGGTCAAATTTTTGTGGAGAAATCCCAAGTTTGAAGAATAAACAAGGGAACCAAAGGAGGTGATGTGATAGAGTTACCTTCATCTATTTTAGTTTGTAAAAAGAAAATTTTGGGGGAAATATTTATTAGGGGGAAGATTTTAACAACAAAAAAAGTTATAAATAAATTTTTTATGATTTAATTATATCTCTTATTACATATTACGGTTATAGAAAATACATTTAATTATTTTATTATATACTATTATACTTTAAAATACCATTAATCATATTTATCATTGATAATACAACCATTGAACAATGATCACGTGATTAGTATAAATATAGGGTTTTAACGGTAACTCCCCGACCTTAGTTACTAAGAGTCCATGCATTATTACGTAACATTGGAATGATCACAAAATATCATGTCTTGAAATACCGATTAGTTTAGTAGCCTTATAAATACTTGATTCAATCTTAATATTTACGTTACATTATAAAATGGAAAACTACAACAACATTGTTTCCATATACAACACAAAGATCTCATAGACTATCCCTACAGGTCAGTCATAATATACTTCTTCACATCCTAGGAAAAATAAAACATTGAAAGGGGTGAGCTCAGATGCTCAGTAAGGATAACAATATAGCAGAATCTTTCATAAATAAGCATAAACATTTAAGTCAATGTATAAAACAAAAAAAACCTTTTTAACATAAACATCATCATAATATAGAAAATATAAATCAAAGTAATTTCATTTAATTACTCACATGGATATTCTACTAGTAAAATAATCATCTACAATATCAATAACCCCTTTCATAATGATGGAATGAATGATTCCAGACTTTCATAACCATATAGTCAAGGCCTTATGCCAAGACTAAAAATAAGATTATGTCAAGGCCTTGTGCCACGACACTAGTTTGTCACATGAGACCTACCGATGCATTGAGGAGCTATAGAGGACTTCATTTGTCACTTACTAAGTCCAATGCATTCTTCATATGAAAAGGTTTAAACATAACATAAACATTCGTTTTAAAAATGGCATAAAAAATGTCAATACATTATCCATAAACCATGAATGGTACGAAAATAACACATCCACATTCAAATATATCACAAAACCTTCAATAAAATATTTAAGTTTTGTATCATAATAAATCAACTTCAAAGAAGCTTAAAATCCCTCAAAGGATGTTGACATAGTTGAAATCAAAACATTTTTTTAGAGAAATATCTCTTTCTATTTTGAAATAATTTAGGAAAACATTTAGTTTGAAAATATTATTATAAGATTGTATGGGAACCTTCGACGATGTTATAATGACAGAAAATAGACGCACATGTCGTATAAGTTAAAAAACATTCTTACATTAATTTTGTCGAAAAGTTCATAAGGTACATTGTTTGGAAAATGACAGAAAGATTCATTTTAAACCATATTATAAATTTTCAAACAAGGGTATAAATGAATTTAAACCATAGTCTAGTAAATAGTAAAAATGTTTTGGAATATATTTTTAAGAAACATGGATGTGGATGATAAAGAGGTCCTAGTGGATATTTATGTTAAAACAACCTCAGATAATAAAGAGATTGTGAAATTAACCCTTAAATTGTACATTTCCTCGGTCAAGGGTATGTTAACCTCTTATATAATGGTGAAATAATTGTTATTAAATTATAAAAGATTCATATACATTAATATGATATCATATATGATCTTTGAACATTTCTTTGTTAATAATATCTTAGTATTATCATCATTTTGGGTGTTAACTGATTCTTTTTCCTTTATATGATTTGTTACGTTAGTAATGTTTGTTATGGATAGGATGTATCTTATTTATATTCAGGAGGATATTAAGTTTTTAACATTATTTTTAATCATATTATGAAAATTAATCTTGAATGGATATGATGGGGAATGAATCTCATTGCGTTCATGGAGAGGGTAATTCGTACGTATGCACGAGCGACAATATCATTCTTTTGATGTTAAAATAATATATAATTTGATGTTAAATAATATATACAGAATCATTATCATGTTATATTTATTATTTACATAAATTACACATCATTATTATAACCATTCAAATAATAATGTATAGAATAACAATTACACCACGACATGGAGACGGTAAACTGTATGTATGCACGTATGGTGACATGTCATTCAATGAATGGATAGAATAATGAATATGGTTGTATCATATTTATAATAATATCAAATTATATATAATATACTAGATTTATTATTTTATAATGGAAAAACAAAGAAAGAGGAAGTGGAAGAAGAACGAAACTTGAAAGAGGTGATAAAATATTTACCTCTTTTTGGGGTTCTTCCTTTTGATTTGATCAAAAGGGATCCTTAGGATGGCTTTATGACTAGAGGAATGAATCTATGATGAAATGAGAAACGTTTAGAGGGTATTTGGGAAGGGTTTTGCTGACCCAAATGGCTTGGAAGGTGTGAATTATATATAAGGGGGAGTGCCCTTTTATAAGAGGGGTGAGAGGCACCTTAGGAAAAGCTTGAAATATTATTTTATAATAAATAATTTTTGTTTTCAAATGTCACAAAAATTAATTCATTAAAGGATAAGATGTGGAGGGGTAGGAAACCACTCAACCAATAGGTTTTATATAGGTTTGAGTCACTATATTAACCTTATCCTTTAGATTTAACTCTTAGTTAAATAGTTTGACATTTACCACGTCCCTTTGTATTTTTATATTATATGGTTAATAAACATAATATATACCTCCAAGAGAACCCCAAGTGGTTCATTAATGATAAAACTATCATTATATAAGTCTTTTGGTCGAACCGTATATTTTTAGGAATAGAATATCAATTTATAATATAATATGTTTTTTAAAAACTCTTTTATGTCAATTTTGACACTATTTGGTATTTCGTTTTTCCTAAATTCATAACAGTATTATTACTTCAAAAACAATTCATCTAAAAAACCCTCATATTTCTTATTAACCTATAAAATTAGTTTAATTCATAAAAAGTCTCAAATTAAATTTATGTGGATATTTATAATATTAATTATTTTAATATTTCATTAATTGGGTAATTACAGCATCATTATTATGTCAGAAATAAATTAAATTATTTATTGTCTAAAAAATATAAATAAAATACCATTATGTAGGAAATCGTTTTAAATTTTTAATTCATATTTATAGTCAAATTTATCTTATGTGTAACCATATATTAAAAATGATATGGTTATTAAACTTTGAATATAACACTTTTAACTCTTATTTGAATTAAATAATAATAAATGTCCTAATCTAATCCAAGTGGACCTAAAGGATCATATTTTATTCTTATCTTTGTTTTTGGCCGAATTAAACTTATCCAATAGAATTAGGACATGTGTTAGGGTAATAATAATATCATTTTTACCCTTAATTACCCTATTTACTTTTAACCGTGGTAAATAAAAGTAAAAGGTTACTATTCACCAAAAACTATTTTCATCTTATTGAACCACATTTTACTTACTAATATCAACCATGTCTCTCGGATATTTGAAATTCAACTTACAGAAGCGGTAAAATTAAGTTTTATGTAAATTTGAAAATTCTTCTAGGAGATGGGTAAAAGACGGTAAAAAGTTCAATAAAAAAAATATATATAAATTTATTATAAACTGACTCCAATGAATTATATTGAACTTATATAGGTATTATGAATCTATTTTGCACTAAAATATATTTAAATAAAAAAATAATTATTTAAATACAAATTCGGTTTTAAACTGTAACCCAGTGTTTTTCACTATTCATCAAAAATTGAGTTCTCAGAAAAATACCAAAAATTCACCATAAGAAAATTTTGATACTCCAAATCCAAAAATTAAGTCCATTTTGAATGATAAAATTTATAAAATTTCAAAAAGTGGGTATTACAATTCATATGGGCTAGTTTGATTGGTTGTGGTGTGTTAGAACTCTAAGATATGTACAACACACGCTATTGTATTATTCAATGAGAAGCATACTGTGGAAGCTTGTGGTGTTACATTATCTCCTCCTTCAAAAAATTTTGTCCTCAAAATTTCTAGAATATTACTATATAAAAAGACTCAGGTGGTTTTTCATCATAAGTTCCTCGGGTTCCCACGTTGCCTCTTCCATCTTATGGTTTCTCCATAGAACTTTTACCAGACAAGTCATTCTTTTTCTCAACACTTGTTCTCTTGTATCAAGAGCCTTGAAAGGCTCTTATAAATAAGAAATATTTGGTTTTAGTTCTAATTATACATAGGTAAGTACATGTGTTGGTTCAATCATGTATTTTCTCAACAGTTATACATGGAACACATCATGAACTTTGGAGAGACTTGACGGATTTGCCGAATGGTAAGCTACAGCCCCAATTTGTTCTAGAATTTAGAAAGGTCTGTTGTACCAGGGACTCAATTATCTCTTTTTACCGAAATGTATAACACCCTTCCATGGAGATACCTTCAAGAAAACATGATATCCTATCAGAGATTCCAAATCCTTCCTTCGATTATCAACATAGCTCTTCTACCTACTTTGAGTTGCTTTGATGTGCGTTTAGATTACCTTTACCTTTTCCATCGTTTCCTCTACATGTTATGGGCCTACAAGTTTTATTTTTCCAACATCATCCCAATAGGTTGTTTTGCAACATCTCTTTCCTTATAACACTGCATATGGTGTCATATGAATACTTTAATGGAAGCCATTGTTATAGGAAAATTCCACCAGATGTAAATATTGATCCCACATACCTTGAAAGTCATGTGATCATTATCTCAACATGTATTCTATGGTTTTAATAGTCCATTCTGATTTTCCATTAGTTTTGGGGTGGTAGGAAGTTCTCAAATGAAGTTCAGTTTCCAGGGCTTTCTAAAGACTTCCAGAATCTTGATGTAAAATGTGGATCACGATCAGAAACAATCAATAGTGGTACTCCATGAAGTTTTAAAACATTATTAATATATAGTCTTGATAAACGTTCAAGTGGTAAATCTTATCTTATAGCAAGAAAATGTGCTGACTAGGTAAGACGATCATCAATGACCCATATTGCATCGTTCCTTCTAGGAGTCCTTTGTAGCCCCATGAAAAAGTCCATAGTGATATCATCACACTTCCACTCAGGCATGGGAAGAGGTTTCATGACTCCTCCAGGTTGTTGGCTTCTAACTTTCACTTGTTGACAAACCATACATCTTGACACAAAATCAGTAATCTCCCTCTTCATGTTTTCCCTCAAACAATGTTCCTTCAAAGATCAATACATTTTGGTTCTCCCAGGGTGTATAGAGAAATTGGAGCTATGAGAATCATCCAACAATTCCCATTTTAGATCCATTATACCGGGAACACAAATTCTCTTCCCAAATTGCAAAATTCCATCTTCATATACGAAGTCACTCAATCTCCCATCATTCACAGCTTTACTATTCTTTTTAAAAACTTCATCACTGGTCTGAGAACTCTTTATCCTTTCTAGTGAAGATAGTTTGGCCACCATTTGAAAAAGTATTGATGTTTCACCTTCCATGGTGATTCCCATGTCCATCTCTATTAGATCCATATATATAGGATCCTTTTAAACTCTTATCTTGTTTAAAAATCCATGATCCTTTCTACTCAAAGAATCTGCCACCTTATTTGCCTTTCCTGGGTGGTAGTGTATAGTGAAATTATAATCCTTTAGTAGTTCAAGCCATCTCCTTTGCCTCATGTTGAGTTGTTTCTGTGAGAAAATTTACGTAAAACTCTTATTAATGTTATATATCTCACATTTTTTACCATAGAGATTATGTATCCAAATCTTCAAAGCAAATATTGTAGCTGCTAACTCAAGATCATGAGTTGGATAGTTTTTCTCATGAATTTTTAGCTGTCATGATGCATAGGCAATAACCCTATCATTCTGCATAAGGACACAACCAAGTCCTTTCTTTAAAGCATCACTATAAATAAAAAACCCATCATTCCCCGATGGTAGATTCAATATAATAGTGTTGACTAATCTTCTATTCAATTCTTCAAAACATTATTCATATTCTTTTGTCCAAAAAAATTCACCCCTTTACATGTGAGCATGGTTAATGGGTTAACCAATCGGGAAAAATTCTAGATGAAATGCCCCTAATAACCTGCTAAACCAATAGTTACTCAATTATGCTCGTTGGTGCTGGCCATTCTTGGATTACCTTGGTCCTAGAAGGATCAACATAGATTCCATCCTTAGAGATAATATGGCCAAGAAAATAAATCTCTTTAAGCCATAATTCACACTTTCTAAACATCCCATATAATTCATGCCTTCTAAGAGTCTTTAGTATAATGCGCAAGTGATTTTCATGATCTTTGTAGATTTTTTAGTATACCAAGATATCATCAATAAATACCACTACAAAGTAATCAAGATATTCCTTGAAAACTCTATTAATTAGATCCATGAAGATTGAGGGTGCATTAGTCAATCCAAAAGGAATTATTGTAAACTCATAATGCCCATACCTGGTTTGAAATGATATTTTCATAATGTATTCCTTTTTCACACACAACTGATGATATCCAAATCAAAGTTCAATATTTGAAAAGTATTGATATCCATGAAGTCGGTCAAATTAATTATCAATGCGAGGTAGGGAATACTTGTTCTTTATTGTTATAGCATTGATCTCCCTGTAGTCAATTCACAACCTCATATATCCATCTTTCTTCTTAACAAATAGGACAGGGGCTCCCCAGGGATAAAAACTAGGGAGAATAAATCCCTTATTACTCAATTACTCTAGTTGTTTATTTAGTTCCACTAATTCCACAGTGGCCATTCTATAAGGGGTCTTCGATATGTGCCTTGATCCAGGAATTAAATCAATGGAAAACTCAATTTATCATTCTGGAGGATGTCCACGTAATTCTTCTGGAAACACATCAACATATTCTTTCACAATAGGTATATCCTCTATTTGAACATTATTTTCCTCACCCCCAATTATTTCATTCTCTTCCTCCTCAATAATTGAATTTGGTTGAGCTACTAGGGGTGGATCTAGATAAGAATTATGTGGTGATGATTATGTTTTAATGATAAGGTGTAATTTATCATCGTCATCAAAAATAGTAACCTCCTTCTTCCTACAATTAATCTCTTCATCATTATCCGAAATCCAATCCATACTAAGGATTATATTACATTCAATCATGGGTGTGACGATGAGATTAGCAGATAAAGAACATTTATATGCCCTAATGGAGACGGATTCAGAAAACATTGTTGTAATCATACTTCCCTTAAGAGTTTTGATTGACAACTCCCTCTTTAAATCAAATTGTAAATATCTAATTTTCTTAGAAAACTGGGAAGATATGAAACAATAGAATGATCCAAAATCAAATAAATCATTTTCTAAACTTGAGTAATCCATCAAATTACATGCCACCACATCCTTAGGAGCTTGAACCTCAGTAGTATTGATATCATAAGCATGGCCTTGATCCCTTGGCCTTTTCTAAGGTAAGTTCCCTTGGTACATAGGACATTAACTTTAATAATTCCCCCTTTCACTAAAATTTTAGCATTCAACAATGACAACTTCTTTCTTCCCCATGTAATCATGAGCTTGATGGATTTTTTCACTACACTTGTAATAGGCTCCCATTACCTTCAAGAAAGTTTTGGGGTGTTTCTTCCCACGTTTAATGTAGTATGGATATTCAACTTTACCCTTCTTCCCTGTATTTCCATTTAAAAAGTGTTTGGAAGACCTCTTATTTTCTTTCTTTGCTTTAAAGTCGTAAGACATAGAGAATTATATTACTCTCTTGATAGCACATGAGACAACATCAACATGCGACGAGAAGGATTATGTGACTAATTCTCAATGGATAAATGGTTTTGACCCAAAAAAGAAATGATCAATCTTACTTCTTGGGTTACATATATAATCTGCAGCATGCCTCGCTAACTTTGTAATGTTGGCCTCATACATTGCAACATTCTCATCCTCCTTTTGCCTCATACTTAGAAATTACCTTTCTATATCTGCTCGATGGTCATGAGGAAAGTATTTTTCTAAGGAAACATCTTTAAACTCCCTCCAATACATATTTGATACGTCATTATCTTCCATTGTGTTTTGAATCAATGACCACCATTGATCAGCATCTACAGTGAGGTGATAAACTTCCATGACAACTTTTTCCCTTTCACTGCTCCCCAAGGTGTGGAATATTTTATCTAATGAATTTATCCATTGCTCAGCTACTAATGGATTTTTACTCTAATTTAATGTTGGTGGTTGTTACCTCATGACTTAATCTATCATTTATCCTCCATGCTGTGGATTAGGGTGCTCCATACGGGAAAGGTTATTATTCATAACCTGAGTGAGTTGTCCCAGTATAGTGATAAGCTGATTAGCACCAATTATATCACCAACTCCATTATAATTATCTTGAGCAGGAGGGAAATCCCTACATGGAGTGTGTGAATTGATATGGTTTCTATTCCATCCACTAGGCGCCATTTATAAAAATGGAATACACTAGATTAGTTTATGAATCGAAATACATAATTCCAAACTTGTAAAACACTTAACAAGAACTGAACAGTTTATGGATATAATCCATAATTATAAGAATATTTTATTTGAGGAAGTATATACTCATAAACCCTTCATAATGTCTTGTAAATAAAATTAGAATTATCATAAGAATATACCCTAGGAGTGTTGTAACCAAGAGTGCGGCAAGGATCGTTGTCGTTCACTAGTTCCCGTCGAGTCTAGCTCAAAGCGGTGTTTTCGAGTTTTACCACTAGGTACATCTGTGCCAGAGCAGCCTCTACCTGCTTGTATCCAGATAGGGATGTATTTCTTGGAAAACTAAAAAAATCTCTACAATACCAAAATTCTTGGAAGTTATTTTATAATAATCCTCAAAGTATATCTTACGGTAATGTGCTCTAATCAGAGTTTACCTAAATATAGATTCCATGGTTTTTACTAAACTTCCTCAGATACCAAATGTAATGCCCCAACCCTAGTTACCCAGATTCGGTGCATTGTTACATAACATTTTCATGATCACAAAAGATCATGTCTCGAAAGACCGATTATTTTAGTAGCCTTGTAAGTACTAGATACATTCATAAGTATTACATTCCATCATTAAATAGAAAACCACAACAAAATTGTTTCCATAGATAACATTGAGATCCCATAGACTATCCATGTGGGTCAGTCATAATATACTTCTTCACATCCTAGGAATAATAAAACATAGAAATAAGTGAGCTCAGATGCTCATTAAGGATAACAATATAGAGGAAACTTTCATAAATAAGCATAAACATCTAAGGCAATGTATAAAACTAAAACAAAAGCCTTTTCAATATAAACTTAATCATAATATGGAAAATATAAATCAAAATAATTCCATTTACATACTCACATGGATATTCTACTAGTTCAATAATCAAATGAAATATCAATAGCCACTTTCATAATGATGGAATGCATAATTTCAGACTTTCATAACCACATATTCAAGGCCTTATGCCAGGACTACATATATGATTTTGTCAAGTCCTTATTCCAAGACACTAGTTTGTCTCATTAGACCTAACGATGCATCGAGGAGCTATTGTGGGCTCCACCAATCACTTACAAAGTCTAATTCATCCCTCATATGAAAAGGTTCCAACATAACATAAACATTCGTATAAAAATTGGCATACGGAATTTAAATACTTTATCCATAATCCATGAATGGTATGAAAATAACACATCCACAGTCAAACATATCACAAAACCTTCAATACAATATGGATTTTTTTTTTATCATAATAAGTCAACTTCAAATTATCTTAAAATCCATCAAAGAATGTTGACATAGATGAAATCCAAACATTTTTTAGAGAAATATATCTTTCTATTTGGAAATAATTTAAGAAAAAATTTATTTTGAAAATATTCTTATAAACATGTAAATTATTCTTTGACGATGTTATAATGGCAGAAAGTATCTGCACCCGTCGTATAAGTTTAAAAAACATTCTTACCTTAATTTTGTCGAAAGGTCAAAAGGTACCTTGTTTAGAAAACCATAGAATGATTCATTTCAAACCATTTTATAAATAGTCATACAAGGGTATAAATGGATTTAAACCATAGTCTAGTAAATTGTAAAAATGTTTTGGAATACATTTGTAAGAAACATGGATGTGGATGATAAAGAGGTCCAAGTAGATACTTACGTAAAAACAACCTAGGATAATAAAGAGATTGTGAAATTTACCCTTACCTTGTAATTTTCCATGGTCAAGGATAGGTTAACCTCATGTATAATGGTGAAATAACTATTATTAATTCATAAAAGAATCATATACATTAATATGATATCATATATGATCTTTTAACATTGGTTTGTTAATAATATCTTAGTATTATCGTCGTTTTGGGTGTTAACTGATTCATTTTCCTTTATATGCTTTTTTATGTAAGTAATGTTTGTAATGGATATGATGTATCTTATTCATATTCATAATTATATTAAGTCTTTTAACATTATTTTTAATCATCTAATGAAAAGTAGTCTTGAATGGATACGATGCGGAATGAATCTCATCACATTCGTGGAGACGGTAATCCGTACGTACGCACGAGCGACAATATCATTATTTTGATATTAAAATAATATATAATTGGATGTTATATCATATATACAGAATCATTATCATGTTATATTTATTATTTACATAAATTACCCACCATTATTATACCCATCCAAATAATAATGTATTGAATAACAATTACACGACGACGTGGAGATGGTAAGCTGTACGTATGCACGTATGGAGACATGTCATTCAAAGGATGGATATAATAATGAATATGGTTTTAACATATTTATAAGAACATAATAGTATATAGAATATACTAGAGTTATTATTTTATAATGGAAACAACAAAGAAAGATGAAGTGGAAGAAGAAAGGATCTTGAAATAGGTGATGAAATATTTTCCTCTTCTTTGGGTTCTTTTTTTTAATTTGATCAAAAGGGATCCTTAGGTTGTCTTTCTGACTAAAATAATGCCTCTACGGTGAAGGGAGGACATTTTAGAGGGTATTTGGTCCGGGTTTGGCTTACACAAATGGATTTGAATGTGTGAAATAGAGAGAAGGGGGAGTGCCCTTTTATAAGTGGGGTGAAGGGAACCTTAGGAAAAGATTGAAATATTATATTATAATAAACTCATTTTGGGTATATAATGACTCAAAAATTAATTATTTAATGTATAATGTGGGTATGGGTAGAAAAACACTCAACCAATAGGTTTTAGATAGGTTTGGGTAACTATATTAACCTTATCTTTTAGATTTAACTCTTAGTGAAATAGTTTGACATTTACCATGTCTCTTTGTATTTTTATATTATATGGTTAATAAACATACTATATACTTACAAGTGAACCCCAAGTGGTTAATTAGCGATACACATATCATTATATAAGTCTTTTTTCCCAAACCATATATTTTTAGTAGTTGAATACCAATTTATAATATAATATTTGTTTTAAAAACTCTTTTATGTCAATTTTGACACTTTTTGGTATTTTATTTTTTCTAAATTCATAACAACATGATTACTTAGAAAAAAAAATTCATATGGATTTCCCTAATATTCCATATTAACCTATAAAATTAGTTTAATTCATAAAAAGTCTCAAATTACATTTATTTGGATATTTATAATATCAATTATTTTAATATTTCATTAATTAGGTAATTACATCATCATCATTGTGTCATAAAAAAATTAAATTATTTAATTTCTAAAAAATATAAATAAAATACCATTAGGTTGGAAATCATTTTATATTTCTAATGAATATTTATAGTCTAGTTTATCTTATGTGTAACCCTATATTAAAAATGGTTTAGTTATTGAGCATTGAATTTTACAGATTTAACTCTTCAATGAATTAAATAATAATAATTGTCTAAATATAATCCAAGTGGACCTAAAGGATCATATTTTATTCCTAAGGTTGTTTTTGTTATAATTAAACTTATCCAATAGAATTAGGACATGTGTTAAGGTAATAATAATATCATTTTTACCCTTAATTACCCTATTTACTTTTAACTGTGGTAAACAAAAGTAAAACATAAATATTGACCAAAAATTATTTTCATCTTATTGAACCACATTTTACTTAATGATATCAACTGTGTCTCTCAGATATTTGAAATTCAACTCATAGAATAGGTAAAGGTACGGTTTATGTAAATTTGCAAATGCTCCTAGAAGGTGGGTAAAAGGCGGTAAGTTAAATAAAATTTTTATATATCTAAAATTATTATAAACTGAATCCAATGAATAATATTGAACTTATATAGGTATTATGTATCTATTATTAAATAAAAACTTAAAACAAAATAAATAATTATTGAAATAAAAATTTGGTTTTAAACAATAATACATTGTTTTTCACTATTCATCAGAAATTGAATGTGCTTAGAAAAATACCAAAAATCCACCTTAAGCTGATTTTGATATTCTGAATCCAAAAAGTAAGTCCATTTTGAAAGATAAAATTCATAAAATTTCAAAAAGTGGGTATTACTAATCATAAAGACTATTTTGATTGGTTGTGTTGTGTTAGAACTCGAAGTTGCATACAACACACGCTATTATATTATTCAAAGAGAAGCGTAACATGGAAGCTTGGGGTGTTACATTAACAAATCCAATTGACAGATACAAAGGATGTAATTGCCTCAACTAGAAGTGTCATAGCCCATAAATCCAATTTAATTGAGCTTTTGATGGAGATATAAGCACATGTATTTTCCCATGATCAATCCCAAGATGAGATCCAAAAACATAATCATGAGTGATACTATTTAGCAGATAAGTTCAATCTCATCGAGATCATGACCCAAACCATGTACGTCAAATCCCCCTATGAGGGTTTCACCATCATGCACACTACTCTTATAATTTTTTCTAGTTTGTTAAAGGTATATGTATAAAGACACATGACATATGATTATGTAAAATAATTATAGAATAATGATTATATTTTCATTTTATTATTTTTTAAATTATAAATGATTTTTATTTTGAAACAATAAAACACAAACTGTATTATTGGGTAATATTCAATATAAATTACGAAATTTATTTAGATTAATTAATGTAGTTTGTAAATAGAAAATATTTTAATAAAATATTATTGTTAAATAATGTTTATCAAATATAATTTATCATTTATGTTTTAATAACTCAAATGTAATTTTTGTAAGGGTTCTAAAATCATGACTGTAAAAAAAACTAGGAATTTCTAGATAAATGTCATTTATTATTTTAAATGAAAAAATACAGATATCAATAAAATTATTTAGATAAATTAATATCTATTTTGAATCAGAACATCAAAATTATAGAAAGGTAAATTTATCATTATTTTATGAGAAATTTGAAATTTATGGTAAAAATAAATACCGTATAAATATATAGTGTGTATTATGAAATAAGATGGACATAATACTATTTTAATAAACTATATAATGGTTATACAAGACCAAAAATATATTTTCATTTTAAAATAAATTAATTATATGATTATTTGATTAATTTTATAAAGCCTTTATGAATCCTCCAAAACCAATAATATATTTTAGGGTTTTAAAATAATTACTTTAAGAGTATGACTCACTTCCACATAAGAAGAGGAATTATTTTATTATGTTCGACCATTGGACTGATAAAATAATTAAAACCACTCCCATTAGGTTGAAACCATGAGAAAAACTAAGTTTAAGATTGTGGTTTTGGTTATTTTATTATATATATTCCAAAACCTATGTTTGAGAAATAATGAAGGAGTCCCCACTAATTTTCAATATAAACCAACCCAATATACAATTTTTATTCACTATAAAACTTGGATAACGTCATTTCTCTTCCCACACATTTATATATTCATCCAATGGTTCACCAACGATCTCAAGAATCTCCTCCCAAGAATTGGAGTCCCATAATCAAGTAAGTGATCCTCGCCTTATCTTATTTATTCAAGTTTCTTTATCATATTATACATTATTTTATAAATTAATATTGATGAGATATTTCTTTCCATATCACTATTACATCCCATTTTCTATCCAGCTAATGAGAGACCCATTTCTCCATCATATAACACATTTTATAAAATTTTAAGTGACGTCGTAATGATTGCAAAACTTCACTGTGATTTTTCCATGCCAAAACAATTGTGCAGTTACTACCATTCCCATTTCTTATCAATGAGGTTCACCCTTATATAGTTATAACTCTTTTAATTGGTAATTTTATCCATGTATTACATACTCTATGTTCTTCTAATACAATGTGATGGAAAATTATTCCATGTATTATGATATCTTTGTCACAATTAAGCACAAGAATTAAATGAATTTGGTGGGTGTGCCTAAAATTATATAGATCTCCAATGCATTGGGTAATGTTTAGTATCATGAGACTTCATGTTAGGATAGATACTTATTACTTTATTGAACGTTTTTTATCATGATGTCTTGGCATTTATCATTGACATTTGTTTATAATGTTGTGTTCTAAGTTGTCTCCACATTTTCCAGGTTGCCTTTATGATTATCATTCTATATAATTCCTTTTTATTCATGTTTTTAATTATCACTCATTTTATTCCATCTTGATATGCAAATTGTATTAAATTTATTACATGATTCCATGTTTATTCTCTTCGTTATCTTTATTTCTCACCCCTTTCTTATGTATATCCCCAGGTTATACCGTGCCATTTAAAAATCCATTGACTTTTACAATCATGTTAAGAAATTTTTCAATAATTTTGTTTTATATCATGTTCAATTTGTTATGATATGTACCTAATTCCAAAATTCACTAAATGTTTTGATATTATGTGCTTTATTGTGTCTAATTTTATGTAATAAATAGTTAACTAATGTGTAATAAATATTTCAGTCTTCATAAATATCTTTCGGAGATTAGTTGTATAAAAAATATGGAAAAACTATAAATTATTTTATTTAAATTTCATAATGATCTCCTACCCCTTATTTCACAACTATCATGGAATTGGATACCATGGAGTCATACATAAAATGTATGTTGAGTTAAAATATCAATATGGTGACAATTAAAAGAAACATGAAAATGTGTTAAATCATATAAGATCATTGAAATAAAAATAGGATCATAAAAGGGGAGGACCATAAATCATCACATAAATAATTAGTCAACATTAAAGTTATCATGGGGACATGGAAATCATGATACTAAACATAATTTTTTAAAACAATAAATCATGTCATCCTAAACAAAATTTGAGGATTAATGTTAATACCTCACTATATAATATATTTGGTTAATTAACAATGAACCATATATAAAATCTCATGAGATATAAGAATTACCCTATAATTGGGGAGAGTGTATAATTGCATTCCCATCTATCACATAATAATACTTCATGAATTTTTGTGTAATATATAAAAGATATTAAACATCTATCATAATTATGAAAATCCCATTAGAATGAAATGGGATATATAATAATGTCACAAAGCACAAAATAAATAAGTATCATGATGTATCTTAATATAATGAGGTATTAGGGAATAATGGATGTTCGTAAGTGAAATAAAATGAATTGATAATGAAAATAGGTATTCTATTAAAAGAGAAAGAATAATAAATAAATAATGTGTTGTTTGGAAATAGATCCCTTACCAATGTTTTTATATTGGGTTAAACACAATTAAAAGTGTATATAGGAATATAGTTTCCCAAAACAAGAAAAGATCTAGTATGTGAGTTTTTATTCATGAATGGATGGATCGAAAATCACCTGGGATAAACTCCCTCATATCTTTCAATGACTGCTAGAATTACCTATAGAACCTCTTTTGGATGCGCAGGTGTTCTATGGATGGAGCTTTAGAATCAATCTTACCCAAACCCTTTCGTATTTAATATCATTATTTGCACAATCTCATTCTTTTGTTATGGTTTTGATGTAGTATTAGGAATCCAGAGGTGAATAATTGGTATTAAGCTTTGATGGTTCACACATTAAATTTTTTATTCTAGTGCTTTTTTCTACTATAGTCATCACAACAGCATTTGCAATCCTTTTCTCATCCTATTCCCTTGTTTCTTGATCTAACATGTTAGAAGCCATTTTTTTATGGAATGATGGATGTTTTTCTTGGTTTCTATTTTCTAGGTTTTCTGTTATTGGCACATCTTGTGTTCCTATTTTTCAGTTTGTGTGAGATATTAAAGGCTTTCAGCTAGGATTCTTCCTGTCCAATGACAGTTCCTTATGGATCTAGGGTTTCTTCCCCATTTTATTAGTTCTCGGAATTTCTAGTTATGATTTCTCTAGTTCTATACCTAGGGTCATGGATTGTTCCTATGTTCATGGATCATTCCTAAGGCCTTAGATCACTTCCTCTCTACACTTTCTTCTTGGCCCTTTTTTTCTAACACCATCATGGTCTAGTGAGAGGGCTCCCATGGGGTCTTGGGATGTGTTGATTGAGTGTTTGAGGGTGGTATATGATCCATGAATTTTGATAATGTTTCATTTTCATTATAGTGCTTTTATTATTCTTTGTTGAGAGTTTTTTGTAGTTCCGTTTTTGGGGATCTCGATGGGTTTTAATATTCTATTGGATCAATTGTTCTCTAGATAAAACTGCTATGTTAGTGCAATAAAGGACTTGGGGTTTGGTTTGAGAATGGTTCAGATCGATGGTAGGTGTGTTTTTGATGCTTTATATGGGGCACGCGCATCCTTCTGTGTAGGATGCGTAGCTGTTTCCCCGCATTCCCGCTTTCCAAATGTGGGCAGCATCTGTCGCTTGTTTAGGGACATTTTCTCCTTGATCGAAATGGGATGATGGTATTTCGGTTCTTCCTTTTGTGGATTCCCCCTAGGAATTCGTCACCATGTCTGGGTCTCCCTTATAGATTTAAGATGATGTTCATGAAACTATTCTTGGAACCATATCTTCATGGACACCCGTTAATTACACTACTTTTGTCAGTATATTCCACGGGGTCTGGTCAGGGTAGCAACATTCAGTCAGGAGAGTAGTCACGTTGGGCATCACTGGCATGTTTGGGCGCTGGTACATTGGTGCGTCTATCTGCTGTCCCTTATTATAGGGATTCTCAAGGGTGTGGAATCCCGAGGCATCCCACATCAAGCCCTGGGAATCATATGCCATGGGCAGGTATCTGAGGTTTTCCTCAGCTTCCCATGTTTAACACATGGTATGTCGCAAGTATAACATCTAGTGGAGATGGATCAGACTGATCATAACACTGACTGGAGTGGAACAGATAGGTTCTACCCCTAGAGGGAACACCGATGTTGGGGCCAACGTGTGGTTGGATTTCAGAATGCAGTTAAATGGAATGTAGAATAGGGTGACATGATCCCACCGGGATGTGGCAGCCCAGGTAAGAATCAAGATGTATGATGGGAGGTTCTATGAAGTGGATGGTTAATGGGATGGAACCTTCATGGGGATGATGATGGTTTTACACTTGAGCCTCGAAGAGGCTTCCTACATATCCTCGTGGCAGGGAATCAAAGTCCACGTAGTTCATCTGACAACATCTTACCACCGATTGAGGTTTTCAATGTCTTACCTATGGATGGGGTCGTAAAGGCTTACCACTGGATAAGAGTATCAATGGCGTGCTGCTGAATAGGGTCCCAAAGGCTTACCGCTAGATGAGGTCACAACGGCTTACCATTGGATGGGGTCGAACCAACATGAAGATGGTCAAGACTACAGATGGATGGTGGTCTTGATCCTCAGTGAAGCTACCTACGTACCTTGCCTTAGCAAGGATCAAAGACCTCATTGTTCAGTATGGGTGTGGGGCTTACACTCTAGGCTTCCCAAGGTGTTGGTGAACTGACTTAAAGGGGGTCAAAACTACTGGGTGTTGGACTTGAAGCTCATGTAGGCTTCCTACGTACCTCTCCTTAGTGAGGACCAAAGTCCATGTAGTTCAAGTTTGGTAAACCGACGTGAAGATGGTCGGGGCCAATGGGTGTTGGGCTTGAACCGCAGGGAGGCTTCCTACGTACCTCACCTTGGAAAGGATCAAAGACCTCGTAGTTCAGAAGGGGGGGGGGCATTTGGCGCTTACGCTCTAAGGTAGCCCAATTTATTGGTGAACCAACGTGAAGGTGGTCAGAGCGACCAATGGATGGTGGGCTTGAACCTCATGGATGCATCCTACATACCTTGCCTTAGCAAATATCAAAGACCACATAGTTTATAATGGGGGTAGGGATTACACTCTAGGATTCCCAAATAGGATGTCATAGTTGATGCTTCCTCTAAGCCCACGTGAGTCATGCTTGTTGGGAGAAACAAGAGGCAACAAAGGCCGGATGATCACGTCCCAAAAGGTACATCTGTGGGAAGTTGTGTGGTACTTACGCATAGTTATCAGCCCAAAGAGGAAACCGCAGTTACGCATGGTTAGTAGCCCAATGAGGTTGGGACTTACTTCAGGATGGAGGCCCAGTGGCGAAAAATACCAGCGGGAGAGGGATTTTGTACCGAATAAGGGAGGGATCTGTTGTCCATCCCCCTCCCCCTCTGTGGTCCTTGGGACCAAAGAAAAAAGGAGCAGGGGTGTTTCCTTCTACAAGAAAAGTTAGGGGCTTACACCGAGATGGTTTGCCTTTCCCCACAGACAGATGTCGCTCCGATAAAGAGGATCTAATTCTATATGAGGAATGATCTCACTCCCGTGGAGACCAGTGGGAGTGTGGAATGTCCGAGGTGGGGGAAACCCATACACAAGGCACGGGGTGAGGTCACGACTTAACTTCATGTGCTGAGAATGATGGTGATTCGATGTTTAACATCATGCAGCTAGGAAGAGGTGGGTTCACTCCGCACCCCTAGGACTTACATAACTGGTACCCTCTACACCTTGGTGAGGGGAATGCACCGGCAATGTCGTGTCTAGGCGATGTCATGGAGCGAACCATTGGGGGTCTACGTTAGCATGGCCTTGTGAAGAAGAAATAGTCGTTAGTGTGCCTATGTGAAGAAGCATGAGGCGAAGCAATGCAACAGGAAATATCGTCCAAGGGACTTTCAAGTTAGTTATCATGATCCTAGAGTGTCATACGAGAAAAGAGTATATGGAGATGGTGTTTTGGGCACAGGAGGCGCTCAAAAATGATGCTCAGAAGAGAGACATCATGGGCGCATAAGGAGGGAATTTTGCAAGCCACATAGACTGTGGTGTGAAAAAAGGTGGGGTGGTGTGTAATTGAGAAGCATGCACGAAAAAGCCAAGCCAGGCGCGCAATCGACCAATGTGCAAAAAAATGTTTGGGGCAGCGCACAATCGGCCCGTGGGTGAAAAAAAAGGCAAGGTCGGTGCGTAATTGCATGGTGTGTGGGAAAAAGGATAGGCCGACGCACAATGTAGGGCACACAATTTGAACGGAATTGTGTGCGGAAGAGAGGAATTCACTCAATTGGAAGGAATTGTTCATGAAGTACAGGAGTCGATGGGACTTGGACGGGGATTAAGCCCGAGTGGTATCGCGCAAAAACGGACCCCCGGGCAACCTGGTGCGAAAAACTAAGTACATGTGAAACATCTTTTGCGTGCACGAGAGGTGAATTTCACGCCGGAGAGACGGTTCAGATTTTTTAGCCCGGGAGTCAAAGGGGTGACCTTCTATTTATAGCCGCTAGGGGCCGCGGGTCCACGCGGAAAACAGTCCTGCACAAAACATTGTGCACCGGCATTGGTAGCATGAAGATTTATCCGCGTGGGGAGGTGGCGCCTAAATTTCTCACACCTGCGCACAAAACTCTCATGAATCCTGGAGTTTTTTTTGCACGGGGCAGATTTTTATCGCATCCCGCATAATGTTTTTTGTGCAGCCCCTCTAGGCTTCCCTGAACTGATTTCCAGTTCAAAATATTTCTACGCTTTTTCATTCCCAAACCTTCTTCATCCCTTGAGTATTTTTCGGTCTACAAATTCCCCCCTCATAATCAGATCAACGAGGGGCCACAAAGGTCAGATTCCGAGGGAAACGCCGAGATGTAGGAGTCCCTTGGGGCTGCACGCACTCAAAACTGGAGCAGCGCGTAAAACTGGTATGGATCATGAAATAAAAGTTTCGCGTGCACGCAGAAACCCCTCTCTGGGCCTATAAAAACCCCTCGGGTCCCTCATTCTTTATAGAGTTTCTCAAAAAATAAGCATCTACCTCTTGCCTGCGAAACATTTCCTCTTCCCTTTGCAAAAAAATGCTTCGTTTGCGCATAATTCACCGAGATCAGCCATCATTTTATACACAAACCTAGGATTTTTCACGATGAATTATGATATTTCATACCAGACTCTGATTTTTCACGCCAGCATCTGATTGTTTGTGCCAAATTCTGAATACCTTGCCGGTAGGAGATGGTCGCCAATAGGGCTGACGTTGAGGGAGAAGACGCATTCACTATTCAAAGGGCTGAGATGGTCACCAACCTTGAGGTTTATTCCACATGAAGGAACATATCTATCAACCATACTCTTTTCAAAATGTTGACCCCATCCTAGAAGGAGTATGAACTGTCTTCCACCTGCCGATGTGGGACTTCAGTATCTTAGGGGAGGTTCCCGTGCCATGATTTGAAATCGAAACACCGCGATCTTGGGTGACCTATGAGGATGACCAACTTTGGTATAATATCACCTACAATGGCCATCCTTCTAGATAAAAACTAGACATATGGACGTTTACGTCCTGAATCCCAGGACCATGACCATTTCAGGGAGTGACCCTGTCGATGAGAATTCTACAGACCTTTACGCAATAACCTTCCCTTAGATATTTACTGATGAGACCAAAGGCTGGCTGCAGGATTGGGACCTGTGGTCTGGTGGAAATTTCATGAGTAAATGGGCCTGGTCATATTTGGTTCACCAGTCATGTTACCAGTTTGGGGCCGAACAGTGGCACATCTGTTTGTTTGAGGTGCTATAGACATCGCAGTTTCATTTCTATCACCAGCAAGAGCTCGGGCCAGAGCTGTTTACTCGATGGTCCCCTGATACCAATACCTTCAATCTTCATCATGGGGAAGTTGGAATCATTCTTTAGGAAATTTATTTTGTAGGGGGTATCCCCATTGATGGGCACCAATACGATGAGTTCCTCCCTCCAAAGAACATCTGGGGAGACAGATCACGAACCCCTATGCTAACATGGCACCTATTGGAGCTGGATAAGGAGAGGATGGGGTCAAGTATATTTTGAAGGAAATCACTTATAATAAATGGTTTATCTTGTTTCTGCAAAGAGATCTGGACGTGAAGATGAATGGGATAGGGAGACGGTGTCTGACCACGACATAGAGGAGAAAACGCGGATTGTACTGGAGGATCCTTGAGGCGGGGGCTATTAGTCATGGGGCTTCATCATAAATGAGAGTCGGTACCTGAATGTTTGGTATGCCAAATTTCTTGCCACATTCCTGATTGTGTGGCTATTTTTGGTGATGGACACAAGGATGGGAGTTCATCGAGCAACCCTAGTGATGGATGGCATCATGTCCGCTAATCAAAGATTCAATCTGGGAGTCCCTGTGCTGGCTCATCTATATGACATTTTGGGATTCATTTCGAGAGGGGGGGGGGGTGTCACTGCAGGTGATCTATGGTCCCTTCTAGATCTTTTATGGCTGGGTCACAGCTCGTTGCGATGGGTTTTCCTTTCCAAACACCATTCGTCCTCTAGGTAATGGCATGCGACCTTCCTTGCTGAACATCGCCAGGGTTATTCTGTTGATGTTCAATGAGGAGGGAGTAAGGATCAGAATCAGCAATCATACCAACTTCACTTTCATCCCATTCCCCACCCCAACTGGCTAGAGGATAGATAACGGGAAAGGCTCACTGGAGTAAAGGGAATAATTCCAGAGTATCGTATGTGGGGTGATCATGGACCAGATTGATGGGAAGATCATTTATGATCCCTAGGTACCGTCGAGGTTTTACATGAAGTTTGGCTGCCTCTAGAGGATGAAAAAAAATTTGTATACAAGGGTCTGGGAAGAAAGACACTCCTGTGTTCTTCGCCAAATGTGGCTGATGTTCATAGCCCAAGGATCTGGCGATGTCATTACCTTTCCCCCCACCAGGGTTGATGCTGGCTCTCAACAGAATATGCCGAACATTGGGTTATAGCGTACTCTGAGGGACTTTTGCATATGCGAGTTTGGAAACTCAATGTAGCCTGTGTAGAACCTGGGTGGCGAGAGACCTGACAGAGAGATTATGGGGAGGAATTATCGAAAGCATGTCAGAAAACTAGGCCTGCATAGGTCGGGACTTTAGTAGCAGGGACATCGCGTGGCACGATCGTGCCCTCACCACCTATGGGGAGAGAAGCTCTCATAGTGGTTAGGGAGCTTTCCAAGAAAAAGATAAGGTATCTGATTCAGCCTTCCAATGACACAATCTTCCCGGCTATGTGGTCAGCCTGGATGACCTTAGAATTGTTGATGGGTATGAAAGCTCTTCGGAAAAATGTATTATGAGATGGAATCCAGTAGCCATATGTTGGACTTATTCAGATTGTTGACAGGGTGATCTTTTATCGTCAGCATACGTATCTGAAGGCCGTGAACATATATGCACACCAATGGGGTCAGAATGAGGATCCATCTTTCTTGGGGAAAGTACTACTCGGCCAGGAGCATGATCAAGAAAAGATTCCATCATAGGATGATGATAGTGATGATGAGTTGGAGGGTGCTGAGAAAGAAGGGGAGGAAGAATGAGAAGGTAAAGGAGGAGGTGAAGAAGAAGAGGAGCATGAATGTGGTGGGTCTCAGGGGGCGTCCCTCAAAGGGAGTCTCCGGAAGAGTGGCAAGATTGTTGGTTCTGATATAGATATAACAGATCTACTCGAGGTACCTATCAGCCCTTGTATATCCATTCCCCTCATAATTTTTTTAGCCCTCAATTACATCTTTTTATCCTGTTCAGGAGAATTTTGTCGCCGACCTAGAGTCTCCATCTGATGGGGAGTAGGAGGCACTGGTAGAACAATGTGGGGAGCCGACACCCATTATTGAGATGACGAGCACTGATGGAAACCCTATAATGATAGATCATTTAGTAGCTAGAACACCGTAGGTAGATGATTTGGCCTTTTATAAGTCCATTACTTCGATGCCGGTTAATTACCCTCGGAGAGCTCAGTTGATCAAGGTGTTCATTATATCTACAGTAATCACAACCTCGGAAGCCCATCGGGCTGCCGAACCTGGGTCATCCATGATTGATTAGACTGAAAATGTCTCATCTCATTCAGGACACACATCTCAAGCTGAGCCAGCCCCAATTCATGGTGAGCAAAGGGCAGTGGATATCATCGGTACAAATGTTGGGGCGGGGCCAAAAGTTGACGAAGAAATTACCGGGACTGAGGCTAGAGAAGAAGGTCACCCAAGCGTTGAAGAGACCAAACCCTTGGGAAGAACACTTGAAGAGGACCCTTCTACTAGCCTATTGGATGCTTTCCAAGACTATCGGCCCACAGATCCTGAGGGGATTGATGATTCTGACTTGAAGGTGGCCATGGAGAGCTGGATGACACGACGCAAATGGTGTATGTGTATCAAGTTCATTCTTCATCATCCCTAGAAGGAATGGAAAGACAGATGGGATCACTCCAAACCTGGCTGCGCTTTCTCTGTGCTGGAGGGGTGGATGCTCATCATCTATGTTCGATGGTTCGTGACTACATGGATGAGAAGATGCACGAGAACAGCTGACAATATGACGTTTTTCGGTGTTAAAAGGATTTAGGGAGTGTCCAAGAATCCTTGAAGGCATAAAAAGATGCCCGACACCATGAAGAATAGATGAAGGAAAATGAGGTATTCATTTCCAACTGTTCCGAGCTTGTAGAGAAATTGAGGGTCCAATTGGAGGACGCCCAAGAGAAGCTAGTGGAAGCGGGTCACCAAATGACCGATATTCATACTAAATAGGTTCAAGAACATGCTAGGCCAAGCACACTGCGCTATGTGGCTGCTAATGAAGAGAGGGTCCTCAGGGGGTGGGAATCATTCCTAGAGGCGATAAGCCAAAAGGTAGCGGTACTGGAATTATCTATCCAATATGTTGATCCTTAAGGGCCATGTTTTGGTCGAACTCAGGAACTCATTTCTACTTACTACCTCTTATTCTGAACATCATGTATGTATAGGTGTATGGAAATATTCATTTACTTGTTCAATTGGTTTAATGCATTCAATGACAATCCTGAAATAAATAGAAATCCATTTCTAATCTCACATGGGCCACACCCAATGTGAGAAACTAGGGATGTTCGTACTATGACTTTGTTTGAATGTAAGAGTGTTAACCAAGATTTGATCACCTGAGGTTCTAAAGACCAATTTGGATTCCTAGAAAGAGAAGAGGGAGACATGACTGGGGAATGAATTTCTTAGAATAGTCAAATTTCCGCTTTCTCGATGTTCTCTTTTGCACGAACAGAGTAACGCCAGGGGCGCTGGAATAAATCCGAACAGGGTGGGATGAAAGGTGTGAATCACCATTCCCAAGATTCAGAACACTGCATGATGGCATGAAAACTAAGAATGCCTATTTACTATGTTCAAAATATAGTATCTTTATTGCGTCGGCCTAAAATGGGGATAACAAATGAGGGTCGACTACTGACTATGTTCGAAATATGGGGTCTGACCCAAAATGTCATCAATTAGTCTTCCGAAATGTTAGCCCAGGATAGTAGGTGAGACATAGGTCGTGTATCTATACTATTACGGGGTTCCTCTAGATGTTAAAGAGGCGAGTATCTAAATAAAGTGCATGCAAAGCGTGGAGATTGGAGTGATGGGTTGTTCAACTAGAGACCAACACTCTTAAAATTACACCACCATGGTAGAAATGTGTTAAGTGGGTACATCAGTCTAATTAGGTATCAAACTTTCTAATAAACTGGACCTCTTGGATGAGGAAACTATCACCTCATGATGATGTCATCTGGTATCCCAAACTTGTTAACGGTAAAGCTGCATTTTTGTGGTTCCCCAAAGGAGCTCGGGTCAAGGGACTAAAAAAGGAGGGGGAACAGGAATTATGATTCCTAGGGATGGACCCAGAGACAGGATGCCTAGGCATTCCTACGTATCCCATGATGATGGGAATCAAGCCATACATAGTTCTAGGAGAAATCATAGTTTAAGGTTTTAGAGCTCAGACCATGGATGGTAGGAAACGTGGGAGACACATGGTGTGGTAATTATGAAACTTGACATGAATGGGAACCTAGGGTTCCGACCACACAATGGTCCCAAGGAAGGATTTACATCAAGGGACTAGAAACAATATTTATGTTGGGCCCGAGGAAAAGTGCATGTGCATTCCTACGTACCCCATGAGTATGACGATCAAGTCGTACATAGTTCTTAAGATGGCACGGTGGGATACCCGTGCCAAGTATAATAAGGTTGTGCGGTTCTGTCCCATGCACAAGAAGAAGTGGTATTTGATAGATCTTGTTTGTCCTTTAATATGAATCAGTGTTTTTTTATGTGATGGACCTAGGATGGAGGGTCCGGGTATCACCGCATGAATCAAGCCATATGCAGGAATTGACAAATTGCATGGTGTATAACCAATACCAAACATGACATTACCTTGGGTGGGGACATCACAACGTAGTGTCGTTTTTCATCATGCAGCTAGGATGATATTGTCTTAGTTTAGGGTAATGTGACAGGACCAGCCATGCATTTTAACGTCACGCGGCACCGACGTAGTAGAGACGATGCTGATGGGGAAATGTGCATGGTGCAATAAAGCATACCCGACCTGAATGAGGATGAGGTCCACATCGCACCATGTGTGATTCCGATAAAGAAACCATGGTCCAATGGGTTTAAAAGAGGTGAGAGGGCAGGAAGTAGGAGATACTGGCTCCCAACTAAGCTGGACCCGAAGACGAGATGCCCGGGTGTTTCTATGTATCCTATGAGAATGGGAATCAAGCTACACATAGTTATCAAAGGTTCCTTTTAACATTATAAAGGAAAAAATATAGTTTAATGTCATACCAAAAAATAGGTAGGAGGGACTAGCTCTTAAGAGGGGTCATATGTGGCGTGGCTATTGCAAACTCGACATGAACGAGGGAAGAATCTCATACATGCCACACTATGTGGACCTATAATGGGTGGGGGCCTAAAAGGAAGAGTAGAAGAGATAGATTAGAGGAATCGAGCTGGGCCCAAAGACGAGACGCCTGTGAATTCCCATGTATCCCATAAGGATAGGAATCTAGCTGTACGTAGTTCTCACAAAGGGAAAATATGAAAAGGTCTTAGTTTAAGGTCTTAGAACTCGAACCATAGAGAAGCAGGACTATCCCAAGTAAAGTCAACCATAATCCAATCCCTAAGCCTATGTGAGTCGAACTCAGTGTAGGAAAATAGGGCGGATAAGGTATTTACAATACATAAAATACATGAAAAGGGGAAATCGGTGGAGACCCCAATGATTTCCTTATCACGGATTTTTTCTCCTAACGTGCAGATGCACACTAAGGAATAGTACCATGGGTTTCGAAGTTCTACATGGACATGATGAGGTGGAGAAGGATGTGAATCCTATAACTGATAATTTGGGCATCATGGTGTTGATGTGACAAGGGAGGATATCTGTTGACCGTGTTCAAAAAACAATATCCCTATCGTGTTAGCCTAAAATGGGGACAAACAAATGAGTGTTGACCGCTGACCATATTTTCAATGCAGGACTTGTATCAATTTGTGGTCTGAAACCCTTGAGGACGTTGTCCCATACTATTAGGAGAGCCCTTAGGCCTTGCATCTATTCCATTTGGTGGTTCCTTTGGGTGTGAAAGGTGATGGAAGCCCTAATGAAGGGGAACACCAAGCCTGAGGAATGGATGAAATCATGTCTGGGAAGAATCCGAATTTCCAGGTGCTAAACCAGACTACCCTTGGGCACATTGGTGAATCGCCGAAGAGGACCGAGGGGCTCATCTTGAGAGAAGCCAATTTAATAAAGATGAATATATCACAAGGGGATGGAAAAATCAATGTAGGATGAGGTGAATGGTGTGATTATTACAAAACCCGGCGTGTGTGAGGACATAATCCCATAACACACCATATATTTCTCTCTCTGGGGTAATATAGGCCATGGGGCCGTGATGAGAGGAATATTTCTAAAAGATGAGGCTGGACCCGAAGTCTAGACGTTTGGGTGGTCCAACGTATCCCATAAGGGTGGGAATCAAGCCACATGTAGTACTTTATGGGGGTAATTTTCAGTTTATCATCATGCGTTAAGGACACAAATTGGTGAGATACCCCACATACAGGAGGTGTACGACGTGGCGGGTAGCCCAATGTGAATAGGTACCCACACCACACCGTACAATCCCATGAGAGTTAAGACTTGGTCCAGGGGCCCATGATTGGAAAAGCAAAGCACGGCAAGGCATGTTCTCGCGGAATGGATGATAAATGATAGGAAGGATGTCTCAAGTGGATATTTGGGGCATGAAAAAATAGCCTGACATGAATGAGGACATATTCCCACACCACACCACACAACCCTAAATGAGAACTCGGGCCAGGGACCAGAAAAGGCCAAGGGGGCCGAAAAGGCAAGGGGCTTGAGGCTGGGTGTCCTGACTAATGGAATACCTATGAAATCTTGTGTGGTTACCACCTCATCACAAATCCTAATCCCACTTGAGCATTTCTTGGTGTGGAAAACATGGATCTGGACTCGGCTCTCCCGATCATATAGAGGTCTAATAGCTGTCATTTCCTGAAGGGAGTTCATGTTTTGGAGATACAATGGAGAAAATAAACCACTACACTCAATGTTTGTGACATCTTGGGGTGGCTCTAACAAAAACGGATAGTTGTTGACCATGTTTGAAACACTACGTCCCTATCGTGACCTAGACTTGGAACAAAAAATGAGCATCAACCGCTGAACATATTCGCAACATGGGACTTGTATCAGCTTGTTTTTCAACATCCTCAGGGGAATTGGCCCGAAGAGGTTGGAGGTCCCTTAGTCCTAGCACCCATGCCATTCGAGGGCCCTTCTGGATGGGAAAGATGATGGAGTCCTAATCGAAGGAGTGGGAGAAGCATAGTTGTACCCATATGTGAAAAAGGCGAACACCTCCAGGGAGTGGGACGTATGGCAGGATCAAGATGATCTCAACATAAATTGGGGAAAAGTCTTCACCACACTATATGTCTCGACCCGAGGGAAGATTCTGGCATTTGGGATGGGACAATAGACGAAATGACCGAGTATTCCTATGTATCCCATGAGATGTGTATCAAGCTGTTCATAGTTCTTGAAGGCCATGCGGTTTAGCGTCGTACGATGAGGATGCAGGAAGATAAAAGAAAGGGGGAGGGGGAACATGGTGCACCCACCATAATCATAACACGAGTGGGGGTAAAGAATCCTACACTACACCATGCAATGGCCCTGTAAGAGAACTATGCCCAGGAGGGGATAATTGAAGAAAAGAGTCTGGGGGCTAGACTCAAGATGAGGCGTCTAACCATTCCTATGTATTCCATGAGGACAAGAATCAAGTCATACATAGTTTTTAAGATTCATTTTAATGTCATGCAGGAATATTCACATTTTAAATTCATGTAAGACCCTAATGTTTAAGGTCTTGCAGGACGGTCATGTAGTTTAGGGTCGTGCAGGACCATACATTTTAAGGTCATGTAGGACCATACAGTTTAAGGCCATGCAGGACAATACAGTTTAAGGTCGTGCTGGACCATACAATTTAAGGTCATCCAGAACCATAAAGTTTAAGGTCATGAAGGACCATATAGTTCAAGGTCGTGCAGGACCATACAGTTTAATGTCGTACAAGACCATACACTTTAAGGTCGTGCAGGACCAACATGCTCAAGAAAAGTATTGCTTGAGGAACTTGGCATTGGTGGGTGGAGTGATAAGTTTTCCATCCCTGGTCACCAGGGAGTATGCACCATTGGGTTAAAACCTGTGAATTATGTAAGGTACTTCCCATTTGGGGTCCAACTTGGCTGGTTTCTTACTAGGGATCATTGGTGTCCGGAGGGCCAATACCAAGTCACCATGCAAGAAGGAGCGGAGACTAACTCTCTTGTTGAACGCCCTAGATATCTTGTTCTGGTGTCTTTCCATATTGTTCAGGGCATGAATCCTACTTTCATCAAGTGTATCCAATTCAGAAAGACAACGTTTAGGTACTTTATCTGGCACCTTCTGGTCATAGACCACTATGCGTAACGAATCTAGCTGGATCTCGATGGGCAGGACGACCTCATCTCTGTACACTAGGGAATACAGGCTCACCTGGATTGAATTATGAGCCATTGTCTGATAAGCACAGAGGGCATTGTGGAGCGTATCCAGACAAATCTTTTTGTTCTGACCAACCATTTTCTACAAAATGTCAGAGAGGTTTTTGTTGAACACCTCGATCTGTCCATTTGCATGCATGTGATAGAAGGAGGTATGGTTCAAACGAATGTTGTAATTCCTATAAAATTTCTTCTGCTCGGCTTCCCATAAGTTGGGTTCATTATGGGTGAGGACGGTGTGAGGAACTCCAAACCAGTAGATAATATTGGAGCTCACAAAGTCAATGATAGAATGCGCCTTGAACTCCTTGAGTCGAACTGCCTCTCCCCACTTGGATAAGAAATCCGTAGTAGTCATAATGAACATGCACTGGCGAGCTGTCGCCGGTGGATATGGTCCTATGAAATCGAGCCCCCACACTATAAATGTCTAAGAGTACATGGTGGAGTGGAGAGGTTCTGGTGGATGATGCATGAAGTTTGCATGAATTAGGCACGTGTGACATCTCTTGGAGAACTCGATGCAATCATGGATCAGGGAGGGCCAGAAGTACACCAGTCTCCAGATCTGATGGGGCAGTTTCAGACTAGTATGGTGGGCGCCACATGAACTGACATGAACCTCCTTTATGACCTTAGAAATCAATACTTCTTGGATGCAACAGAGGAGACACTATCAAACCTGTGCTTAAAGAGGATATTCTTAAGAGTGGGACCACTCTGGAGGGTAAAATACTGCGTGAGGCGTCAGATTTGCTCACGCTCAGCCCAATCATCCATAATGTAACCATTTTGGATATGCCCGACAAAGGGGGATCTCCAGTCAGCGGTCACTTCACCAAATTATTCTGAGGAACCGGGGTGTCCTGACGTGGAGGCTCCGGTGGTAAGATGGCTTACCTATGGGACATCTTCATCATATGGTGGGGATAGGAGAAATGAATCTCCAATGTGCCACATGTATAATTAGGTCATCATGTTCTAGTTCTGCAAGTGATGCAGCCAGGATGGCTAGGACATTAGCTCGACCTTTCTATGATCAAGGTACATGAGTAACTTCTGGTCGAGATGGGAACTAGGCCATTAACTGGAGAGTGAATTCCAATAATGGTACAAAATCTGACTTCCGGATGACATGGTCACATTTTATTTTCTTTATGACTAGTTTGGAATCCCCTCTCACATGAAAATAGGGCACATCGATCTCGAGCGACAGCTTGAGGCGAGTGATAACACCCAGATACTCCGATTCATTGTTGGTGTAGCCATCTGACTGCAGTAATGAATATAGAAAAATGGCTTGAGCCGAGGTAATAAAGATAATACCCATGCCTACTCTATAGAGTTTGGGATCATTGAGCCTCCTACCGGTGGGACTCTGGGAGGCTCCATCATAGTGCATTTGTCAATATAGTATGGCCTAATCTACCAATAGGATTGCTCATCGAGAAAATCTAGGTCCAAGGACCGGTTCGTGGGGGTTGGATGGGTAGGAAGAAAATCTACCAATGCTTTTCCCTTCATACCTTATGAGGCATGAACCTGATGTCAAACTGCTGGAGGATTACCGCCCACCATGCTAGTCGGTCGGGCAACATGGTGTAGTTCAGAATTCACATCATTGTGTCTACCTGAGACACCAGCTGTACCTCATGGTGGTACAAGTAGTGTCGCAATTTCTGTAATATGAATAATAGCAGAAGATAACTCTTTTCGATGTGGTAGTATCTAGTATCTGTATCAATGAGCATATGACTAAGGTATTAGAGGCTATTCTCTGTCCCCTCATTGTTATTCTGGGTGAGGAAGACACTGAGAGATCAATACCAGGCAGTCACGTATAGGATCTGCGACTTTCTGGAGACAGGTGGCATCAAGACTAGATGTTGGAGCAGATACTGCTAGATTTACTCAAACTCGGTCTAGAACACTTCATCCCATTCGTAGGTGATGCCTTTCTTTATAAGTTGGTAAAATGGATTACACTTTCAGTCCGGATTCACAATGAATTGGCGTATATAGGCTGAGTGGACTTGGAAACATCAAAGCTCCCGGATATTACTCAGGGAGGCATCTAGCTGATTTTCTTGATCTTCTCTTGGTTGATCTCAATGCCTTGATACCTAACAACAAATCCAAAAAACGTTCCAAAGGTGACCCTAAGTCACATTTCAATGGATTCATCTTTAGGTGGTGGGAACTAATGAAGACGAACACTTTCTGAAGGTCCTTTATATGGTCTTGGCATTGGTGGGATTTGACCACTATGTCTTACATATAGTATTGTACCAATGTCCCAAGGATTAGAATGAATATGCAATCCATGGCCTATTGATAGGTGGCACCTGCATTCATTAAGTTGAAGGGAATGACCCGGTAACAAAATGTACCTTGTGGCACCCGGAAGGTTGTGGACTCCTCATCTCCGGGGGACATTCAGATCTGGTTGTATCCGTAATAACCATCTATGAAGTAAAGGGATTGGAACCCAGCCATGGCACCGATCAACAATAATGTCATAGGAAGGGTAAAATCATCCTTCGGGTAGTGACAGTTCAGATTGCGGAAGTCGATAAAGACTCTGATCTGTACGTTCTTCTTCCTTACTGGCATAATGTTGTACAACTATTTGGGGTACTGGACCTCCTTAACGAAGTTGGATCTGATGAGCATGTCAACTGCAGCCTCAACCATATCACCACCAGAAGGGTGCATCTTCCTAGGAGGCTGCTTGAATCCTCACTGATTTTTTGGGATACCAAGGTGGTGTACACCTACCTGAGCATCTAGACTCATCATATCATCGTATCTCTCGGAGAAAACATCACGATGTTGTTTAAGGAAGTCCACATACCATTGTTGCTCCTCAGGGGGCATGGTGGCACTGATCTATGTGGGTCTCAGATCTGCCTCACTACCAAGGTTCACTTGTAGCAGTTCATCGACCATGGCAGAGACACCCTCTTCCAAGGTAGGGGGAGAATACTCCTAATAATCTTCTTCGCTTGCGGAGGAGGAATCCCTAGTGGGAGAAGCTTCCATTGGGTCATCATATTCTGACGAGAAGTTGGTACCAAAATGAGTAGTAGTAGTCACTGCATCGGATGTTTCTGGTACTTTCGAAACCATAGCAATGAGGGCTGTCGACCCAATCCCATCCGGTCTTCAACCCAAGGGGCCACAATTGATGATATCAAAGAAATAGTGGCGTATTGGCTTGAGCTGGTTAATTTCATACCAGAGAAACAGGCATGTATAACATGCTGTTGTTGCCATGGGGTGGACATCTGTTGACGCTCCTTTTCATCACAGAGTCTAAACGAATGCAAAGGGAAATGCTTTAGCATAAAATTATTCATCCTTTGACAAAAACATCAAAAATTAACAAAGGCTTGAACAAGGCTTCAAATGTACATGGCTCGCGCAAGTTCCCTCTTGGTTGCGCAAGTACACTTGCGTGCCACCAATTGGTCGCACAGGTGACTTGCATGCCCCTTTTAAAAATTCACCCAGGGTCTCTCCAGCCTATAAATACCCCTGTGCCCCCCCCATTTCGGGGACGAAAAATTCCAGAACCTCAAATTTGAGCTCCCGGCGCCCTAGTCTCTTCTCAATGCTTCCAAACACTTCTAAGGAAATTTCTTACCGATAACAGAAGATCTAGAGAGGGGGAGGAAGGCCTAAGTATTGAAATTCATCAACACTTTCATGCCTGAGTGGCCATACCTTATGGTAAATGGCAAAACTTGCGCGCCACCTTGCTCCTTCACCAGAACTTGCTTGCCACACCTCTGTCAGCCCTTAGGTCTTGTACTAAGGGCTTGATCCAAGTCTCACCCAAGTATTATCCCAAGGGATAAAAGTCGTGCAAGTACCCATGTGTTGCGCATGTATACCTGCGTAACCCAAACTTGTGCGCCCATGCAGTACATGCGCGCCCACCAGGACTTGTGCACCCCTCTCTTTTTGGGTGCCCTTCCTGCCCATTTCACCCCTCTTACACCTATCCCTCTCTCCTCTTTAGGTTTAAACCTTCATAACTCTCTCCAAAGCCATTTATGGCATGATTTCCTTGTTTTCTTCCTTATCTGAAAGGAATTATGTGGAACATCTCTCAAAATATAGTGATTTAAACATCTTTACATCACTAAAGTTAGAGATTTCATTCATTCAACATCATACTTTAAGATAAGAGAATACTTATCCTGGGCTTCCTTTTTAAGAGTAATCCCCAGTCTCAAAGTCTACAAATGTGGGCATCCTCCTTAGGAGTAATCCCCAAGTCCTCATTAATTTGGGCATCCTCCATAGGAGTAAGCCCCAGTCTTAATTTCTCTTAACCTGTCCTAATTTACTTTTGATTTGGTCTTCCTTCTCAGGAGTAAAACCCAATCATAAGTCCCCTCTTAACTTGGTAATATTCCTTTGGATTAAGCCCCAAGATTAGAATATCCAAGTCTACATAAAGTACATATACCTTTATGGACCCTGTTCTTGGATTTCTTCCCTGAAGTAAATCATAATATTCATCTATTTGGGCAGTCATACATACATAATCCCCATATTGTTTATTATTATTGCATCTTTCATGGAACAATTGTCTGGTTTTACCAATACCTCTTGTTTCTCACATAGATCATGACTCACGTGAGCTTAGAGTGTAAAAGGAATTATGAAATATTTCTTTGAGCCATCAATCATACAATAAACATCATACTAACTTATTCGAACTACGTGGGTTCGGATTCATTTTATAAAAAAAGGATACGTAGGTAGCCCATCTGCGGGTACGATCCCAATTGTGAAATAATGCATGTCCTTCTGAAAGAAAATAACCTTCAAGTGCCCCACTAAGTGGCTTTAAAACCAGTATGGTCATCATAATGACCAAGATACTTTTATGTATTAAAGGATACCATTGACTAATAAATCTCTAACAAATATAGATGATTCTCTATCGATGAAGAACCTCGAATACATATAAAAGATTCTCTAAATTTCCTACATATTTAATCATTGATTGTTAGATCGAAAGAAAAGCTCATTTTATGCTTGGTAATGTAATAAGGATCCACGATCATAACTTAAATCTATAAAGAGAGTCCCAGTGTAGATAATAATTCCCCTCAAAAAGGTGTGATGAGTCCGAGCACCCACCCTCTTGACCAATGAAAATTCCCAAGTCTTATCAGTTCACAACTAATGAGCACCTACCTTTGGAAAGTAGGTACAAATGGATATGGAATCATTGGATGTTTCCAGTTTTACAAACAAACCCGTTAGAAACCGCTTGGAATGTTTGAATCTTAAATCAATGAGATCATCCCCAATTCTAGAGGGAAACAAAAAATGGTGAACCCGACGTGAATCCTTAACCATGTTGAAATGATGTTTTACTTATTTGTTAGGCCCCTATTTAAAACTCAATGAGAGGGAAAACAAAACAATCAATAACATATGTGCTCATCCAAAATATGTAGCAGCTGAACTTATCTTGATTATGTTTGTTATATCAAATAGGCACTCTTTTCTAAGATCTTCTACATTACAAGAATGGATTTTCTTATGTCTGCATCTGTGAATACCTCTGCTGAGAAAACCTCTGCTGCGAATTCCACTACTGCTACTCCTGCTGGATCATCGTCCGCTCTGAGGATGACATCACCTACTCAACGTCTTAAATGCTAGGTATCAAATGCGCTGGTTAAGAAGTACCGTCAAAATGGCACTATTCCGACTCTGGAGGCTGCTCGACAAGCCCTCCAAGTGAACAATTCACCATGGTCGTCAGGACAGCGACGACCAGCGATCAAGAAACAGGTGGTGCCAACCACCATTTTTAACCGTTTCGGGTCGTTATTCCTGGAACGCAATTACCAATCCCTCCAATATTCTAGAGAGGTGAATGAGCAGGCCCCTCAGGGCCTTAATTCAAATAGACAAGATTCCTTCCTGAGGGATCCCATCAAAAATCGTTGCTAGACTCATTCGGTAGTGCACCCTCAACATGATGAGGGTATTGACTCCAGGAATTCGGCTCAGGTTCCTCGAACCTGAGCAGGAAACACGAATCGCCAGAGGTGAAATCCGGTCAACAGTGAGCAGTTTCTCATCTATGCCATCTCCAGAGAAGTCCACCAACCTAACTTGGTGGAAAGAAATGACCGGGCACACACACCCATTGGTTTTAATTCCGTTGTCCGGCAGACTAGTCTGACAGCATCAGGCCAATCCCGCCAGGCAATTCCGGTGGAGTACTATAGACAAGAACATACACCTATTTATAAATCATCAGCTAGTCAGTAGGATCGTCTAACTACATATGATGGAGCTCGTCAACCATGTTCGGAGAAGTCCAATCAGCAGGCACATACACCTGCTAGTATTGATCAGGCCTACCAACAGTCTCGTTTGGTAGCACTCGGAGAAGTCAGTCAGAAAGCTCCAGCGACAAACATGAGGCAGACTCAACTCTCTGCCCCCATACTTGAGTACTGTCAGGATTCATTGACAGGAAAAGGAGGACAGGAGCAGGAACACACACCTAATCCAGGCACAGAATGGACATATATCCCCGTTCTGGCAGCTGAAGTCACCAAACATATTCTATCAATGGTGAAAGAGCATAAGAAAATCCCTACTCATATTCTGGATGCATGCCAGGATATTATAACAGCTTCAACAGCATCTCAAGGAAAGGCACATACATCTATCCCTACCAGTGGTGTGACACATCAACAGTTAATTCTGAAAAAAACACACACATCTGTTCCAGTCCAAGAGGGTTGTGGGGAATACTCCCCCATATCATACGGACAACCAAGTCAGGCACATACACCTGGTTTGAGAAGAGATAATCAGCCTAACCAGATCATTTCTCCTGAGAAGGCACACACACCTGCCAAATTGAGTAAGAAGGCATATAAGAAGGAGACTCACCTAGCCCAGTCAAGAAATCAAGGGCCAATCTATCACAAGGCCTTACTCGATGCTGGAGTTCTTGAAGCCCTAAAATAATTATTTGTTGGAATTCAAGATTCTACTCCATCTGTTCCCAATAGTGGGAACATTAATTCTGAAGGTCTGCATTAGACACTTCCTCATGAAGGCTTGCTTCATGACAATTCGATCGATCTTGAAGTTTCATCTTCATATGAGAGCCACAATAACCCTCTATGTGGCTAGAAGATCAAGGAGAAAGATATTTCATCTTTTGATGTAACCCGTCATGGTGGTCCTCCCCATGATGATGAATTTAGGTGCAAAATCCCTCTCCACATTAGTAATTCGCATTGTCTGGAAAATTCTTCAGAATGAAATAAAGTGACGAGAAAGCCCTCTTATATTGAGGCACTTGAAAAAGTAAAGCCAGTCATGTCTGATGCTTTACCATCAGCAGGTGAAATATTTTCTCAATCAGAAGATAGCACGGGGTGTAGGTCATTCTCCGAACCACTCCTAGGTCATTCCTCTTCCAGTTTGATCAGTGGATTCTCTACCAGTCTTGTTGAATCCGATAAAGCAACAAGAAAGCATCATCTCTGGTCTAAATAGGTAGAAGAATCTTCATTGAATGATAAAGAGTAAATGCTGAACATGAGAAAACAATCAGAGAAAGGTGAAGTTCTAGTCATGTTTTGACCCTTGGCCGACTCTCGGTATGATATTCCAGAGATGTTGACGGAAGATGAAATTCATGACATTCTCCTCAACATATGTAAAACTATTTTTCAATTAAAAAAATAATGTATTATCTTATGATGAATATGAAAATCATGTTAAGATAATAGAATGGTTACAATGCTAAATTGACTTGGTATCTCTATGAGTCTCTTGATATCCGAAGGCTGAAAAGTAGCAGAGAGCCCTTCAGCGTTCATGCCTTGTCACACTGAGAAAATTGCGCTAGTTAATTGCCAATGCCCCATATGGTATTCATATTAGGGAATGGGGTGTTCATGGATAACTACATTTCACTGTTCTCTCCAGTCAGCAAATCCCTCCGAAAATGGTTTCATGCAATGTTATTGCCCATGACCGGCTAAAGTCAATGAGTTTTGTTTGTAATCAAAAGCTTTCCCAAGAACAGGTTTCAACTAGTTACTCTCAACATAAATAATACAGAGAACAAGTTATTGAATTACTCCTACATCAAGCGAACACGAATATTGAACAGACTTCTTGTATAGAGAAAGAACATCATCAAGTGACAGAAGTGTCAGAAATCATCCAACGGTCTTTTGAACCAGGTGATAAAAGTGGATGTCGATTGATGCATCCAGCTAATTTCTGGACCAAGGTCCACAAGATTAGGAGAGATTTTAAGAAATTCTCATACATAGCATGTCAAGAGCCACCCCAGCTTGCCAGACTGGGGAATCTTTTAAACCAGCCCTCGGAATCAATAAATAGGATTCGAGGAGTTGAGTGGGAATAGCAGGAACAGCCCTAGTCCACCAGGCTGGGGAATTTTTCAAATCCTCAATCCCTCCCTCAGAGAAATTCAGTCTTCTCTATATTGGGGAAGAAGCCTCAAGAGGAACGAAGGACCAAATTATCAGGAGATTCCCTCCAAATTACGGTTCTCCAAGAAGTTCCTGAGGGATCAAATCAACAGAAGGCGATGTCTCGTCAGAGGCATGGAAGAAATCAATAACACAGAAATGCTGATAGAAGGTATGTGATGCGTTATGAATCAATTAACGTCATCAATGTTGTTGTTGCTGATCCCCCGGATGAGGCTCGTTCATAGGGATCAGATGAAGAGGTTCCTACTAAAGAAGTTGTACGCACAGACACAAATGAAGAAGGTGTGCGTACACAAAATCGAAGGATTACTCAGAACCTAGGTAATCTTTCAAGTAACCCACTTCCCCCTCTCTAAAAGGGATCCAATAAGGGGAATGGAAAGAATCAGGTTACCTATCATTCCACTGGAGAAGTCCAATCGCTCTCACTAGAGCAAATATTTTCACAACAAGAGGAAGAAATGAAGGAATTGAGGATGATGAATGCATAACTACTTCAAAGTAGTCTTCCTCCTAAGCATGCTCAATTAAATAAGTGAAAGGAATTTGTTGTGGCTACTGAGATGGATCAAGAATATCCTCTTTTATCAGTACACCCTCATAGGTCTAATCCTACGGGTCAAGTGCAACAACAATTGGCAGTGCAACCATCAGTTACAGTATCAGCCACCACATCTGAACCAGCTCCAGTCAATTCACCTATTCAGGTCCAAGCTGAACCGTATGTTTCTTCAAAGTTAATAACTATGATTGAGTCATTAACAGTTTAGTTGGAAGCTATGGAGGGAAAGCGTTCTCAAATTCAACCAGAAAAGAGAGCTTACCCTGAATGGGTTAATGCAATTCCTCCCCCATCAAATTTTTCAAGTACCACATTCCCAATCATTAATGGTTTGGGATACCCAGAGCAACACTTCACACATTTTTTTTCTTGTTGCGATCCTATGATGGGAACCCTTCAGCAACAAGAAGTAGTTAAGCTCAGGTGTTTTGTACAGTCATTACAAGGACCTGCTTTTGTCTGGTACACAATCTTGAAATCCCAGTCAATTACCAGATGGTAGGATCTTCTCCAAAAATCCCTTCTTCAGTATAGCTCAACATTGCCAAGGACAACAGTTTTTTATCTTACAAACTGTAAGCAAGGGGATAATGAAAGGGTCTCATATTTCACTGCTCATTGGAAGGGATTAACATATTCCCGAATCTTAGCACTCCCTCAAGAGAAATTGTTTCCAATTTGTGTGGAAAATTTGCGTGATGAATTACAAACACCGCTGATCCCTGTGAAATACACAGGAGGGTTTCGAGACCTTACTGTGATCGCTCAACAGATTGAATATTCTCTTACGAAGACTAAGGTTAAAACTCATGTAATTCCATCAGCTCCATGAAGGAGAATGGGTAGAGAAGAGACTGCTACAGTCATGCTTAAACATGAACATGTACCTTCTTCTACTTCAAAGCCTTCATCTTCCCGAAGGGTTCCACCTCCTGAGCATCAGCAACAGATGCCGTTTCGTCAAGAAGATCAAAGAGATCAAAGACAGAAACAGTTTGATGAGTTGAAACAGAAAATTTTATTCTTTCTGAAATGAAAAAGTTCCTAGTTACTTCATTTCAGCCCTGGAGAATAATTTGGTTCTGCTGCCAAGCCCCAAGAGGCCAAACAAGGAAGGAGATGAAGAACTTCCCAATTATTTCCCATTCCATCAGATGTTGGGGGATCCCATTCAGGAGTATTTTTATTTCAAGGACCTCCTGCAAATAATGGTCCACTTGGGACAAGTCAAATTGAAGGGTTTTTCAGCTCAGGTAGCATGTGTTACTACTACAGATCCGGAGGAAGGAGGCGAGTGTCAAGAAGTTAAAAGCAAAAATGCATAGAAATATGATGATTGGATGGTTAGAAAAATGATCAACCGAACTCATGACATTTTGTGAATGCAATTCAAGAAACCAATTGTGTCTTCTTCTGTAAATGCCATAGTGAAACCTCTGTCAAAAGAAAAATCCTCAAAAGTGAAGCATAATTCAAAGAAAGAAGAAAAATCAGAAGAAGATGAGTATGTGTCAAAGCCTAAGTTTTCTTTGACTCTGGCAGATTTCATGCCATCTAATTCAAATCCATGGGCACCATCCCATCAAATGGCATGGCCTAAACAGGCTAATCAGGTAGAGTCATCATCAGATGAAGACTTAATGTTTGGTTCTGTTAATATGATTCACTTAACATATCCTTATGCCAGACACAATTTTGAATTTGATGAACCCATGTTCTCCATATCAAACAGAGGAATCATAGGAAGTTCCAGAGGCTCAGGATATAGGGGAATACATGGATCTTTCAGAGGCCACTATTCCAATTCTACCCCTACTAGAACAGTGTATGCAGTAGAAACTCATGGCAGAGCCGTTCAGCGTGCTCAACAAGAAAGAGAAAGTTCTTCCACCAATAGAAAATTCAGTCCTCGAACAGTTATTCTAGAGGATCAGTTGGGGGTTCCATCTTCATCATCTAAAAAAATAAATGAATCTAATCGGTCTAATTTTCCAAATCCAGGAATATTGCCAACTCCTATCCCAATACAAGATGTATCTACTTGCAAGGCACCTGCTAAACCACGTGTTCATATTGGGAAACACAGACCTTTGGATCAAAAGTATGATGTATTAAAACACATGGCCCAAGTACCAGCAAAGTTATCAATTCTGGATGCTTTGAATCTATCAAAGGATCTTCGGGAGGCACTCATTGAGGATTTGTCAAGTCCTTAGGATTTTGAAACTGAAATTGCTACAGTTGAAGTCTACCACGTAGAGAATAATCCCGCAGAATACCATGAAGTGATATCTTTCATAGATGAAGTTGAATATGATGTCATGCATGGGAATATTAGACCTTTGTACTTATCTAGAATGGTCAATGGTGTAGACATCCGAAGAGCTTTCATTGATAATGGTTCAAGAGTCAACCTCATGCCCATTCGTACACTTCATCGATTGGGCATCACAGAATCTGATTTATCTCCTTCTACCATGATGTTACAAGGATACGATAAAAATGAACAAGAACCACTAGGCAAGATTACACTCAGAACTTAGTTTGTAGATCTTATATCCAATTCAGATTTCATGGTTTTTGATCAAGACTCATCCTTCAACATCTTTCTTGGAAGACCCTAGCTACATCAACATGCGGTTATCCCTTCATCATACCATCAATGTCTCAAGTATTGTTTCGATGGTCAAGTTGGGACATTATATGGTGATAAGGCCCCATTCAAGACATGTGAATCTCAATACATTGAGGCAGAATTCTACCACATGAGGGGAACGGAGGAATCCACAACAAGGGAGATTACCAAAGTTAATGCCTCATATGGTTTGGAAAAGATTCCAGTAAATCCATTTACACATGTGAGTATAGATTGTGTGTTTCCTATCAATCAAATTGATAGGATAGACTCAAATCAAAATACTCTCATGGAAAGATCCAAAATGTCAACTATTGTAATCAAGCCAGACAGCATGGGAGAAAGTGGTGATCCATTGAGCAACGATGAAATCCCAAATGGAGATGTCTTCATTTCATCTGCTGAAATCCAACATGTCTATACTTCACCAACCAGGCCCGAAGAAGTTATAGCAATGTTAGAGTTGAACGATGATGTCGATTCTCAATCCATCACCTCTTATGTATTACCCAAAGAAGACCCTTCATCATCAATCAGGTCAGAAATGGAATCTTATTCTTCAAGATGTTCAAATTTTAACATCTCTTCTAATCATGGAAATTTTGCTTCATCATCTACTATGCAAGTAGAAACAGAGGAAATAACACATATTGAAGAAGAAGAAGAATATCTCAGGGATTCTCCTCCAGCATTTGAAGAAGGTATCTCTACCACCGTGGATGAACTCAGAGAAATAAATCTGGGTACAAAAGAAGATCCACACCCCACTTTAATTAGTGCGGCTAAGACTCTTTAAGAGTAAGAGATTTATATTTCCATTTTAAAGAAAAATCGAGATATTTTTGCTTGGAACTATACAGAGATGCCAGGGCATGATCCTAATGTTTCCACTCATCGTTTGGGTTTACCAGAAGAACATCAAGGATTCAAACAAGCTACTATAAGAACACACCCAACCTATGCTTCGAAAATTGAGTCTGAAGTGGATAAGCTTATCAAATATAACTTTTTCAGGGAAGTTAAATATCCCAAGTGGTTGGATAACATTGTCCCACTAAAAAAGAAGAATGGTAAAATTAGAGTTTTCATTGATTTCAGAGATCTTAATCGGCATTGACCTAATGATGATTTTCTAGTTCCAATTACAGAACAATTAATTGATGCAACAGCTGGCTATAAAGAACACTCCTCATTGATGGATATTCCGGGTATAATCAAATCCTAATGGATCCAGAAGATGGGGAATCTACAGCCTTCAGAGCCCCTCAGGGTGTGTTTTTCTATCGGGTAATTCCCTTTGGCCTAAAGAATGCAGGCGCAACATATCAGTGTTCCATGCATCGTATCTTCAAACCCTTTTTAGGGAAATTTTTTGAATGTTATGTAGACTGTTTGGTGGTAAAATCCAAACAATGTTCTAATCACTTGTCTGATTTGGAAGTCATATTCTGCAAGCTTTGACAACATAATTTGAAGATGAACCCCTTAAAATTTGCTTTTGGGGTAACCTCAGGAAAATTACTCGGCTTTATTGTACGTCATCGTGGTATCGAAGTCGATCCTGAGAAGACAAAGTCAATCCTTGGTATGTCACCTCCTCAAAATTTGAAAGAATTGAGAGGACTTCAAGGACACTTACCCTATATTTGGCGTTTCATCACCAATTTGGTAGGCAAAAGTTTACCCTTCACAAAATTGATGAAGAAGGGAGTCACTTACCAGTGGACTAAAGAATGTCAAGAAGCATTAGATATTCTCAAGAAGTATCTCTTGAGTCCACTGGTGTTAATTCCACCCGTTGAAGGAAGACCACTTATCCTCTATGTGACAGCTCTAGAGTGATCATTGGGTGCCTTTATTACTTAGATGAATGATGCTGGGAATGAAAACAGCCTCTACTATCTCATTCAGACTATGCTTGAAACATAAATTCGATATTCAAGTATTGAGAAGTGCTGCCTAGCATTAATCTTTGCATCTTAGAAGTTGAGACACTACCTGTAACCTCATAAGGTCCAATTGGTATCTCGCAATAACCCGCTCAAATTCATCCTTAGTCGTCCAATGCTTACAGGATGTCTGACAAGGTGGGTAGTTATCTTACAGCAATTTGATATTCAATATGTGTCTCAAAAGGCTATTAAAAGACAAGCTCTAGCTGATTTCTTATATGAACATCCTTTAGTGGAAGACACATCTTCAGATATTGAACTCCCTGATGAGGAAGTCTTCTCTATTCAATAAAGTCTCCAAACATGGAAAATGTACTTTGATGGTGCTTCCAGAAGTCCAACAGGGAGGAAATGGAAGATCCTAAATTCAAAAAATTTGGCATAGGAATTGTGATCATTTCTCTAGAAAAGGAAGTGTTACCTTATTCCTTCTCATTGTTGGGAGGCGGTACAAAAAATGAAGCAAAATACCAAGCTCTCATCGTAGTCTTGGAGTTGGTGCTTCAAGCACAAGTGAATCACTTAAAGGTGAAATGTGATTCAGACCTGGTAATCAAAAAAGTCAATGGGGATTATGCAATCAGAAAAGAAGAACTAATCCCTTTGTATGATTATGTCAGAGAGTTAATGGCAGAATTCCCTTCGAAGCCGACATTTTCTTATGTACCAAGATCACAAAATGCTCAAGCTGATGCACTTGCTAATATAGCCACAGCTCTAGCGGATCCAAATCGGGACGAGACAAGCATCAATATTGCCCATAGTCATACAATTTCACCTTATATTCAAATCAGAACAGAGGAAATCAATGAAATTAATACCATTCCTGAACCATATGGTCACACTATGGGATGGATGACACCTATCAGGGAATATATTCAAAATAGAACACCTCCACCTGATAGAGCTGGGAAAGAACAAATATGGCGACGTGTGGTCAATTTTATTCATTATGATAGCCCATATAACCTAGATAAAATTCTCTACAAGCGTGGTTTTGATGGAGTTCTCTTTAGATGCATTGATGGTGAAGAGACAATGGTTGTCATAAAAGATGTGCATGCATGAGTTTGTGGTGCCCACCAGTCTGGATATAGACTGTCTGATCAAATTTAAAGGCTTTGGTACTTTTGGCCTTCAATGATACAAGATTGTGTTGATTTCACAAAGAAGAGTAATTCATGCCATGTAAATGGAAACTTCATTCATCTACCCCCATAGTTGCTTCATACAACTAAATACTTGTGGCCATGTGCCATATGGGGAAAGGATATGGTGGGACCTTATCTTTCAGCTACAGCCAAGCAGTTTAAGTATATTCTTACTTCTACTGACATTTTTTCCAAATGGGCTGAGGCAATACCTCTCAAGGAAGTCAGTTCTAAATGAATTGTTAGATTCATCAAGTCTAACATTATTACCAGATTTGGTGTCCCTCATACCATATTGACGGAAAATGGCACCAACTTCTGTTCATCCGAGGTGAAGAAGTTGTATCAAGAATACAACATCAAATCCAATCATTCATCTTAGAATCATGCAATGGCAAATGTACAGATAGAAGCCTTCAACAAGACTCTGTCAAAAATACTGCAAAACATGGTTGATAAAGATAAGAGTCCATGGCCTGATAAACTCTTTCATGCTTTATGGGCTTATCAGACTACCACCCGCACTACAACGCTGTCAACTCCATATTCACTGGTATATGGAACGGAAGAAGTCTTGCCCATTGAAGTTCAATTACCTTCACTTAGAGTAGCCATTTGTGATCAATCATCTATAGATGAACAATCTCAAAAGAGATTGGATGAATTGGAATGGTTAGATGAGAAAAGATTGTGAATCCTGCACCACTTGGAAGTCTATCAGAATCGAATAGCACGAGCGTTCACAAAAAAAAAAGTTCGTATTTGTTCATTCGTTCAGGGAGAATTGGTATTAGTTCTCAGGACTCCAATGATACCAGGAAAGAAACCTCCCAAGCTTGAACCAAAGTGGGAAGGGCCTTATTCAATACATAAGGTCTATTCTAATGGATCTTATTCTTTAATCTCAATGGATGGAGAACTCTTCACTACACCAACCAATGCCAGATTTCTGAAGATGTATTTTGTATAAACACAAAATACACCATCAAAGGTCCATGCATATGACCTTAAACTATTTGCAAGTCCCTTATGTCCAGCAAGATGTTAAACTGCATAACCAACGATCCATGCATATGACCTTAAACTATTCGCACTTTTTTTCCAACATGACACTAAACTGTATTTTCCTTTTTTCATCTAACATGACGTTAAACTGTGAAAAAGTCCCTAATACGTCCAACATGACGTTAAAATATGTTTTCTTTTGTCCTTACTGCATAACATTAAACTGCACGGTCCTCCTTTTGTCCAACATGACATTAAACTGTATTATCCCCATCGTCCTAAATACATGATGCTAAACTGTATAGAAATCCCTTAACACGTCCTACATGATGTTAAACTGTATTTTTGTCCCTATTACATGACACTAAACTCTGCAGCACCAATAGTCCTAACTACAAGACTTTAAACTGCATAGTCCCTTCATATGTCCTACATGACATTAAACTGTGCATCATTAAGGTTGTTGTTACCTCTTGTTTCTCACACAGAGTATGAATCAGGTGAGCTTAGAGAAAATTTCAACCATAACACCCTATTTGGGCCGCTAACCACGCATAAGTCCCAACATCATTTTTAGGTCGTTGTCCCCAAAAACAACTTCATCACTAATTCATTCTTTAATTGAACTATGCAGACTTTGATCCTTTCCTTCCAGGCTGGGTACGTAGGCAACCTCCCAAGGTTCAACCCCAAAACCAATCTCTTCACATTGGTTCACCTCCATCTCATATGATATTGATTCGTGAAACCACCCCTAGAATCAATATCTTTACATTGTTTCACCTTCATCCTTGCTATATGATTTTAAACTGTACAACATTTTCTGTCCTGTATGACAATAAACTACAATATTCTTTGATACCCTCACTTGAGAGGGAATCATTATTTACATTTATTTTCAATCATGTTATATCCAAAAAAAATTATGTGCGTACGTGGAAATACCTAAACCTTTTATCTTGGGTTAAACCATCATTGCACTAAAGTCCCCTTTCACCCTTCACATGTAGGCACCAAATTTGTACAGAAGGTATTTCTAGAAATACATGGGCTTAATTTCCATCCTTATGGGATATGTAGGAACGTTCGAGTGTCCCTCGAATCCAGCCCAATGTCTTTTGGGCCTAACCCCAAATTCCACTTTCAGTACCCTGGCTGAAAAGTCCCCATGAAAACACACACTGTGTATTTCTTATAATGGTCCGAGCTCTATGACCCTAAACTAAGATCTCTCATAATTTCCTCCCACACGATGTTAAAATGTATTTCACGAACTACGTATGGCATGGTTCCCATCCTTATGGGATACGTAGTGAAGTCCAGTATTTCAATTCAGGACCCAGCCACAACATGATTATGGTTAGCATTGATCTATGTACCTTTAAATACATTGAACAATACCCATTTTTATGTCTCATAATCTTAACCTTAAATATTTTCAGTTCTTTATAACCCTTTTCTTAACCTATAATCACAAAAGGCATGATACCCGAGAGTTCTTTTGCCTGACTATGCAGCACGTGCCCTTAGGCGGCCTTGCATAAGTTGTCTACATAATCGACCTGTCAGCCAAAAGATGCTATTATTTGACTATACAGCCAATGCCCTTAGGTGGCCCTGCATAATTCAACCCCCTAATGGGTTTGTTAAATAGTGTTAACTTCATTCTTGGGAGGAAAACATGTTTTGTCCTTATTTTTCTTAATGAAAATATGCAGGGATCCGAAAAAATAGCCATCCTTGACATATTTGTCCCATATTCCTTTTCATGATCTGAAAGTATTCAAGTCTATGGTTTATATTTTCCTTCCCTACGTTTTGGTCAAACCTTTGTAGGAGTAACATTCATCCAATTCTTATACAATCTTGATTGGAAATATCTTATCCATATTTAAGTACCTCTTTCCATACAACAAACTCTATACTTTGGAAAAGTTGAATCCCCATAAACTTTCACTGGCTTCTTAGCAGTAGAAAAGTAAATTTCTGAGAGTTCGTTTTCCAGACTATGCAACACGTGCCCTTAGGCGGCCTTGCATAAGTAGTCTACATAATGTACCTATCATCCAAAAGATGCAATTTATTTAATTATGAAGCCAATTCCCTTAGGTGTCCCTACATAATTCAACCCTATAACGGGTTTGTTAAATAATGGTAACTTCATTCTTTGGAATTGCTTCTTCTAATGCCTTTTAGCTCTTTTTTATATCATTCCTCATATTCAAATTTTCTTAAGTCATAGTTTACATATTTTCCCTCATACTTGAGTGTGGTAATATTTTTTCAGATAAATTGTCAAGCAATTGATTCAATTTTAATCCATTTCGGTCAAAGCTATTTCGACCTTATTTATTAGCCTCTTTATGTCGGATGTGCATGACTTTAAACTACCCACAAAATACAAGGGAACTTTGAATAAAAGTCAAGTTCCAGCTCACTAAACATACATTTTGTATGATTTAGGTAATGTTGAGAAATTAAAATATTCAACGTTTGTAGGGTTATTTATAATAATATTAGTAAAAAATCAAACTATGCTTACTAGTCCCATTGTCTTAGGTAAAAATACAAAGTAGGTAGAAAAGGTAATGCATACATAAATGATTGAAGATGAAAATATTTTTCATTGATACACAAGATATTAGAAGGAAATCCACATATTGTAGTCTCTTCGCTTTTCCATGAAATTAAAAGAGGCTATCAACATAAGTCTTCATTTGATGTACAGGATCCCGAGCTTCATCAACAGCCACTTGAAGCTCATGCACTCGACCAACTTCACTATTTTCAACCTGTTGGAGAGATTTCTTAGCATTCACAATGGCTTTCATCCCATTTGTTTGAGCTCCCTCCAATGAATTATTGAGTTGGTCAAGTTACCCAGTAACAGCATCTAACTGTTGCTGGAGGTGCATTTTCTGGATGACTTTATCTTTGATCTTATGCTTCAGCTCCATCATTTTGGCAGCATAGTCAGCCCTAGCTTGGGATACCGCAGCCTCAAATTCACTGAGGTTGGATGACAGCTTCACCCTAGTCAGATCTTCATGACACTTTTGCTTCTGTTCCCTTCTTAAAATGATTTTTTTCACCTTGGAATGGATCTTTTCGTATCCAAAACCGCCAAGTACCAATATGAAGAATAGGGATGACAGCCGGGGAATCTTTGATGACAGATACTCCAAAGTCACTTCAAATATTATTTTCCATATCTTCTGCCATGCCTTGTGTCATGAAAATTGGAACGCCTTTTGAACTTCTAGCTTTGACTCAGCGTCACTATCACAGGGGGGAGTATAATCTGGGATTAATTCACTTAGGGAAGTTCCCTGTTCTGAGCCTTCCCCCCTGACCCATGTTTCTTCGCTTTCGATTCCCACTGGGGAGGATGTTGAGGCCTCACCTCTATATCTAGCTACTACAATTGATGGCCCTGTATAATCAATTTAAAGCTTTGGTTATTTTCAAAAGATAACAACAGTTAATTGGTTGTCTTGCAAATTAAGTACAATCACAAATATTGTTATTTCTTACCCAATGGTAGATCAGGAACCTGAGAAGGATCCTCCTCATCTTTCCTAGCTTTGATAGGATTTTCAGAATGAGTTTGAGGAAGCTCTAATGGGTTCTACTCCACTTGTGTTAATGTCTCTACAATGGTAGGGTTTTCTGTACCCCCTTCAGGCATGGGTAGTTCAGCAGCATACTCAGACAGGACTGCACATTTGAACCTATCATGATTAGACATGTAATAAGAAGTTATTCTTAATAGGAAGAAGGATAACACTCATGTCCATAATCTTCTAAATTACCTGGTAATTTAACATGATTTATAAAATCTTCAAAAGATGCGCCAAGCTCCATCATTTCATCTAATGTCATCTCATAATCCTGGTTAATCTCACTAGTGGGAGAATTTGATGTGTCTTCTTGGAGACCCTCAACCTTCGGTCCCTGACCCTGGACAACATCTTCATATAAGATCGCGGAATCAGTTTCAACAGTCACCAAAAGCTCTAATGCAGGGGTTGAACCTGAAGTATCATAGAATGGAAGTCAGCTGGTGTTTCATTCATCATTTTATGAAGAATTGTTAACTTACCAAAAGCATGTTCTTCCCTTCTTGCAACAGTAGCAGGAGGGATACTGGGAATAGATGCTGGCTCTTCTCCAGGAGCAGCCAAGTCATCCTGAATTTGAGATTGTTCCACAGCACCCTCAGTGGTCCTCAAAGGAGGATCAGTCGTCTCCCTCGTAGGGTAAATTGAAGAAGCACCTGCAATCCCAAGGAAAATGAGCAACCATTTAATGGGTTATAACTCATGATTATCCGAAGGACATAGAACTACTGATGAAGCATTTGGCTGTAGACTTCTTCCTTCGATGCCTTTGTCTCTTTGGCTTTTTGGGAGTGTCGGCAGTCTCCCTTATAGGCACTTGAATTGGAGAATGGAAGTCCATGTCCAAATCCTCATTCATGGCATGCTGGCCTGGAGATATCTCGCCCGACTCGCGAGCAGATTCAGCAGTAGCCCCAATGGCAGTATTACAAGGGCTATACTATGGCGAAGGAACCTCAATATTTCTGTTATTTGAAAGCTGCAAGATGAATAAAATAACTTCCTTGAATAACAATGCTTCGATTGAAATCAAGTTGCAAAGCAAATAAATAAAGAAAACTTATATCTTCAGGGGCCACGTAATCGTACCAATCCTCATCAGTCCCCTCAGTGGCGCCACGATTAATCATTTCCTTCACCCGCTTGGTAACAAGAATGTAATCATCGGTGGAATATATGAGCATTTATAGATCTTTGATATAATATCTCACTTCATCGGGGCTATCTTTGAAATTGATATCGGTAGAATCCAGAATATTCCTTATTCCATGGAGGGGCAGCCCCTCGCATAAATCCAGCCAGGCAGTTTCAATACCACAGTATAAACTCTACCACGTCTGGATAGCCTCTGGTCATAGATATTCAGTACGTGTACCAGAAGGCTGTGAGGAAGGTCCTAAAATCTTGGACTTCAATTTCTTCCCAGATCCTGCACCTATTGATAGAGAATAAGAAAATAAGACTTGTTGCTTTATAAATTAATGGTGATCAAATTTCCAAAATGAAGTAACTCGTCAGGAGTTGATGGAGTAGGCCTTTTGATTCTTGCTGGAGTATTATATCGGGCACGAGGCCGTTTTTCCGCTTATTTTTCCTCATCATCCCCATCTTGGGAATCTGGTGAATCAGTCCTAGATGAGGAATTCGGCGAATTAGCTTCAGGTGGGGAAGCATCAGCTTCATGAGGAATATTTTCATTATCTACAGTCCTCTTCCTTTTCCCCACCTGATAAACCATGTGATTCAGCACCCCTTTAGGGTATGATGCTATCCAGTGCTCATCATACCATGTACTCAAATTATATGCCACTTTTTCAACTGGTATATCAAACACTGCCCCAGTCCTCTCCCTAGATGTCAGCAACCAAAGTTTCCAGGAAACCATCAGATGTTGCTCTAACCTGACATGTACAGGGGGAGATACATTAGTTTGTTGTAAAAACTTGAATTGATGTGCAAATCTATATGGATCATAGGTCTCTCAAATAATCTCTCCGTCAATTCTGGAGACCAGCACACCATCTCTGCAGGCCAGCATGTATGCCCTCAAATCCATGTTGGTTTTTCCATCATCAACAAATCACCCGGTTAGCGGATTTCTATAAGGAAAGAAGTTGAATTCCTTATACATGCTCAGCCTCACCTTCCTGTCATAAGCATTGAGAATTAATGGATCAATTCCAGATAATGTCTGCACTGATGGCCTGAAAGAACTTCCAGGAATCTGTACTCCATTCTGTACATTATATGTCCTGAAGTGAGTGGCGATCCATCCCCACAAAACATGGAATGGTCCCACTATTCTCAAAGGAGGCTTACCAATGAAGACATGGAGTAAGATCCTATGAATCTTTGCTAAAATTGGGGTATCCAACCCAACCATTTCCCCCTCAGCAAACTTGGCCGCAATAATGAAGGTCCTGGGCCTGACGCCTCCCTTCGAGTCCCTGAATGAAATAAGATAAACACTAAGCCACAAGTCTAAGAAGCCCGACAGACGAGTCTTCTTTGGGATTATTTGATTCACTTCGTATCCCAACTTCTCAAATTACCATGCTTATAGAGCTGGCCAGAATGTGCCTAGAGCACCCCTCTTCTCTGTTTTGAGACAGGTGGTAGGACGAGTGGGCATCTTCTCCTTGGTATTTGTTTTTCTTAGATCCCTTCTCCTTCGACTCCTTCTGCTTCGGTTCCTTTCTTTTTTTTGGTAAGAAACATATCCATCCACTCCTCTAGATGAATATCCTTTTTTCAATGAGTTAGGGAGTTCTCTGAACTCTTGATCTTGAGGAAGATTTTAAATAATTCCCGATCTAAAGCTGGAGTCTTCTTCGAATCATTCCAAGTCACCTTGAGAGGGATGAATTCATTATACATATCACCCAAAATTGGAGCCCCTGAGAACTTGTGGACATCCCACAGACGGATTCCTACTTCTCCGTGATTCAAATGGAAAGAATTGGTTTCTAGGCTCCAATAGCTGAGTATCTCCGACACGAAGTTATCATGTCTATAAACATATGTTTACCAAACCCATACGGATACGTATATTACAACTCCTTTCAAATCTGCAACAAACTCTGCATAGGTTTGTGTTACCCATTATGTCCACATCCAAGTTGGTTTCACACCTCCTCCAGGACGGAAGTCCCAACTTCTCTTACATCCTTTGGATTGATCCATTTGAGAGTTTTGGAAAACTAAGGGATAACAATGTGGTTGTAGCTCGGGCTTATGAGGTTTTAGATCTGGTGTACAAGGGCTATGATGCAACATTTGGCCCTTCTCCACTGTTCCAGTAGTTAAAAATGCTCCCCCACATGAAATATTTGCTGAAGAAAAGTTGGTATAATTCTGAAACCAAGAAATTGGGAGATAGTTCTTTTCCTCTGTAATGGTAACTTCTCATAGATGACCATAGCCATATAAAGGCAGATTAATTCTCTGGGGGAAGTTATGATGATACTTATTAAAATACATAGCCAAATCTGGGAGAGTGCTATCACAAACGGTAAAGTAATCATGGACAAAGATGCTCATTATATCATCAAGGCGATTGCTTTCCAGTTCATCAGCCGTTCCTATTCTCTTGGGAGCCATTGAATCTGCACAAAAATTGAATAAATTAACTCTTAAATAAGTTGATTTTTCATAAACTTTGTGAAGGAATTTGAAAAAATGGATAAGGCATTAAGGCGCGCAAGTCTAATCTTGGCGCGCAAGTATGAATATGTCGCGCAAGGGTAGATGTGCCACACAAGTTTTTGGAGCGCAAGTATCACCGCGCAAGCCCAGATACCTTGACAGTAGCGCGGCAGCGAAGAAATATCGAAAAAGAGAGCAGCTTGCGCGGTGAAGGTAACCTGTGCAGCGAGAGCTCGAAAATCCGAAATTCAGTGCTATACACAACAAATGGCCATATATATAGGCTCGGTCGCAACCCTGCGTGCCTAAAGCCAGCGTGCTCTTCAGCCATCGCGATCCGCACTTGCGCGCCACTCTCTGCGCGCTCAATACCTATGCACCGAAGTCTCCTTGGTTTTTCTTCTTTCCTCAGAGTTACATCCTCATATTCTTTCAGATCCAACTATGAGGGGGGACTTTTGTTGATGCTCCTATTCATCACAAAGTCAAAATTAATGCAATGGGGAATTCCTTAGCATAAAATGATTCATACTTTGACAAAAATATAAAAAATTAACAAAGGCTTGAACAAAGATTCAAATGTACTTGGGTCGCGCAAGTTCCATCTTGGTCGCACAAGTACCCTTGCGCGCCACCTAATGGTCGTGCAGGTGACTTGCGTGCCCTTTTCAAAAATTCGTCCAGGGTCTCTCTAGCCTATAAATACCCCTGTGGCCCCCCCCATTTCGGGGACAAAAAACTCCAGAACATCAAATTTGATCTCCCAGCTCCCTAGTCTCTTCTCAAAGCTTTCGAACACTTCTAAGGTAATTTCTTACCTAGAACGGAAGATCTGGAGAGGGGGAGGAAGGCCTAAGTGTTGAAATTCATCAACACTTGCGCGCCTGAGTGGCCAGCCCTTAAGGGAAATGGCCACACTTGCGCACCGCCTTTCTCCTTCACCATAACTTGCATGACACACCTCTGTATGCCCATAGGGATAGTACTAAGGACTTGAGCCAAGTCTCACCCAAGTATTACCCCAAGGGATAAAAGTCGTGAATGTACCCATGTGCCGCACAGGTATAACTGCGCACCCCAAACTTGCGCGCCCACGCAGTACCTGCGCGCCCACCAGGACTTGCACGCCCCTCACTTTTTGAGTTCCCTTCTTGCCCATTTCACCCCTATTAAACCTATCAATCTCTCCTCTTCAATATTAAACCTTCAGAACTCTCTCCAAATCCATTTATGGAATGATTTCCTTGTCTGATTCCTTATCTGAAAGGAATTCTGTGGAACATCTCTCAAAAACTAGTTATTTACACATCTGTACATCACTAAAGTTTGAGAGTTCATTCATTCAACCTCATCCTTTAAGATGAGAGAGTCCTTAACCTGGGCTTCCTTTTCAGGAGTAATCCCCAGTCTCAATGTCAAAAAATATGGACATCCTCCTTAGGAGTAATCCCCAAGTCCTCATTAATTTGGGCATCCTCCTTAGGAGTAAGCCCCAGTCTTAATTTATCTTAACCAGTCGTAATTTAATTTTGATTTGGGATTCCTTCTCAGGAGTAAAACCCAATCATAAGTCCCCTCCTAACTTGGGAATCTTCCTTAGGAGTAATCCCCAAGATTAGAATATACAAGTCTCTATAAAGTACATATAACTTTATGGACCTTGTTCCTATATTTCTTCCCTGAAGTAAATCTTAATCTTAATCTATTTGGGCAGTCATACATACATAATCCCCACATCATTTATTATGATTCCATCTTTCATGTCACAATTGTCTGGTTTTACCAATACCTGTTGTTTCTCAAACAGAGCATGACTCATGTGAGATTACAGTGTAAAAGGAATTATGACATCTTTCTTTGAGCCATCAATCATACAATAAACATCATACTCCCTTATTCGAACTACGTGGGTTCTGATTCCTTTTCGAAAAAAATTATACGTAGGTAGCCCATCTGTGGGTACGATACCAATTCTGAAATAATTCATGTCCTTCTGAATGACAATAAACTTCAAGTGCTCCACTGAGTGGATTTAAAACTATTATGGTCATCATAATGACCAAGAGACTTTTAAATATTAAAGGATACCATTGACTAAGAAATCTCTAACAAATATAGATGTTTATCTATCAACGAAGAACATCGAATACATATAAAATATTCCTTAAATTTCTTACATATTTAATCCTTGATTGTTAGATATAAAGAAAAGATGATTTTATACTTGGTAATGTAATAAGGATTCATGAGCATAACTTAAATATATAAAGAGAGTCCAGGAGTAGAAAATAATTCCCCTCAAAAAGGTGTGATGAGTCTGACCTCCCATCCTCTCTACCAATGAAAATTCCCAAGTCTTATCAGTTCACAACTAATGAGCACCTACCTTTGGAAAGTAGGTCCAAATGGATATGGAATCATTGGATGTTTCCAGTTCTACGAACAAACCTGTTAGAAACCACTTGGAATGTTTGAATCATAAATCAATTATATCATCCCCAATTATGGAGGGAAACAACGTCCCGATACCTTATAGGGTAGGAGGCTTTGGGATCACCTGAGATTTATTTGTGTAGGAGTACGAGGTGATCTTCCATCATCGCATAGACTTAGGAATATGCTCCCCCCTTGTACCAGAGACAACAAAACATTTCCTCATGTCGATGGTCGTGGCCTCCAATCGATGTATTGAGAAGATGTAGGCATCATCCAGACCTGCACAGGGGTCTATTGCGACCATGACAGGCTCAACCTAGCTTGCCTAAATCTTTTTTATCCTTGATCTTGTAATAGTCATCATCCAGATAGCGGGATTCACAAGAGGTGAAAGAAGATGAGTCACCCTAGACTATGCCTACCCGACAATTGAGGGAATACTTTATTCACTGGTGATATGATGAGGGGACTACCACATGCAGGTGGTGCCATGGTATGTCCATCAATGCATTGTATGCAGTGTCTTGGTAGAAAACCATAAACTTGGTCCTGGAAACTAGGCCACCGAACTGGGTCATTAAAGAGATCTTACCGACGGGGTCTGCTCTGTCTTGTCATATCCTTGGATCTTCATGCTAGAGGGAGTCAAGTCATCATTGGATAACCCTAGCTTCCGTAATATCCGTGTCAGGATAATGTTAATCCCGAAGAAGGTGTCAAAAAGACAGCAGAGAACCTCCACACCGTTAAATTGGATGGTAATGTACAGTGGGAAGATGTTCCCATATATGGGAGAGCCTTCATCTTCTCCAGAGAATGAAAGGATGTCTTGAAATTCAGCATTCTCAACTGCTTCATCATGAAAGGCTTCTACGACTGCTACCTCTGTCTCAAACTGGAGGGGGATTCGTAATGACTTGGCAAGGGCCTCATGCATATCTGGTGATAGGAGAGGGGTATCAAAGATATAAATCCACGATGGGATGCTGGAAATGTGGTTATGGACATCATACTTCTAGGCCAGGTTTGAGCTTCTACTTGCAGAAGGCCACTCTGTGACAGGAGGCTTGGTGGGCCCTGCTGGCTGGGCTGGCAGCTGATTGGTGTTGGTCATATCCCGCTGCTCGCTAGTCGAAGTCCACAGAGTAGCTACCAGATGAAGGGAGGATGACTGAGACCAGCCTATAGCGGGGATAGGATGTTTGTGGCATGGTCAAAGTGTCTCTGCCTGATCCAGTAGCACAAAAGGTGGTGGTGGCGGGCCTGACGACACCAGATGAAGCGGCTGCGTGTGTTGAGTTCTGTGTTGGTCTTGTTGTTTAGTCTCAGTGGCATGCACAGTCTAGTTGGAGGTTCATACTAATGTTATTGGATGACCCATATGGTCATGGCTCTACCGACGTTGGCATCGGCTGGCGACATTGGGGAGGTTGGTTTGGCTCTCCCTGTTGTCGGGAGTCATATAGGGATACCAACTCCCCGGTATTAACCAATGCGTACCCTTGACTATCACTTGAAGAGTCAACCATTACAGAGAAGATTCTAGGAGGAATACCCATATCCAGGGGAATGAATTCTTCGATAGTGTGGGACAACGATGGCATTGGCGGGGTGTGTTGCTTTCCCATTCGTCGTCGATGCTTGCTCTTCTGGGAAGAGGCCGGCTGAGATGACGATACAGAAGTGGTGGTTGTGGTTTCTGAAGGCTTTGGCTGATTCATATGCTCAAAAATGATACCATGGGAATGGGAAACCATTTTTTAGCCATCCAGTCATCATACTTTTGGGACCCATGGTTGGAAACCCGCCGCCTCTCACCTTCGTCATCCCTTTTGCTATCTAGCCTTATGAAGACACCTGCCACTTGTGTTGGGGCCCAACCCAGCTTGGCTACATTGCTATCAACCTGGTCTTGAAGCCAGTCTTTAAACACATAGCACTGCTTGAGGGTGTACCCCATGATCCGATGATAGGAGCAATAGTTGGGGCGATCAGTGAGGTTCGCCTCCTCTGGCCTTTTGCACTAAGGAAAATGCATGATCCCTTATTCCAAGGAACTTTGAAAATATATGGTAACCTGATTCTCGTTGAACGAGTAGGTCCAGTTTCTTCTGTCCAGAAAGGGGGGACTTAGAGCCTGCCCCTGACAAGGAGCTGGAGGAGCCTGTCGAGTAGGCGGACCTTGATTGTCCTACCTCTGTGGTGGCAGCGCATTATGTGGGGGCATCTGCCGATTCTGGGCCGGACGCTGCTGGGATGGAAGCTATGCCTATGGTGGGGGCCTCTGTGATGCTAGGGAGGTGGTTCAACTGGTAATAACATCAGCTGTATGGGGCCTCTATTTGGGCCACCATGGAGGTCTCGGCTCTAACATCCCTTATCATGGGAATTGTGGGAGGCAATGGATGTGCCTAGCTAGCTTGTTGCAGTGCTTCGTCTAGGCACTGAGACTTATCGGTGAAGTCTTGAAACCCTCCAGGCTAGTTCTGGGTGGTCAAAGAGGGAACCAGTTCCATCTTGACATTCCCTACGCATATCGTCAATAATTGCACCTAAGTCAGTGGCATGTCAAGGGAGTATGCGAGCCCTTTCCACCAGGAGATAAAGTCCACAACTTGCTCAGCAGGCCTTTGTTTGTGCTTGAAGAGGTCTGTGATGATGGTTTCCGCATGGTGGAGTTGAAATAGTAGAGGAATTGCATGAGAAGGTCCTCCCAGCTGGTTACGGATCTGACGGGGAGCTGGAAATACTAGACAAATGTTGGCCCCTCCAATGTCTGGACAAAAGAACAGATCATGGTAGCCTCCTACTGCGCTGGAGTCCCTAACATTGACCCACACCTTGAGTTGAAGTCGGTCGGGTGTTGTAGTGGGTCCCCCGTCCCATTAAAGGGGGATAAGCTGGGATTCCCAAAACCCGGAGGTGCCGACATATCATCCACCCATGTCAGGTATGGCTCGCCATCAGGTGGGATCTCCACCTGTCATGTTTTCAATTCCTCAAGACAGGAAATGAGTGACGCCATTGGATCATCTGGGAAGGGGTCCCTGTCTTGACGGGGATCCCTAACCATGAGTGCGTTGATGGGTTCTTCAATGCGGTAAGGTAGCTCAGAGGCTCGTGGATCGGCTGGTGGGGCGACCTGTAGGGCAGCTGGGTGAACCTGAGCTGGGTTCCTTGGATTAGCGCATGGTTCTGGAGGGTTTGGGGAGACATACCACACACTCTTTCCGTGAGATCCAGCTTCAACCCTGTCGGTGGGAGCAGCATGATTAGGGTTGCCTAGGGGCAGATCGCGGAGTGGAAGTTGTTCCTGCCCCTGCTGTACTAGCCTAGGATTGTCGTAGTCGGGTCGTCGCTCCATGGAACATTCAGAAAAGAGGTCATTGACTAACTTCTTCTTTTCAGCAAGATGTTGGTGCAACGTGGCCTTTTCTGGGTCCTCCTTCGTCTTCTTCATTGAGGTGGATGGGTCGGAGTGTTTGGAAGCTCTGACATGCTCTTTTCCATTACCAGAATTCATGATAGGTACTAATGCCTCAGTGGGTGCAGGGAGACAAAGTAGGTTCCTCTGATGATGATTAATCCTTCTCGATGGGTCCAATAGTGGTGGCACGACCTTGGGGGGTAATTCTGCATCAAGAAGTTCTATCTCATCCTCCTCATCCACTATGTCGGCCATGTTGACTGTGACCTTTCCTGGGGGCATGTATTCGATGTCGCCTAGCGAGTCGGGCCACCACCGTATAGGACTGAAGAGGAGGGAGCATACTGCCCCCATCCATGGATTTGCATATGGGGGGTAGCCTCCTTGATAATTTTGCAGAGTACCTTGATAATCTAAACGCATTGCTGCTGGAGGGCCTCACAATGACCTACTGACTCAAGGAGCTAGACCACAGGGAGTGCGGCCAAATCAACTAGACGGTTTGGCTCACTGATGTCTTCAAAATGCGCTTGGCTCATGGGATAAACCACTCACTGATGATGAAGAATATAATGTGTCTCCTAGAGGGTGTGGAGGAAACACTCAACTTCTTACCAGGTGAGGGATTTCAGTATGCAGATATTCAGTGCTACCGTGGGCCAGAACTTCTCATGGAAGTGGTCAGCTACGAGGATGTTCCAAAAGCTCCTCAGCTTAGATTTAGGGTCTAGCCCTTGATTTCCCCATTAATCAACTAGGGGTGTATGAGGAAATGGCAGTGGTATTGAGGCAGACCGCTGGGACGACAGGCTGGCAGGTGGAGAGTAAGTCGAGCGGGCTGACTGGACATTGAATCTTGGGCTGTCCTCTTAAGAGTATAGCGACCTGGACACCACATAATGGTAAGACGAGCTGATGGTTGTAGTTCCTGGCTCAGGAGCTTGGGCCACTGGTGATAGGTCGCATTGCTACTCATCTTCCATTGGTCCCTACAACAGTTCTCTTTGATCTCTTGTCGAGGTAGAGAGAACTTCTGGTGACGATGGTGGTGATTGCACGACTGTGACCTGCGGGGTCGATAGATTTTCATCCTCCTGGATATACCTGTGAAGGGAGGTGGGAATCCTATGGACCTCTCACTTCATGAGTACTATGTTGATGCACCTTTTCCTATCCCATCCCTTGAAATGGATGAGTGAGATGAGAGTTCTCGTGCTGACTTGTACTCTGCTTCAGAGTCTGAGAAGCATATTGGTTTGATCTCCATACAGACCTTCCCATAATTCTTCTTATAGCGACGGCGACCCACCTTCCTGCCCCTTGGTGGCTCCTCGGGACATGGATGATTTCTTACACAAGTTCCTTCGGCTGCACTAGTACTAAGGCGGAGAGGGTTTCTACCTGAGTAATCCAGGGTGCGAGAAGCACCGAGACAGATGTCAAAGGGTACATGGGGAGGACCTCCACATATAGCACTGGAGCGGGCAAGACCTCTGCTAGAACTAGCAGGAGCATGGGGAAGACCTCCGTGCTTGTTTCCCCTAGTGACCTCAGTATGAGGAGGCTCCTTATACCGGTCTAGCTAAACATGGGTAGGACCTCCGTGTTCAGTGCCAGTGAGGTGAGGTCGGCCTTCACCCATCTAGTTTCTCAAGGGGAGGAGGGCCTTTACCAGCTACTAAGAAGACACATGGAGGATCCCCACGTTGAAGAGAGACCAGATGGGTAATGTCCCTATACCGTCTATTGGGGGCTGAAGGAATGACTCCATACCCAGTGTAATGGGCATTGGATAGGCTTCCATACAGAGTGTCACTGTCGCGGGGAAGGCCCTAATTTAGATTGAGGGTGGCATGGGGCATACCTCTATGTCGAGCCTCGAAGCGGGGAAGGCCCGCACTCTCTATGGTAGTGGTATAGGGAGGAACTACACACTGGGTGGCATCGATGTGGGTAAGTTTGCATCAGCCACTGCTTGTTCTGATGACCACGAGAGTCAACCTAGCCTGTCTGTGGGGCAGTAGGGGCCTCGATCTTGGTCGGGCGTATAAGATCCATTGCACAGTGTATACAGGGAACAGATGGTTAGCGTCAGTCATGGTTCGGGCCATAGTATACATCAACGTTGACTCCCCTTGGCGGGCTTCCTCCTCAGCTTGCGCCCGAAGTTGGCATCAGGTCGAACGATCTTTGGCTGGTGGTGTAGGTACGTAGCTTACCTGCTCCTCATCCAGCAAGACCGGGCGGCGACGCTGACGTGGCTAGGTGGGAGCCCTCACAGGGAGCCCCTGGATTGGGAAACTGACTAGGCTGGGCCAGACATCACCTACCTCATTAGCATAAGGAAGGGAGTCATCAAAGCATTCCAGGGAGAGACTCTGAAAATGGTTATATGTCAATGTGGGGTGCAGCGGCTCCCTGCACGGCCCTTGGTGGCGGCATTGGAGATGAGGCGTAGATGCCTCTAGATCCAGGCGGTCCATATCCCGAGTTGGGATTATGCCCTCTTCCTTGTAACGGCAAATGAGGTCGTTGATTACTCTTCATTGCATAACCACAGATGAGGAGATGGGGCCTGGAATCCCCACGACCATGGGTGTAGAGGCCATCGGGAAGTGGTGGAACCACGTAGAACTGCCATGTTCACGCTGCCCCTACCACTGCATCGGTGTGCAAGTGGTCATCGCATTCTAGATGCAGCAAACTGATTCCTGAGAAGCAGGGAGATTAACTCATCAGTGATGAAAGAAAAAGGAATTTATGATCAAATCCCCATATTTGTTCCGTCTTCCATGACCGATAAGAGAGATCCACGCTGACAACATCGTAGAACAGGATGTCCAACATTCTACTGCCCCAACTTCTGGTGAGTTTCACGCCAGGCCCGCTATTTTCTTAGTGGGACCCAGCATCAGATAACTGGATTCGGTGACACGTCAATCCATTTATGCCTCAAGAGCTACTAATCTCCATATTGGGGAGAATAATTTCACTTCGGGTTCACCATTTCTATTTCTGATGCTTTGTCCAAGGCGCACACATCCGTCTGTGGAGGACGTGTAGCTGTTACCATGCATTCTTTCTCTCCAAAGGTGGGCGGCATCTGTCGCTTGTTCAGGGATGTTTGCTCCTTAATCGAAATGAGATGATGGGATGTTGGTTCTTCCTTTCGTGGATTTCTCCTCAAAATTTGTCACCTAGTCTGGGTCTCCCTTATAGATTTAAGATGTTGTTCATGAAACTCTTCTTGTTTTCATATCTTTGTGGACACCAGTTAATTACACTGCATCCATCAGGACATTCCAAGGGGTCCGGTTAGGGCAGAAACCTTCAGTCTGGGGAGTAGTCATGTTGGGCATCACTGGCGTGTCTGGGCACTAGGACACTGGTGTGTCTGTCTTCTATCCCTTATTATAGGGATTATCAAGGGCGCAGAAACCCAATGCATCCAACATCGAGCATGGGGAATCATATTCCATGGGAATGTATCTGAGGTTTTCCTCAACTTACCATTTTGAACAAAGAGTATGCCACAAGTTTAACATCCAGCGGAGACAGACTAGACTGATCAAAACACTGACTGGAGTGGATTAGATAGGTGCAACCCCTGGAGGGAATACCAATGTTGGGGCCAACGTGTGGTTGACTTCCCGAATGCTGTTAAATGTAATGGAGAATAGGGTGGAATAATCCCACCAGGATGTGGCGGCCCAAGTAAGAATCAAGATTGTTGATGGGAGGTTCCTTGTAGTGGATGGTAAATGGGATAGAACCGTCAAGTGGAGATGATGGTTTTGGGTTTGAGCCTCGAATACGCTTCCTACGTATCCCCATGGTAGGGAATCAAAGTCCACGGAGTTCATTTGACGAAAAATTACCGCTGATTCAGGGATTCAATGGCTTACCGTTGGATGGGGTCATAGTGTCTTTCCGCTGGATATGAGTATCAAGGACTTACCGGTAAATAGGCTCACAACGGCTTACCGCTAGATGAGGTCACAATGTCTTACCACTGGATGGGGTCGAACCAACGTTAAGATTGTCGGGACGACCGAGGGATGGTGGGATTTATCCTTAGGAAGGCTTCCAATATACCTTGCCTTAGCAAGGATCAATGACCTCATAGTTCAGGATGGGTGTGGGGATTAAACTCTAGGCTGCCCAAGGTGTTGGTGAACTAACGTAAATGGGGTCAGAACTGCTGGGTGTTGGTCTTGAACATCATGGAGACTTCTTACGTACCTCACCTTAGCGAGTATCAAAGTCCACGTACATAGGGTTTGGTAAACCGACGTGAGGATGGCTGGGACCAATGGGTGCTAGGCTTGAACCTCCGGGTGGCTTCCTACATACATCAACATGGAAAGGATAAAAGACCTTATAGTTCAGAAGGGTGGAATTTAGGGATTACGCTATGAGGTAGCCCAATGTATTGGTGAACTGACGTGAAGGGGGTTGGAGACACCAATGGATGGTGGTCTTGAACCTCATGGAGGCTTCCTACGTACCCTGCCTTAGCAAGGATCAATGACCTCATAGTTCGGGATGGTGGTGGGGCTTACACTCTAGGCTGCCCAGATAGGATGTCATGGTCGATGCTTACTCTAAGCCTACATGAGTCATTCTTGGTGTGAGAAACAAGAGGTAGCAATGGCCTAATGATCACATCACAAAAGGTGTGTCCATGGGAAGTGGAGTGGGGCTTACACATAGTTAGAATCCCAAAGGGGAGATGGGGGGCTTATGTGTAGTTAGTGGCCCAATGAGGTTGGGAATTACTCTAGGATAGAGGCCCGGTGGTGACAAAGCTTAGCGGGATAGGGATTTGGTATTGAAGAAGAGAAGGATCTGGCATCCATCCCCCTCCCCCTCTCTGGTCATTGGGACCAAAGAAGAAAGGAGGAGCAGGGATGCTTCCTCTTTTAAGAAAAGATATGTGATTACATAGAGATGGTTTCCCTTTCCCCATGGACAGACGTCTCTCTGATAAAGAGGATCTCATTCCATATGACGAATGAACTCACTTCACTGGAGACCAGTGGGTGTGAAGAATGTACGAGATGGGGGAAACCCACACCTGAGGCACAAGAAGAGGTCACAGTTTAACGTCATGTGCTGAGGATGATGGTGCTTGGAAGTTTAACGTCCTATAGCTCAGATGAGGTGGGTTCACTCCGCACCCCTAGGAAATACATAACCATTACCCTATGGACCTTGGTGAGGGAAATGCACCGGAAATGTCGTGGCTAGGGGATATCATGGAGCGAACCATTTAGTGGGGGGTCCACGTTAGCATGACTATGTGAATAAGTAATAGCCTTTAGCATGCCCATGTGAAGAATCTTGAGGTGAAGCAATGCAACAGACAGTATTTTCCAAAGGACTTTGAAGTTACGTCGCATGAACCTAGAGGGTCATATGAGAATAGAGTATATGGTGACAGTGTTTTGGGCGCGGGAGGCACCCGGAAATGATGCCCAAAAGAGAGACATCACAAGCGCAAAAGGAGGGAAGTTCGCGTTCCATAGGTACTGTGGCATGAAAAAAGGTGGGGTGGAGCACAATTCAGCGGCATGCACGAAAAAGCTGAGTCGGGCACGCAATCGGCCGGTGTGTGAAAAAATGGTCAGGGCGGCATGCAATCGGCCCATGTGCAAGAAAAACGGCGAGGTCGAGGCACAATTGCATGACATGTGTGAAAAAGACCGAGCTGGGGCACAATGGAGGGCACAAAATTTGGAAGGAATTGCACATGGAAGAGAGGAGTGCGCGTAATTGGAAGTAATTTCATACAGATGATGGGAGTCGATGGGACTTGGACGAGGATTAAGCCAGAGTGGTCTCACACAAAAGCGGACCCCCGGGCGACCTGACACGAAACACTAAGTACCTGAGAGACATATTTTGTGTGCACAAGAGATGAATTTCACTCTGGAGAGACAATTCATATTTCTTTAGCCTGAAAGTCAAAGGACCTTCTATTTATAGGTGCTCGGTGTTGTCGGTCCACACGGAAAATAGTACTACGTGAAAATTGTGCACCGACGTCGGTAGCACAAAGATTCATCTGTGCGGGCGTTGGCACATAAATGTCCACGTCCGCGCACAAAACTCTCGCGAATACCGTAGTTTTTCAAACGAGGAAGATTTTTTTCGTGCCCCACTGAATTTTTTTCGTGCCGCCCCTTTGGGCCCCCCGGAACGGATTTCCAATTCCAAACATGTCTTCGATTTTTCATGCCCGAACCTTCTTTAGACCTTTAGCATTTTTTGGTGTCTACAAGGTTATTTCAATGACAATGATAATTGGAGGTTTCATGTTGTTTTATCCAAAATATTGTAGATGTCAATTATTGACTCTGGTTATTGTGCAGTTCCTTTCTGTTTGGAGTGGAAAACAATGATGAAGTAGATGAAAGTAATTAGATGATTATAATGTTAATGTGATGATTGTAATGATCAAGTAAATGAAAAATTGTAATTAATGTGACATACCTCAATTTAGGGTTCTTATGGCATCTCACATGCTTTTCATGGACCACCCTTGACATAATGTTCTCACGGCACCCACTTCATTTTTCATTATTTCAATTTGGTTTCTCAATTTCATATTTTTGATCATATTCCCACTAAAATATATTTTATTTTGAAAATGTGAGGGTTCCAACTACAACCCTAAAATCATTATTATAAAAATTAAAAAAAATATTTGGAGAGAATCACTATTAGTTTACTATAAAAATTATGGTATTAAAAAATAGTGTAAAACAACATTTAAATGAGTTATAAATTAAATAGAAGAAGAGGTGGATGTATATCCATTTTCAATGCTAATATGATGAAATTATAAGAATAGAACAGGGTGGAAATTCATATCAACAGAAAATAAAAATTCTAATGAAATGTTATGTATTATGTTTGGATTAATATAAAATATAAAATTATTATATATATAGTGTGTTTGTGTGTGTAATATAAATAGAATTATTAAATCAGTGAGTCCATTTACCTTGAGTTCTTTTGGATTTTAATTCTCCTATAACATTCAGAATAATTAAATTACATTATTTAAGTAAATTTTCTATAAAAATATTAATGTTCTATCAATTATTATTATCAATTTAGTATCATATGTTACAAATTAATTACTTATTATTTTTTTTATGTTGAAGTTTTTTTATCAATCAACAGTTACAAAGCTGCAATGATATAATGGTAATAGTTTATGAAATATATAAAATAGTTCTATAAGATCAAGAAGTATAATGTTATAAATATTATGAAATTTTATTTTAATAACCATTCTATAGTTTAATATATTCTAAAAAAAGTGAAAAATTATGTAACTTTTCTAGGTAAGCATATTTTTATGAAATTAAACTGCCGATGCTAGTTTATTTTTTATATCATTAATATCATTACTCATTTATAATTATATAATTTTTAAAATTAATAAAAATTTAATTAATATTTTAATTATTAATTAAAAAGATTTTTAAACCATTCATGATAGGTGTAAGTGAAAATAATACATCATCAACAACAATGGTGGTATAATCCTACCACGAGTTGATGATGTATTCAATAGAGATTAATGAGAAAGAAAAATAATAAATATTAAATTATAATAATTTTATTATTATAAAAAAAGAGTATTTATATCATTAAATTATAATTTTAACATAGATTATATGATTGTTAATAATCCAAATCAACCCAAACATGATATGTTAACAAAATTTCATCTTCTTTAATATTATTTTTTTGGAATAATCTTTAAGACTTTCAAGGATCATAATTTTGTTAAACTTGATCCTCCTAGATACAGATATGAGAGTTTAGGTAAATAATATAGTATATATTTTTCAAAGGAATACATTTAAGATTTGATATAAATCAGTGTAGGTAGTGGTATATATAGGTGAAGGGGCATGGTCTATTAAATAAATAAGCATTTTTACTCATGACTATAAATACTATTGACTACTATAAATATAATTAGTAATTTATTCATGTGATTCTAACATAAGCCTTTACTTCCAGATCCATGCATCATGGATTATGTTTATATATATTTACCTTGTTATAAAATACTATAATTTGTTTCATTTCATGATATACCATCATATTTCACTATTTCTGAAAATTAAGAAAATTTTAACCCTACCTAATTTAAAAATTATTATTCCAAAAATAAAATCCATTTTATCTAAAATTCCACTATAAATTAGTGAATTATAGTATTTATTTTAGTAATAAATGTGGGTTTTATATAATGAATTTAAAAAATGATTCACTGCGAATATATAATGATACGTAAATTATAGTGTTTTAATTGATTAATTATTCTATCATATTTTTATACTTATATTTACATATTTAATTCATGTAAAACATTAATTACATGGTTACATCATGAGATGCTACAAAAAAACATTTCACTATTATAATGTTCAAGATATTATTAAAATAATAAGAATAATATTTTAACATTCATATTGATAATGAATACTTTTCCCCTTTAGTATTTTCATATGTCCTTTCAAATTTATATAAATTTCACTTTATTTCTTCATTTACCATTCTCTTTGTTTGGCTAAATTTCATATTATTTTTTTAAATGGATAACTTGTTTCTAATGTTTCATTTTTTATTGCAGTTTTTTCATGAAAAATCTATTTATTAGAGTCTATAAGATATCAAATTTATAAATTTTATTTTTTATATTTACAATTTTTATATTCCGATTATATTATCATTGATTTTATGGAATTTATTTATCCTCTGGTTTTAATGTTACGTTATGAAATATATAGAGTTTTATTTTTCCACATAGTAAATATAATTAATTTATAATTTACTAATATACACCAATGAAATAATTTCTATTTAAAGATTTAAAATTTAAGGATGTATTTTTTTATACAAAACCATGGAATAACACAATGAACAAAGTAAAACATTTAAAATTAAAAAAATAATCAAGATGGTCAACATAAGTATAAGTCACAATATCTAATGTGAAAACTCTATTCATATTCTTGAATCCATGATCTAAATCTTATTTTATCTATTATACCATATTTCAAAATCTTAATTTTTAAATATAAATTTATGATGAATAATTGGTATTGAATACCAATGATTCTGAATGTTAGTATTTTATTTTTTTTTATATTCATATCCTTATGCTCAAGATTCATCTCTTATGGTGTATATTAGCTCCCCCATATCAAATGGAAGAGTCAAAAAGGTGTTCTTTTATGACAATATTGACTAGATTACATGGTGATTTTTTAACTGGGAGAATCAGATCCCCTGTTTTGGAGGTAAGATCACCTTAATCAACAAAATTATCACATCTATTTCTATACATGAGCTTTGCAATATTACGTCGTCGAAGGGAACTATTAGGATCTTGGAATATGTTATGACCTCCTTCCTATAGGTTGAAAATAAAGTTATTCATTTTCAATGGGCCTCATAGAAAAGAATGGCCAGACCTGTCGATGAAGGGGGTATTGATCTTTCCGATGTGAAGGATTCCATGAAATCACTGCAAGTAAGGTTGGCTTGGGATATTTTTTTATCGGAGTTCCCTATGGTAAAAAATTAATAACTGGTATATATGGGTCGGATTGGAGGTGTTGGTCTTTTAATACTAGTAAATTATTAGATCTTTCTTGATGCATTGTTAGACACTTGGATGCAATGGAAGGAAGTTTATGTTGGACTATTGTTTGCAGTGATATGAGCTTTAGGAAATAAAATTGGTCTGGAACTATTCTCCAATTTCCATGTGGCCCATCTCTAACAATCTCATTTAAAGAGGCTAGTTCACACCCAAACTTCATTGATTTTGTTATGAATATAGATAAAAGGGAGGTTTTTGACAGAATCATCTTTATGGATGAGACGGACATGTGTAACTTCTTTGGGATCATCTTCTAATAGGTTTTGTAGTCATTATTTCAGGAAATTAATCCAATCCAATAGTGGCATGGATATGTGGTCATCGAAGATATGGTGAAAGGATATTCCAGGGAAGATGGACTTCTTGGTTTGGTGTATGAGGAACCATTTCACATCAACAGATTAGAATGTTCAAACAAAAAGAGAAAATTTGGCCTCTCGATTCTAATGTTGTAGATGGCATTAACAGGAATCAACAGAGCACCAATTATTTCACATTGATTGGTCCTAAGGAATCTAGAATTTTCTAAAACAGGGGTTAAACCTTCATGCCTTCATTGGTCCCATGCAGGGTGTGATTTGGAGCTGGTTCCAGGGGTTTGGGAAATTGGGGATAGAGGTCAAGACCCATGGGATGGTTGTTTCTTCTGCTTTCTAGATTTTGTGGGAAGCAAGGAAAAAATCCAGGTATAGTTCCAAGATTTATGGATACTATCTACTGGTGTAAGTGAGGCTGCTTGTGATGGTGTTGGGGCTCGAATTAAGAATTCATGTCACGCTGTAATGTTGAGAATATTGTTTTATGTTTTCTACATGGGTTTGGTTTCCAACCAACTCAAATAAGGTTGATGGGTTCAATGCTCCTCTCCTGGTATGGGATTGAAATTGAATGTGGATGTATCTTACTTGAATGGGGACATGAGAGGGGGTAGGCTGGTTCATGTCAACTTGGGCTCCATGATTTTGGGATTTAGATCCAACTTTGGTGCAGGTAATTCCATGGGTGGAGAGGCTAAAGCCTTGGTCACAGGTTTTTCTTTATGTAGGTAGTTCGATATCCACATCACTAATGTAGCGACAGATTTTGTTATGGTGGTCAACTTTCTTCAAAGAAATGGGGCCATCCCCTAGGATCCAGTTTATATGGTAAAACACTTTAAAACCTTTCTATAAATAATATTTCTATCAGGAATACTTGGTGTGAAGGGAATTATACAGCCAACATGTTAGCTAAAAAGGGAACATTATAATAAAGATGTATTGCCTACACTATCATGGGATCTCTGTCTGATGATTTCAAACTCATTTTCAGAAATGACGCTCTTGGTCTCCATTACTTTTCCCTCCATGATGACTTTGCTTGTCTGCTTTCTTCTTTCTAGATTTTTAATAAAAATTAATTTTCAGCATCTATAGAAATACTTATATTTGGTTGGGCATCATCTTTTATATCCTGCTAATAAGAACATTTTTTTAATTTACTCCCATTAAAATTTTTAACCCCACACATGATTCTATTTAGTGATCCATGCTCCATATTTCACTATGATATTTATTATTTTTATCATTTTAGAATCTGTAAATACCATTATTTTGAATATAGATATATTATATAATATAATTATTGTATATTTGAGAAAATAATCCTTTGACCAAATCTATCAGAAGGATGGAATCAACTAAATTTCATATAGTATTTCTATGGTCACCTTACTATGACCAATTGTGTCATGAAACCATTATATCAAGATGAAAAAAAATGATTTTATGATTTTTGAAAATTAACCAATGGAATTTTCCTAAAAAATTAAATTTTCATTAAAATGAAAAAAAATTATAAGGATTTATAACCACTGTCATAGTTTTGGAAAACATGAGATTATTTTTAATATTTTAATATTTATCTTATTTATTCTTCCCTAGTACATGATTTGATACCCCAAAAGGGGTTTATGGGACATCTCTATGCTCTATTTTAGATGAATAAAAATATAAAACCTACTCAAAACGTATATTTGGATAATAATAAATAAAATAAACCGAGAAACCTAAAACAATGGACCTCACAATTTATTATAAATCTATTGAGATAGTGATTTTGATTGAAATACCATATAAATAACTAATGAGCCAATAACTCAAAAGATATCCAAAATAATTTTTAATCACAAAATTAATTATTTAGATCCATTATTTTTCAAAGTTATGCTTACACCAGATTCTACAATGTTACTGAAGAGAGGGGTGTGAGGGAGATATTTTTATTTTGATACTTTCCACTTGTATATACCATTGAGGTCCATAAAATCCATTGTATAAGAATCCATTATTGAATGGGGGATTATGTTGGAGTCTAAAATTTTAGAAATTGTGAAATGGAAAGAATTTGGAAATACATTAATATAACTATTTAAAATAATTACCTCATTAATTATGTGGATTTCTAAAACTCATTTTAACATCCTTTTAATCAAGCCAGCTTTATATGATGCAACAAAATCCAAATTTCTTATGAAAACACTACTGGGATTGAAATGAATGATATCACATATTATTAAATAAAAACATCACACCATGGAATGTCGAATCATGTGATAATAAAATCTATTAAATGATAACTCTCACCAAATCAGGTATTACAGTTTAGAAATTTTTTTCAATAACTTCATTTTCCATTTCACATGATAAATTAATATATCAATAGTCTATAACAAAACTTACTAGTACCTTGAGATTATATTTTTGTTATAATTCAGTTCATTTCCCATAACCAATCATAAAGTTAAAAATCATCCTTCTAAGGAACATTTTTAATTTGATGACATTATACCATAATAATTTTATGATTCCTTTTATTGTTCAATTAAAAAATAATTATTTCCTTATGATATAGTTGTAAGAGTAAAAAAAAATATGATATGAAGGATTATACAAATGATATATCTTTTATTATTTGGATAACCAATAAATAAACACTAACAATATTTAGGTATGTGATTATAAGAAAGAATAAATTTAAAAAATGATTCAAAGAAACTATCTTTACTAATGAAATTTTTTTGGTAATGTTAAATTCATATCAAAAATAGTAATTTTTTTCACTTTATATGGAATGTAATTAAGTTTTAATGTGGTTTTTTTATTTTATAAATTAAATATATATAATAAGTTTTTTTATTTTTTCATGGATTGAATTACATATATTTTTTTCTCCATCTAGATACAAAATTTTATAGTGGTGTTTCAGGAGGAATTTGATAATATATAAATAAACACACCCATCGATATCCAATAAAATATTGGTTCAATTAACCTCCACATATATGTAGTTAATGTATCTTAATAAGATTATATTTTTGTTGTCTACTTAATTTTTGAACACCTTGAAAAAACCAATCAATTCAATATATTTTACATGAGAAATTGTTAACTATATATATTGAAATCATTAGTAAATTTTATAAACAAATAAACACTTTTTATGTGTTTTTTGGACAAGATACATCAATATTTTTTAGTTTTTATAATTCTTCATCCCTCATTTTCTCATAAAATGTTGTTTTATAATCATTACCGATTATAATGAATCACATTTATTGAATAATTCACAACCAAAAAATTCAACAAATCTATCCTTATGAATTATTTAGAGGAGTTTCTTATTTTATGTGACCAAGACGAAATTTCTGATGTAAAGTGATATTTGAATAATTAACCTTAAATTTAATATTTTTTGTATTATAGAATGATATTTTTAGGACTAAAATATATAAACCATTAACAATAAATCAAATTATAGGAAACATTACATCCATATATGTTGACTAATCAATATTATTAAATAAGATAGTACACTCTTTATTTTATAAATAAGAAAAAAATCTTCTTTAAATTATGAACATTAAATTATTTATCTAGTTATATAATAAAATGTAAAGATGTAGATCGTATATAATTATAAGCAATTCCACAACCCTTTGTACAAACAAATATAAAGTCACAGGACCACTGATAGTGGGATAAAAGAGTGTTGTAGAACTAAATTTAATTCAAAAACATAATTCACATAATAATTAAATAACAGGATCAATGAATGAAATGATAAAAACATGATAATGAGAGGTTGAGAGTGAAAATTGAATAGCACATTGTGAAATAAATTTTATCAAATTTCATCAAATATTTTTATCTATTTTTTACATTCTAGGATCTTAGTGTATTCTTTCACATTTAACACTTCTAAATTTTATTAGAAAAATATAATGGTGGAATGTAGAAAGATTTTGATCTTTAAATCGAGCAAAAGAAATAGAAAAATATCATTATCCAAAAGTTATCAATCTTCAAGATTCCTCTTTATGTGTATCTAATGATATGTGAAGTGTGATATCTTATTTTTTCCTATAAAACCATCCCATATACTCTAAAAATGATATTTTGAAGGATTATATAGCTATATTATTTCTCTTCCATGTTTTGTCAAATAATAATACACCTTTTAAATTCCATAAAAAATTATCGTGTAACACCATTTGATATGATGTTTGTTGGACATCATCATATAAAATATACTTGGATAAAATATAATTTTAATCACTATATAATAACTATAGAGGATAAAAAATCCTCACTAATTTGGATCTCATTTAAATATAAAAAATCTAAATCATGTTGTTAAACTATCACTCTACTAGAACCACTAAAAATTTAGAATCTCTTATAACATAACCAAAAATAAACACAACTTCAATTTCATGATAAAAAATTATAGTAATGAAATCATATTTCTATGATCTATAACCTATGTCATAAAATCATGAATGGTGTTTTAACCATTAAAAAATATGGCCATATAATTCTAATACCTTGCAGTGCACTCGAATTTTATCCTTTACATTAACACAAACCACATACATGTATTGTGGAATAATACATGTTTTTAATTGATACCTAATACCACAATAAGTTATCATAATATAACTAACATATATTTTGGTGTGGTATTTATCTATGTGAATCAATCCTCCTTCCTTCAAGCAATTTCAAAATAATAGACACCACACCAAAACAAAATTTTTAAAAAAATTAATAAGTATTCATTACAGGAATACAACATATCTCCAATAAATATCCAAATTATCCCAAATCATGTTGATAATAAATATAACATGAAACAATCCTCATTTATCAGCAATTAATTCACTCATGAATGTATTCATGACAAGATATCAATGAGATAGTTTTTTGGACATCATATAAATGTATATAATAGTTCTTTAGAGTGTTCTTCAACCATAGGTGAATATACAAATAACTAATTTAACAATGTTCCAATTGACCACTTCACAAATCCCCCTTTTTCAATTAAACTGATTGGGGTTATTCAAAATATAAAGGATCTTCAATTACTCATTTTTCATTTTTCAGAAACATTTTATATTTCATACTATGTATTCAAGAAATAGAAACACAATCTCGTGTGTCCCCATGAAAAGAATATCTTTGTAAACCATTTCCCCTATCTCGAATTCGTTGGTGAGTAGAAGTTCTTCACCGTTGAAAAATATCACCCAATGTATTCTTCCCCATTATTAATAAATGAAAAGAAATGATAGAGGGAATGTTAAATAATGAAGTCATATGTTTTTTTGGAAATAATTCACTCCTATAAAAACTATAAATATATAAATGCTTCTATTATATTGGGATTTTCCAAGATATACACTATATTATTATTATTAAAATATAATATAATTTTAGCTCACCAAATTCCACCTTATCCCTATTTAAGTGATACTAGATGTAAATATTCTTTTTCCATTAGATGTTCCGTCAAAATATTTAAAAAAAATTATTTCATTTTCTATATAAAACATAATCATTAATGGATATGTTACTTTAATATATATTTCATGATGTTGTGGTGGTTTCCACGACATTTGACTTATGTCTTGAAATGTTCTAACATAGTCATATTTTTTTATTCATAATTCGACCAATGTTTTATTCTTCAACTTCCAATAAAAACATCTTCCTCAGATAGTATATGCACTTCCTAAATATGAATTTTCATCCTCAATGTCACCTTCCAAATAAGTATCTTAAATTATATAAATTTTTAATCATGTATCCATGGAACCACCAATATAATTAATGTAATATCACATTGGGGTGGGTGACCCAATTACCTATTTTATTTTTATGTTTATTTTAAAATAATATTTACCACTTGATAGAGTATAGTGATGTATGTTTTCTCTACAGAAAAACTCACACCAACCCAAGGGAATATAGCATATTTATAAGGTTTTTCAATCATTATGAGATGTCTAGTTCTTGGTATGTTATGGATTAATATTGGATCACACTAATGACTATAAGTATCACGTGAGTACAATGAGAATGGTATGACATTGAAACTCACATTTTCAAGTTTCCGTACTATGATTCGGTGAATCCCAAAGGTTAAAATGATAAAAATTTTGTATAATAACAAATATATTATTAGTATATAGATTACTACAAAGTTATATGGTGTGATATGTTTTTTAGTTTCTTCTATTATGAAGTAGTATAATAAAGACGCGTTGATTTTCTTGTACTACACTGCATGAAACGCCTTTAATGGATTACAAAAACCCCATCCTAATAGATTCCTATAAAATATGTCTAAGGACATAGTTAAATCATATTCTCATCCCTCTATCATTATATTTTGAACTTAATGGACTACTCACCTGAAAAAAATTTATTTTACACACAACCACCTTTTTTTTCTTCTTCAATGGTTATTTATTTATGATATACTATTTAAATAATATTCTAACCCTTATTCTTTATTTTTTATTACACCATCCATAACAAGTATTCAATTTTAAATTCACCTAATATATAAAATAACAATCTTAAAAGAACCATTTAATCCTCTACATAACTAATGTAATAAATGCATATAAAATCTATCACATAATCATGGAATTAAATGATAGTTTTCATTCATTTATAGTTCATATAAATTCATCCACTTATTGAAATAATGGAATTCATTATTTTTGGTTTGAATATCCCCTATAAATTTCCTACAATGTCTTCTTAATTCTACGTGAATCACAATATAACTGATTATGAAGGTTATTTAAATTTTAGATTAGTGAAACTTTCATCTACAGAGTTTTTATTCTTCATGATAAAATATTCCTTGAAAATTTTAATAATCAAAAAGTGAAAACATCAAAAAATTTCTACGTCTAAAAGAAATAAACAACTTATAAGGGCCATGTTGTTAATCCAAATGAATTATTCTTAGAAGGATTGGACGGTTATTCCAAAAAAAGTTTCTCAAAAGGGTTATTATAGTCTTATAAAGGATTATTAATTGAAATATTATGATAAAATCCAAAACCATAAACACCATATATATACAATATGGCATGAAAGTTTCCAATTTCAAACTTCCTAGATAATGTTTTCTTCTGTCAATAAACAAATTGAAAGTTCGAATTCTCTAAAATTTTAACCACAAAGACACCATGAAATCATAAAGATTTACTATTTTATATTGAAAAACTTCTTTTCTAGAACATGCAAAAAAATTTCACTATGAAAAAGTCTTTTTTGTTTGGTTGTATATAACATCATGTCCCTTATGTAGATCTAGAATAATATTTATCAGTTATCATGATAACCATTATCCAAAAAATTTAATAGAGTTAAGGAACCTTATATAGAATGATTTATTCAAGATTGATTTTTTTCTTGTTTTAGGATTCCTATATTTAACTTCACGAATACATTTAAATTTAGTTGAAATCCATAAATTACCTATTTGTATCTTTTTGACCAAATGTATTTCCTATACATAGAGTCCAGTAATTTTTGTAGCTCCTATTTTTTATTATGACTATTTCACAAAATTTAAAACCTAAATACATACCTCTATTTAGTTCTTGAAAGATATACTTACATAATTCTATTGGAATTTGGATATTCATATAATCCACATTTCTATGGAATCTATGACATCGTCATCACCTCGAAAAAATAGGTCAAGTTTGTGAGAAATGTATTTCGATTCTAGAATGATAAGAAGATCAGATATACATATTCTAGATGATTATTCACACATTAATGGAAAAAGAATCATAATTGTCTTCCAATATAGTGATTATGTGGTTAGAACCTCCCCCATAAGTAGAACATAGATTACATCATTTAATGAAAAATAGGGATTTAAATGAAAAAAATAACATGTTTAGGATCTTATAGAGAATGATTTATTAAAAACATCTTATTATTGGTTTTACATTTGTTATATGGGAATAATTGGTTTCATGAGATTAAATTTAACTTTACATGGGTCCCAAACAAAATTACCAATCAAATGTTAGGATATCTTCATGTTAATCATCATTTATGTACGAATGAAATTTAATAAAGGGAAAATTACCAAACAATAACTGCATGGGAGCACCTACTACCTATGTATACACCCACACAGTTAATGGTAATGAAAATAATATATAGTTCTGATATGATACCACTCATAACATCACACTTAGCATGAAATTTCTCACCTTTTTCATGGTTCTGATATGGGAACACCCAAAATCACCAATTTTAGGAATTTATTAAAAACATAAATAATATAAATATCACATACCCTCATGAAAAGTGTATTATCTGAAAAATATATCATTTATGAAATGTGGAGAGACCATTTTAGTATTCCTATATGCATTTCCCTTCCTGTACCTTTCCCAAAAAAACCTATCATGCAAAACCATGTTAGATGTGTCTAACACATGTGAATAATTCCCACACACCACTCATGATCCTCATGAAAACTCCCACTACCCACACACATCTTCAATTTTCACAATAATCATATATAATCCCAATTATCATTAAAATACCATGTGAGGATACTTTCATACACATATTGTGTGAGGCCTATTCTATAAACCTACTGTGTGAGGCCACTTCCATTAACCTATCGCACGAGGTCATTTACATGAACATATATTCTGATGCCACATTTATGCACATTCCTCATAAAACATATTTCATGAAACATCGATGAAAATGCTTATGAATCACCTTTCACATGCACACATCCACAATGGTCACACTCTTCCTAGGTGTGAACCACCCCACATGTACCAATCTTGTGTACAAAAAATATTTAGGGCCACTCAATTGTCTATGTGGGATCCCACAACACCACCTATAAAAAAAGATAGGCTTTGACTATATGGGTAGTCAATTGAAAACCTATTCTTTTACTACACATCCACTAAAATTAAAAAGTTGGATCCTACCAAATTTCCACTTAACCCATGAGACATCCAATCCAATAACTGTGTGGTATCCTACTACATGATCCCACTTCGTGAATGCATTCTTATAGACCACACAAAAACATAGTTTCCATAATCATTACTCACACACATTCTAGATGTAAACCCTCTCATAATCTTTCAACATGGATCCCCACACCTCCTACATGAGGACCTCACCATATTCACCAATCACACACCTAAACCAATTTTAATGACACTCAATCAACCAAGCGACATACTACTGTGGAGCCACTCAATCGACCACGTAGGGTCCAACCATGCATCCACTCTACCACCACATGGCCACAACACTGAACACATAGTATACAACTACACGATCCCACTCCTCACCCACCCTCTTTATGACCACGCACCACCATGTGGTCATGTATTTTTCACACAAACAAACCCCAAATTTCAACGTCTCTTGAGTGTCCTATGAAGATCCCCCATACATGAAACATCACAAAAGGCCATTTTCCCGAGTTTTTATATCGACCCATGAATATTTTGTGTTATGGAACCTCATAGCTCCTCCAACCCCAAAAATTATCATATTGAATGATTTTGATCCACGATACTCTTCAATTATTCCCATATAATCTTGTGTTATGATATTTTTACTTGTTCTAACATACCTCATATAGAGATACTCCTTTTGGTTTTCTTAATCTATCTTGATTTGTGAATATCATTTGGGTTTTTTCAACACTTCATGTCAAGATAATCTAATTGGTTATCACATATGGGACTCTCCTATGTATAATACATAAGGTATAACTTCAACCAACTCACCTAATAGGTTTTATGTCTTGGGAAAATAAACTTTTGTAATCCCATGCAATCACCTCATGTTTAGTTACTCCTAGTTATTATCATATATAGGCCACTTATTAGGTGTATTAACCAATATTACCACATAGGGAAACCCCAATGTATATTCCAAACTCATTCTCATATTATCCCTACATTCATGAAATAAAAATACCACTAGAGAAGAATAAATTAATAATTCCCAAACAAGAAGCCCTCTCGTGTGATTGACCTCAAATCTACTATGGTAACAACCCCAAGCATGATAACCCAGATTAGATGTCTACATTATTAAATTATTATAAGATACAACTAATGACATACCGAACTATATAATAGTTGAGTATTCAAGGTAAACTAGATACATAATTTATTCCTATACTAAATATGACAGAAAATATTACAAAATACTTTTTTTTGAGAATATCATTATTCCATATTTCATATAATTTCCTATTATTCATATTATACTTCATGTATTCCTAGGAATGGAAAAAATAATAAGTATGGGATAAAATACCAATTAATGTTTAAGTAATATTGAAGCAATCATGAATGAATGATTATAATCAGCATGGAATGTTATATAACTGAATAGATATTTCATTAAAATAAATTTACTATCATCATTAGATAAGGCATAATAAATATCACATGGAAAATAACTGAACTCACATTCCATTTAATAAATAACTTGATTATCATAAATAGATAAGAGATAATTCATCTAAAAAGGTAAAGAATTGAGCACACATACCATTTAATCAATAAATTGAATATAATGACTACCTAAGGACTAATAAATAAGGTATTTTAACTATTTGAAAACACTTTTCATTTAATAAATAACAAATAATGAAATCTATCCAATGACAAGATCATTGAAAAAATCTCATGGATAATAACAACTAAATTAGCAATGAAAAAAATTCTTGGTTGTTGTATTTCATCATCTCAAGAATCATTAACTCTATTGAAAATACCTTTCACATTAATGTTTAAAACTATGTGTAAAAACCTATTTAATTATAGCTCATTGATTATCCTCATGATATTACTGATGTGTCATGTGGATATAAAATTTAAGGCCCAAACCATCGTTGAAAGTCTAAATGATTCTTCACATTTCGATTAATGGAGTTAATTCATGAATAATTTGACTTTCAACATATATATTCATTATGTACAAAATAAAAATGATCAATATTTCTCAATTTAATCAAATAACATCCAAAATAAACACCTTAATAAATAATGGTTTATGGTTTTGTAAATATTCATATCCATGTTACATAAAATATGGATAAACATGAATTAAAATATTAACTATAATGAAAAAATACATGTTAATGTTTAATACATAAAAAGGGGTTTATTCGTACAACATAAAATTTAATTTCTTCACATTAGAAAATATGTCTCAAAGAAGTGAATTTTGAGACAAAATACCTTGTAATGATTATAACATTGAAGTGAGAATCATCGAATAGATTATGCTTATAAAATTTAAATCAAAATAAAAAAATATAAATAAAACATAATTTAGTATAAATTATTTATAAACATAATCTTATAATGTTAACAACAATGAATATTTAATATTACCCAATGAAAAGAAATTGAGTAATGAAATTCTTTACCCCATGGCAATTTTCAGGTCAAATCCCATTATATGAAATAAAAAAATTTAAATATAAAATAATATAAATTATTAATTGACCATGATATTAGTTTTAAAAGGGTAATTATGAACACCATATCACAAAATTAAGTGTATAACATTACAATATGTCTCAATGAAGGCTAATTAAGGTGATGTCCATTAACTCATGCTTCCTTTTAGTTGAACATTCCTAAAAATGTGTATATTGGTGTTAAACATGATATTAACATATAAAACAAAATATATTAATATTTATAATATAATATATGATCCCTTCATAACATCATTTCACCTGTCATTATTAAAATTTCATGATTTTCATTATTTTGGGTGTTAATTGACTTATTTTCTCATGAGTGGTTTTTCAGGAATGATCTGGTTCATGCTCATATAATGTTGTTCAACCATCTAAAAATGGAATTAATGTTATAAATTCCATTTTTACTCATTATATGCAATTTTTAATTGTTATTTAAATTTGAATTTTGATAATGGATCACATCACTTCATAGAGAAAGTAGGTGGTCCATATGCACTAGTGACATTATCGTTTATTTAACAGGTGAATGTTTAATGTAGTATGAGATTAATTAATTATAAAAAATAAATATAATTTCTTTTATAACAAATGTAATAATTTAACTATGTCCTTATTAAATTCCATTTAAATCATAAGTGAAAAATCAATCATATCACTTCGCAACGCGGTAGTCTTCCATACAAACGAGTGACGTTGTTATAATTTAACCTGAATCAAAATTAAAATGTTATATGCGATATTATAACTAAATAAATATAAAAATTACATAAATTATATATATATATATATATATATTATGTACATATTTATATGCAATCATGGTATAAATTTATGTAAAATGAGTTTCATCAGTTTGTGAAGTTGTAGTCTATTGTATACACCATCGACATTTTCATTTTCCATTTGATGGAAGAGGTTGTGGATATAGTTCATGAACATGCCATAAAAAATTACAGTACATAGAAGATACTGAGTATATTATATAATCATGTTTTAATATGATTATAAATAAGTGAAATAAGTAACAAATTCTAGTTTTATAACGTTGCCTCTTCTTCAGACAAGTTCATTAGGTTTTCAACAAAATCCTTAATAAGTTGGATTTCTAATAAAACTAAGGGATCTAGGGTGATTTTATAGAATTAAGGTGTTGATTTTGGTAGCAATTGGAACAACCAAAGAAATTTGGAAATGACCATATGGGAGGAGAGTATGTGGACTTCTATATGTGCGGGAGATGATACACATTGAATTTTTGGAAAGAACCAATTAAAACCACTTTATCATCATTAAAAAGGCCTATAAAATATGTCATTATTTATAATTATATGTGATTAATTTTAAATATGATAGTAAAATAGTTTTTGTAATGGTTTCTTGTTAATTTTAACACATATAATTTTAGTTTAACCCCAAGATAGATATGTTTTTACCTTAACTCTGTGAAATAAGTTTTACTACATTGACTATTCATAATGGTAAATAATAAAAATTAATTTATTATATATTATAAATTATTCTAATTCATAATATTTAATATATTTTCCAAATTCAATTCACATATGTGGTAGCCTAAAATTTAGAATTATACCTGTATATGCGATGAGAAAGTAAGTTTCCAAACGGAACACTGTTATAAGTATAAAAAATTTTATAACGAAATTCAATATGAAATTTACTCAAATAAAATAAATTAGTTCAATTGTAATATTTTTTTACTACTTTTCCATTAACAAAAATTCAATATAAAATTTAAACATGTAAATTATTTAAATGAAAATTAATTTTTCAGTAACAAATTAGCATTTTTAACTAATCATCATAAATGAAACTATTTAGAAAAATATTAAATATTTACCATAATGTAATTCTAATATGTGGATTTCAAAAATGAAGTTAGTTTTTTAAAATAGTTTTCAAAAAGTTTTAATTTTTTTTAAGATAAGTTCTCAAAAAGCATTCAAACTGTTTTCTATGTAAATATTGTTTTTCAGAATGAATTTATTTTCCATTAAATTAATTGTTATTTTATTTTTATTTAATAAATATCCATATAATTTATTTTATATATGTTCAGACTATATAATTTTCATAAATTTTTATAACTATTCAAACTCTTCAATTTAACAGCTAGGTTATAGTAGTGTTTTATTTTACTTTTCCATTAGACTTGGGGGTGTGTGTGTCGTAAGCTATCAAAGAGATTAAAATTTTAAAAACATTATTCTGTGTGTTTAATTTAAGATTAGGGTTTCATGTGACATTCTATACCAATTACAATTCACTTCTTTTATAATTTCATGGTTTTACATTCTCCTCGCCTTAAATAAATGATGTCCTCATAATTTGATCATGCACTCATAAATCAAGGGTTTGGAATTTGAAAATACCTTTGATGAAAACCTATATCATATAAAGGGTTAAAAACATACTATCAATAAATGAATGTGATATGTACAATGGTCACATTACATAACAATTATATAAGTTTCAAAACAGGATAACATTGGTGGGAAGTGAATATATAGACATGGAAGAGACGCATAAATAATTAAAGAGAGTGATATAGATCGTTGATTAAAATAAAGTGAATGGCCAATGAAATGTTAATTAATGAAACACCATAAATATTAGATAACCTAAATGACCATTATATTTACCATATATGAAGGTAATATGATAACATTTTTTAAAGAACAATTTCTTAAAGTAGAGTAATTATTTCATTATCTATGAATATAAGGAAATATAATTAAGTTATATCTATCATTTTTATAAGAAACATTTTATCCAATGGTTATTCATTTATCAATTTCCAATTAATCTCTTACTCATTGAAATTAATTCATAAAAATAATTTTTTTAATTTGGAAGTACTAAAATTCACTTTTAACATGTTATAAGATCCCTAAAAGAGTGGAATGTCTTCCCATCGATCTCTAAATACCTTTTAAAACCAATATGGTAAGAAACTTTTACCAAATATAATACAGTAATCACCAAACCCCAATATTAACACAACTAGTTCGTCATTAATATTTTCCTGCGAAATTATTTAAATAAAAGAACCAAAATACTAACGATAAGATCACGTAGGCCAATGGTAGGAATTGAACCCTTATCATCCGTAAATTTCTAGTTCAATACCTGAAGCCTTAACTAGATTCAATGAGTTCTCACATTCATGGAGGGATTTCCATTTTCTAAAATAGTATTAATATAATTCCTAAAATTTCCCCAAATTACGACGACCCATAATTACTACAATATAAAAGTTAAGATAAAGTTTAATGATTTCCAATACCCTTAAACATATTCCCACAGCCTATATTGGAAATCATCAATAAATAAAATATTATATAAAACATATACTTAACTAATGGGTTGTATTTCCATAACTATTTCCCAAAATATCATTAGTATTGGAATAATCTAATCACATAAAATATAAAATGTTTTGTTTAATAGTTTGAATTTATCAGAAATGTTAAACTTATAAAACCATAATGGTATCCATAACTCTTAATTTTATTAAGACATATATTATTCTAAAAGTTACATAGTCCTTATATGTTTCATGATTATTATAACCAAAATTCCTTTGGTAAAAATACATATTAAATTTATTTTTGGAATCCCAATAAATACTCCGCATATTTTATTTTAACATAGTTTATTCATTAGTCTATGAGTTAAAAATAAAAATAGGTAATTGAGTCTGATAATTCATTGGTTCCCCACATTTATGACAGTGAACTATAAATAGATTCATATTATTAAATTTATTTCCTTCTTTCATACTCGTTGTTTTTCCTTAATATTAATTTTTTTATTCCATTAATTTCCAAACCTAAAATATTTTCTAATTCCTTTTAGAAACATTCATCGGTGTCACATTCCATATTTTTGACAATAATTAAATTGATAATTTTTTCCCCCATGGTCTCCACCACTCAGTCTCTCAGTGAACTCCATCCTTCTTTTCTTTGGTTAGTCTGACAGTTGGTTAAGGTATATGTTTTTTATCATATTTTTGGATAACTAGACAGGAAGTTTCATGATATATTTCACTATAGTCATCTTACAAATTGGTTTCTCATGGTTACCACATATTTTTTATATTCAATTTTAACACAATTATTTTAGGTTTTATCCATTCACTAAAATAATAAAATCTTATCTTGTGTAACAGTGATCATAGAGGTAAAATCATATAATCATTTAGAAAATTTCTAAATCATGAAACCTTATTTTCAATATAAATTACCCTAATCTTAACCTTGGTCATTCATTATTAGCATCTATTCATATATATTATAATGGTTTGTAAAAAAAATTAATTATCCAAATAATATCCCCCATGAGTGTCAAAATAGGTGTGTAGTAATACATGTTATCATGTACCAGTCATTGCTCAAGTCAAGATCCATATTCATTTTTCAAAGTAATAACCACAAGGAACATATGTTCCATAACCACAGCCATATTTTCTATCAAAAAAGGATGTATTTCTAGTAAAAACACATAATAGTTTCCTTAAAAAACATTAGGATTTTCTTTTATACTTATTCTAAAATTTTATCATATTGTTATGTTACCTAACCATTGTTTTCCTAAATAAACATTCAATGGTTTCTACTAAACATACATTAATTCCATCAATGGAAATAATGACCCCACTAACCTAGAGTTATTTTCTTCTTTATTAAAATATCATAAGACATAATAAATAACATCTAGAAGGACCAAATAGTTTATTATTCAAGGTAGACTACATATGTTATGTCTTGGACTCGGATGCCAAATAAATCATACTCCAGTCCTAGTCAGCTACACCACCTTAGGAATTTATCCCTTTACTCCATAAGTTGGCGACTAGCAGTGAGGCTGTGAAGGTAGTACAACGGAGAAACTATACCCTCATGTCAGTGTAGTATAGTGGATACAAAAAATAATAAGCAGTAGGGGAAAAATACAATAGGAAAATTTAATAACCAAAAAATCATAATAGTTAACTAAATAACCAATAAGTGGAAGAAATAGAAAACAAAACAATTTTATGACATAACAAAAAACTCACTATCAGTGTTATTATATGATGTGTGGCATGATAGTAAAATGAAAGGGAAATAAGGGAATAAGTATGTAGTCCTTCAATTTTAAAAATTGGAAAATAGAACAAAAGGAAAACGTTTCACCAATAAATATCGAGTGCATTATCAGTCCTATACTCCTAAGATCTATATATGAAATATAATAAAAAATCATTAGGAAGACCTTCTAATTTATCCATACCAGTAGGAAATAGTTTTCCCATATGCCAAGGGATTCCCGAGTAGGGTGTGAGATAAAAATATTAATAGGACACCACCAATAGTGTCAACATGTAATCCAAGTCGGTGCTCATAATTAAATAATTTATAGTTATATAAAATAAATTAATAAGTGGGAAATAAATGAATAACCTCATGCTCTGGTTCTTAAAGGCCGGTTGGTGGGACTACCTACTTCATCTCATTACTGGTATGTTTGAACATGTTAATGTGTATTTATATAGTATAATTATATATATATATATGAATATATATCAATATTTCTATAGTGTACTGGGATATAACTCGCATACAACTAACACTAGTATAATGATGTAATAGGCTCTAATCAAGTGGTATTATTCCCTACATCTTGATAGAGTGAGGATTTTCATTCCCTTCACTTTGGATGGGGAGTGAGCACACCATGAAAAAACTCTAATATGGAACATGGCGCTCAATATCCTATCTCTCATATTGTATTCACTAGTGAGGGTCATCATTCCCAACACTCAATGTAAGGGAGCATGTGTCTCCATGCCCTACTGAGTCCATTACCATTATTACCAGCCTCTATAAAGGCATATAATATGTATAATTAGGAAGTGGAATTACCTCACTTCATTAATCATTTAAATCCCGCATATATATATATATATATATGCTTAAATTTAACAATATGATCATAAGGCATTGCCTATTTTTTCATGTAATGGTCCCTTTCATCAAACAATGTCATGATTAAGTATATAACATGACAAATGAGAAAAAACCTCTCATGTTCTCCTTTAAATATATTAATTTTTTTCAAGGTATCCCTTTTAACATATACATTTTACTCAAAGAATAAACAACGACATGGGTGCACGATCCATTGAACAAGTCCATTTCATTAAAAAGGGCAAAACCACCTTACTATAGACATCTAATACAAACCAAACCATTCCATTTTCCTAAACATGGATTTTTCAAATATAAGGATTGTGTATCGAGGGTAAGTCCATGAAAAAACTCATTTTACCATTTTAGAAATTCCATCCATAAGGAAACCAAAAACTTATAGGGTGTTTAGTGTTAATAAATTACATATGAGAAATAGTATATTACATTCAAAATTCAATCATAAATTCAACATGGGTTTCAAGAATTTTAGAATACTTTTCTAAAATACCCAATTTCTAGGTGGCACACCTAAGGGTGTCCATGTAGGGTATGAGTGATGTCTAAACCCCTAAACAAGAACCAATTAACATATATTAAGGCATTACGGGTCATTTAGACATGAAGGAACAAACAAAATCTTAATTCTCTACAATGAAAAACATATGGAATAATGAAAATAAATAAGAAATGACCAACAAATATGGAAAAATACATGACCACCAATATTAGGGTCATAGATGGAGCCTCATGTGATATTGAACTCTTATTAAATGTAGTCTCGAAGAGATCTCAATTTCAGTCCACCCTTAGGACAATATGGAGAATGATCCTACATCAAAATAAAATGATCAATGTATAGGGAAAATATTAAAAGATTAAAGATAATATAGGAGATTAACATTTCGGTTCCACTGTATATGATAGATCGTGGATCTGAAATCAGAAGAAGTCTCCAGCTCGAAACCTAGCTTAGAGGGTTTGGGAGCTAAATGGAGAGAATCTCTCTAGTTTTGGTCACCACAGGTATAATGAAAGGAAAAAAAGAAACATAAAACATAAGTGATGGAAAGGGTCATTTTACCCTAGAAATTAGGGGCATGCTGTTTATGCACATGGTTTACAAACCATGTACAAACTATGTGGTAAGGATCTACCCTAAAACTGTAGCAAGTTGCATGGCCATGCACTCAGACCCACATAGTTGTAGATAAACTATGAAGCCTATAGGTTCCCATGCCAGTAGCAGCATGTGCATGCACCATGGGTCGCACAGTTTATACAAATTGTTTGGCCCAGTCACATATCCCATTAGAAGATGTTTAAGCTTTGACCAATCCCAAAATTCTCTCGTGACCTTCATGAATTGATTAATATATAATTAGGGCTGTATAATGTATCTAAAATGAAAACCCAATGATCCATACCTTTAAAAAAGTTTGGGTCATTTCAAGATACATACATGATTCCCATATTACATTTTAATACAAAAAATATAATATAACTTTTTTCAAAGTATAATCAATTCTTTCTATAATATACTTTCATATCATTCATAGAAAACCTCCTGTATGCAAGTAAAAGGGAAAAAATAAGGGTGATCTCAAGTGATCGGTATGGGTTATGTGCAATAAAAGACATAATGATTCAATAATAATAATCGCTAAGGAATGGAAAATAATTTGTCACACATTCCATTTAAATAATTTTACTATCATGACTAGATAATTCATAATAAATATGAATATTTAAATAACTATAAAAACATTACATTTTATCAATAATGTGAATATCATGAATAAATAAGGGATAATGGATATTGAAAGATAACATAAATTAAAAAATATTACAATTAGTCAATACCTTTTATTCTATAATTATATAAGGTATAATCGATATGGAAAGTTAAATAACGGAAAACACACTCAATTTTATCATTAAATGATAATGAAATGCATCTATAGATAATATCATTGTAAAAATATCATGTATAATTATAACAGAATTCTCACTGAATGAAATGAATAATTATTTGGTTACATGATATTAGGCATCATGATACCTCTACATTCAAGATCCTTCATAAGAAAGATTTAAACTATGAGTAAAAACTTATTTAATTATAAATTGTTGATTCACCTCCTAAGACTATCGATTCATTGAAGGGATATATAATTCTGTGAATCACCCATCACTAAATATACAAAGTATTACCGATATATCAAATAATTTATTTTATTTATGAAAAATATTAATTTTCAATAAATATTTTCATTGATTAAATAACTAAAGTTTATCATTATTTCCCTAGTTAATAAAATAATAAGCAAAGTAAACCCCATATGTAACAACAACATACAATTAAGAAATATTCACATCCATGACACACCAAATATAGATAAACATAATTTGAAAGATTAAAAATCATTAATAAATATGTTTTCATGATAAATAAATCAAAGGTGTAGTATATACACCACATAAAATATAATAGGTGTGTATTAACAAAAATACCACAATGAAATTAAAATTGAGATAAAATCCATAAAAATGATCAAAACGTTGAAGTGAGAATCAAAAAAAAATTATGTGCATCATATGTAAATACAAATAAAATATGTGTTAATACAACATAAGGTACTAAAATTCCTTTATATATATAATATTAGAATGAATAAGACAATGTAAATGTAATATAACCTAATGAAAATAAATTTTGTTATGAGATTATTTACCACATTGTAATATTCAAGTAAAATATATTTAGGTGATACAATTTAAAAAATAAATTTACTGAATATTGATATTACATGTAAAAAGTTATTATATATACCATATAACTTAATTTTTTTAATAATGTTACGATACACATCACTAATGGGAAATTGAGATAAAGTCCCTTAAAACATTATTATTTTAAGTTGAACATTTTTTAATATCCATTATAGTTGTTTTAACATTTTTATTATCTAATACCATAAGCATATTAATATTTATAATATCATATATTATCCTTTTATATCATCTTATCACTTTTTCATAAATAATATTTCATTATTTTAATTGTTTTGGGTGCTGATTTCCTTGTAATATCATTGTAGTGTTTTAATTAATGTGTTGTTTCTAACTCATTTTGTATAGTTACATCATCTCAATAATTTTATTAATGTTATATATATAATTTTTATTCATTATGTTCATTTTTTTATAATTATTGAAATTTTAACAGGGATAATGGATCACATCGCTTCATAGAGAGGGTAGGTCGTACATACGCAAGAGTGAACTTATCATTTCCTTAACAAATAAAAGGGTATTGAAGACGGTGATATATAACTATTCATGAATCAATATCATTTCATATATATCAAATATACTCATTAAATTCATCGTTATTACATTACATTCTATTCATAAGTGAAAGGTGAATCAAATCGCTTCACAGGGTGGTAGTTTGTCGTACACAAGTGCAATGTTATCTTAATTTAAGCGACATGGATAGTGAGAATTTATATGTGATGTTATAATTACTTATTTATAATAATATCATATATATATATATATATATATATTCCATAATTATATACAATCACTAGATGCGTTGATGGAAAATGAGTTACATTGGTACACATGGAAGTAGTCTTCTATACGCTTGATCAATGATTTTGTTTCCAATTTAATGAATGAGGAGGGGGATATAGGTCATTACCATAACATAATAACTTATATATATATATATATATTAAACATTTTATATTATTTAGTTATAGTTTTAATATCAATTTATGGATGTGGAACTAGGAACAAAAAACGGCTCATTTTAGAATGTTACTTCTTCCTATGAAAAATTCATTAGGTTTTCAACAAAAGCCTTCCTAGGTTGGAATTTTGATGAAACAAAGGGATATAATATGCAGGTATAGAGTTAAATATGAGTTGTTTGTATGTATTGAAAAAACCAAAATTTATTTAAATTGTGAAGAGGGGTGGAATGGGGGTGGCCATTAATAAGTGGGTGAGAGGACATACAAGGAATTTTTTTAAAGAATCAGTTACACCCATATTTTTATAATGAAAAAATCCTACCAATTGAGTCATTTTATAACCCTATAGGATATAAGTTATACATATTTCTATCCAATTATTTTGTTACAAGTTGGTAGGTAATTTTAACCCCCATCATTTTAGTTTAATCCCTCAAAAAAATCAGTTTTTACCTCAACCACACTAATTAAATTTTAATCATTTTTCATTTATTAATTGAAGAAATATATTTTAAACATATTAAAAACATATTTTATTATGATTAATAAAATGGATTCCATTTTTCCATATTAAAATCAATGATTTTTCAACATCCCAATTATAATTATTTTAAGAGATGTGCGGAAAAAGTGGGATTTCGAAGGAAAAATTATCAAAACTATACAGTGTTTTAATATCAAAATTCAATATGAAATTGATTCCAATGATGAAAAATAATTATATTTAAATTAAATTGAACTAATTTTACATTAAACCCAATTTAAAATATAATTTATCAATGTAAATATTTTAAATTAAAAGGCATCATTAATTTAAAATGATAATTTTTCACAGTTCATCAAAAATTGAATATTCTTATAAAAATATAAAAAAATCACCATAAAAAATTATGATTTTAATATTTAAATATATAATTAAATTTTTTAAAATAAAATTTCTAAAAGTGGTAGAAATTAATTATAACATTAGTTCTCAAAATGTGAAGAAACCATTTTCTTTGAAACAAATAATGTTTCTTTTTAGAAAACATTTCTTTTCTTTTAAATTAAGTATAACCTTATCTCCAATCTATATATATAAGTTGAATTTATGTTATAAATTTGTAAACCATATAATTTTAATAATTTATTTATTACTATTCATAATAAAAAATTTAATAGTTAGGTTATAACAATATTCTCTATTATGATTTCTTTAATCATGGGGTTGTGTGTGTCACAAGATATCGATGTGATTAAATTTAAAGAAATATACTTACTATGTTTTTAAGATTGATGTTTTTTTCATATGATATTTAATTTAATTTACTTTTTTTATAATTTCATGGTGTTACAACTATAACTAATATTCCCTTGGATGGTAAAAAATTCAAGACATACTAAATACGTAAATTTTAACCACGACATGATGGAAAAATAAGCGAAAGATAACAAATCTACTCTACAAACAAATATTCACATCAAAACATTGATTTAATCAAATCATTGTTAGAGGTGTAACCATTCTTGGACTGGGATTTCATGTAGAGTCACAAGAATATCTTAAATCTATAGTAGAGTGTAATAGTTGGCATGAATCCCATTAAAAATAAATAATGAGCTCAACCTCTAACCATATCAAAAAATGAATTCAAAAGAATTTTTTGAAAATCACTCTAGTACCTAATTTTTTTTTGAATTTATGCCTACAACTACATAAAAAAACTTTTTTGTAGACATGATAATTATGGAAACAATTCACTTCAATATTCACGACTCATCCATGATCCTTACAAAAACATTCATAAAACATTAATGTGAACTTCACTTCAAATTAATAACTATGAAACACCAGAGTTTTAATGTGATTTACAAATTGAAAATAAGAGTAAATATACTAATTGGATCCAATAATTATTTTGTATATGAATTATTCAATCTTGGGATAAATAAATCCCCAATTTTATTTTTTTGACAACCACATAACACAATCCCATTACATACTTATATCACATAGAAAAAACCCGTATTTATTAATTCTAAGACCATGTTAGTGAAATCATTGTTAGAAAAAAAAAATTGTCTATAGAAAATTATTTTCATTACAAGTTAAGCCCTAAAACTCTTTAATATTCGCATGGAATATATAATTTAGAAATTTCTACATGCACTTCAATAATTTTTTAAATTAGTTCACATAAGAAACCTATGTTTAAATAATAAATCCCACTATTCCATAATTTTCACTAAAAATTTTATATCCCTAAAATGGTTGAACAAATAAAAAAAGATTGAAAATCCAATATTTTTTTATACACCTTTTTACATTAAGGAATGAACATATATAATGATTTAGTTTATTATCTCCCCTTTTAATAATATTAATCCAAATAACAAGTTGATTGTGGGGATTAATGTTCCAGACCTTATTCGTGATAAGGGTGAGGTTTAGCTCAAAATATAAACCCCATATTCTTACATGTATCTTTATGTAGTGGATTAGTGAACAGAACACCTATTTTCTCTTTTGTTTGACAAATTAAATATTGAGTTCATTTATCTCCACAAGCACCATTATAAAGTGATATTTGATATCAATGTTACAACTTCTTGAATATTATACATGTTACTTTTCCAAATAGATAGAATATTTATTATCACATCCATTAATAATTGAAAACATCACTTAAACTTTAGTATTTTCAACTTATGTCTTCATTGACTTCAACTGGGTTATAGAATTTTTTGTTTCCATATATTCTTCCTATTTAGTTATCATGGTGACTGAATTTATCCTCTTAGTGTATCAAAAAAAATCACCTCTCCCAATGATACATAAATCCAATGTATATAATCAAATTATTATAAAAAACCATTTGAATTCACAATTTTGTTTATTCAAACATACCAAGATTCACCATGATGTGAAATTATATGCCAAAATTTTGGTTACTCTTATTTATCGAAGAATACTCTTAATAGAAGTGAAACGTAACTCTTTTAGTAGAATTATATACCTATCAGAGAGTAATAGAATAAACTATATCCATATATGAATATGTCAAGATAAAATTATTCTATTAATATTACATAATTTACTTGGATCCACTTATATTATGTTCACATATTTGCACATTTGGTTTCCATTACAATTGCATCGGAAACTAGATAGGAATCCTCTATACCAAATATTTTTAAATGTTATCCAGAACACTTCTCTTATGAAAGAAATTTTTTTTATTTATTTTGATAAATTAATTGTTTATTAAATTATATTATCTCTCATGAGCATTCATTTTTAAAATTATCTTCATCTCCATGGATATCATCACAAACTCCTTCATCAATTATATTATTATTAAAATAAATACCCCAAAATCAAGGGATACTAAAATGATGGATACCAAGTGTGTCACCCCTGATAATGATATTACACTCATTAAAATATACCCTATACTATTAGAAATAATGATAGTGTCATCGGGAATACCTTTTCCATCCAACACATCGACAACATATTTTTCTTTACTCAAGGTGTGTCACACTCCAATGCCTCAATTAATGATGGTCCTTCATTTTCTAACAGTGTAATCTAACTCGCATGAGCCCCTATCTTTTTCATGAAGAATCCCTACAACCATGGTGGAGTATGATTCATTACACTATAATATTAATACATTATATCCATAAAAACATAATACCAGTGACTATTTCCCTTACCTCTACTCTAATAGAATTACATGGCCTATAAAATGAGTTGAAATCCAAGATCATCCTCCACAATGAAACTTCCTCTTATTTTCCCTACATCACATTATCCATACACAATAATTATCATCCCCAATCCCAATGGATTATATTTTACCAGTCCCCCTTAGAAAATTTTACTCCTTCCATCTAGTTCATTAAAAATCCTTAGAATAAATCTTGTTAATAAAGCAGAAGACACTTCCCCGTTGATGAGTCCCCAAGATCCTATAAAATATATTTTTCTAAGAACAGAAAAAATGGAATTATGTTACTTCTCTATAATTGTTTCTAGAATCCCAAAACACTTAATATATAGTCTTAATCATTATGTATCATATCCTTACCACAACTCCCTACAAGCCATCAGCCTAGAACAAAGAAGAAAAAAATTCCAAAACAAAATCCCCATTTCCCTGAATTCGCGTACCTTACCCAATTAAATTTTAAATTTACTTTACCAAGTCTATTTTTATAAAATATTCCAAATATATTTCTCACTCGGTGATGTACAACACCTTTATCATGATGCCAAAACCACACCCTTCTTATACACATTATTATCCATTGGAAGATCTTGATTCCTCAAATGGAACAAAATAATGTTCCTCATTATTAAAATCTTATTAAATCATATTTTTGATGCCCAATAATTATAATCACCCTTTTAATACATCATATCCTGGATTTATTGATTTTTGAATCCCCCAAAATATGATTCTAAAAAACACATCTATCTGACTCATCAACCACAAAAATATTCTCATGGAGAGTCTTGTGATTTTGATCTAGTGTGGAAATGATAAAATATGGAAACATGATGTCTACATTGAATGATATATTCATAATAGGGTATAAAGAAATAATAATTCTGTAGACGCCGGAAAAGTCCGTTGTTCCCAAACGAAGCTCCGGATGCGGAAAGCGAGGTCATATTTGGAGTCGGAAGCATGTTTCGGAGGGCCCGGAGGCCTTGCGCGGAATTTTGGAGACCCGCGCGCAAAGTTGTCGAGCCGCGCGCAAACCTCCCGGGATGCGCGCAATGCGCTGGGCCGACGCCCAATTTTGCGCGCCCGTGGCCCGCGCGACTCGCTTGCGCGCCGGGCCCGATTCCGCGCCCGCGAAGAGGATTTCGCGCCCGCGAACCGGATTCCACGCCCGGGGTTGCCTATAAATATAAGCCGACCCCCGACGTTTTAAAGGTTGCCGGAATTCGAAGAGTCGCTCGTTCGCGCAATCCAGTCCACTCCGCGCGCAATGCCGATCTTCAGGTAACCTCTTTTCTTTCGTGCAATAAAGCCTTGGGGTTCGCCTACGCACGCAATCCCCTTGGCTCCTTTCCTTTGAAAAAATTCTTAACCCAAAGGCTTTCGCGCGCAAAAGAAGCCTCTTGCGCGCCATTGCCCCCGGGTGGGCGCAATCCAGCCCGATTGCGCGCACCCCCCCTTTTATTAAGAGGCCATTCGTTAAAGAATGTGCTGTTGCCCCCGCGCGCTATCCGAACCCCGGTGCGCGCAATCTCAATCATCTGCGCGAAAAGCGCTGGCCCAATTGCGCGCCAGCCTGCCCATTTGCGCGCCGACCCGCGGTATTGCGCGCCAAGCTTCTCTTTTGCGCGCAATCCGCCAGGGTCGACCACTTTGACCCCCCGAGGGTACCCGCCTGCATGGCGCCCGATGATCTTCACCCCGGGTGCCCCACACCGTGCGTTGTCTTCCCGTGCGGCCCTCCAGGCTCGCGCGAAGTGACACGGACCTATCGGCGGCTTCTATGTCCCGCATGACGTTAAACTGCATTCGTCCGAGCTACAAGACGTTAAACTATTCAGCATTCGTCCTGCAAGACGCTAAAATGTACCTCGTCCGCGCTGCAAGACGTTAAACTGCCAAGTGTTTCATCCTGCATTACGCTAAACTGCACCACGTCTGCGCTGCAAGATGTTAAACTGCCAAGCATCTTCGTCCTCAACACACGACGTTAAACTGTACTTCGTCTGGAAAGACGTTAAACCGTCCGCATCGCCCGATCTCGTGCCTCGCACGCAGGGTCCCCCTCCCGGTTTGGATGTGGCCCCCACCCGCTCGTCTCTGCAGGGATGTCGGGATTGGAGTGGCCTTCGCCCACTGGGGTAGAGTATTACAGACAGAATGAACTACGTGGACTTTGATCCCTGTCTCCTAAACAGGGTACGTAGGAAGCCTCTTCGAGGTTCAAGCCCACCACCTGGTCATCCCGGTCGTATTCACGTCGGTTCGTCCATCAGTGGACCCCTCCTGGGTTCACACTTGCGTTGATTCACCTATGAATCCGCCCCTGCGGGAGACTGCACGTGTTTATCTCCATCATGCTTCCCCACTGCCCTTCTTTTCTCTTTTCAACGTCCAGCATGACGTGAAACTGTGATCCACCCGGCCGTTCCATCCCCCTCTGTGCGAGGTGGTTCGGTTCAATCCCCCGCCCGGTAGCCTCGACCTCCTCGTGAGTCGGCTTGCCATCGTCCAGCATGACGTTAAACTGTATATCCGAACTACGTTGACTTTGATCCACGCTAACGCACGGTACGTAGGAAGCCCCTACGGGGTCCAAGATCTTCACTCCATCATCCATCCTGATCCTTACCCGGGCCGCCACATCCCGGTGGGGTCATGCCATTTCATTCCACTCCACTTCACTTGGGAAGCTGCCCATGTGCTGGCCCCAGCGTTGGAGGTTCCCCGCAAGGGGTTCTGTCATCTGATCCACTCCTCGTGTCGATCAGTCCGATGTCGTCCCCGCTGGACGTTAAACTCGCGGCATACCCCGTGTTAAACATGGGAAGCTGAGGAAAACCTCAGGCAACGTAGTTCCCCGCACCCAGCGTAGGATGCCTCAGGCCATCATGCCTTCGAGAAGCCCTATTAGGGACGGAAGGCAGATGTGCAGTGTCGCAGTGTCAAGACACGTCCCCAACACCCGGAGCTACCCGGTCTCCTCACCGCAGGTTGCTTCCCCGACCAGACCCCTTGGAGCGTCTGGGTGGAAGCAGCGTAATTAACCGGTGTCCATGAAGATATGGCGCCAGGAACGAGATTCACGAACATTATTAAATCTATGAGGGAGACCCGGATTAGGCGACGAGTTCCGAGGAGACGTCCACGGAAGGAGGATCCGACATCCCATCATCCCGGTTTCGATCAAGGAGCAGACGCCCCTGAACAAGGGACGGATGCCGCCCGCCTTTGGAAAGCAGGACTGTGGGGCCACAAGCCGCGCGCCCATCCCCTCGGGTCGACGGGCGCACGCGTGAACGCGTCCTGGCGGAACAGCGTCGGAACAGAAACCCGACGCACATCCGCACCGAAACAGAAAAATGGTGAACCCGACATGAATCTCTTCTCCTCAATACGAAGACCGATAGCTTTCAGAGGTGTTGGAAGATTGGCATGTTGCCCGGCCGAGCATTCAGCACCGGGGCACGGGACCCGCCAGGGGCTGGGAGGGGAAATCGGGCACTCCGTCTCACGACGTCGATGGCCTGGGTTTCCCCCACAGAAGAATTTGTGGCACTAATGATTGGTAGTCGATTCCTTTTCCTGTCAGTTTTAATGGGTTCTTCTCCCTATCTTCAGGAATCAGGTCGTCCGATCCAATGCTCGATCACCGCCCGCCCACTGGCGCAGGGGTAAGGGAAACACCGACGCGGCTACTCCGCGCGGTCCTGCCCGTTCCACAGCCGTCCCAGCAGCCGCAACTGCGGGACAACCACGCCCTCTCTCCCCCTCGGAGGTCATCCAGAGAAGGGTGATCAACAACTTGGTGCGGAGATATGAGGAAGAGGGAGTCATCCCCACCCGGGACATGGCTCGCCTAGACCTCGAGGAAGCTGCACCTCGCCACCAACGCCGCCCCCGAGGGCCGCGTAGGGAGGCGCTGCTGCCTACCTCGACGTCCAACTGCTTCGGGAGTTTATCCTCGGAACGCTCCGACAGCTCCTTACCCTATTCGGATGAGGTGGAGGAAGTCCGGGACCACCCTATCCGAGATCCGCTCCAGGGATCCGCGATAAGCGCTCCCGCCAGGCCACGTCGGCGCTGCTGCCAGGCTTCTCAAGTCGAAGAGCAGGCTCTCCACATGCCTGCACCGCTGATCCCGACTCGTCTGTCCCGACGCCAACGTCGAGCATGAGCGGAAGAGGATGCCCACCTTGGGGCCCTAGCAACGGCGGCCGCATTGGCCCAAGCCACTACTGGCTCCAGTCGCCAGGCCCCTGCGCATCCTGAGTAGGGGCACTTCTATGCCCGACCTGGATCGAGGCCCCGACCGCCCCAGAGGCAGGTTGGGTTGACTCTCCCGGTTGTTGGTACAAGCAATAGCCACCGCGGACCCCCTCGCGGTAGTGCTATTCACCAGCAGGGTTTACTCTGTGTGGCCGATCCAAGAGGCATGGGTCATCCCACCTTCCGATCCCGGCTCGGAGGCCTGCCTGGAATCATCTCTCCCCGCATCCCCTTCGATATATGTCCCGGTGTGCCTCGCACCTTGGTTTCCAGTCCTCTTGGCCCCAGCACCGGTGCGGCCAGAGGACGCCAGGACAGAGATCAGCCATGCCCCGAAGAACCACCCAGGGGCAGGAAGGCGAGGCGTCGACGTAGAGGGAGGAATGTTATGGAATTCCGGACAGAGATCTGACCGGTCCGTTTCTCTGATACAGAGGCGGATTATGACTCGGCGACAGGGCCCTCCCCCCAATCCCGCCAGTCAGGGGAAGGGGTAGGAATGCGGCACGTCAGCCTCGTAATTCCCGAGAGCGAGATCGATATGATCCCCGCTTCTCTCCGAAGGTATATCCGGAGTAGCGAGGGCCTAGTAGACCCCCAAGGATCAAGCTTACGGTTGGTACCGGCCCCTCCGGAAGCGCCTTCTGCCTCGATCGGAGAAGCCGGAGACTTTTTCTGGGGACCGACGGTCGAACCACGATCCAGTGCACCCTCGGCGAGCACCGATGCTACAGAAGGATGTTCGCTCGCCGGCCCGTCCTATCGTGATGTGGTAGCTGGGGCACCGCCACCCTCAGAGGGCGGCCCGAGATATGGAGGCCAATCGGCCTGCTCGCCGTATTCACCGCCGGCCAGCCCGTTGGCCCGGCGGCCCGCCTCGGCACCACTGCCGGTTCCCCGTCCATTCCCAGTCATTGAAGAGGACCAAGGAGACCTGGGTCCCGAGTTTGAGTCGTGGAGCTTCTGGACCGTCCTTGCAGAGGGCCACTTCCCTGAGAAGTTTTGGCCAGTCGCAGGACCGGGCTTTGATGCACCCGAATCACTCACCTCGGATGAGTTCGAATGCTTCTGCCGAACTCTCTGGGAGAATCGCTCCCGTCTTCACCGCCTACAAATGCCATATCCCGGGAGTCAAGTGCACCTGGAGGATATTGGTGAGCAGTGCCGTCAAATTGACCTGGCCACGCTCCCCGCGGTTCGGCACCCCGGGTCATTTGAGCACCACGAGGCCCTCCAACAACGATGCGTTGAGTGTTTCCAAGTACTCCACAAGGTTATCGAGGAAGCCACTCCCCACGTGTATATCCGTGGATGGGGGAAGTACGCTGCCCTACGCTTCAGTGCGATTCGCCGACAGCCCGATTCGTTGGGTGGCCCTAAGGGTATATCCCCAGGGACGGAAACGGTCAATATGGTTGACCTGTCGGGAGAGGGGAACGACTTGGAACTTCTCGGCGGGGGCTCTACCCCCGAAGACAAGCCATCGTTGGATCCGTCAGTGAGGGTTACTCGTCACCAGAGGAGCCTCCTGGGTCTCCCCGCACCCACTGAAGCACTGACGTTGAGCCGAAACGTCAGCAAAGGTAAAGAGCACGGCGAGGCTATAAAGCCCGCCGACCCATCTGCCTCCATGCAGAGGGCGGACGAGGATCCCGAGAAGGCTACGCTACGTCAACAGCTCTCCGAGCAGAAGAAGCTAGTTGACCAGCTCCTCGCCGAGCGCGCTGCAGAACGGCGGCCTGACTACGGTGATCCTAGGCCAGGACAGCAGGGACAGGAACAACCACCCCTCGATGAGGCTCTCCCGGGCAACCGTGATTATGCCGTGTTCGCCGACAGGAGAGAGGCCATTGCCTATGGAAAGAGGGTGCGGTATGTTTCACCACACCCTCCCGAGCGGCGTGACTACCTGAGAGACCCCGCTCGGATTCCTCCCGCTGCCCCAAGGGCCGCTCCGCCCGCCATCCCATGAGCTGCCGAGTACGACGACCCGGTCGACGACCCGATTGAAGGGCCATGCAATGCGCTCGTGGTTAGAGATCCTCGCCAGGACTGGAACCCATGTCCGGACGATCCAATGGCGGCACTCATCGCCCGCTTGGAAGCCTTGGAGACTCGGCAAGTGGCGATCCCACCGGACGGCAAGCCATACCCAGCATGGGTGGATGACATGCCGGCACCTCCGGGATTCGGGAATCCCACTTTCGCCCCCTTCAACGGGACTGGGGATCCGCCGCAGCATTTGGCCCATTTCAACTCGAGGTGCGGGCCTATGTTGGGAACTCCGGCGCAGCAGGAGGCCGCTAAGCTTCGCTGCTTTGTCCAGACACTGGAAGGGCCAGCATTTGTCTGGTACAGCCAGCTCCCCGTCGGTTCGATAACTAGCTGGGAGGACCTTCGTAGACAGTTCCTCTACCAGTTCAGTTCCACGACCCAGAAGACGAGTATCGCAGACCTCTTCAAGTGCAAGCAGAGGCCTGATGAGCGAGTCGCGGATTTCGTCGCCCGATGGAAGGGTCTCACGTATTCCCTTGACATGCCATTGACTCAGGATCAGTTGCTGACAATGTGCGTCGGGAACGTCAAGACCGAGCTGGTCCCTTCCTTGATCACTCAGAATTACCCCGGAGGGTTCAGGGACTTCTCAGACAAAGCCCAACGTCTTGAGGAAGCCCTGCAACAGGCCAGTCAGGCACACCCGCTGCCTCCTATGATTCCTGCAAGGAGAGTCAGCAGGGCTGAGCCCGCTGCTGTTGCCCAGATAGAGGCCCCCAGGACGTTGGAGCTGCTGCCGGCAAGGCCAGCTCCACAGCCTCACAGGAATCCGCCTCCACGGGCTCAGTTCCCGGCCCAGCAGCGGCATCCCCAGAACCGGCCGGCCCCTCCGCGTAATGTACCGCCACAACCCAGGTGAGATAATCAGGGTCCACCTCCTAGGCAGGCCCCTCCAGCTCCTCGTCAACACCACGCTCCCAGGGGCCCGCGATACCTGACTTACTCATTCCATGAGGATCAGGTCCCCGGTTATTTCTGGAGCACCCTGGAGCAGAGGATTGTGCGACTGCCTGAGTGTTGGAGGCCAGAGGAGGCGCATCTCACGGATAACCCCCGCTACTTCCCTTACCATCGGGCCCTGGGGCACACCATCCAGCGGTGCTACGTGTTTAAGGATTGGCTCCAAGACCAGATTAACAACAATGTAATCAGGTTGGGCCCAGCTCTAGCACATGTGGCGGGTGTGTTCGTGGGATCAGATGACGATAGTGGCAACGAGGACGAATGGCAGCTGGTCTCCGACCGCGGATCCCAGAAATATAATAACTGGATGGCCCGCAAGACGATCATTCGCGCCCATGGAATCATCCGTGCGCGCTTGAATCAGCCTGAGCCCCCAGAATCTGTGGGTGCTGCTTCGGAATCGTCGTCCCAGCCTGCCTCCTCCGAGAAGAGCAAACGGCGGCGGCGTAAGAAGGAAGAGCGCGCCCCGCCAGTTCCGCCACTATCCCGCACTCTCGGCGATTTCATGCCCCCGGAGATGGGGGTCCCTCCTCGGATCCACCCGGTGACGAATGATTCGTCCGATGACAGTATTGGGTACGCTTCGGTTAATACCGTCGAGCTGGTAAATCCCTTTTCGGTTCCCGACGTTGAAGAACACCAGGTGGACTTCCCTAGTGTCCCCGGTCGTCGCCACCGTCGGATGAACCGCAACAACAGGAGTCGCTGGGGCACGACAGTCGGTACCTCCAGCCAGGACGTGCACGCCACTGAGACTAGGCAGCAGGCTCAAAACCGAGCTCAGCGCGCGCAGCCCCCCCATCCGGGGATGAAGGATCCGCCCCCGCCACTGTTTATGGTGTGGGACCAGGCAGAACAGCCTCAGCCGCGCCGCGACCAGCTCTGTCCTGCCACGAGTCCATCCCGGCCTCCTGGCCCCAGTACGGTGACCACTTCCCGGGCTTCAACCAATGAACAGCATGATGCGCCAAGCACCAGCCGGCCGCCGGTTCAACCGTCAAGGCCCATCATGCCTCCAACCGCAGAGCAACCTCCTGCAACCAGGGGCTCGCGCTTGGCAAGAAAGTATGATGTCCTGAAGAACTTGGCCGACATCCCGACAAGTCTCTCCATCCTTGAGGCTCTGCGCATGTCACCTGAGATGCGCGAGGCGCTTGCTGAAGCCCTGAAGAGCCCCCTCCAGTTTGAGACAGAGGTTGCGGCTGCAGAGGCCTTTCACGCCGAAATGATCGAGGACGCCGAATGTCAGGCAGTTATCTCGTTCTCTGGTAAGGATGAAGACCCTCCTATACAGGGACACATTCGTCCGCTGTATGTTACTGGCCAGTTCAATGGCCTTGAAGTCCGGCGCTGTCTTGTCGACACGGGGTCCGGGATTAACCTGATTCCCACTCGGACGCTCCGGAGATTGGGGTTGTCTGAGGATGACTTGATTCCCTCCGACCTCAGGATCCAGGGGTACGACCGCACCGAGCAAACTCCGGTCGGCAAGATACGTTTGAAGACCCAGTTCGGTGACTTGGTTGCCAACACCGAATTCATGGTGGTCTCTCAGGACACTGCGTATAACGCATTTATGGGCAGACCATGGCTCCACCTTCATGCGGCGGTTCCCTCTTCATACCACCAATGCCTCAAATACTCCCTTAATGGTCGAGTAGGAGTGATTCAGGGAGATGCCTCTCCTTTTGCCTCATGTGAAGCCCGATATCTGGACGCGGACTATTACAAGAGCAAGGATAAGCAGATCCTGGCATGTGAGGTCGAGCCTGTCGCTGTTGCGAGTGATCCCTGGGCAAGTTTGGATGACGCTTACGTCCTCCCGATCCATCGGTTGGATGTAGCCATGGTCTCGACGGCCTGTGAGTCTCCCGATGAGATAACCGCGACCGCCCATGCCAGCACCAGTGGCCCAGCAGGATCTGGTAGCCCCAATGCAGTTTCCAACGCAGTCTCTCCTGTGGACGATCCCTCCCCAAGTGGAGAGGACGTGGAAGATGCCCCCCCAGCCTTTGAGGAGGGCGTCTCCGCCACGGTCGATGAGTTAGTACAGGTGAACCTTGGAACCGAAGCAGATCCAAGACCCACATTGGTCAGTGCCGCCATGCCCTCTAAGGAGCGGCAGCAGTACATGGACTTTCTCAGGCAGCACCGTGATGTGTTCGCTTGGGGCTATGACGAGATGCCGGGGCTAGATCCCCAGGTAGCCGTCCACCGCCTTGGTCTCCCGGCAAACCATCGCGGGTTCAAGCAGCCTCCCAGGAAGATGCACCCATTCCACGGTGCCATGGTTGAGGCCGATGTTGACAAGCTTATCAAAGCCAAATTCGTGAGGGAAGTTCAGTACCCCAAATGGCTGGCTAACATTGTGTCGGTCAGGAAGAAGAACGGGCAGATCAGAGTCTGCATCGACTTCCGCGATCTCAACCGCCACTGTCCGAAGGATGATTTTCCCCTTCTGGTGACAGAGCTGTTGATTGACGCCACGGAAGGGTTCCAAGCCCTCTCCTTCATGGATGGATACTCCGGATACAACCAAATCCGGATGGCCCCTGAGGATGAGGAGTTCACTGCCTTCAGAGCCCCCCAAGGTATCTTTTGTTACTAGGTCATGCCCTTCGGCCTGAAGAATGCAGGTGCCACCTATCAACGGGCGATGCACCGCATATTCAAGCCAATCCTCGGCACACTGGTGGAATGCTACGTCGACGACTTGGTAGTCAAATCGCGCCAGCGTCAGGACCATCTCAAAGATCTTGAGAAAGTGTTCGGCTTCCTCCGGTCTCGCTGCCTGAAGATGAACCCGTTGAAGTGTGCCTTTGGGGTCACCTCCGGAAAGTTCCTTGGATTTGTGGTAAGATACCGGGGTATTGAGATCGACCCAGAGAAGATCAGGGCGATTAGCCAGATGCCTCCCCCAGGTAACATTCGGGAACTGCAAGGGTTCCAAGGCCACTTAGCCTATGTACGCCGATTCATCGCGAATCTGGCCGGCAAGTGTAAGGCCTTTTCTCGGCTCATGAAGAAAGGTGCCACCTATGTATGGGATAAAGAGTGTCAGACCGCCTTCGAGGAAATCAAGAAGTACTTGCTTCAACCTCCGATTCTGATGCCGCCTGTATCCGGGAAGCCGCTGGTCCTCTATGTGACCGCCCTGGAACGGTCCCTGGGTGCCCTTCTCGCCCAGAAGAACAACGAGGGAACGGAGAATAGCCTCTATTACCTCAGTCGCATGATCCTCAATGCGGAAGTCAGGTATTCCCCCATCGAGAAGAGCTTCCTGGTGCTCGTATTTGCCGTACAGAAATTACGGCACTACTTGCAGCACCATGAGGTACAGTTGGTTTCTCGGGTAGACCCGTTGAAATATATCCTGAGCCGGCCTATGTTGACTGGCCGTCTAGCGCGGTGGGCTGTGATTCTCCAGCAGTTCGACATCAGGTATGTGTCTCAGAAGGCCATCAAAGGGCAAGCATTGGCAGACTTTCTGGCTGCTCACCCGACCTCCGCGGATCAGCCACTGGATCTAGGCTTTCCTGATGAGGCCATTCTCTCGGTCGATCATGTCGATCCATGTTGGCAGATGCACTTTGACGGTGCCTCCCGGAGCCCCACCGGTAGAAGACTCGATAATCCTAAGCTCAATAGAGTAGGCTTGGGAATCGTCTTCATTACCCCGGAGCGAGCCATGCTGCCATACTCTTTCCTGTTGTCGGAGGGCTGTACCAACAATGAGGCGGAATACCATGCCCTCATCACTGGCCTCGAGTTAGCTCTCGAGATCGACATGCCCCGTCTGTGTGTGAAAGGGGACTTCGAGCTAGTCGTTAAGCAGATCAATGGAGACTATGTTGTCAGGAATCCGGAACTTGTGCCATTGCTGGAGTGCACCCTCCTTCTGATGGCCCAGTTCCCTTCTTGGACAGAAATTGTCCATATTCCCCGGTCGCAGAACGGTCGAGCAGATGCTTTGGTCAGCCTTGCTGCGTCACTCGCAGAGCCTGAACAGGACAACCTGATCGTCCGCGTGACGCACCGCAGGCTCATCGCTCCCGTTATCCCGGAGGGAGATCGCGGCCCGTCGGTAAGTAGTCTCACCATGGTTTCCCCTGTGCCCGGAGCCCCGAGTACCCCATATATGGCAGTCGAATCAGCCTCTGATTGGAGGGCGCCATTGGTTGAGTACCTCCAACATGGCATTCTCCCGTCAGATCGGGCCGAGCGCGAGCAAGTTCGACGCCGCGCATCGCAGTTTGTCCTCCAGAGCAGTCCCGGCCTGGAGCAGATCCTCTATAGACGCGGATTTGATGGTGTTCTCCTTCGTTGCCTTCAGGGGGTTGAGATCCCACGAGTCATGCAAGAGGTTCATGCTGGTTCATGCGGTGCCCATCAGACTGGGCCGAAGCTGTCCCACCAGATTCGGAGGTTGGGATACTTCTGGCCCTCCATGATCCATGACTGCATCGAGTATGCCAGGAGGTGCCATGCGTGCCAGGTTCATGCGAACTTTGTGCATCGGCCGCCGGAGCCTCTCCATACCACCAGGTATTCTTGGCCCTTTGCAGTCTGGGGACTGGATGTTGTGGGACCTTACCTGCCGGCGACAGCTCGCCAGTGCCGGTTCATTCTGACCGCCACAGACTTCTTCTCCAAATGGGCAGAGGCGATTCCGCTCAGAGAGGTCAAATCCTGTTCGATCGCTGACTTCGTGACCTCCAACATCATTTATCGATTTGGAGTGCCTCACGCTATCCTCACGGATAACAGAGCCAATTTCCGAGCAGCCGAGTTGAAGAAGTTGTACGCCAAGTACAACATTCGCTCGAACCATACATCTCTCTATCATGCGCAGGCGAATGGACAGATTGAGGCGTTTAACAAAACCCTCTCTAACATTCTGCAAAAGATGGTTGGTCAGAACAAGAAGAGTTGGACGGACAAGCTCCCCAACGTCCTCTGGGCTTACCGGACGACGAATCTCAATTCCACCCAGATGACCCCTTATTCCCTGGTGTATGGAGCTGAGGCCGTCCTGCCCATCGAGATCCAGTTACCGTCCTTGCGCACTGCGGTCTACGACCAGAAAGCGCCGGACAGAGCTGCTGAATCCCGTCTAGTCGAGTTGGAAGCACTGGATGAGAAAAGACTTCGCGCTTTGCACAACTTGGAGAGGCATCGGAGCAGAATGGCTCGAGCTTTCAATACGAAGGTTCGCCTCCGCTCCTTCCTGCAGGGTGACCTGGTATTAGCCCTAAGATCACCAATGATCCCCGGTAGGAAGCCGCCCAAGTTGGAGCCCAAGTGGGAGGGACCTTTTGTCATCCACAAGGTCTATCCCAATGGCGCGTACTCCCTAGCAACTATGGATGGTGAGCGTGTCACTCCTCCCACCAATGCTAGGTTCCTCAAGCAGTACTTTGCCTGAGTGTACTTCGTCCGCGCTGCAAGACGTTAAACTGCCAAGTGCCATCGTCCAACATGACGTTAAACTGTACCTCGTCCGCACTGCAAGATGTTAAACTGCCAAGTGCCATCGTCCAACATGACGTTAAACTGTACCTGGTCCGCGCTGCAAGACGTTAAACTGCCAAGTGCCATCGTCCAACATGACGTTAAACTGTACCTCGTCCGCGCTGCAAGACGTTAAACTGCCAAGTGCCATCGTCCAACATGACGTTAAACTGTACCTCGTCCGCACTGCAAGACGTTAAACTGCCAAGTGCCATCGTCCAAGATGACGTTAAACTGTACTTCGTCCGCGCTGCAAGACGTTAAACTGCCAAGTGCCATCGTCCAACATGACGTTAAACTGTACCTCGTCCGCGCTTCAAGACGTTAAACTGCCAACTGTTTCGTCCAACATGACGTTAAACTGTACCACGTCCGCGCTGCAAGACGTTAAACTGCCAAGCATCTTCGTCCCGCATGACGCTAAACTGCACCACGTCCGAGCTACAAGACGTTAAACTGTTCAGCATTCGTCCTGCGTGACGTTAAACCGCACTTCAAGAACTACGTGCAGCTTGATTCCCATCCTTATGGGATACGTAGGACCGCCTGAACATTCATGTTTCAGGCCCAGCCCCATCCTTCGGGAATTTCCATCCCATCTCGGGCCCTTGGCCCAATCTCCTCTGGGTATGCGGCGTATGGTGTGAACGCGGGGCTATTCCCTCATTCATGTCGGTTTGCTCGCCACGCTGTGCGCCCCCCACGTTTGGGGATGCCTCCCGCTTCCCCTTTCCCCTTTTGTCCTGCATGACGTTAAACTACACTTCAAAGAACTACGTGTGGCTTGATTCCCATCCTTATGGGATAGGTAGGACCGCCTGAACATTCATGTTTCAGGCCCAGCCCCATTTTCCGGGAATCTCTATCCCGCATGGGGCCTCTGCCCAAGTTCCCCTCCTTTTTGTGCGAGGCGTATGATGTGAGCGGGGGATTATGTCCTCATTCATGTTGGTCTACTGGCTGCGCCGTACGCCTCCCCTGTGTGTGGGACCACCTCACACCTCTCTACGTCCTGCATGACGTTAAACTGCACTCTCAAGAACTACGTGCGGCTTGATTCCCATCCTTATGGGATACGTAGGACCGCCTGGACGCTTGTGTTTCAGGTCCATCTCCGTCTCTTGGTTGATCACGGGGATCTGCCGTCTTTTGGTTGCTCTCAGGGTGAGTCCTCCATCCCTTTCTGGTGATCTGTTAACATGTTTTGGGTACTTCGGTCTATGACCTGTAGTGTCGGATTCAATCCCGACAAGTCCTGTGTTGCTTGTCGGGCCTCGCGCTTCCTCTGGTTCGAGTCTTCACTCAAAGGGATCCTCGTTAGCAGTTTGGGTACAATGCCTCAGTGCTCTCCTACCGCTCCGGGTCGATTTACCGGCGGGTCCTGGGCCGCAAATCGATATGAATCCTACGCTTGAGCGGTTGATGCTTGTTTTCTTGCCCCATCCTAGGCTGACGCGATCGGATGTTGTGTGGAGAATATGGTCAGCGACATCCTTGATCACCATGTCGGCTCTTTCAGACTCTGAACATTGGTTGCGCAGTCCTCATCACACTCCGCCTTTGGGCGTTGTAGTGGAGTCTCGACACTCTCTTCATACTGACCTTCAGTACACCTTTACACGTTAGGCTGGCCATCCAGGGTAATGGTGTCTTCCGAGGCTCCCACGATCTGAGCACCAAGGATATATGCTGATGTCCTCCCTTTGGGCCATGTGTAGCTGGACCCTCGTCCCCATAAGGAGGAAGGAGTCGCCCGAACAATCGCGTTCTGGGCCCATTATAGCTGGAGGCTAGCATCTCTGCCCCTCGGGTGATGGACATACACAGGCCCCTATCCCAGGATCCTTCTCCTGGAATCGTGCGTGACCACAGGGCTGGGTATGTTCCCACCTCCACTGGGTCCGCCGTATCGCAATAAGCGGATTCCTCCATAGTCCTACCACACGATCGTAAACTGTGATCGTCTTGGCCGCCCGACGAGAAACGGCACTGCATTGTGATGTTCTCTTCAGAGGACACTCACGTTGGGCGCTGGTTAATAACCACGCCATTCATCAATGCCTTTCATGGCTTGATTATTGTGGCGACGGCAGGGATTTCTTAATCACAGGCATGTCGCTGCGCAAAGAAAAACCATCCACCTTTAAGGACAAACAAGAAATATCAAATACCGCTTCTTCTGTGTGTGAGGGTCAGACCCGCACCCCTCCCCGCGCTGGTGCCCGATTGTGTTGCGCCGCGCTTCAAGAACAACGTGTGGCTTGATTCCCATCCTTATGGGATACGTAGGAACGCCCGGATGTTTGAAGCTTCGGGTCCAGCCCCCCACCTCTTAGAGATTCCCCCTTCTCCGGGGAATCCGCCGCCTTCGGGTCACCCTCAAGGCGTGTCCCGCGACCCCTTGCAGTGGTCCACCGGTGTCAAGAGTACTCTGGTTTATTGCCAGGAGGTTCGGGTTCAGCTTGGTCAGGTTCCTTCCATTTTCAGGCTTCGTGCTCCCTTTCATTCGGACCCATCGCCTACGCCCTGGGTGGAGCCCCCATGAACGGTCTGGACACAATGCCTCAGTGCTCTCCCACCGACTCGGGCTGGTACCCCCAAGGGCCTCGGGCAGCAAATCGATATGAATACTGCGCTTGAGCGGTTGATGCTCGTTTGCTACCTCATTCCATCAAAGGTCAGTGCGATATTGATGCTGCTTTTCCGCCACGGTCGGCAGTACACCCATATCGTTACGCCGGTGCCCCCAGTCCTTGAGTGAATGGCCGCATGATTCACATTACGTTTTCCACCTCCCATTCTGACCAGGCAAAATCTCGGCACTCTTGACACTATCCCTCAGTGCATCTTCGCATATCCAGGGGATAGGACCACGATGTGGCGTACTTTGAGGTTCCCTATGGTCCGAGCTCTAAGACCTTAAACTAAGATCTGCCCCGATGGTCCGAGCTCTAAGACCTTAAACTAAGATCTGCCCCTATGGTACGAGCTCTAAGACCTTAAACTAAGATCTTCCCCTATGGTCTGAGCTCTAAGACCTTAAACTAAGATCTGCCCCTATGGTCCGAGCTCTAAGACCTTAAACTAAGATCTTCCCCTATGGTCCGAGCTCTAAGACCTTAAACTAAGATCTGCCCCTATGGTCCGAGCTCTAAGACCTTAAACTAAGATTTGCCCCTATGGTCCGAGCTCTAAGACCTTAAACTAAGATCTGCTCCTATGGTCCAAGCTCTACGACCCTAAACTAAGATCTCCCCAATCGGGGTTCTACGTCCTGCATGACGTAAAACTGCACTTTCAGAACTACGTGTGGCTTGATCTCCAGCCTGATGGAGTACGTAGGAACGCCCGGGCATCTCGACTCGGGTCCAGCCTCAGGGATCACTAAGTCCCGCCCCTCCTCGTCGCCGACCGTCTGGTCTGGCTTCTGGTAGAGTGGTGCAGTTGTGATATTCTCCCCGATTCAGCTCGGAATGCCCCATCGCAATGATGGGAAGCGACAGTTTCCTCGTCAAAGGGGTTCTGTCTGAGAATTGGGGTGATTCACGGCCAGATTAGTGCATCCGCCTAATACACTTTCCCCATGGTGGCGCAATTTTGGGAGCTTTGGATTCCGTCCGAACAAATCATCACTTCGCCCCACGCTTCGCATGCCCTGTTGATCCATATTTCCATCCTTGTGCCTGAAGGAACCCCCAAAGCGGCATTGATGATGACATGTGATCCGCCTCCTGCAATATGAATGATGATCTGTGGTCCGTCTATTGCAGTAGTATGGTCGATTGATCCATTGTCCGCTTGCCGTCTTGGGCATTTCCTGGAAGGTCGACCGTTGTGGATTTCTGAATTCGGGACACGCGATTCACCCTTTCTCATTTTCCTATGTTCGGATGAAATCTCAACGCCCCTAGCGTTGTCCCGCTCATGTGTCGGAACTAGATGGGGGGATGATACATTGATTAGGCTTGAGGTCTCCTTTCCTAGGAATGAACTCCCTCTTTTCTTTAGAAATCCAGGCCCAATTACGGATGCCTGAAACTTGGTCAACGCTCCCGCGAGACAATGAATTGTGGTTGAGCATGTTAAGCCAAAAGATGAAGATAAATATATTGGTTCATACAAATGGATCGAAATATTAAGTAGCGGAAGAAAATGTTATGGGAATGGCAAAAACAAAGCCCCTAGGGATCAGCGTGCTGAATAAGTCTTTCTAACGCCGCTACCCTTTGGCTGGCGGCCTCCAGAGCTGCTTCTCGCTCTCTGCGTGCCCTCTCCTCGTCGGCGGTCGCAGCACGCAGTTCGTCGATTCTGGCCTGTGCACGCTCCCGCTCGACTTGAAGTGTGACCATCTGTAGGCCCGCCTCCGTCAGCTGTACCTGGGCGTCAACCAGCTGGGACGTTAGTTGCTCCACAAGCTCAGTGCACGTTGCGACGAAGGCCTCCTTCTCTGCCTCCTGCCCTTCGAGATGCCGGACATCCTGCTCCGCCGTGAGGAGCGCCCGCGTGTTCTCCGACACGTCCCGACATTGTGCGACGTCGGCACGTCGGCGGCTCTCGCGTATCTTTTCGGCCATGAAATCACGGACCGTCAGATGGAGGCGTTGAGCATCAGCTCCCCCGGCACATAGGAAGCGCAGCCAGGTTTGAAGGGATCCCACGCGCCCCAGCCACTCCGATGGGTCTCGCTTGAGGAAGCGCTGGATGCACTTTTTTTTCACCCCCTGCGGCGCGTTATCTGGCTCTCCTCGACCGCCTCCACGTCCGAGTCGTCCATCTCCTCGGGGTCGGCAGGCCGGTAGGCAGGGAAGGCAGCCAGCAGGTCTGATGCAGGGTCCGCCCCTGGGATGCCCTCACGAGGGATAGGTTCCCCAACATCTGGGCGACCTTCTTCTCTCGCCCCAGCGGAGTCGACACCCTCGTCAGCCCCCGAACTCTCTCCGATGTTAGCACCGCCGGCGTCCGCAGCCCCCTGATCAGCAGTTGGTGGGGCCGGCTCGGTTTGGGAAGTCTGTTCCGGAGCAGGCGGCAGGTCCGCCACTGGTCCACTCGTGGATGGCCCGGGTTCGGCAGCCCGACGAGCCTCCAGTATTGAGATCACTGCGCAGGGCATGCCGTGGTTAGTCACGGATCGTCAACGGAAAGCACCGACAGTAAAATAAGGAGACTTACGGGAGTCCAAAGCGTCATCTTCCGCTATCCCGGCCGCCGCAGGAGCAATTGCAGCAGGGGACCCTTCCGCTCTTGTCAATTCAATGATGAGTGTCTGGCCCCCGCCTTGTCCTGCTGGCGCCTCTCTTACTCCTACTGAGGATACCTGACCGACATCCACGCACTCCTGAAAAAGGTGGAGAAGTGGGTTAGAAGCTGCATAAGAGAATGGATGAAGCAGGTTGAGTAGGGATAGAAGCAGACCTCGAGGAGCTCAGTGACATCAACATTGTCAGAGCCGGCCACCTCGCCGCTCTCCCGCGGGCTCCCATGATGGGACCTTCCCTCAGAACCTTCATCCTCCCCCGTCTCCTCCTCTTCCTCGGAGTCGTCGTTACTCTCATCTCCCTCCGGCGGCATCTGTTCTGAAGCAGGCTCTCGACCGAGCATCACCTTCACCAAAAGGGACGGCTCCGCACGCTGACCACGTTGGCGTGCGTACTCGTCCATGGCCGTTAGATATGCATACCGCCGGTGGAAGTTCACCCTGTCGGCGATCTGGAGGCACCCGACCTCTGGCAGATGGATTCCTTCTCTGAGTATCTTTCGCCAGATGGCTTCGGTCCCTAGTGATTGCCGCAGGGTCATCCAGGCCGACCACAATGCTGGGAAGACTGCATCGTGGGAGGGTTCGAGCAGACGCCTCACCTGCTTCCCGGGCCGCTCCCCGATCGCCGCATGTGCCCCCTCTCCGGGCGCTGAAGTCGTGGCGGCAGCTTGCGATGTGCCCGCCGCTGAAGTCCCTGCCCGCGCCGGCTCCGCTGCTTGGCGCGCCTCCGTTCTCCCCCGTGTGGCGGCGCTTCGCCTCCTTCCTTGACGCCCGGTCTCCGCATGGGTGACCTCGAGCCTCCGAACTAGCTTCTGTAGAAGCCCCTCAGGGTACGCGATGGCCCAATGTTCGGCATACTCGGTTGCCAAGCCTGCGTTGACCCCGGTAGGAGGGAGAGTGATGAACTCTCCAGAGCCGAAAGCGGCGAACATCAGCCACATCTGGCGAAGGACGCCAGGGTTCGTCTCCTCCCGGACAGCAGTGAATACCCTCTTCGGCATCCGTTGAAGGCACCCGAACTGCCTGGCGAACTGGGTTGGCACGTAGGGCTCGCAGATCACCTTCCCGTCGATCCGAGCCACGAGCACCCCGCCCCGCATGTTCAGGAAGTACTCGTGCTGCTCCAGCGGACCCTGCCCGTTGTCGATCATCTGGCCAACGGGAGTGGGGAATGGGCTGAAGTTGAAATTGGCGTGATTTCCAATCCAAATCCTCACGCCCTCCTCATTTAGGGTCATCGGAGCGACCCCCGCAATGTTCAGCAGGGAGGGTCGCAGGCCGTTGCCCGGAGGAATGATGGCGTTTGGAAACGTGTACCCAGCAAGGTGAGCAGCCACCCAGCCGTGGAAGAATTGAAAGGGCCCACAGATCCTTCGTGGCGACCCCCCTCGCGAGATGCGTCCCAGGATGGCATACAGCTTCGCCAGCACCGGGACCCCGAGGTTGTATCTTTTGTTGGAGGCCATGGTGCCCGCCATCGCCAGTGTCGCCGGGCGGACGCCCATTCTCGCGTCCCTCACTGGCAGGATCCACCCACTCAGAAAGGCGGCCAGGAACGCCGCGTACCGGACATTTGGGTCCCGGGCCTCGATGACGCGGTACCCCCATGAGCGGTAGTCGCCCGTCTCCAGGACCCGCCAGTACGACCCGTTCCGGCTCCTCTGAGCCGCGGTCGGGCACCGCTTCCCCCTGCCTGGCATTTTGACCGCTGGGTCATGCTCCAAGAACTGGCCGAACCACTCCTTGTAGGCTATGTCCTTGTGGAAGTCTTTGATCCCGAGCCGCTGCGTAGCCAGGTCAAGTAGATGCCATGTCAGAATGAGAGTTTGTGACCTATCTTCCCAGGTGTTCTTCGGGGGCAGGAACTCATCGTATTGGTAACCCTCCAGCGGGATACCTCCGATGCAGTGGATGTCCCAGAGACCGATGCTGACCTCCCCATGGTGAAGATGGAAGGTGTTGGTATCCGGGGACCAGCGGGTGAACAGCTCCGGCCCAAGCTCGGACTGCTGGTAGAAGTGGAACTGCGACGTCCACACCGCCTCAAACAGGCCGATGTACCGCAGCTCCTCCGCGAAGTGATCGCAAGTGTGGCGTACCCAGAACGCCCAGGCCCACTCACTGGTGAAATTGCTCCCAGACCGCAAGTCCCAGTCCTTCAGCCAGCCCTTGGTGTCGTCGGTGACACTCTGGCGATATGTGCTCTAGTAGAGGGCTGGAGAGTTCTCCGCAGTAGTCTCACTTCCGACGATGGTTCGCGTCCTCGGGTTCAGGACATAGACATCTAAGTGCCTGGTCTCCCTGGCAGGATGCCCATTGTTGGTGATGTTATAGCGGGGAAGCTCGTCCTCCCGAGTCACCCAGGTCCGTGGCGCATCAACCTCGAACCCTGGCACCGGAACCTCATCCAGGATGCCAAAGTTCCAGAGCGACATGTTGTCCGACAGTGGATATGTCTTCTGGGCCGGCGTCAGCAAGTCGAACAAGGATTGATTGTTGGAAACAATCTCCTTGGCACCATAGACCTCCTCGTTCGCCGCCATCTCAACTCTGCGAATGGAGGCATCCCCCTCATTCCCTTAATTCGCGGCCATCTTAGAAGCTTCGGGAGTCGTGCCGGTTAAGGGATGAAGCGTGCGGAATCGGACAAGGCTGGTAGAGAAATTTGGGAGTTGGCGCGCAATCCTAGTGGACGGCGCGCAATTGGGAAGTCCGTCGCGTAAAACCCCGGGTGTTCGCGCAAAAACAGGCCGAAATCCGGAAGGTTTGCGCGACGAACGGGTGAATTCCGCGCCGGAAAGGACAATTTCGCGCGCGAGAGATTGAATACTTATCGCGCGGAAGGCCAGTGTACGGTGCGGGGGACCCAGGGCCCCTATTTATAGGCGAGGATGGGAGTCCGCGCTGCGCGGAAAGCGTTTTGCGCGACCGAGACGGCGAATTTCACGCCCGACGCCCTTTTTGCGCGCCACAGTCCCGCGCCACCCAGGACTTCGGCATTCTGGCGTCTCCCTCGGAACCTGATCATTGCGACCTCTCGCCGATCAGAATCCGAGGGGGGGCTTTTGTAGACGCCGGAAAAGTCCGTTGTTCCCAAACGAAGCTCCGGATGTGGAAAGCGAGGTCATATTTGGAGTCAGAAGCATGTTTCGGAGGGCCCGGAGGCCTTGCGCGGAATTTTGGAGACCCGCGCGCAAAGTTGTCGAGCCGCGCGCAAACCTCCCGGGATGCGCGCAATGCGCTGGGCCGGCGCAAAATTTTGCGCGCCCGTGGCCCGCGCGACTCGCTTGCGCGCCGGGCCCGATTCCGCGCCCGCGAAGAGGATTTCGCGCCCGTGAACCGGATTCCGTGCCCGGGGTTGCCTATAAATATAAGGCGACCCCCGATGTTTTAAAGGTTGCCGGAATTTGAAGAGTCGCTCGTTCGCGCAATCCTGTCCACTCCGCGCGCAATGCCGATCTTCAGGTAACCTCTTTTCCTTCGCGCAATAAAGCCTTGGGGTTCACCTTCGCGCGCAATCCCCTTGGCTCCTTTCCTTTGAAACAATTCTTAACCCAAAGGCTTTCGCACGCAAAAGAAGCCTCTTGCGCGCAATTGCCCCCGGGTGCGCGCAATCCATCCCGATTGCGCGCACCCCCCCCCCTTTTATTAAGAGGCCATTCGTTAAAGAATGATCCGTTGCCCCCGCGCGCTATCCGAAGCCCGGTGCGCGCAATCTCAATCATCTGCGCGAAAAGCGCTGGCCCAATTGCGCGACAGCCTGCCCATTTGCGCGCCGACCCGCGGTATTGCGCGCCAAACTTCTCTTTTGCGCGCAATCCGCCAGGGTCGACCCCTTTGACCCCCCGAGGGTACCCGCCTGCATGGCGCCCGATGATCTTCACCCCGGGTGCCCCGCACCGTGCGTTGTCTTCCCGTGCGGCCCTCCAGGCTCGCGCGAAGTGACACTGACCTATCAGCGGCTTCTATGTCCCGCACGACGTTAAACTGCATTCGTCCGAGCTACAAGACGTTAAACTGTTCAGCATTCATCCTGCAAGACGCTAAACTGTACCTCGTCCGCGCTGCAAGATGTTAAACTGCCATGTGTTTCGTCCTGCATGACGCTAAACCGCACCACGTCCGTGCTGCAAGACGTTAAACTGCCAAGCATCTTCGTCCTCAACACACGACGTTAAACTGTACTTCTTCTGGCAAGACGTTAAACCGTCCGCATCGCCCGATCCCATGCCTCGCACGCAGGGTCCCCCTCCCGGTTTGGATGTGGCCCCCACCCGCTCGTCTCTGCAGGGATGTCGGTATTGGAGTGGCCTTCTCCCACGGGGGTAGAGTATTACAGACAGAATGAACTACATGGACTTTGATCCCTGTCTCCTAAACAGGGTACGTAGGAAGCCTCTCCGAGGTTCAAGCCCACCACCTGGTCGTCCCGGTCGTATTCACGTCGGTTCGTCCATCAGTGGACCCCTCCTGGGTTCACACTTGCGTTGATTCACCTATGAATCTGCCCCTGCGGGAGACTGCACGTGTGTATCTCCATCGTGCTTCCCCACTGTCCTTCTTTTCTCTTTTCAACGTCCAGCATGACGTGAAACTGTGATCCACCCGGCCGTTCCATCCCCCTCTGTGCGAGGTGGTTCGGTTCAATCCCCCGCCCGGTAGCCTCGACCTTCTCGTGAGTCGGCTTGCCATCGTCCAGCATGACGTTAAACTGTATATCCGAACTACGTTGACTTTGATCCGCGCTAACGCACGGTACGTAGGAAGCCCCTACGGGGTCCAAGCTCTTCACTCCATCATCCATCCTGATCCTTACCCGGGCCGCCACATCCTAGTGGGGTCATGCCATTTCATTCCACTCCACTTCACTTGGGAAGCTGCCCATGTGCTGGCCCCAGCGTCGGAGGTTCCCCGAAAGGGGTTCTGTCATCTGATCCACTCCTCGTGTCGATCAGTCCGATGCCGTCCCCGCTGGACGTTAAACTCGCGGCATACCCCGTGTTAAACATGGGAAGCTGAGGAAAACCTCAGGCAACGCAGTTCCCCGCACCCAGCGCAGGATGCCTTAGGCCATCATGTCTTCAAGAAGCCCTATTAGGGACGAAAGGCAGATGTGCAGAGCCGCAGTGTCAAGACACGTCCCCAACACCCGGAGCTACCCGGTCTCCTCACCGCAGGTTGCTGCCCCGACAAGACCCCTTGGAGCGTCTGGGCGGAAGCAGCGTAATTAACCGGTGTCCATGAAGATATGGAACCGGGAACGAGATTCACGAACATTCTTAAATCTATGAGGGAGACCCGGATTAGGCGACGAGTTCCGAGGAGACGTCCACGGAAGGAGGAGCCGACATCCCATCATCCCGGTTTCGATCAAGGAGCAGACGCCCCTGAACAAGGGACGGATGCCGCCCGCCTTTGGAAAGCGGGACTGCGGGGCCACAAGCCGCGCGCCCATCCCCTCGGGTCGACGGGCGCATGCGTGAACGCGTCCTGGCGGAACAGCGTCGGAACAGAAACCCGATGCACATCCGCACCGAAACAAATTCATCACCATTTTAATTATAATTTCAATAATTATTATCTGTTCAAACCACAACCCACCATGTTTTACCCTCATGCACCTCCATATGATCAATCATATATCTCTTAAGATTCGACATTCTCCTTAATCTATTAGAAATTTTAATCCATTATTATCCATACATGTATCTCATAAATGTTTCCCATAATTAATTCCCTTCGATGATGTCCAATGTGAGATTCCCCAACATGGCATGCATGGTCTTCAAAACACTACATACATTAATTCTTCCTTTATCTAATGTTCATGTCATTCTATTCCATGATACCCAATGACATTTACCAGTATTTTATAGATCCTATAAGAATCATGTTATGATTTTTTATATCCACTCAATGTCCCCCTTTAGTTCTTTGATTATTGAAAATAAATTCATTTTAATTGGTCTAAGAAAATTATATACTAGCAAGATCTATCCTCCAATTGAGAGAAGATGATTCTTCTAATTGTATACAGTACTCTGTGATATGGTTAATAATTCATTAAAAAAATATTCCATGTCCACCCATAAAAAATAGGATCACTGAGATACTCAATCATAAGATAGCACCTATATAGGACTATCCAATCTTGAATAATTCTTCTTTTCATACACAAGCATTTATTTGAAATAAACAAGATACATTTCCTTAGGTTAATTTTTTGGCCACTACATATTCCATATGATTCACCAATCTTGTAAAACCCCATTAATTGACCTATTATTACCATTAATATATTTTCTGATATTAACTTAGGGAGAGACAAAATATCATTCCTTAACATGGACCTAAATGAAATTTTCTTCTCCTCCTCCAACCCTCACTTGGTCATCCATATAATATCATCCTAATCTAAGATAAATAGGATGGGTTACATTAAATCTCCCTACCATAGTCCAAAAAAATATGAAACCAAATCCCATCCTCATAATAGAAACAATAAACCATGGTAACAAAAACACACTTGAAGAACAAATTATATAACAGGTCTCAGAAACCAAACTCCCTCATAACCCTAATAATGAATCTAAATTCTAATCGATCATTAGCCTTGTCCACATACACTTTTACCATAATAATAGTTTCAAAATTTTTCTTATTGATTCCCTCCACCATATATTTTCTAATTACATTCACCACTTGGATGCTTTTCCCTTGAATGAAACCTTGTTGTTTTACAGTAACCTTTCATTTAATGATATGATATATCCTTCTATTAATAAGACATAAAATAATCATGTAATACAAATTATTAAGAAAGATAGGTTGGTAATGATCAAGGGAAGTGCGTTCCATAATTATCGGAATGAGAATCCCCTTGGATGAACACATTTATAGATTAAGAACGTTTTATATACAGTAATTTTGATCCACTTCCCTAGATAAATCCATGTAAAATGAACTAGAGAATCCATCTAGGCCTAGATCCCAATCTATTTACATGTTTCAAAAATTCCCTTGAATTTATTCATTTTCCATATTAACTTTCATCACATCATTTACCTTTTCCTCCACTAATCTAGGAGTTCAATTGATCAAAAAATCCATGTCAATAACCCTGTTCATCCTTCATTCGTTGAAGTTGTTCTCTCCATACAAGTGTTATGTGAAGTGATCCAGTGTGTGATTATCTTAAACCATTACTATTGATGTATAAGTTCCATTATTCAATTATAATTTGATCTTCTTGGTAACCTTATAGTCTTTTACACATGCCTAGAAAATGTCACATTCCTATCCTCCACCTTAAGCCAAAGGGACCTTGATTTTCCCCAGACAACCTTTATATATCCAAACAATTTTCCACACAATGGTTCCATATTCAACTATATCCATGAAAATTACATCTTCTCAATTATCTTGAAGCCTCACCTCTAGTAAAATTATATTTACTTTGATATCCTTCATACTATTATCCCCATTCGATATACTAGAGATCCACTCCATAATAACTCTCTTGAATTGATGAATACCATGTGTTAACCCCACCAATTATTACATCATATCTATATGATCCTAGGACATTCTAACCATTTTCATGAAAACCATCCACCTGATATCAGCTACTATAAAAAGGAACCAAATATCCCTTTCATCTTCCCTTTTTAATGCACAAAAAGCATAGAGTGATCAGACATTGTCCTAATGAGATGAATAAATAATGATTGAAAAAATGAGTCAATGACATGTAGATTGGATATAAAACCATATAGAATGCTAAAAATTATACAAATCTATTTATACTTGTTATACAAAGTGAAATCGTTCCCTAAGAATACCATATCAATAAGAAAATTTTTGTACATGAAATCTATGAAATGTTTTATTGATGTGATGGAGATGGAATATCTACATATATTTTCTTAGGGATATGAGATTGTGTTGATGTGTACATATCGCGTAATGAAAGGAGGGAAAAACATAGTACCACCCAAAAAAGACTCTTAGAAATATATTAATTATATGCGTTTATATGTTCCATATAAACATCTTATTACAAAAAATATAGACATGCACTTTTCATGGACATGCATGAATGAATTCAAAGAAAATCATCCCCTTGGAAATGAATGAAATACAATCCAAATATTTTTAGGATCCAAAAGAACTATTAATGAATCCTGAGGCTATATCGATTAACAGTGAATGATGGAACTCTTCACTTGTCCCACCAAGCCCCTAGCATTGTAAAAACTAATTAAAATCATTAAAAACATGATAGATGACCTTTTAGCCTAACAATTTAATTGACTTGGTGGCTGAACTGATGTAGGATACAACTCTTTATTTGGATCATGTTATTTAACCAGTAACCAATGGAGATAAAATGGACTTCACAATACTCCATGACATATCAGAAGAACAAAATAATCCTTCCACTTCTTTATCTAAACCCCTATAAACCATTAACTTGTTTGGTGAGAATTCTGAGGAAAAAAATGCATCGAGAGAGAACCTTTCTAGTATGGGTCCATCCATTATTGACTTATCTAATGAAATATGAAATTAATTGTCATACCACACCCCTTCCTACATGTAATTGGTGAACTTCCCATAATAGACTATGTGCTTCAAGGGGAAGCACATCATTAAAACCCCCCTAGGGTGCACAAAAATTATTGTTCGGTTTTCTTCCAAAGTAGGAGTATAACACAAAAAACACTAGAAAGAATAAGATTATGATCTGATGGGGATGGAGGATGAGGCTATATAAAATCCACCATGAATAGTTTTACGTTTTGGGGATTCATAGAATATTTATAATCAAAATAAAATGAATGTAAAGGGACCATATAATCTAAAATAATTGAGAGAGTTAGTCTATTAGTGGTTTTGTGAGGAGAATCTTCCATATTTCATAATCTCACCTCTTTCTGTGAATCACCTACACTTACCATAGAGAAGGTTAGAAGGAAAAATGTGTTATCTGGTGACTTGAATTATTTCATGAGAACTGATGATTCACCAAGAAGTTAAGACTCCCAAGAACAAGGAATTACCACTAATTTTTTCACCTTGAATCAAAAAACCCCATACAACTGCACAAATTCATAGAGTGTCCATGGATGTGGTAACCCACAAAAAATATAGGAAATTCCTAATAAAAACATGTTGAAACTTGGAGATCCCATTATCAACCCTAATGATAAAAAGTGATGTAATTCATGATTCTAGGTACACATCTATAGAAATTTGAGGGAATGATGCTGACTGTATGCTCTGTGTGCTGTCATCAAGTTGAAGCAAACAATAGAAGGTATAATCCACAAAATATAGAATAATAGGGTTTCGTAGTGGAATTGGGAGACTGGTAAGGCTAACCCACACCGCAGCAGCACTTGACTGCATCTCTTAGTGTGCATCCCAGGACCATTGATAGAGTTAAAAGCTACATGATGCAAGATAGAAGACTACCCTAGACCATGCAGTGATTAAAATTTTACTTTAAAATAGCTTAATAAAGAAGGAGGTTAAAGAGAGGACTAACCCCACCTCTATATTATCAAGACTCCATGAACCAATGAATGACATAAAAAATAGAGGGTTTCTCATATTTGATCCTAGCCATGAGACAAAGACCATGGTATGTTGAGGCTTCTCCAAAATCTTTTGCCGAATGGTCAACTCCTACAAAACCATTCACTAAGTATACACACTGATTCACAATTAAAATGGGAAGGATCCTATGAAGGTGAATTTGGAGGGGGATGACTTTCATCCCAGCTATAACCTACAAAAAATACCTTCACATTGAAGTCCTCACCACGACATGAGGTTCTACCGAATAAATATTCAAATGAAAATGAGGACCATATCCTTCCAATATTTGAAGAGGAGTAAAATCATCAAGGACACCCTTCAAATAAATAAATGAATATGAGAAAAAAACTATAGGCACATAACATGTCTTCCCTAGGGAGAAATCTATTTCCAAATAGCCAAAAAAATCCTTCATTTTTTCTAGAAAATTTGATTCCACCAACATAACGAATGAAAAATGCGATATCACTTTTTAATCTTTAACGCATTGATTTATCTCCACTATTCCTTTCAAAAAAATTTAACTTCTTCTTAAATTTTAGTATCATAGAATACAAAGCTCTTGAATATTTTCCAACTCAGAAAAATTTATCTTTAATATAATTACATAATTTCCTTTTTCTATAATATAGAAAACACATGGTTGATAAATGTAAACTTCCTATTCCAACCCACTATTGTGAAATGAAATGTTTACATCTTGATAAAATATAATTTATTTCATATTTATTGAAATTAAAATAATGATTCTAGTTGTTAAATCCTTATAAATGGTGAAAAATTAACATATAATTATAATCCTTAAACATGAAAATATAAATCATACACTAATCTTCATTATTTCTGAGCACTTCACCTTTTTCAATTATTTTATTTTGGACCACCATATGTTTCTTGATTCTAGTGTTTTATTTAACCATGTACATCAAATCCCAACTATTATCCATATATATATATATATTCCATTTATTCATTTATATCATCAAAGGACTCTTTCTACTTCATTGGGTTTTCAATAACTCTGAGTTTAACTTGAGTAAACAAAGAGGTTTGATCTTTCATCCAAATGGTTCTCTAGATCTGTAACTTTGTTTCAAGATTTCTAATGAGGTTTTTGATCTGAACATCCCATATTAGAATTGGATGAAATAAATTAGATTATGCTTCATAAAATGATATGGATGAATATTCACCTCCAATTTGTTCATATTTAACACTTTATCCTTTTTTTATAAAAACATTTTCACGTTGTTTAATAAAAAATGAATCACCACTTATTCTGGTACACACTTCATCATATATAACATATTTTATTAAATATCACATTATCATCACATAAACAATATATTATTACTTCCACTTTATTTTTTTTATTATTTTAACCCTATTTCATTTATTTTATATCTTAAGAATATCTCGTCAACTCCAAAAGTTTCAAACTTCTCATGATTTTCATATTTAGCATTGATAACATGGAGGATGTAGAACACATGATCATACTTCATGAATAATGTTTTTATAATACATATAATAAGGTCATGTATTTGAATTTTTATATTTAAAATTTTTTTTTACATTATGAACTGATCCAGTTATAAATCGCCTCGAAAAATATCGTGAAGTAACATGATAGACTAACATTTTATAAGATATCTCTAATTGATATCTATTCTTCCATTCATCCAAACCATTTTGTTTTGGTGTTTATATTAAACTATTTTAATATATAATTCCATGAATTTCTTGATGATATTTATAGTTACTATTATTAAACAATGTTAAATCTTTATTCTATATATTTTTTAGAGAAAATACAAAAAAATTTCCACACTTATTCTAAAATATTTAAACATTATTAAGGTATCATAATTTTGATTGAAAAATATGAAACAAGTAATATGACTTATTTCATCAAGCAAATTAATATGGTTCTTGTCTATATTATTTAATAACATCTTCATTGGGTCAGAAACATCAGAATAAATGAGATTCGAATGATGAATATATTGATTCTCCAATTTCTCAGGTAATGAATTTAATATCATATTTATTTACCATTTTGAAAACATACAATATAATTCCCTTTTCAGAAAATGAACAGTATGAAAATGGTCTCCTTATTTTATCATGTTCATTTTAATGTTATTATGGTGATAAATTTTGTAATTCCACAAATCATTTTCTTCATTCATTCATTGATAACATGTTTTTTCACCATCACCAAATTAAGATGAATTTCCACTGGTCCACTCTCCTATTATCATTACTATTCCATATTAAATTTTATTAATCAATAACATGTCCTTCCTAAAAACTACATAATTTCTTTCATCATAGATCTATAAATAAATAAATAAATTGTGTATTAACACATCAATATAAATATAATTTTTCTAATGTCAATTTTTATTTTCGAATATATGTTGTGAACGTTATTTTCACATTTAGTGGACCATTATATTAAAATTTTACTTGTAATTCATTTTATTTTCTTATTTATTTCAATATTTTAATGTATCTTGTGATATGATATGAGAATATAATATCTATGACCTATAAATTATCAACTTTGATTCTTTTTGTGAAACTTACATAACTTAATTCTTTCCCTTCATTTTTTATTCTTCAACTGAGTATTTTGAATATAAAAACTCATGTTGTATTGGAATTTTTTAGGGAAAAAATATTCTTTTTCATGATGACCAGGCTGGTCACACCTTCCATAGTATTCTCTAAGAATATAAAACATGATCTGAGATTTTTCTTTAGAATTTTCAATCTATGTATGAATTAACATCTTTTGATGTGTTATTATCCACATCAAAAATTACTTCCAATCCTCCTAAAAATATTTTTACGTTGAGGATTAACCCAAAACATATTTGGAATATTACTACACTATAACATACCACATAAATAAATAATATGAAGATTTAATATTTATTAATATTTTTGAATTAAATATTAAATTTACCTTACAGGGGATTCTATGTTAGATAGTATACCTGATACAAAACAACAGATTTCTTTTAAATCTTACGTTTCTCACAACATTGAGGCATACAGAAAAATAATAATATAATATTATTTTAAATTGTAGTTAATGCCTACCCATTATATTGAAATAAATTAACAGAACTAACTATAATATTATTATACATGTTGGAAAAATGTATTTACATTCATCTAATAAAAGTTAGAGGCTTAAAATGTTAATGAATCTAATTTTAAGCACAATTATTTTTAAAAGGTCAATTTACTGCCTATTGATGGGGAACCCTTTTTGAATCTAGTTTTGTTCACTTTTATATGTTCTATTTGAGAAAATAAAATTCTTCTTTATAATCGGCACATCAAAATTTACTTTGGGTAAATTTTTGGAATTTTTCTGATAAAATTCATTTTTAATGAATAGTGAAAAATACTGTATTTTAATTCAAAATTTCCTTTTAATCTAATTTATTTATATGGTTATATTATCTTTTTAATTGGTTTTAAATTTTAATTAGATTATATTTTTACCATTTAATCCAATTTTGGTCATTGGAATTAATTTCACATTGAAATTGGACATAAACAAGTGTAAATCTTTTGATAATTATTGTTTCTAAAAAAATGCTATTTGTTTTGACAATGAGAATTAATTTTACATTAATTAATGAAACATCTATGTTTTGAATTTAGTAAAATAGAAATAATCTTTTAATTCGGAATATCAAATATATCTTTTGCGGAATTTTTGGTATTTTTCTGAAAAACATCAAGTTTTGAGGAATAGTGAAATCACTTAGTAGTAGTTAAAAACCGACTTTTTCATTTAAATGAAATTTTACCGCTTTTATGAATTGAATTTTTAAAATTGGACATATATGTTTGTTATTAGTAAGTAAAATGTGGTTCAATAAGATTAAAATAATTTTTGGTGAATAGTAACTTTTGACTTTTATTTACAGCGGTTAAACGTAAATAGGGTAATTCAAGGTAAAAAGAATATTAAAATAATAAAAAAATTACCTTAAAGTCCTAAACTAATTTTATGAGTAATTTCCAACCATGGGAATCCTTGAATTGATTTTGGGACCCCAAGGAGCCACTTATGAGTGATAATGACATTTTATTTTAATTAGCTTAAAAAAAAGGCAAAATGGCATAAACAAATATCATTTAGTAAATTAATTTTTTACATGAGATTATATAAGTCATATTTTATAATATAAATATTAATTGGAAATATAAAAATATTTCCAACATTATCGTATTTTTTTATAATATTTATACATCAAAAAAATTAAATTATTTATGACATAATAATGATATAGTATTTACCTCATTAATAAATGATTTAAATAAATATGATTATAAATATTAAAAAAGTATCCAAAACTTGTACAATTCTTATTGGATTATTTTATTTCAACCATTAGTCATCTTATCTTAGACTTTAATTAGTTTTGTACCTTTTGAAACTGAATATCATTATATAATAAAATAATATTTTCAAACTTTCCTAAAGAGCCCCTCCTCCCCTTTATAAAAATCCCTCACTTCTAACTCACTACTCACACCTCTCAATCCCCTTGGCTTGTCAAAACCCTGACCATATAAGCTCTCAAAATACCTCTCCTCCTCTTAGAATCCTTACCTTATGTAGAAGGCACTTCAAGAATTCCTTTTAGTTTAAACCAAAGGGACTTACCCAAATTAAAGGTAACACTTTCTCTTAACTTCTTTTCTTTTATTTTACCTCTCCAACCCCTAAACTTTTTTTATTACTTTATTTTATAACAAAACTAGTATCCTCAATATACTAGTATTTTGTTATGATATTGATTATAACTACACTTACACACACCTCCATCTAATGGGTTAAGAACATACGGTTTTCATGGATGGAAAACTAACGCCCCATGAAATGATGATTGTTCAAATATCTCCAACCAACTCTCATGGTGGCTATTATGATAGAACATTATTTATATATGATATAAATTATGTTTTTTTCTATATGCTTCTGTAATTTTTATTTACAAACATACCTTTATGCTTCCCAATATCTGTAAACACGATAATTTCGTTTGAGGATGTGCGGACTACCGCCCCCTCAAGGTGAGACGATTTGTTTATGACAAACATGGAACATATAAAGCATAGAGTTAATTAAATTATGTAACATATATATCATATTATATTATACAGGAATTATAATATACCTATTTATTATTATGTTTTAATTCTTTTAAATACAAAATAGGAACGAAAGTAGCGTTCATGCGTACGTACGACTTACTATCTCCATGAACGGTTTGTTTCATTTCTTAACTCCAAATGATATGGAATATTATAAATACATATAAACTAGATATATATGATAAATAAGATATATAAATCATGAATATCATTCTTGAGATAATGGAATTTCTACCACATGGACAATTTGTATTTATAACTTGTTCATTTTGGACTAAAGTTCTGAACATCAACAAAATGTCTGCTATAAACTAAAATAATTCACTAATTGTTATAGATAATAAATAAGTGATATAAAAGAATAATAAAAATTAAAAAATTTCTTAAGTAAGTATATATTAACTTATTTTTATTATTCATGAAGAACACGGAACATAGAAGTCAAGTCGGAAATGAGGTAGGGGGTTTCTCGTCTCACTTTTAATTCCGTGAGATTTCCATTGTTTGCCACTAATTTATTGCATGTGGTGTGTTGTGTAATGTCATTTGATATATATTATCATTATTATCATTATATTCATTTTATTCTATGAATCATTTATTGGTTATTTACTTTTGGTCATACGACTCGATTGATTACAATGTGGTAAGGGATTTTCATCTGACTTTTTATTCCCAGGAGATTCATGCTATATTTTCCACTATTTCATTTTGTGTTTTGTATGTAATGAAAATGATTGTATTATTTTTGTAATATCCTTTAATTCACGGGTATGTACATCTTCATTGTATGATCCTTCTTTCATGGGGTGTTTGTTTTGTATGTTACCAAATCTGTAAGGGAACCTTTCACCCTTTTCTTTTTAAAATACTTATTTTTGTTATGTCTTTTAATTTTAATATTCTAATGTTGGGATATGTTCCTCTATATCCTTATTTCTATAAATTTTATATACTACTGATTAGATACTCTATTATCTCTCATCAGTTCATTTTCTGGGTTTTAAAGTGATGTCGTTAGGCTGTCAAATTTTTGCAAAGAAACTTCTTCACCCAATTTAAATTCGTCGTGTTAAACTTATACTTATTGATTATGTCGTGCTATGAATATGTTTGAATAAAATATTATTATTTTACAATTAATATCCAATTATATTGGGTGTATTTATAGTTGTCACAGATAATTATTTCATTTATTTATCTTTAATCTAAGGATATCGTTTTATAAGGGATTTCATCTCTATTTACATTTCATTGACAATTCATTGTTGTTATGCACCAATTCACTCTTATGTGGTGTATATACTATCCTTTGGAATATTATATCATGAATCCCTTTATTCTCATGATATTATAAAGTTATGATTAAATGTTATTCCTCAATTATTCGTATTCAATCATATCTTTGTTTGTCAAAAAACTCATTAACTAAAATATAGTTTTAAATGTATTAAAGATTTATTCTTCTAAATATTTATCATTAATGACCATTTTTTTAAAATGGGTTTTAGGATTTATTTATATGGACATTGATGTTTTAAAATGATAATTTATTTAAAAGCTTCAAAGTGGTATGAGACACTTTGATTCAAAAACCTCTTTATTGAATGTTTTAAATGGTTTAGATAATGGTTTGATTAAGAATTGATTATGTCAATATATTGAAATGATATATTGTTATTGTAATGTGGAAATGTTATTAGTGAAATGTTTATATTTACAATATCTTAGGTGTTATTATTTTATAATGGTACTTGGGAAAATGAAGGGTGGTGTTGTGATAAACCCGGATGGGTGGTTACATTATATCCTCCAATTCATTGGGTATGGAAGTCAGTCATATGGCTATTCCATTTAGTGATATGTTTGTATGTTGATTTTATGGTTATTCCACTTAAGAATATTTATGTCCCAAGTTACCTTTATATGTTATGTGTTCTTCATATGGGATTTATGGTAATATCTTGGTCACAAAATAGTAATCAATGAACTTTTATTCATTAAAGAGTATTTACTACTTCATAAAGGTTAAAATTATTACTTATGATAAAGTATTAATGGTTTACTTGTTATTTTGAAAAATGAACAGTTTTCCTTCTTTGTGTATCCCTTACTGAGCTTTTTATGCTTATCCCAAGTTTTGAAATGTTTTTCACTAGACATTAAGATGAATAGTGTCAAGGATGAGATCAAGGAAAAGTCTTGTTTTCTAAGACATGGAAATAGACATGGCTCTATTTTTCAAGAGTTTTTATTTTTTGAATAAAATGGAAAGTGAGTAGAAATGCCTACTTTGAAATTTTTGAGATGTAATGAAATTGTTATGCCTAATTCTTTAAAAATCTAAACCTGAAAAGATCATCAATGTGAATTATTCATTTAATTGAAGATTATGTAATGTTTAAGGTAGGTTCCTTATAGTTGGTATTAGAGGTCGGTTTAGATAACTTTAGAGGTTAGGGTATTATTTATGCATAAGTGACATAACCATAATGGTTTGCATATTAGAAAGAGTCATATTTATCTTAGATAAATTGAACGAGTTTAAGATAACATGAATATGTATATCGTAGTATTTACCCTCCTCACAAGATATTATATTATGATTTAACAGATATACTCACACTGTCCTTTTTGGTTTTAGTAAATAGTAGGATCTATCATGAACCAAAGTAATAGTGGATGTGATAAAAACTGTAATATTTTTCTGAATGAGCAATTGAATGAAATAGGATCTATAATGAGAAATCTTGTGCTAATTCTAAACCAACTATCTGGAGTTGTGATTAACCACATGAACCTTTGTGATTTTTATAAGGCATCATATATGCCTGAAATAAATCCCTATAGAAGTTCAGGTAATAATCATAAAGGTAAGTATGTTCAAAATCCTATGTGTCAAGGATGTGGAAAGAAACACTTAGGAAAATTCTTTAAAGGGACGACCAGATTCTATAGATGTGGTAATGAAGGTCATAAAGCAAGAACCATCCTTTAAAAAAGGAAGCATCCAGTTGACTCCAGGAAAGGGAAAGAAGTTATTTTTGAAGGATCAATTGAATTTTTTAAATGTGGTGCTCTTGGTCATTATACAAATAGATATCCTAGGAAGAAGGTTTGGGAATGGGATCACCAATATCGTAAAAATATATCTTTACCAATTACTAATTCCATTCCAATTTAAGATGATGAAACTAACAATGACCAATAAAAGGTATGAATTATTTCTTAGATGATGTTTTTGACATTATTGAATCTCAGGATATGATTCATGATTTTTTTTAGGAAAGGAGTATTCAGAATAAGTTGGCAAAGAATGGTTAATGGATCATGAAGAACGTTGTAAGAAGTCAACATATAATGGATTCAAAATTTATGGTAGATTTTAATATGGCGAAATGATTAACAGTATTAAGTCTCTTTTGATGATGGGATTATATCAGAAGTCTTTTTATAGTATGTGTAACTATAAAGTTTGATATATAAATATGTTATTCAAGGAATAATTATCTTTTCTTTTGTAGAGTAATGGTTGAAATTATATTTTTGAATAAACTCTGTTTTTTATGGACATAAGGTGATTTGGGTTATTTATGGAAATTATTAACCTATCATAGGGAATATGTGATTAGGTAAATTACACTTCAATATGAGACTTTAAGAGTAGTCAATGTTATTTGGAGATAAATGTTATTATTTATTATGGAAGACTATGCGATAAAATCCATATGAGTTTTGGGTTTTAATGTTAGTTTGGATTATTTTGAATAATTTTTTGGACAAATATTTATTGAATGGTCTTTGTTGAACATTGGGTATTTTTTGACAAACTTTAGAGATTAAGAGTAGTTTTTATTTTTGTAAAAGATTATCCTTTTTAAGGATTATCTAATGATATAATAACCATTTTGGTTCTTTTTGATGTCTAGAGGAAAGAGAAATATGCAGTTCATCTTTTGTGGATTATGTGATACTCTAGAAGCTGATTCTAGTGCTTTTAATGTGACCAAGTCAGTTTGAGTACTCATCATTTGGATATGATATGAGTTTGTGGTAGAAATTTAGTAAAGTATGAAAGTCAACATGACATGTAATTATGTTTCCTTATGTTTTTATTTAAGATCATAAATAAATTCCTCAATCAAAAGTAACTTAAATAAAAAACGTTATCTGTTAACTTTTCTTACAGGGGAATCAAGGACCGTTTAGCCCATAAAAAGTTTGTGATTTTCTAGGGGTTAACATTCTCATAATAATGTTTTATATCACTCTCCAATAGAACTTGATGGTTTTTTCTTCTATATCCATGTTTTCATACATGGAATCCTAGTTTGGGTTTTCTCAGGTGACCTTTGTACTTCTCTTTCTTTCTTTTAAAGTGGTAGTTTTAATGAATTTTTTTTTCAATGTGGGACATCAAATTAAGCTTTCAAGAAATATTTTAAAATTTTGAGGGTGAAATATAAAAAGGGGGGGAAGGATGTAACATCCCACGTAAATAAATAATATGAAATTTTCATATTTATTAATATTTGTGAATTAAATAGTAATTTTACTTTAAAGGGGATGCTATGTTCGATAGCATACCTGATACAAAACAACAGGTTTCTTTGAAATCATAAGTTTCACACAACACTGAGTGATGCTGAAAATAATAATATAATATTATTTTAAATGGTAATTAATTCCTAGTCATTCTATGACATCACTGCTTTTTATTACACAATTAAACATAATTTATTACATAAACTTCATTTGATACAACATAGAAAATCGAGAGGTCTAGTGTCTTTGGGGCTTAGGATCATTACATAAAAACTTAAAACATGAAAAAAACATCTTTAATTAAAACTTCCTTTGCATGACCACTACATTCCCTCGTACTTAGCATTGCATGGGATAACCTGAGGACATGCAAAAGGAAAGGGTGAGCTATAAATCCTAGTAAGGGAATAAAAATTTAGTAACATGGAGAATACAATATATGTTAGACTATACGAATATCATTAGAGAAAAATAAAATCATAAACATAAAAGGATCATAAAGCATGATAATCATAACATGGAAATGTGGCAACGACACTTAAAATGGAATTAGCATGAGCCAATACTCACTGCACATGGAGCATGAGTAAATCCTCATTGCACACGAAGCAAGAGTAAAACCTCACTGCACTTGAATTAGAATGAGTAAACACCCATTGCACATGACGTATCATGATACTATTCTTAACCCAATGCATTGGAGCTCTATAAGGGTGCACCCTTCTTAAACATTTCATTTCATACATAAGTGTGCCACATGTATCATATAACACCGATTCAAAAAACATAATCATTTATTCCACAATAAATAAATGTGGAATTCATACATGGAACTTTATAATCAATATGTAAATGTGCATAAAGGTGAATACCCTTGATAGAGAAATGGGCATGGTATTTACTATACAATGACATTGGATTAGAAAATCGGTGCAATTTCAGCTGCGTAATAGCATGATGTAAGAATTCATAAAAATGGTTGATGAGAGAGAAAGGGGTGTCTTGTCATATGTACATGAAATGGTAATTAAGGGGGTCATATATATATATCTTCCAACAATTGAAATGGAATTTAGAGTCATGATATAAAAAATTTCTTGAATGTAAAAGAAGAGAGAGAAATTTATTTCAGAATTTCGGCATAGTAACGGATGAATATGGGAGGCATTTAGTGGGAGATAAAGGGGCCTCCTATAATTCAAACATAAATAAGGCAGTATGGGGGATGTGCAAAACCATTCCCAAACATTTATAATTGAAATTAAAAGGCATAAAAAATAACAAAAATTAGACAAAAATGAGAACGGAAGAAAAAAACCCTTACTTGGAAGTGTGCTTCCAAAGGCTTGAGAGAGGATTCTTGGGAGCTTGGGGAACCTTGGGAGGAATCTCGAGAGAGTAGGGCATAGGTTGGATGAACTCCAAAGTCTTTGAGTAAGGAGTAAGTGGGAGCTTTGGTGCATTTATATAGGAAAGGTGAGGGAATTCTTTATTATTTAGGTTTGGGACACCTCATAGTAAACAAATCCATACCAAAAACCATCGCATGGTTTCTGCCCATGGTTTTTGGAAAATGGAAGTGGAAAAAAATAAATTATAAGTCCAAATTCCAAACTTCTTAAAATAATGGGGTTACTTATGTGGAGCTAAGTCACACTCCCAAGGAAAACAATTTAAAAAGACAAGACGTTTAATAAGTCTTGAAGGGTCCATTAATGCTTTGTAAAAGAATTCAAACAAACCCAAAATAACATTATTTTAATGTTAAAACATATATTTTCCGAACATAAGTCTTATTGTATTTTATTACATCACTATTGGGTCATTATGATGTCATAAAACACATTATATATTTAAACAGTATTTAATTTTTACCCAAAAATTTTATTATCTCATAAAATTATGAAAAATTCACCATTGGATAATTTCGGTGTCCTAATTCCAGAAATAATATTCATTTTATCTAAATAATTTTATAAATATATTATTTTTCACTTTTAACATAAAAACCGACATTTATCAAAAATTCATGGGGTTTGAAAAAAATGGCTTTGAAACCTTAATAAAAATTACTATTGCATTCATAAAATTATATAATCATTTATATTTAAAAAATTTACAAATAATAATAATATTTTATTAAAATATTATATATTTCAAAAATCTATTAATTCATCAAAATAGATTTCTTAGTTGAACATTAACTAAAAATAATATTTGTTCTTTAAAAATGATTTACAAGGTAACAATAATAAAATGAAAGTATATTAATTATTATATACAAGAATGATGTACTTATCCATAGTGATAAGGTCTTGTTACATAACCCCTTATAACACATTCATAAGACTGAAGAGTAAGGTGTGTGATGGTGACAGACTCTTGGTGTGGCTCGGATAAAATTGCTCGTGTGGTAATCTCTATCAACTCCCACTTCTCTTATAGGTGGCCTCGCTCGAGCTTATCCTATTGAATCTCAGCTTGGGATTGGTCATGAGTGAAGCCCAATGAAACCACCTCTTTTCCGAGATTTGACAAATGGGCTTCATATGGGGCACAACTACTAGATGAGGCCATCGCTTCCTTTGTCTGAGTAAATTAGATTCACTAAAGACCTATATTTATCATAATCATGTAATCACTGTTCAATGGCTATATTAAAAATGGTCACAATTCATAACAGTACATTAAAATCCAAAAACATAAAACCACATAAGTTGGCATTTTATATAAACATTTTACATAAAGAGACATTTAATTTGATCAAGAGGGATTTCCATTAATTAATCTTTGGGTCATTACAATCCTCCACCCTTAAAACATTTCTCCCTCGAAGTTTCCTTTTCTCACACTAAAACAGATGTGGGTAACTCTGCTTCATCATTTCCCCCAATTCCCACTTTGCTTCTTCAAACTTGTTCTTTTTTCACAACACCTTGACAAGGGGTATTGTCTTATTTTGTAGAACTTTTTCTCTACGATCTAGGATCTTCACTTATTTCTCCTCATAAAAAATATCATCCTATAACTGTACCACCTCTAAAGAGAGTACATGTGAAGGGTCTGATATGTACATTCTTAAGAGGGATACATGAAAGAAATATTGTACTTAGGCCATGGTAGGTGGAAGTGTTAGTCGATAGGCCACAGCCCCGACACGATCAAGAATCTCGAAGTGGCCGATGTACCTTGGACATAGCTTCCCTTTCATTCCAAAACTCATGACCTTCTTCCATAGAGATATGCGTAGAAAAACCATGTCTCCATCTTTAAACTCATGGTCTCGTCGATGGTTATCTGCATAACTCTTCTGTCGACTCTGGGATACCTTGATATGTTGTTGAATGGTATTCACCTTCTCCACAATTTCTTCGACCATTTTTGGTCCAAGTAGCTTATTCTCACCGACCTCATCCCAACACGCCGGTGTTTTGCACCTTTTCCCATAAAGGGATTCATATGTTTCCATTTTCATGGTCGAGTTGAAACTATTATTATAAGAGAACTCAACCAGAGGAAGATGTTGATCCCATCCTCCTTTAAAGTCTATTGAGAATGTTGTCAATATGTCCTCAAGTGTTTGGATAATCCGCTCGGATTGGACATAATTTTAAGGATGATAGGCCGTACTGAAGTTTAGTTTATTATTCAGAGCAAGTTGAAGACTCTTCCAAAACATAGAGGTGAATCTTGGATATCTAACTGACACAATAGATAGTGGTACTCCATATAGCCTTAACACTTCTTTGATATATATCTGTGCAAGTTGATCCAATGAGAAATCTTCCTGAATAACAATGAAGTTTGCAGCATTTGTAAGATGATCCACAACAACCCAGATTTCATTATTCCTTTGGATGTCTTTGGAAGTCCACTGACAAAGTCCATGGTGGTGTTTTCCCATTTCCATTCTGGTATAGGCAATAGTTGCATCATCCCCTTAGACTTCTACCTCTGTGCCTTCACTTTCTGACACACCAGGCACTTTGATGTATATTTAGCGATCTTCTTCTTCATATTATCCCACAAATAATGCTCTCAGATATCTCGATACATCATTGTGTTTCCTCGTTGAATAGAGAAATTCAAACTGTGTGCATCATCTAAAAGTTCCTTCTTCAGCTCTGGACCTGATGGAACACATAGTCTTTTCCCAAATCTCACTATTCCTTCTTCATTAACATTAAACTCTAAGGATTTCCCTTTTTCAGTAGCTTCCACTTTTTCCTAAATTTCCACATCAACATTTTGAGAATCTTTTAACCTTTACAAAAGTGACAGTTGAGGAATCATTTGTGAAAGGATTGATGATGTTACAATCTTTATGATTCCCATGTCCATCTTTATCAAATCTATGAATATTGGATCCTTTTAAATTCTCATAAATGATAGAATTGCTGGGTCCATTCTACTTAGGGCATCTTCCACCTTGTTATCTTTCCTAGGGTGGTAATGGATTGAGCAGTCATGGTATTTTATTAGCTCTAACCATCTTCGTTGGAGCATGTTAAACTCTTTTTGTGTGAATATATATTTGAAGATTTTGTGGTCCGTATATATTTCACACTTCCCCACAAAGAGATAATGCTTCCAAATTTCAAAGAGAGGATCACTACAGCCGACTCAAGGTCATCTGTTGGATAGTTCTATTCATAAACATTCAATTGCATTGAAGCATAGGCAATTTATTTTTCATTTTCCATCAACACGCATCCTAGGCCCTTCTTCAAAGCATCACTGAATACCACAAAAATTTCTCCACTTGTGGGTAAAGTGAGCACAGGCACAGTGATAAGCCTCTTTTTCAACACCTTGAAGCTTTAATCGCATTCATCACTACAAGAAAACTTTACTCCCTTCTGAGTTAGCTTGGTAAGAGGGTTATACAATTGTAAGAAATTTCTCACAAATCCTCAATAATATCAAGCTAACCCTAAGAATCTATGGATATCTATTACCGATGTTAGACTCGGCCACCCCTCAATTTCATCTGTTTTAGAGGGATCCATAGATATCCTATTGTTTGTGATGATATGGCCCAAGAATGAAACCTCCTTCAACCAGAACGCACACTTTTTGTACTTTTCATAGAGCTTCTCCTTCCTCAAGGTCTCTAGTATAGTTCTCAGATGCTCCTCATGATCCTCATTGGTTTTGGAGTATATAAGAATATAATCTATAAAGACTACCACAGATTTGTCTAGGTAATCTCTAAAGATTCTATTCATCAAGTCCATGAAGATTTCTGGAGAATTAGTGAGTCCAAAAGGCATTACTATGAATTCATAGTGCTCGTATCTTGTATGAAAAGCATTCTTGGGGATATCCTCCTTCTTCACCCTTACTTGATAATATCCCGACCGAAAATCCACCTTGGAGAAGTATTTTTCTCCACATAGCTAATTGAACAAGTCATCAATTCGTGGGAGAGGATACTTGTTCTTTATCGTGATTTATTTTGAGCTCATGATAATTGATGTAAAGGCACATTGACCCATCATTCTTCTTGATGAAGAGGAATGGTGCACCCCATGGTTAATCACTTGGGCGTAAAAACCCTATATCCAGATTCTCCTGTAGTTGTTTCTTCAGCTCCTCAAGCTTCACAATAGCCAGTATATACAGATTCTTGGATATTGGTAACGCCCTAGGTATATGTTCAATTGATAATTCAACATCTCTTCTAGAAGGAAGACCAAACAATTCCCCGGGAAACACTTTAGAGAATTCCCTCACAATAGGCAAGTCCTCTAGGATGGTTGCATCCTTAGACTCAATCATCAGAGACAGATATGCATGCTCATAGGTCAATAATATCCATGCTTGATATTATAGATCTAAAGAATATTCGTCTTCCTCCTTGTACTTGTAATGAATTGGGGGTTGATTCTCCATATGGAGAGTGATTTCCCTCTCACAGCAATTTATGTTGGCTCTATTTAAGGAAATCCAATCCATGATAATAATTGCATAAAATTCTACTATATCAAGTATGATGAGGATTTCTAGGATGTTTAAGCCACATATTATGATATTGGAGGATTTATATTCCTGGGATGCAATGATTTCACCATTTTTCATACTCACTGACATCTTCACTTCAATGATTTGTGGTGGTGCTGGGATTATTCTACTGAACTTTCGAGATATAAAAGAATGCGTAGAACCTGAATCGAAAATTATGTTCTCTATTAATAAATAAATAACTAGTGTACCTATCACCACTTCTTTGTAGAGGTTCTCTTCGGCAGTAGTGATGGAAAAAGCTCTCCCTTGCTTCCTTGGAGGTTGTTGGTTTCCTCCGAAAACCCTTGTCTTATGGAAATGGTTTTCAAGAATCCCTGGTTCTTTGTAGTTATAGCAATGAACCATGTGTTGAGGTTCAAATGGAGCATTCCTCTCCTCTATCACACCCGCGGGTCTTTCATGCATACAGTTTACAGTGAGGTGCCATTCTCTTCCACACCTAAATCATTTCCTTGTCCCCTTCAGGCAATTTCCAAGGAGCTTCTTTCTACACCTTTGGCTAGTGGGGTGCTACATCTTCATAACATCATTATATTTATCCATCGGACTGCCAGTATTGAAGTACCCCTTATGTTTCTTATCCCCATGATACCCTTAAGATTATTCGATCACCATTTCGACCTTGAGGGAACATCAGAAAATTTCCTTATAGTGGTCGAAGTCATCAATCTTCGTTGCTTTCCAGAGGCAAGGTTTCAACCCACCAATGAAGCGGTCAACCTTGCATTAAGGGGTATCGACAAATCCGGAAGTGTATCGTGCAACCATTTTGATGTTTTCCTCATACACTCTAACAGATCTGTCGCCTTTTTTCTTGAGGGAAAGGAAGTCCCTTTCCATCTTAAGTCGTAGGGTGCACGGAAAATATTTATTGAAAAACATCTTCTGAAAATCCTTCAATTCCAATGCATCAATCTACTCCTAAAGCTTCGTATTTTTTTATCAACGTCCACCATTTATCAGCTTCACCCTCTATACTATAAGCAGCTAGGAGAACATTCTCTTGTTTATAACATTGAAGGATGGCGAAGATCTGTTCAATGGAGTTGATCCATTGTTCAGTGATTGAAGGATCAGATGATCCATTAAAAGTATGAGGCCTTTGTCCCATGAAGCTCCTGATAGCGACAAGTTATTTCTTGGGGGGGGGGGGGGGGGTTGAAAGTTCCCCTTGACCCGTGTTTCTATTCAAATCATGAGTTATTTGAGTGATAAGTGTGACAAAGTTTGTGATTCCCTCTCCCATTGGATTGGGAATCTCATATGTAAAATCATCACATTGATTTTCACATCGATTGTTAGCCCGAGCCCTCCTATTACCTTCCATTGGAAAGAATAAAAGGAATGTTAGGGGTAACACATAAAGGTAAATACAAGGAAAAACTGATGACTTATAAATAACTCATATTTCCTTAACATATGAATCTATTGGCTTCAGTCTATGTTATCCATGATATAATTTCTAACATATATTCTTAGGGAATTTTTTTGTCCCTTAATAATGGTTCATACTAAGCTTTTGAATTTACCAAATCATATCCCTCGATAATGTCATAACCAAAAGTGCAGTAAGGCCCGTTGTTGTGCACCGGTTCCCAATCGAGTCTATCTCAAAGCTGTGTTTTTGGGTTTTACCCCTAGGATACATCTATGATAGATCCACCTCTACCTGCTCGTATCTAGACAGGGATGTATTTGCTTTATAAACCACTTAATCAGTACTCACTAAAACTTTGGGATGTTTTTATAATACTTAGTCATATCTCTAAGACTTTACTAGGGTTCTCTAATCATAATACCAAAAATAACTAAACCTATCCTCTGATACCAACAATGACAACCCTACTTTTTATTACACAATTAAACATACTTTATTACATAAAATTAATTTGATACAACATAGAAGATCTAAAGGTATAGTTTATTTGGGGCTTAGTATCATTACATAACAACATAAAACATGAAAAAAACATCTTTATTGAAAACTTCCTTTACATGACCATTACATTCCCTTGTACTTTTCATTGTATGGGATAACCTGAGGACATGCATAAGTAAAGGGTGAGCTATAAAGCCCAGTAAGGGAATAAATATAGAGTAACATGAGGAATAAAATACATTATAGACAATAGGAATATCATTAGAGCACAATGGAAGCGTAAACATAAAGGTATGATAAAGCATTATAATCATAACATGGAAATGTGGCAACAACACTTAACATGGAATTAGCATGAGCCAAAGAACATTGCACAAGGAGCATGGGTAAATCCTCATTGCACATAAAGCACGAGTAAAACCTATTTTCACTTGAATTAGAATGAGTAAACACCCATTTCACATGACGTATCATGATACTATTCTTAACCTAGTGCATTGGAGTGCTATATGGTCACACACTTCTTAAACATTTCATTTCAGGCATAAGTGTGCCACATGGATCATATAACATGGATTCATAAAACATAATCTATTATTCCATGATAAAAGATTGTGGAATTAATACATGGAACTTTATAATCAATAAGTAAATGTGCACAAAGGTTAATACCCTTGATAGAAGAATGGGAATGGTACTCACTACACAATGACATTGTTTTAGGAAATCTGTGCAATTTCGGCAACGTAACGACGTGACGTAAGAATTCATAAAAAAATTTATGAGAGAGAAAGGGGTGTCTCATCATATGTACATGAAATGGACAGTATGGGGGTCATATAGATATATGTCCCATCAAGTGAAATGGAATTTAGAGTCATGATACAAAATAATTTCTTAAATGTAAAAGAAGAGAGAGAAATTTCGTTCTGAATTTCGGCATAGTAACGGGTGTACATGGGAGGAATTTAATGGTATATAAAGGGGTCTCCTATCATTCAAACATAAAGAGGGAATTATGGGGGAGGTGAAAAAAGATAACCAAAATTTATAATTGAAATTATAAGGCATAACAATTTAATGAAAATTAGACAAAACGAGAAAGGAAGAAAAAACCCTTACTTGGAACTGTGCTTCCAAAGGATTGAGAGAGGCTTGAGAGAGGCTTCTTGGGAGCTTGGGGCACCTTGGGAGGATTCTAGAGAGAGTATAATAGTGGTTGGAATAACTCCAAAGGATTTGAGTGAGGAGGAATTGGGATCTTGGGTGGGTTTATATAGGAAAGGTGAGAAACTTCTTTATTATTTAGGTTTTGGACACCTCACATTAAACTAATCCAAACCACAAACCATCCCATGGTTTTTGCCTAAGGTTTTAGGAAAATGGATATGGAAATAAATACTTTATAAGGCCAAATTATGAAATCTTAAAATAATGGGGTACCTTATGTGGAGGTGATTCATACTCCCAAGGAAAACAATTTAAAAATATTAGATGTTTAATTAGCTTTCAAGGGTCCATTAATGCTTTGTAAAATAAATAAAACAAACCCAAAATCACATTATCTTAATGGTAAAACATACATTGGAATTTCATAAGGCTTATATTATTTTATTACATGACTATTGGGTCATTCTGATGTCATAATACACATTATATATTTAAACAGTATTTAATTTTTACCCAAAAATTTGACAGTCTCAGAAAATTATGAAAAATTCACCATTGGATAATTTTGACATTCTGATTATTCTATATATGTTAATTTTCACTTTTAAAATAAAAACCGACATTTATCTAAAATTCATGGGTTTTGAAAAAAATGGCTTTCAAACCTTAATAAAAATTACTATTGCATTCCTAAAATTATACAATCATTTATATATTAAAAAATTATAATAATAATAATATGTTATTAAAATATTATTTAATTCCATAATCAATTAATTCATCAAAAAATATTTCTTAGTTGAACATTAACTAAAAATACTATTTGTGCTTTAAAAACTATTTAAAAGGTAACATTAAAACAATGTATGTATATTCATTATTATATACAAAAAATAATGTACATAACCATAGTGATAAGGTCTTGTTACATAACCCCTTATAACACCAGCATATGACTGAAGAGTAAGGTGTGCGATGGTGACAGACACTTGGGGTAGCTAGGATAACATTTCTCGGGTGGTAATCTCTATCAACTTTCACTTCTCTCGTAGGCGTTCCTGGTCGATCTTAACCTGTTGAAGCTCAGCTTGGGCATGGTCAAGAGTGAAGCCCAATGATGCCACCTCTTTTCCATGCTTCAAAAAATGGGCTTCATATGGGGAACGTCTACTGGATGAGGCAATCGTTTCCTTTTTCTGACTAAATTAGATTCGTTAAAGACCTATATTAATAATAATCATGTGATCACTTTTCAATAGATATATTAACAACGGTCATAATTTTTAACAGTATTTTAAAATCTAAAAACATAAAACCAAAGAATTTGACATTTTATATAAATATTTTACATAAAGAGACATTTAATTTGATCAAGAGGTATTTCCATTAATTAAAGTTTGGGTCATTACACGTTCTATTGGTGGGAATGAACATAACTAACTACAATATTATTATACATGTTTGATAAATTTTTTTACATTCATCCAATAAAATTTAGAGGTTTAAAATATGAATGAATCTAATTTTAAGCATAATTATTTTTGAAAGGTTGATTTACCACCTTTTGATGGTGAACCCTTTTTAAATCTAGTTTTGGTCACTTTTGTATGTTATATTTGAGAAAATAAAATTCTTCTTTGTAATTGGGACATCAAAATTTACTTTGGGTAAATTTTTGAAATTTTTCTGATAAAATTCATTTTTAATGAATCGTGAAAAATTCGGTATTTTAATTCAAAAGTGCCTTTTAATCTAATTTATTTAAATGGTTAGATTATCTTTTTAATTGGTTTTAAAGTGTAATTAGATTATATTTTTATAATTTAATCCAATTTTTGTACTTTGAATTAATTTCACGATGAAATTGGACATAAACAAGTGTCAATCTTTTGATAGTTAATGTTTTTTAAAAACACGTTATTTATTTTGACAACGAGAATTAATTTTAAAATAATTAATTAAAATTCTATGTTTTGAATTTGGTAAAATAACATAATTTTTTAATTCATAAATTCAACTATATCTTAGGATGAATTTTTGGTATTTTTCTGAAAAACATCAATTTTTGATGAATAGTGAAATAACTTAGTAGTAGTTAAAAAACCAACTTTTTCATTTAAATGAAATTTTACCGCTTCGGTGAATTGAATTTTGAAAATTTGGAAAACATGGTTGTTATTACTAAGTAAAATGTGGTTCAATAAGATGAATATAATTTTTTTTGTGAATAGTATCTTTTTGACTTTTATTTACCACGGTTAAAGGTAAATAGGCTAATTCAAGGTAAAAAAAATATTATAATAATACAAAATTACCATAAAAATTGTCCTAAAGTTATTGGATGAGTCATAGATGGCCATGGGAATCCCTGGGTCAATTTGGGGACCCCATAAAGCCACTTATGAGTGATAATGACATTTTATTTTAATTAACTTAAAATAAAGGCAAAAATGGGATAAAAATAGCTTGTAGTGAATTAATTTTTTAAAAGGGGTTATATAAGTCATCCTTTAGACTATAAATATTCATTGGAAATCTAAAAATATTTCCTACATTATGGTATTTTTTATGATTTATAGACCTAAAATTAATTAAATTATTTATGATAAAATAATGATGTAATATTTACCTTATTAATAAATGATTTAAATAAATATGATTATAAATATTAAAAAAATATCCAAAACCTGTCCAATTCTTATTGGATGATTTTATTTCTACTATGATTCATCTTATCTTCGACTTTAATTAGTTTTGGACCTTTAGAAACCGAATATCATTATATAATAAAATAATATTTTCACACTTTCCTAAAGCGCCCATCCTCCCCCTTATAAAAAGAACTCACTTCTAACTCATTCCCCACACCTATCAAGCCCTTTGGGTCATCCAAACCCTGCCCAAATAAGTACTAAATATCCCTATTCTCCTCTTAGAATCCATACCTTAGGCATAAGGAACTTCAAGAAATAATTTTGGTTCAAACGAAAGTGAGTTAACCAAATTAATGGTAACTGTTTCTCTTAACTTCTTTTCATTTATTTTAACTCTCCAAACCCTAAACTATTTTTATTCCTTTAATTTATAACAAAACCAGTATCCTCAATATACTATTATGTTGTTATGAGAAGGATTATTACTACACTTACACACACCTCCATCTAATGGGTTAAGAACATACAGTTTTTGTGGATAGAAAACTAATGCCCCACAAAATGATGATTGTTCAAATATCTCCAACCACCTGTCATGGTGGCCATTATGATGGAACATTATTTATATATGATATAAATTATGTTTTTTTCTATATTATTCTGTAATTTTTATTTACAAATATACCTTTATGATTCCCAATATGTGTAAACACGATAATTTCATTTGAGGAAGTGTGGACAACCGCCCCCTTAAAGCGATATGATTCATTTATGAAAAACATGGAACGTATAAAGGATGGAGTTAATGAAATTATGTAACATATATATCATATTATATTATATAGTAATTATAATATACCTATTTATTATTATGTTTTCATTTTGTTAATTATAAAATAGAAATGAAAGTAGTGTTCATGCGTACGTACGACTTACCATCTCCATGTACTGTGCGTCTCATTTCAAAACTCCAAATGATATAGAATATTATAAATACATATACACTAGATACATATGATATATAAGATATATATATCATGAATATCATTTTGTAGATAATGTAATTTCTACTACATGGACAATTTGTAAATATAACAAGTTCCTTTTTTACTAAAGATCCGAACATCGACCAAATGTTTTCTATGAACTCAAATAATTCAATAATTGTTATAGTAGAGTAATAATTAATATAAAAGGTATAACAAAAATTAAAAATTTTCTTATGGAATTAGTGATTAAATTAAGTTTATTATTCAGGAAGAACACAGAACATACAAGTCAAGTCGGACATGAGGTAAGGGGTTTCTCGTCTCACTTTTAATTCTGTGAGATTTCCATTTTTTGCCACTAATTTATTAAATGTTGTGTATTGTGTACATACATTTGATATATATTATAATTATTCTATTTATATTCATGTTATTATTTGAATAATTTTGTGTTTATTTACTTTTGTTCATATGACTTGATTGATTACAACGTGGTAAGGGATTTTCGTCTCACTTTTTATTCCCATGAGATTAATTCTATATTTGCCACTATTTCATTTTGGGTTGTGTATGTATTGAAAATTAATTTTTCATTTGTTTAATATCCTTTATTTTATGTTTATTTACATCTTCATTATATGATCTTTCTTTCCGGGGGTGTTTGTTTCGTATGTTACCAAATCTCTAAGGGAACCTTTCACCCTCTTCTTTTTAAAAGACTTCTTTTTGTTACATATTTTAATTTAATTCTTAAAATGTTGGGATATGTTCCTATATATCTTTATTTCTATAAATTTTATGTCCTAGTGTTTAGATACCCTTTTCTCTCTCATCAATTCATTTTCTGGGTTTTAAAGTGACGTCGTTAGGCTGTCAAATTTCTGCAAGGAAACTTCTTCCCCCAATTTAAGCTCTTTGGGTTAAACTTATACTTCTTGATTATGTTGTGCAATGAATATGTGTGTATAAACTATTATTGTTTTACAATTAATATCCACTTATATTTGGTGTATTTATATTTTTCACACATAATTATATCATTTATTTATCCTTAATCTAACGATACCATTTTAATAATGGATTTCATCTCTATTTACATTTCATTGGGACTTCATTGTTGTTATGCACCAATTCACTCTTATATGGTGTATATACTATCCTTCATAATATTATATCATGAATCCCTTTATTATCATGATATTATAAAGTTCTTATTAGATGTTATTTCTCAATTATTTTTATTCAAGCATCTCTCTATTTGTTAATAAACTCTTTTACCAAAATATAGTTTTAAATGTTTTAAAGATTTATTCTTCTAAATATTTCTGATTAATGTCCATTTTTTAAAAATGGTTTTTAAGAATTATTTACATGGAAATTAATGTTTTCAAATGATAATTTATTTAAAATATTCAAAGTGTTATGGGACACTTTGATTCAAAAATATCTTTATTAAATGTTTTAAATGGTTTTGAAATTGGTTTGATTAAGCCTTTATTATGTCAATATCTGGAAATGATATATTGTAATTGCAAGGTGGAAATGTTATTAGTGAAATGTTTTTATTCACAATATTTTATGTGTTATTATTTTTTAATGTAACTTGGACAAATAAAGGGTGGTGCCGTGATAAACTAGGATGGGTGGTTACGTTATAACCTCCAATGCATTGGGTATGGAAGTCGACCGTTTGGCTATTCCATTTAGTGATATGTGTATAATATGACTATATGGTTATTCCACTTAAGAATGTTTATGTCCCATGTTACATTTATAAGTTATGTGTTCTTTATATGGGGTTTATGGTAATATCTTGGTTATAAAAGGGTAAGCAATTATCTTTTATTCAGTGAAGAGTATTTACTACTTCATAAAGGTGAAAATTATTACTTATGATAAAGTATTAATTGTTTACTTGTTGTTTTAAAAAACTAACAGTTTTCATTCGCTGTGTATCCCTTACTGAACTTTTTAAGCTCATCCCATGTTTTGAAATGTTTTTCACATGACTTTAAGATGAATAGTTTCAAGGAAGATATCAAGAAAAAGTCTTGCTATCTAAGAAATTGAACTAGACATGACTCTTTTTTTCAAGAGTTTTTATTTTGTGAATAAAATGGAAACTGGTTAGAAGTGTCAACTTTGAATTTTTGACATGTAATGAGATTTTTATTCCAAATTCTCTAAAACTCTAAACCTGAAAAGATCCTCAACTTGAATTATTCATTTAAGTCAAGTTTATGTAATGTTTAAGGACGAGTCCTTATATATAGCCTCCACAAAACCAACATAATCCATATAAAAATACCAACCTTTGATAGGAGCATGTTTTCTAGGATTTACATGTTTTGTTATATAAACCTTTTAGAAACGTATTTTGGATGAATTTTGATAAACAAATTTAATGTGAACTCTTAAAATCATCCACTTTATATTAGTATTATTACCATCCTTTCTAGAGTCACTAGTTTTAGATGATTTCGGCGTGATGTTGTTGTTCCTGAAATTTACAGTTTTCTAAATATAATAGGATTTAGCTAAAAAGATTTTAATCATGATATGAATATTCATATTTTATTATTATCTATCATTTTGAAATATTTTTTAAACCTTATAATAAGATTTTCTTTTGAAATCTAAAAACATAATTACTTCAAAAACATTCCCATATTTGGACATTTATTTTTTATCACTATTTCCTGAATTGTATAATTCATCATTAGTTTTGTAAATATTTTCAATATCGGAAATATATTCTATTTAGCCTTAAATATTTCTTCCATATTGATTTAATTATTATTCTCAATTATAATAATCTCGATTAAGTCCTTAATCCAATTAAATAATATATATATTTCTTCATCAATATAAATTCCTTTTAATTAGATAAATAATTTTCTTTCTTTAAAATTATAATTCTTTTTTCAATATTGATATCATTAAGAGATACTCATTAAATTATCTCTTCAGAAAGAAATATAACTTTATCAATTTTTCATCAATTTCTTATCATCTTTTAACAGTAGATGATTTTTCATAATTTTCTTTTTAAATGATCAGTTCCTTAATATCATCATCACTAGAAGTTTCATCTTCAACTTCATCTTAAACACCTTTACTTTCCTTAGACATGAAGCTTCCCCCTTAAAATTTATAAAAATCATTACCCTTTTAATTAGAATAATCATTTTAATTAAGGTCTTTATTCTTATAAAATATTCAAGGATAAACCACTTTCCATCTCTATCATCTTTATTTTTTGATTTTGGAAAACATATGGGAAACTCCCAATTGAACCGTGCTGGATACATTTAAATGGGATAATTACCATATACATTCCAGTCCATACTCTAATTTTATTGAGAAAATAGAAATTTATTTATCAAACATCTCCACTAAATCTTCTTCATATTTTGAATGACATGATTCTTATCTAAAAGTAGTCTACCTATTTAACATTTCATATTTTGATGCATTGGAGGAAGTTTTCTATTCAGATATTTTGTTTTACATAAAAGCATCATCTTTTCTAATTTTATATGTTATAATAGTAATAAATAAGTAATACATAGGGCTATCACCTAAATATTTTTATTCAAAAGTAGATATTTTTTTATTAAATGTGTTTGGTAAGATATAAAAGATCATATCTATAATATTAGAGACTTCTAAATTCTCACCACAGTGTCTAATTGTACTCACATATTCATTCACCATCCTAATAAAGATATCAATAGTAGTATAATCATGCTTATGAAGATCACCATATTTAAATTTCAAAAATAATATTTTCACTAAATTAACTTTTTCATAACCCTTATAGCTGTTTGAAATTTATTTAAAAATGAATTTTGTAGTTTAAATTCTTTAAAATATTTTAAATTTACTTTACAGAATAGTGAAAAAATTAGAATATCTAGTATGAAAATAATTCTTACTATTGTTTTTTACTACTCTATTATATAATATCCTTAAGTGTGTATGGGAAATCCATTGGTTTCATATTCTAATACATCATAACTGATAGAAAAAATAAATGACATTGATTTTTCATTCCATAAAAGGTAAATTTTCTTTTCAAATGTAGGAATCTATTTTATATTTATTGAATTAAAATTATCCATTACTGATAATAAAAATTACTAACAATTTATGAGTCATTAGAGATACATAAAACTCTAATATTAAATTGAAACTCACGAATTTGAGGAACCTAATTTTCAAACACAACATATTGAGCCACCTGAAGGATCAAGAAAATATCATTGAGAGTTGGTGAATCATTGATGTATATAATTTTTATGATTAATATAAAATAACCTTCAAAACATGTTTGAGTATAGTGATATATGTTTTCTTCACACCCATATCCATACCAAAAAAAAAGGGAACACAATATATTTACATGGATTACTAATAAATGTGAGAAGGATAGACCTTAGTTTTATATGGATTCATCCTAGATCAAATCACCCACTATAATTAATTTATGATTTCAAAAATCTAGGTATAACATTGATACTCACATCTTGATGTCTCATAACAATTATTCTTGGTATCCTACAAAAAATTTCATCTTTCACTTTATAATTATCAATATTTAGTATTAAAACTGATGTTCCCTCCTCCCCTAAACTACTATAGTGTTGTATATTTTAAGGAATTTTTATTTTTATTCAATTAATTCACAGTTTCATGAACCACTTCAATTTTCATTCAAAAGTCTACAAGGAACACTTTCATTGGATGACCATATACCTAATGTGAAAGATGCCTCCAGAATATGTAAAAGGAAACAGCACATTATTCCTCCTCTCTATCTATTATGAACTTAATTTCCAACACCCATAATATATGTTTAAAATTATATGTGAAAAGGCCTTTCTTCTTCTTCCTCATTAAATAATATTTCATGAAATATTTCATGAATATAATTCTACCATGATTTCCTTCTCTTTTAGTCTCTCACATTTAATAATACCATTATAATTATTCAACATTATTTCTTCTAAGACTCATATAATTTTATTTAAAACTCCTAATACTACTCTTCATAACTACTATAATAACTGAATGTAATAACTATCACATAATTCTAGAATACATCACACTCTCTTCATGAAAAGTTTTACACATTTACACTTTATATATATTCATTCGCCTATTTCTATCAGGGAATCCTTTATTTATGGTATATAATCTCCCAAAAAATACATATGTTATTGTTTTAATTATACCTAAATCAAAATATAAATGATCATGAAAATTATTTCAAATTAAGTTTATATTTCCAGAAATATAATTTGTGTTTATTCTTCATAGTAAAATTTTTCAGGAAACACATATTTTTTAAAAAGAATAAACATGAAAAGTCAACAAGTATGAAAGGCTTCTGTATCTCAGAAGGATAATAGTATTAGGTTAAGATGCTTATTCTTATAAGGTGTTAACTATTTATACAAAGACTTATTCTCATAAGGATTATGATATTCATTCAAAGGCATTTGATCAAAAGTCCTATGATTAATGATTCAACCAAAATACCAACAGATTATACATTATGGGGTGACAGCTCCTTATTTCACACCTTTTGGAAACTTTATTCTTTCATCAAGAAAAAACATTATAATTACACATTATCAAAAATGGACACTAGGGATTCACTATGGAATAGTTTAGTTTCAAAGTTTTTTCATATAAATACTCGAATTCCAAGAACACAATGAAAGTTTTCTATGGTTTAATCATTTCCATTTTAGTTTTCTAAATCGTTATGACCTTATTTAGATATGAAATTATTTTTGTGTGAAATATTAAATACCATTATGAAATATCATAAACATAGATAATAACCCTTTCAAAGATTGTGGTATTAAACATTAACTTAATTTTTCATCAAGAACACTATTACCTAAAGGAATATTCTTTTAATTAAATTTACCTATATTTCTAACCTTGAGAATTAATATTACACAAACTCAACTACCTTTACATTGATCCTATATTTATTTTTTTGTTTCTTAACAAGAGTAAACTCTAATACTTACCATTACGTAATTCCATAAGAATACCCTTATGAAATTCATTTATCATGATTCCTACCATTATGTAACCAAATTCGTTTCTGTTATTCCTTTCATTTTATACCTGTTCACCTTTTTATAACTTACAAAAACTACTCAAATTAATTCCAGTACATTTTTAAATATTCATGCTACAACCATGATCCTAAAATACACTCTTAAATGATTAAATTCATCTATGCATAAAATTAATCATAGTGAAACTTCTATGTTTGAAAATGATTTAAAATTTTAAAATAAAATATACAATACCAATCCTATTAAATCAATATTCTATTAAATTAATTATATAAGGTTAGGATCATCAAAAAATTTCTCATACTTCAATATCAAACAATATTTCCATTTAAGTAGGTTTTTTTCTTCTTTAATTATATAAGCTTTTATTGATTCAAAATTATTATAATATCCTAAGGGAGGCAGTGAATTGTGTACTTTTAAAACACATGTAATTTTAGAATCGGTCATCCTTTGAAACTAGAAATGAGATGTTGTTCCTTATTTCTTAAATAGAATATACATCATAAATTAAAAGAACATGAAATGGTAGTTTTAAAGTGTATTAGAGGAAAATATCCCCATGTTTACTTCTCCAACAAGCCCTCTATTTTTTATTGATTTTCACTAGTTGTCACATTTCCAAGGGATCATGATAGTGAGTTCAAGAAACTATCACTTGTCATAATATCTTTTACAAGTATATGAAATTGGACTAACAGTAAACCTTGAATAACTCCACTCTTGAGTGTTTAGAAACAAATAAATGATCTAATATAGAATTTATCTTTGAAAGCATTCAAATGAAAATTTTGAAATTGATAAATAAAGTGATCATCATTGGTATTGTTGAATAAAATTCAAATAACATTCCTTATGAACAATATAAAATAATATTATAGAGAGTATATTCAAATAACATTGTAGTAGTAAGAAAACATTATGCAGAACATATGTTATTACACACTAGAAAATATAACATGTATTTACTGAATTAATTTTCTAAAAAAAATTTAAAAATTTTTGTACATGAATAAAAAACAACAAGTTGTTATTGTTGTAGAAAGGATAATCTATTCTAAAAAAATAATAAAATGATATAGGTTTTGAGAAATATATTTAAATTTGTGAGATTCTCATTAAATATATCATTAGAGAAAGGGATTGATGATGCTACTGATATATCCATTTTAGAATTAAATAAGAAGAAAATTGTAATTTTTCTAAAAGATATCTAAAAATGTATGAAGATAAATCATGATATTCAAAATACTCATAAATTTTTAAATGTAAATTAATCAAACCCTAATAATCATAACATCAATAGAAATATAGATTAAATTAATCTATTATTATTGATATTCTAAAAAAACATTTGAAATTATTTATTGAGCTATATAATCATCTGAAATTTTTATAGGAATATCAAAAATATTTAAAATTTAAATCCTATAGATGACTAATTCAACTTGTCATTTCTATATATGAGGATAACTAAAAAAGTATCGTTATCAATGATTGGTTGACTCCAAAATGTTGAGTTTTAGAACTTTTAGTATGATACCAATGTGAGGTTACTTATGGTAGGTATATAGCACACATGAAGTACTAAACTTTGAGGTTCTTTTTCAAAATTTATGTCTTAGAACATTATTTTCAACTCAATCATGGGGTTATAGAAATGAGGTTGGGTAAGAACATTAGGTTGTAACATCAAATTTTGAGAAATTACTCCATAATCCTTGATTTTAATAAAATACATTAAATAATAAACATTCATCTTAATAATTAAGTATCATATGATTAAGGATTCTAGAATTCTTCAGAAAATAAATTAAAATTTAATTACATATAAACCTGAAATCCATTCAATGTATCCTTTTAAGTAAAACAAATGAGTGTATTTATAATAATCAAAATCATTAAAATAATTGTTCAGAAAACACCTTTATTTACAAAAATATCCACAATTCTTGTAATAAAAAAATCTAGATACCAAAGTAACAATGATATTATGAACTGGTTGTAAAAAATATTAGTCAAAAGACATTAAAAACGTACAATTAAAAATATTATTTTATCCATATTTTTTATAGAATAAAATAATAAAGGTAAAAAACAGATTATTAAAAAAATAATATTTAAAAATTTATATTTGAAAAAATATATAATATTTAAATTTTTTGGAATTTTTTTGTCAATAAACATTTATCCTTTTTATAAGATCAAAAAATGTATTAAAATTTAATAAAAAATATTTAATTTAGTCTAGAACTATTTGTGATTGTCATATATCACAATGTAATAAATATTATGAAAATGGATACAATGATTAGAAACAAAAACGAATTGAACACATAAATGATAAAAAAACATAAAATAAGAAAATAATTCCATTTTTATAAATTTTTTATCATTAAATATAATTTTAAATATTGGAAAAAAGGATTATGGTTCAAGGTGAAATGTAATATTGGATGTTTGTTGAAATTAATCAGAATAAGAATTAAAGGTTAAATAATCTCTTTGAATTTTTCGAACGTCCATCAGCTCCCCCATTAGCTCATTGAAATTCGTGTTCTATTGTGCGACCCACTATCTCATAAACTATCATGAATCTAGAGTAACTTTGTTTAGTTCAACAAAATTAATCTTCAAAATAATTTTTATTTCATGGGAATATTTAACCTCTTTTTCTATCACTCTTCCTAAATAGTTGATAGAAAAATTAAATCCTAATTTTAATGAAGTTATTCCGTAAATTATGCATTTATGACTATCTAACTGATTGTCTATTGGTACATAATAAAACTAAAAATATTGAATTTTTTCCACCAATAAAGAAGATTAATCTTTGAGAATATCCATCCTTCTCAACACATCACTATATTTTTATCCATGACATGTGGACACTCTTCCCTAAATAAAACTATATTAAATTATAGAATTATCCTAATTTTACAACAAATTATTAATATCAATAAAGTGTAACTTTTAAACTAACTCAATGATGGTCAATACATCCTGGTATATTATATCCTTCTTAAAAGAATAAATTTTTTTCAAAAATTTATAGTTCCCTCATGATATTATATTGACTATAGAGAGACTCATTTTTTGGAATGATATTCATTTATCAAGTCATCAAAATAAATCCTTGATATTTCATTCACTTATTAAGGAATTAAAATATTATCATTCATTAAATAAAATATTTTGAAATAGATGTTGGAAAATTTTTGAGCATGAACTTCAAAACTGGAATCATCATGATATTCTAAAGGCACTATTTCAACACTTGTAGAGGGTTCTCAGAAATTAATTAATCAATGTTAGTGAACATACAAACCTTCAAATGATGAAGATGAAAACTCTTTAGAACCCCTGGTAACTTATACATCTAATTTAATAGTCTACTCTATATAATTATCATGAAAATTATCTCACAGATCCTATAACAATTAAACTATATAAGGGAAAATAAAACTCATATTTTTTTACATAATGAGTTTCCTCTAGTCATTAAAATTTAATAGTTTGAGAATCCTACTCTTCTAGATAATAATCAACATGATATAATTTTTAATCTAATTAATCAATAATAGGTGTAGGCTCCTCTCTCCATTAAGGTGTTAGAAGAAGAATCCAACCACTATTTTCTCCCACTAAATGTTTTTCAGAAACTATAGGAAATTGAATAACTCTCTAAATCCAGTTAATGATATTTTCATCTATGATTTTCCTCTATTTATTTCATGTAGTAAAATTCTAATCACCAAAAGAATAATATTATAAGCCTATAGCCACATGAGACCTAATAAAAGGTCCTTAAACATAATGTTATCACATCTCCTCTACACCAATATATGTATATATAGATACATAAAACTTATATTCTTCCCATATATAAGAGAACATGATGGACCATATAATTATGAAAAAAAAATTATAAGCTTTTCCTTGGTGGAAATAAATAAAATTATTTATTTCTGTAGGTTTACATCAGATAAAATGTTGATTTGATGTAATATCAAAGAAGTCTTAATGTCACTAATTATCCCCATATTTTATAGAATAAATGATACTATAAACACTCCTTTTTATCCTATAATAATAAATGAGTTTCAAAATGAAATATTCTTTGAAAAAGGGAAGGGAAGGATAAAAAGGATTGAAAATATTATCTTAGGTCATACCATAAAAGGCCCACACCAGTGCCACCATGAAGGTCCACTATGAATGATATTGGAACAAATCATGTCTTGCTTATACGCTAGTGACAACACACGATCCCTAGAGAAGTTATCATAGTGGAAATGATCATGTCACACCTATGAGATGAATAGGGTGATAAACCTATGTGAAAACATTTGTAACCCACATGTGTGAGCCGACCCCTTTGCCCAAGGTCCTAAGATTTCCAGCAAATAAGACCCTTGGTCTCCACATTTAAAATGACTAGAGGAATAGAATAATAAATAATAATATTTTCACCCTAGTCATTTTCCCAATCCCTCAAAACCAACCAGTTAGTTCTGAAAAACCAAAGAAATATGGGATTAAGAGGGAATATTGTTATTTTTGTATCCCAAGTGTGTCAAACACAATATACCCTATCAAGGAATTACTTCCCCTAGTGGATAAGTACTTGCGTGATGGTATCCTATCCAAATAGAGACATATAAAAGACACTTATATAGACACCTAAGGAAACCCTTGGATATGAGAGAAATGCCTCTCCTAAGTGTTGTTTACCAGGATATCATACACCATGAAGTGACCTCTAGTTCATGAAGGTCCAACCAACACAAATCAATTTCAGTTCACCTAGTTCATCCCTACAAGAGACCTATTCATCTCACCCAAGCCTTACATGTGCCAACCTCCTTCTACTCACCCTATACCTGAACTGTGAAATCCTCCATTCATAACTCTATTATACCACTCTTGTTTTTTTCCCATAGGATATCGTTGGCCCCTATAGGGTTTTAATATTCACAAATCAGGTTTAGTAATTTTCAATCATGTTTACTTATACTAACTTATGTTTAATTGTGATTGTATATGTTCCATTATATATTTAACACATTCTGTTTACATTCATGTTGGAATAAAGTTGAAAGGGAAATTTGGATAAGTATGAGTTAATAACACCGATAGTTTAAATGTCTCAATGACATAACACATGTCTCACCAACTGTGAAAATGTTTCATGGACAGAACAATGGTATCAATGAAATTAAAAACTAACTCACTAATGGAAGATTCACCAACAGTAAAAATGAGACACCGATAGAAGGAATGACCCACCGATAGAACAAAATGAGTCACTAATGCAATGAGTCACTGATGCATGTAGATACTGATAGAATGGATCACAAATTGAATGAGTCATTGATACAATCAGACAGACTCACTGACAGAATGATTCACTGATAGAACAACTTACTGACAAAGGAGTTACGGATAGATTGTTTAAATTTTTCTTTTATTTAGAATTATCTCTAAACATCATATTTTTTGTTTTAATGCGACTGATTAAATTAATTATTTTTTACAGAAAAAAATAATGACTATGTTAGTGGACAGTATGAGGTATGTGGTGCCTCCACATGGTTCTTTTCTTCCAACACAAGAGAACTAAAATAAAATGAAAATCATGGAGCATGAGGTGCATAGAAGAAGAGGAGAACCACTGAAAAGAACACATGAGTAGTGATTCTAGTCCTAGTATAAGAACACATGAAGAAATTTCATTCCTTCTAGCTATGAACTAAAGGAAGATTGTTGTGAATAAAATATTCAATCATCCATACCAAAAAAACACTAACGGTGAGAATCCCATCTTCTTGGAATACAAGAACACCAAACTTCATGACACATTGTTTTCAGTGTTCGCTTCCAAAAAGTGGACTGAGACTTCAAATACACTACATCCAAAGAGTCCAAAGATTCATTTCACAAAACCCAGATCCTTATAAACTCTACCTCTTTATATCCTACTCTGTTGTGTGATTTTTTACTATATTTTGAGCTGGGTGAGAATTTTTCTATTAAACACACATTTTATCCTACCCTAGACTGAAGGATACAATATATATTTACACAAACATCTTTTTACACCTGTTATATCCCACGTATAACTATGGTAGAGGTCCTGTGTGACCTGTTTGTTTTGAGTTCCCATATAGAACTATGGTAGAGTTCATGTTCCCTGGATAGTTTGTATACTATGGTGTAAATCCAAATCCATAGTGTGGATCAATCCTTTATATATATATATATATATCTGTGTGTGTGTGTGTGTGTGTTTAATGGTGGTAGGTGATCACCAAGTTGAGAGGATTATGTCTCTCCTTAAGACTGACCCTCTCATTTTAATCTGCTTTGTTTTCAAATTTAGTTTACTCTATTCTAAATAATATTTTATAAAACTATATTTCCCTTTTAAAGTTAGTATTGGATTGTATTTATAAATTTTTTGGTTTAGTAAATTGGTTTCAAAAGTTATTTCACTCTTTCATGTTGATATAACTAAGAAGTAATCAATCTCTTGATAAATTAATTGAATAGTCAAACTATTATAAATCTACTAAATTGATAAACTGGAATGGATTTTTAATTTAGAGACTTTCAAATAAAAAATTTAACAAAAAAAATTATAGGGACACCATTCACCCCCTCTTGAGTTTCCTACTCTGACCAACATTTGGTATCAAAGGGTGTTTTTAAACTGCTATTTTCAAATATTTTCAATAGTGATTTTAGTTTTTTTAATGATATCTAAATTTATGTTGGTTCTACATTTTTATACATTTATAAATATATTTTATATTACTTAATTTTTATAAAATAAAATATGTTTTTTCTACCAATATACCTCCCTACTTTAATGGTACAAATTATATGCAATGTAAAATAAATATGAAAATTCACTTAGAAAGCATGGGGTTTCATTTTTGGGCTATAATATAAGATAAATATGACATAACCAACACTCTAAGGATAACATGGAATGATTCCATAAAAAAAATAATTGCGAATCCATAAATTCCATGTTTTGTTCTTAAGGGGATTAAGAATTTAATAGAATTTCTATAAGTAAATATGCTTTCGAAATTTGTAATACCTTAGATGCTTCACATGAAAGAACCACAAAGGTCAAATAAATGATTATATTACCTATAATATTAAATATGATAACATTAATATGAATCTTGATTAATCCATTTATGATATGTATATTAAGTTCAATGAGATAGTAAATATAATAATCTCTCTTGGAAATCTAGTGGATGCCAAAGAACAAATCATGCTGATACGTAGATGTTTACCCAAAAGGTGGAGAGGAAGCATAGTGTATATTAGAGAACCCTATGATATCAGTAAGTTCCCAATTAAGGAGTAGTTATGTAAGTTGATGATTTATGTGGAAGAATTAAAGGCCAACAAAGAGGAATATGATGAACCAAGGAGAATGTCAGTGGATTTAAAAACTAAAATATCCAAACATAATGAAAAAAAGGTATTGAAACGCATTTTGAAAGCTCAAGAGATGAAGAATCACCCTATTATAGTGATGCGGAATTGGATAAATTATCCATATGGTTTTAAATATTTATATAAGGAAAAAATTATTCAGGAATCATAGCTAAAAAGGTAAATATGATAATAAGGGAAACTAGAAAAAGGATTGAAAAAGCAATGATAACTCAAATGAATTAGTTTGTTAAGAATTTAAGATATGAGGACATGTAAAGGATGACTGTCCTAAGTTAAAATAAAACAAAATATGAGAAAAAAGATAAAATATAAAAAAAAGGAAATGAAGGCCACTTGGAGTGATTCTGAAGATAGATCAAGTGAATCAGAATCATCACTTGATGAGAATAGTGACAAGGAAAAAATGTGTTTCATTAATACACATCTGAGGTGACCATTGAGTCTCTTGTACAAAATTCTTATTATTCTTGATATTATTGTGACTCAGAAAATATGTCTATGATTGTGCATGAGTTATATATAAATGATGAATTTCTTTTGGAAGGAAGTGAGGTATGTTGGATCAAATCTGTAGTTAAAGATAGGATAATTTCATTTTCTTCTAGGAATTTGGCATAATTCTTCAAGGTTCCACATGAAATAATATTTGACATATATCAAGGAAGTAGTCCACCAGGAAGTTACATATTTTTCTATGAGACGACTCAGATGTAAATAAAATTTAATGAATAGCATAATAGGCCTATTTCTACTAAGCTAGAATGTGAGAGAATATTTATATTTAAGTTTATTCTTCCCCAGCATTGTCCCAATAAAGGGGAATTTTTATCAAAAACGTATCATGATTTATACTAGTTATATTTTCCAAAGAATTGGCGCAAGGTGAATCTATGTAGATATGTGATTGTTCACATAAGTGAGATGGTAAATCCCTTCTGTAAAACAAATTTCATTTTCTATCCATGGATGATTTCTTACATGTTAAGGAAGAAATTATGTTTCAGTGGAGATGAAGAGACTATATCCACTTATAGTGGAATTAGTTTTAATAAATAAATTTTCAAAACAATGATGTTTCATTAGAATCCATGAAAGAGGCATTGGGTTGGTGAGGAGGATACTCATTATGAAAAATTAAACTAAATGGAACATCCTGTCAGGTTGAGAGATTCGGTGGATCCTAGTCTAGGTCAAGAAGATGTTGAGCCTATTTATTTTGATGATGTATAGTTTGTTACTCCTTATAAGGATCAGGTATGTCCTATAGATAATAAATGTGACCTAGAAATTTCGTAAATCCCAACGAGAATGACCTTTGGACCACCTATTACACCTATGTCCTTACCTTTATATGAAGAAAATATGGTGAAAATGGTGATGAGGAGATAGAAGTATCTGTAAGTATTGAGTATGTCAATAGATTCAGTGGTTTTGAAGGAGAATCTGGAGGAGAATAAGAAATAAACAAAGAAGAAGAAGAAGGGGAAAGTAGAAGTATCTCTAGAAGTGAGGAATAAGGACTTAAATTAAATGATGATAGAAGTAAAGAAGATGAAAATTATGGAGATTATGAAATAAGTGGGAGTTATAGTTATTTGGGTCGTCCTAGTGATGATCAAGATGATACTATAGAGATGGATGATACTGTGAATGAAGAACCCATTATAGACCCTCCAAGTTCATTGGTAGTTGATGTTATAGAAGAGGTAGTGGTTAAAGTTCCAAGATAACTGCAAGATCAAATAATCTCAGTGCCAATGTTGGTTTATGATAGAATTCGATCTAAATCTAGGGGAGAATCATGTGAGAGGAGATCTAGTTTGCGGGAGCTTCAAGATAGAAGAGATAAAACTAATGGGGAGAATCAAACTAGAAGAGTGATAAATGACACACTCACCCCTTTAGATAATGATGATATATATAAATAGGAAAGACATCCAAGATATGTAGATCTTGGTTTGGACTATGATGATTTAGGTAATGAGGTGTTTGTATCGGTTGTAAGAGAATCAATGGTTGAGATACCTCATAGTGACTATGTCAATAGTCAAAATATTTATAGTTTCGAGAAAAAAAAACTTTTCTCCACCATTAAGAATTTTTTTTTCCTATTCCCATGTTAATATTGAGTGATGGTGATGAAAATATTATCTCTGGTACTATTAGTGCACAAGTGGAAGCCATGCTAATTGATCCCATTGAAGCTATTTGGATAGATAATCAGAAGATGAGGAATGAGTTGACTGAATTGGTTTCCACTATCAACTGTTTAAATTATGAGTATAGGACATCCATGGATAGAATAATGAAAGGACTTGAGGGTATTATTTACCACTTTAAAGTTTATAATTTTAAATAGTTGGGACAAGGTGTTAGAGACATCGTACGAGGGAAATATAGCTCAAAAGTTCTTATACCTCACTCCCCAGATGTTGAGTTAGTGAGGAATCTGATTAGAGAAAAGTGGAAAGCTCTGTTGGGTTGAATATATCAAGAGACACTTGAAAAAGTTATGAAAAATAGTAACCATGTTCATGATACTCTTAGGTTATACTCCAAGAGTGCTAAAAATTCTAATGCTCGAATCATATAGATAGTGGAATATTACTTCAAGATAATTTTTACAAAAATCTAATTGACAAGTCATTTAAAATATTTGGGGGAGAATATCATATTTCCTCTGGTTACTCAGTCATTTAAGGAACAAGTTATGAAACTAAAGGACTTCACACCTACTCTAAACAAATTTATGGAGAACAAGTCTGATTTTGAAAAGGCAATGCAATATAGTGTGGTGATAGTGACATATTTCATAAATCTATTAAACCCATGTCTACATGTTTAGAGTGAGGTCATAGAGGTTCCAACAACTACATCTCTAATACCACCTTTGACCTCTTAGGCCTCTCTTAGTACCTCTTTTCCATACCTACCCTTACCATTGAGTTGGTTATCAAGGGAGGATTAGGTATACCTTTAGGAATAGAAGTGGAAAGGGCATGTTTGGATGAAACACAAGGCTATAGATATGGAAAATATGCACCATGAGAGGGATTATTCACTATACTATTGTTGTATTATACTATCTAGTACTTTACATTCTTCATGAAATTAAATTGCCTTTCAATTCTCTGTGTGTGTTATGCCTTTGTCTTTCTTTATTTCTATCTTTTGCTCTCTTTAATCTTTTTCATAATCTCAAAATGGGGATAAAAATAAAGTCATTGTTATTATTATTATTTACATATCATGAAGACAAAGGGGGAGAAAAGATAAAGGGGGTAAAATAAGGTATTATTTATTTTATCTCTAAACCTTAACTATTTTTTGATCAATTTCAATTTTATTTAAAATCAGTAATAGGAGAAAGTAAGTGGACTGATTATATTAATCATCAAATAATTTTACATTCTAATGCCAGGATTTGTGATCATTAAAAAGGGGGGATTGTTGCCCCATATGATCTTGTTGGCCCCTATATGGATTTAATAATCCATAATCATGTATAATAATATTAAATCATGATCATTTATGTTTAATTATTATTATCAATGTTCTATTTTATATTTAACACATTTTATTGACATTCATGTTATAAAACAGTTAAAAAAGAAAATTGGCTAAGTATGAGCCAATAGCACTGATTGGGTAAATGTCTCACCAAAAAAACACATGTCTCACCAACAGTGAAAATGTCTCCAGGACAGAAAGAATGTCTCACTGATAGTAATAACCACCTAACCATTAAATGACTCACTTCTAGTAAAAATGATACACTGAATGAAGGAATGACACACCTAAAGAAAAAAAAATAGGTCATAGACGCATTGAGTTATAGACACATAGAGATACCAAGAGAATGCCTCGGTGGTATAATGAGTCATTTATGCCAACAAAATGAATCACCAATAGAAGGAGTCAATGACATAATAAACCACTGATAGAGGATTCACCGACTGACTGTTTAAATTTTTCTTTATTTAAAATTATCTCTAACTAGCATATTTGAGTGTTTTAATGATACTTATTAAATTAATTATTTTTTACAGACATCATTAATGAATATGTCACTGTACTGTATGAGGTACAAGGTACCACCACATTCTTCTTTTTTTCCAACACAATACACCCAAAATATAATGAAAAGCATGGAGCATGAGCTATATAGAAGAAGAAGATAATAAGTGAAAATAACACATTAGTAGAGATACTAGTTCAAGTAGAAGTACCCATGAAGAACTCTCATTCCTTTTAGCAGTGAACTAAAGGAGGATTATTTTGAATCAAAGCATCAATCATCCTTTCTACAAAAAACACTATGGGAGAGAATCCCATCTTCCGAGAAAACTAGAACACAACCCTTTACAACAATATGTTTTCTGTTTCTATTTCCAAAAGAGGACTCATACTCCACATTTTCTTCATTAAAAGCGTCCAAAGCTGTATTTGAAAACACAAAAATCCTTATAAACTCTATCTTTTTATTTACTACTCAGATTTGTTATTTTTTTACAACATTTCTAGCAGTGTGTGCATCTGTCTATTAAAATCACACTTTATCCTACACTAAACTAAAGGATAAAAGATATCCTTACACAAACATATTTCTATACCTGTTATATCCCACATAGAATTATGGTAGTGGTCTTGTGTGACCTGGATGTTTTGAATTACCATATAGAACTGTAGTAGAGGTCAAATGACCTGGAAAATTTGTATACTATTGTGTAAACTCCCATCCATGATGTGGATCAAAACATTATATATATACTTTTTCCCTAGTGGAAGGTGATCACCATGTGGAGAGGATTATGTCTCATGTTGAGATAAAACATCTTTTTTCAATCAGCCATGTTTTCAAATTTAGTTTACATTTTTTTGACTCATATTTCAAAAATTAATTTTTACTTTGATAGTCAGTCTTGGATAGTATTTATAACTATTTTGGTTTAGTAAAAAAAATTCAAAGGTTATTTCACTCTTTCTAGTTTTATAACTATGATGTAATAAATCTTTTGAGAAATTAATTGAATATTAAAACTATTATAAATCTACTACTTTGATTAACTACCCTGTTTTTTTTAAATTATGGGATTTTTAGATAACATTTTTAACAGAAATTTTTACAGGAACTCAAGTCACCCCCCTCTTGAGTGTCCTAATCTCACCAACACATGGTATGGAATCTATTCCTTTGTATCCCTCATCTAACAGGGGACAAGACAAAATCTCTCCTAAAACCTACAAATATTTTTGATTAGATCCTAGGGAACACTCGTGTGTTCTCTTTATTATAAATTTACATTGTAATAGAGGCCCTATATTTTACATTCCTAGTTTTTGGGATCCTCAAAGTGTTGTTAATTATACATTCCCATTAAAACGAGGATCCTAACCTTTGTGTTAATTCTAGGGACTTTCCCATTTTAGAGAGTGAGGGGAACTGCTTTTCAGTGACCTTAAAGAGGGATATTTCCTTTTACTTCTCTCATCATGTATGAAATTAGGATAAAGGAACCCCTCATGAACTATGTACCTAGACATTATTTTAGGAATAATCTATATAGTGTGCATAAGTCTGGACCATGTATATGAAGAATGTAATGGATATAGGAACCACATGTCATTTTCTATCTCTCATAGCCTCGAACAAATTCAGCATTAGGAAAATTAGATCATGGTTTGTCAGATATTCCACTGATTATTTTTTTTGCACTAAGTATGACTCAAGTGGGATTAGAGGTTATTAATAGTCACGCAGTTCACATGATTAAATTCATGTCCTAGAAGATAATACTATTATATATATTCTATTAACGATCCTGTATAGGCCCTCCATAGGCAAGGTTCCTCAAAGTCATGTATCCATATCAAAGGGCCATATCTCTAGTGAGACGAACCATCAAAGGGCCTCCCCCATAGGTGTAAGTCCCAACAAACAAAACTATGTTGATATTGATTCTTGTCCAAATGGGACATGTAGAAAGCCTTCATGTGGTTCAAATATTATATCTCAAAATCACCTTAGTTCTTTCTAGGATGAGTCCTTGATAGGGTTACCTCCATCATGGGAGGTTACATCACTTCCAGGTCCCCTTGGATGATTCAATGTAAGTCCATCACCATCATACAAGAAGGAACATATCTCCTAAATGTCCTTTACACATGATGTTAAACGTCACTATTTGTTCCTTATGATATGACCATAAATGGAATGATGTGTCCTATTAGGTGGTACCGAACCATGTGGGATCTGATTTCGTTCAAAAGGATGTGTAGGAATCCCATCTCATTATCCTGATCTTGACATCAAAATAACTCTTATCTTTTTAGAAGATGAAAAATTCAATAGCTCCCCACTATGTGGCTTAAAATCGCCAACACAATAATGAATTACATAATAATATCTAATCCCTCCAAAAAATGGTACCATCGATGGTAAACAATAGATACAGAAATATTTATACATTAATGATGAACCTCAGATGATTGTAGATGATTATAAATCAAATACATGACAATAATTATTTTTCAACATAACATATACATTTGTAATATTTTAGATTTAATAATGGATTCATGATTATGCCTTAAATATACATGAGATCCCCATAGAAGGAAATAATTCCCCTAAAAAGGTGTGATGATCCCATCCTCCAATCATCATGACCAATGTTAGTCCCTAAGTGTAAAATGATACATTTCCCAATAACCATTGGCCTTTGGAATATAGGTTCAAGAAAAATATAAATTAAGGGAACCATTGGGTATTTTTGTCTCCACAAACAAAACATGTTGAAAGTGTTTCAGAGAATGGTGAACCCAAAATAAATAATTATGGAATATTCAAATCCACACAATAAAATATTAGGTGTAACAAATTTTTTCATCTGAAAAAAATGGATAACCCAACATGAATCCTTAACCAAGATGAATGTGTTGCTCATAGGTGACACCCTTTTCCAGCCCAAAATTAAATAATTCCAAACAAGTATTCAAGGAAATCAGTTGAACATGTTTTTGTTTATTAAGATTATACTTTTGTGGGATGTTCTTGTTTATTTTTTCACATATATTAAAGGAAAACTCATCAAGAACTCCAATTGATCCAAATGTCATCTTACTAGTTCCAGTATACATATGGTTTGGCCACTACACAGTATAGGTCCTCCACTTAACCATGGAAACCACCACTAACCCATATTCTTAGTAACTAGGTTTCAAATTCACTGGGTTCAATAGTACCACCTAAATAGTGTTTTCCCAACCTTTATTTCCACTCGACAATCCCTCCAAATCATAAAGAACCAACTACCACCAAATTAATGGTGAATGGTTTCCATAATTGGATATCACCTGTTGTAATCTCAAATCATTTCAAGATACTATCATTGAAAAATAGTAACAATTTCCTCCCTTATCATAGGTAGGTTGAATAAGAGGTCAAAAATGGCCTCATCTAGACACCACAAGGGTCCCTCTAAATGGATCGTTCCAGCTACAGCCACAACTAATTTTGTTTGAAAACAAACCCCCGATATGATGGGGTGTTTCCCTATGGAGTCTGGCCTAGATCCTAAAAGCCTAGGAACTTAGGAAATCCCATTTAGGGTAGCGATCAAACAAAAGGGAACATTATTGCACCCATGTTACCTTCAAATAATACTACAACCAAATATGATGGATGATCAAGAAAAAACACCCACACCTTCTCATGCCTAAAATATCACTAGAACAATATTACAGTATCTAGGAGATCCTACCAACCTAATACACTAGAAATTCATTAGCATACACGCACACTTTCCCACATCAATCAAGCCTACCAACCTAGTATGGCACCATTATGAGAAACCAACCAACATATCTCTACAACAAATAGGGGGAATAACCATATCAACGCCCCTCAAACTTGAGTACTATTTGTATATATATACATTTTGTGAAGGAAGTGATTATGCACAAACCCCTTAATCAACCATGGAGTGGTCATATATCCTCATCTTGAATACCGAGATCACCCATCATATCCTGAAAATATTTAAAGGGAAGAGGAAAATTCCTAAACATATATTATAAACACGTCAATATATAATAATGACTTTGGTAATGTTAGAGGGACAGACACACAATTTGATCCCCATAAATGGGGAGAGTCCTTAACACAATACAATAATCACTTTAGAGAAAAAAACATTTCACTTTTCTTGTAAAATATGGTAATGCAAAAAATTCCATGATATATAGATAACTGGATAGGTTTTATACTCTCTCCCCAACTAGTGGCCACTAGTCTACCCAAGTTCCCACTCTAGAGAAGGCATATATTCTGGAAAAATTTACAAAACCATTAGTAAAATTTATGCAGTGACATGGTAGCTAATTATAAATGAAACCTTATATGAATGATGCTATCAATTTCATGTGTCCCCAATCATTGAAAATAGAGAATCTGAAAATAAGATTAACCAAAGGGGAATGGAAAATGAATATTCGATATATGATCCTTCTCTTCTTAGTGTTGGAGTTCTTGGAGCCCTCATAAATTTATTAATGGTGGGTCATGATCCTAATCCATCATTTATCTATTACAAATTTTTTTCCCTATTATAATGTTCCTTCTTATAACCTTGTTGAAAGAATCTCCACAAGTCATCCTAAGAGTACATACCATTATTTATTACTTAGTTTCTAGAATCTAATATATCATGAAAGAAAACTTCATACTGAGCACCATAGAAACTCTCCATGTTTCAAGAAGATGAAACAGTATAGATGTCCTCCCATTATTATCCTCCTCCCCGATGGACCTACCCAGTTAATATGTTATAGGAATTTACCTATCAGTCTAATGTCACACTGTGATGGTAGTCCTCCTTGTTACTGAATTCACTGTGAAGGTCCTCTATGCAGTGAAACTTCATTTCTTCAAGAACGTCCTCCCCATGATGAGTTAATTATGAGAAACCCCTCCTTTCATGAGGAATTTGTTAAACTAATTCCATCCATTCCCAATGCCTCATCATTAAAATGTGACATACTTTCACAATCTAAAGAAACCTTAAGGATATAATCATTATCCGAACCACCCTTTCATCTCCATCCTTTTAATATGATAGATGAAATCCCTTCCAATCCTTCTGTTTTCAATATTGTAGTAGGTAAACATCCACATTGGTTCCATTCTGTTGAGGAACCTATTTCTAAATTGGAAGAAGACATGTTTCTCATGAGGAGACAATTGGATAAAGATAAAAAACCAATAATGATTTGGACTTTATCCACTCCTCAATATAACATTCCATAATAGTTTTTAGAATATTTTTTTCATGAGTTCAGCCTTAATATATAGACCACTATTAATCATTTAAAACAAAAAGTTTTACCTTATGAAAAAACATCAAGGCCACATCATGTTAATAGAATGGATGAAAAATCAAAATCAGCATGGATGCTCTTCGAGTTCCTTGGAACATGAAATTTTTAAAATGAAAAAGAGACCATCAATTTACATGACTCAACATGCTAAAATGTTTTCAATAGCTAATCACTAACACCCCATCTAGTTTTCATATTTGAGGATGGTTTTATCAAGGAGACTTTCATTTCACCTCACTATCGGATCATAAAAGGACACCAAAAGTAACATTATGAAATTTCATTACCTCATGTCAGCTTTAATAAATGGAATATTTTCATTACGTATTATATGCTCAGCAAAAATTGGCTCTAACCAACTCTCGATTTTTTCAGAGCAGAATAGAGTGTTCTATTCAATAACACATTCACTGAGCATTTGAAAATATTGAAGAAGCCTTCTTCATAAGGTACTATAATCATAAAAAATCATCAACATCTTTAGAAGTAGGAGGATCAAGTGAAAATCAAACAATGCACACATCCCATGACCGAAAAAGGATCTATAAAATAAAGAGAGTAGTCATGGTGGTAGTATCCTTAATAATCAAGGAGAAACCCCATCCTATAGGGATAAGGTAATTTTTAAAACAACCTTTGTGGTTCGAAAAGTAGGAATGATATATTGTGAAATGAGATTGGTAATAGCCAAAGGGATGTGAGAAATTTTATTATAACTTCCTCCTCAATAGAATTAATTGTTCTCCCAATTAGGGGTATTGTGGGAAAATAGATCTTCCCAATTGGTCAAATCCTGAAACCCAGATTCCTTAGAAAAAAACAAGAAATAATTGTTCTAATATTCACATAGTATCATCGTTAATCAAAATATTCTAAGAGTGTTAGTGAAGAAGATGAAGGGGACTCGTGGTGTGAACAAAAAAAGGAATATATCTTAGAGACTAATGAAACGATTAATATGAATTAAAAATTAGTGAATTTAATTTTTTAGAACCCCATCATATGGTATAGAATAATCATGCGATATAGAGGAACATGAGTTAGAGGTTTCTATTCTTGATACATTCCACACATAAATGAAGAAATAAAGTTATTTTACCCAAAACCAAATTATTTATTAGAATTTGTGCATTCCCTCAACTTCTTCATCACTACCTCCTCGATGATAATATATCAAAGAAAATGGTAAATGTAAAGAAGAACCTAACCCACGTACCAAAAATTTTGACCTCCTAAAACATGAGGAAACATTTTCTCATCAGGAGGAAGTGATGAAGTAGTTGAAATGTGTCAATGAAAAACTACTTTGATGAAACATTCCTATCAGATATGTTTCACAATTGGATCCCTACTAGCGCTAACAATCAACACACATTAGGAAATTGGGTTCATCCTAGAAGATATAGTGGATCTAGAACAAGTGATAAATATGAGGTACTGAAAACAAATATACATGGACCCCATGAAAACTAGATATCATAAGTTCCCTCCATTGAGAAGACAACCACGACTCGGTTATACACATTCTCATGGAACAGATCCTATAGGTTTTCCATCTCAGTCACAAGTAGGGACACCATAGTTGACCATACATTTTAAATCCCATTCTCAAGATCATTTCCAAAAATATATAACTCATGGGATTATAAATACCATTGAGTCATTGTAATATCAATTAGATTATATGTATGAATAGTTTTCCATAGTGAAACTGGAAATAAAGCCTCACCCAAAATTGGTTCAGTCGACCCCTTCATTGTCAAATTTTCCGAACCCAAAATTTTAATTCTTAATGACTTTAGGGACCCATATTAGTATTTTACACATTTATTATCCTTCTATAATACCATGTTGTGTACCCATGTAAAAAAGGCATTGAAACATAGGTATTTTATGAAAACACTCCAAGGGATAACCTTTGTATCATATTCTGGTTTTCCCAATTAGTGATTCGTAGGATGGGAAGATATCCATTGGTAGTTTCCCTTTTATTTCAGCTCAAAATTATAGAAGATGACTATCCTTGACCTTTCAAACATCCATGAGTGGGAAAAAGAGATGTTATAAGATTTTAATGCTCACTGGAAGGGTTTGACAAACTCAATAAACTGATAGATTCTCCAAGAATAATTTTTTGTCCACATGAATTGTAAATCTTTAAGAATATTTTCACATAATGCTCATCCATGAGGAATATACAAAAGGTTTTTGAGATTTTTATGTAGTTTCTAAAATATTTTAATATTCCTTTTTGGAAATTAATTCCATGTCATATGTAATTACCTCAGATAAAGATAATATAACATGGAATTCAGTAATCATGTTTAAGCCAACCCATACACCAGCTACATCTCCATTGAAAACTCCATATCTTGCAGAACCCCCTTCTACGAATCTCCAAAAATACCATCCTCATTATGATGGGAAAAAGGATCAGATGTAAAACCATATTGAAGAACTAAAGAAATTAATTAATTATGAGATCAATAGGTCCAAAGCTACTTTATCACATCATTGGAGAAAAATTTGATCATGTTACCATAGCCTAACAAACCCAATCAAGTTGGGTTTTGATGATATCCCTAACTATTTCCCATATAACCATGAAATTGAAAAAACATTTTATTAATACTTAATTTTAAAAGGCATCATGCAAATAATGGGGGGCTCGATAAAATTTATGTAGGGAAAACAACCTGCACAAGTAGTGTTTGTGTCTTCGCCAATCCAGAAGAAGTGGACGAATGGTAGTATAATACCAGAAAATATATGTAGAATTTTAGTGAATGGATTACTAGAAATACATTACATTGTTATCATTATATACTACTTTCATAGTTGAAAAATCATGTGTTACCCCATCAACTTATACCTTGGTACAATCGACTCAGTCGGCATTGTGGTCCCCAAAAGGTGAGACTTCTAAAAAATTACCTAAACAGAATGGTGGAAAGAAACATAGGGATATGAACCTATAAAGAATCCAAATTTATCTTTAACACTCTCATATTTCATTCTATTGTTCCCAAAATAATGGTAACCATCCCTCCAAATGGTAGAATAAGAACATACCCTCCAGAAAAAATCCTCATCAGAAGAGGAATTAATCTTCAGTCTTATTAATGAAAATAAATTAATGGAACCCACCTATAATGAAGAATATAACCATAATCCCATGTTACCTATATCTTATTGGGTCATAATATGAATATTTCACATAGTACAAGGATATAGTAGAGGATTCAGTCATAGAAGAACACAATACTTTGACCACATCCCTACTCAGACTGTCTATATTTCCAAAACATGTGGGAGATCCCCCCAACAGGCCCAAAAAGAGTAGGAAATTTACCCTACATATTATAAGGGTTACATGGCTCGATCACCCTAGAATATCAATTAGAAGGGTTAATAACAACCAATAACCCTTCGTCCAAAAGAATACATAGTTGTCTTAATCCACCAAGGAAATGAGAACCTTAAACTCTTATTCCTAGGGAATATATTCCTATATAATGTTCTCTGATTCCTAAAGTTCCCATGGAAGATCATATTCATGTGGGGGAGCAGAAACCTTTACCACAAATATTTTATATTATAATGCAATCATCCATGCGGTCTGGCATGTCGTTGATCTTGTATGCCTTTTGTCCATCAAAAGACCTCCATGATAGAGGATTTGAAAATCCATCAAGAGTTTTATGTTAATGTTTTCACTGCTAAAATTTAAACTATAGAGATCAATCCCCTTGAATACCACAAGATCATATCTTACATTAAGTAGTACAAATATTCTGTTATAAAAGGACACATCAGACCCTTTTATGGGTTTGGTAGGAAACCTTATATTGATATTAGAGACACTATCATTGAAAAGATATTATGAGTCAACCTCCTTCAATTCCAAAATACATCATTGAAGGGGTTACTATAAATCCCACATGTCCCATTTTTCTCTAATGTTCTAGTGTTATGTCAAGAGAAATAAAAATCCTTTATGAAGAATAATGATCAAGGCTTAGTTTGGGGACCTCATATACTACTTATAATTTCTAGTTATACAGTAAGACATGGTATTAAATGTCCTGGTTGGAAGGTCTAGGATAAATTATCACATAGTATTCCCCTCATTATATGGCCAATGACTCAAATATTTCACTAATAATTATATTAGTATGCTTTATGGTGATAAATATCCATTTGAATCTTGTGATTCACAATACATTGATGTTTGATTATACAAAATGGAAGGGAAACATCAGTTGACTAATTACGTCTCCTTATCTACTGACCACATGGGCTTAATAGAAAACCATCAGGGATACAAATAGGAATCTATATGGAAACACCTTATTTATGCCACAAAAATTCATGTGGATGTTGAGTAGCTTATTAACTACAATTTCATTCAAGATGTACATTATCTAAAATATCATGCAAACATAGTGTAGATAAATAAGAATAATGATAAAATCAACCTATACATAAACATTATATATCTTAACCGACACTATCCAAAATATTATTTCCCAATATTGATCATATAGTTACTGATTAGTGAAACATAATGATATAAATCCCTATCTTCATGTATTTCTATTTAGGGTATAATAAAATCTAAATGGACCAAAAAGATAAAGAATCCACTACCTTCAAGTACCACTATGTAGTATTCTTCTAACATGCATTGGACTTTGGAAAGAATAATTCTACTCATAAGTATCAACAATACACGAATCACATCTTCAAATCAATTTTGGGAATGTCTCTTGAATGCTATGTCGAATATCTGGAGGTTATGTCATGATAGAATTTAGACCACCTGACTCATTATGAGACCATTTTAAACAAACTATAACAACATATCCTAAATTTTAATGTATATAAATGTAAATATATAGTTACCTAAATAATTTTTATCAGATTTGTGGTATGACATTGTGGCATCAAAGTTAATCTAGAGAAGAGACGTGGTATAATTTATAAGGAACCTCCTCACAACCTTAATGAGTTAAGGGGATTATAGGCCCATCATGCCTATATTCAACTCTTTATATAAATACTCATAGGTTGGTGTTTTTCCATAAAAAAGTTAATAAAAATGGAGTCACATATGAGTGGATTGATGACTATCCAAAATCATCTGACATTATTAAGAAATATATCGTTATTCCACTAGTGTTAATGATACCTGTTTTGGAAAATACAATCATTTTTTATGTGATATCCCTAGAATGTTCACATAGTACATTCCTATCAAAAAATAATTACATTATGAATGATAATGAAATTTATTATCTCATTATAACAATGAAATATACCTAGAATCATTATTCTGAAATCCGAAGTGGTTTTTTGTGTTAATATTCATTGTTTATAAGTATTTTAACTACTAAACATACCAAAATATTCTATTTGGTCTCTCTAAAAAACCCTCTCAAATACATATTCATCCATCCTATGTTTACATGAGGTTTTACATAAAGGGACTTTATATTACAGTAGTTCTATATCCAATCTGTGCCTTAGAAGTTAGTAAAAGTCCATGAATTGGAATAATTCCATGTAGAACATACATATGTTGAAATGATGTCATTGAATACTAAATTTTCTGAGGAAGAGAAATTCTCAATTCAAGACGACATCTAAACCTAAGAATTGTATTTTGATGTTGCATCTAGAATATAAATAGTTAATAGAATAAATGATCCCAAGAAAAAAAAGTTGAGTTGGGAATTATTCTTATCACCCCATCAATATTTGTCTTACTATGCACATTTTTATTTTTATAAGTATATAAAAACAATGAGGTAGAGTATCTGGACCTCATCACCATGCTAGATCTTGAAATTAAAATTCCAGTGGACAAAATTATAGTAAAATGGTATTTAAAGTTGGTAATGAAGAACATCCTCGATGAATATTCCATAATAAAGGAGGATTTAATCCCATTTCTTAATTATGTTTGATGAATAATGAAATAATTCACCTTGGATCTAACATTTACTATAATCCCATGATCATAGAATACTAAGGTAGACACATTAGTGACTGAAGCCATGAATTTGAAAGATATATATTAGGATGAAATAATCATTAGCATCATGAATCAATAAATTATTTTCATTTTTTGTTTTTATGGAAATAAAAAAAAAATCAATGAGGTTGATTCAATCCCTAAACTAGAAAATCTAACAACTAGTTGGATGACACCCATTATGGACTACCTTTAAAATGGATTGTTGTTGTTATACATAGATAGAGAATAAAAAATCAGATTATGAACGTTAAAATTTACTCTTTATGATAGAGCCAATTTCCAGATCGTACTCAATAAATTATGTTATTATGGATTCATTTCATGTGAATTGAGATAGAAGTGACTGATGTTCTCAAAAAAGAAGAAGATATGGGATCATGTGGTGCCAACCAGTTAGGATTTAGGGTTTCCAATCATATTCAAAGGCTTGGATATTTCTTTCCTTCACAAATTTAAGAGTTTGAAAAATTGACCAAGAAGTGTCATTCCTTCCATGTACATGACATCAACATGCATTAACAACCATAGTTTCTAAATATATCTAAATACATTTAGCCATTTCATGTATGGTTAGGGATGTGGTAGGGTCATATCCTATGTCTATATCTATGAATTTCAAATACATCCTTATTACTGTATGTTTCTTCTCTAAATTTGATTAATCAATACCCTTCAAAGAAGATGGGACCAAAATAACTGTTACCTTAACAAAAACCAACATCATTACTAAATTTGGGGTCAATCACACGATACTAATGGACAATGGAACCAATATCTATTCTGATGAGTGGGATAAACAATATCAGGAGTATAATATCAAATAAAACCATTTTTCTCTCCATCATGATGTGGATAATGGAAAGATAGAGGCCTTATACAAGACCATATAAAAAAACTCCCAAATATATTGGATAGAGACAAAAGCTCTTGGAATGAAAATCTTGTTCATTCCATGTGGGAATATTTGAATACAACATGCACCACAATATGGGTGACCAAATATTCACTTGTATATGGGGCATAAGTTGTCCTTACAATTTAGGTCCAATTTCCATCACATTTTCTTTCATTTTTAAATAACATTATAAATATTAGATATCAGAAAAACAATTCAGATAACTTGGATCAATGTGATGAAAATAAACTTCATTCTTTGGAACATATGGAGTTCCACAAAAATAGAATAATAAAGTATTTAACAAGAAATTATACCTCCTCTCATTCTTCCCAGGAGAACTATTACTAGTCCTTAGGCCTCTTTTAATACTTTGGAAGAAACCTCCAATTTTTTAGATGATGTGGGAGGGACCTTATTCCATATAGAATTTCCACTATAATGGATCTTATTACTTGATCTCAATGGATGGATAGCATTTTTTGGAACCAAAATAATCATGATTTCTCAACATATTATTCATTTAATAAAAAAATATGAAATGTTTTCTGAATGGTTTTAAATTATATAGCCTCATTTTCATGGATGAAAAAATTTATATGGAGCACCACATAGTCTGGTATGTTAGAGGATAAATGGAACATACCATCCTTCTCACATGAAAATAAATTTCGTAACATTTTCTCATGGATTCAAGACCATAAAAGGCTCAACAAAGGGTCCTATTCATATGACCTAAAACTACAAGACTCCATAGTATAAATTGTATGAATCAAAAATAAATAGCCTTACATCATAGTAAAATACTTTAAACTGTATAACAACATCCTTGTTGCATAACATGAAATTACATGGTTCACATCCTTATTACATGATGAAAAACTAAATACATTTCAAACTATGATTGAGAAGATCACAACCCTTGGTGCTGGTATCACACCACACCATCATTCAGGATCATTGGGTGGATTGATTGTAATTCCAATTACATATATAGTGACAAAAATACTTTATTTCCTAATTCCATCCACATTGTAAAAAACACACCCTCTCCAACATACAAACATAAATCTATGTAGGTTTCCTTAATTCAGGTTACCTCATTCTGGAGCCAATCTAAGAAACATGATTATCCCTTTCTTTCATTTAAATAATGACCTATATAGGGATATCCACATAGAAGAACCAATGCTAGTCTATATATTTCTTTTCAGATCAGAAATATTTCATCCACACATCATCCTCCATGTCCTAAGTTATTTCATATTTCTATAATATTTCCTTGGACATTAGTGATAAAAATTCTAATTCTTTAGGATACCTTTGTTTTGACTATAAATTGATACTCGCATGTTTAGCTTTGCATAAGTATACAACAAAAAGGGTCTTCCATATAAAGGATGATGTTTTTTGTCTATGTATTGATATAAATCATTTTTTCCTTTCATATGTCTCACACCATTGGGCCTATAATCTATAGGAACATTCATCATCCTGAGAAACCTCTTATATCTCTATAATCCCAAAACATATCATGCAAGAACATTCTTTTAGAACATGGTCAGCGGTCATCCCATACATTCTTGTCTAATATCTATCTCTAAATTTTTGAATCCACAATACCATGGTTTAGAATTTACTTCTTCATGTATAATGTATACATGATCATCCTTGGCCAAGTACAAATTATATCACTCATCATTTCCAGGATGAATGGTCCTTGCCATATGACCTAAAATTAAAAGAAACCTTTTTACAGTACACATTATGTTAAACTAATTGGTTTCTAAGAACATCATATGAATTGATTCTCATCCAATGATATATATAGCAACACTCAATTCCCATATCCTGGCCTAGTAACCATAAGATCAAAATTCCCCTATCATTCTATTTAATTTCCCTTTCACTATAGATGAAACCATTGAAACTCCTTGTTACTCGCACTTAGTGTAGATCACATAGGCTTAGGAGTATTGGTAATGGATTCCATGGATGATTGGGATGTATCAGTTCATGGTCTGATTATCATAGTGTTGAATGTGAACTATAAAAGGCACACCACGAATCCTAAAAAAATGATGTCAAACTGTATGGTTGATTTCTATTTCACTATGTATGTCCAAGAACTATGTGAGGATTGATTCTCACTTTGAGGAAATATGTAGTGACACTCAAATCCTACCTCTTGGTCAAGGCACAATATTAAAAAATACACCCAATTTCCTATGTATTGTTCATATCTATATAGGAGGGTCTAGTATGAGTTCAAAATCTACTCATGAGACCTTATTCAACGAAGGGAAGCCTTATTCACACAAGAATTATATTAGTTAGGGGGATCTTTCTCAGAACTACATGTAGCTTAATTTTCTCTTTAAAGAGATACATAGTGATTCCTAGACCCCAGGTCTTAGGCCATGCCACATTAAATCCCCCCTTCCCTACATATGGGTTAGAACTAAATAGGAAACTTTCAACCCCATTATTTGGTAATTTTTCGTTGAATACTATTTTCATAGATTGTAAATCCACCTACATAATCCCAACCCATTATCTGCGGAAATATTAGATCTCCATGAGCTTTCTCTAAACATCAATGATATATTTTCTGATTCCAGAGAATACATTTTTACTATTATTCAATCATATGATCCAGGTCATTATGTCATAATTCTCTCATTGAAGGTGTTGTAAACTAGAGGGTGTTGTTGTTTGATTTTTCATTGATACTCCCCTTTTTTTATTTTTTCAAGTCACCCAAAAAAAGGCCATGTTAACCAGAGTCAGATTCATCCTCATAAGAAACCTATTCTATCATTGTATACCTTAATTACCTTATAATAGAAAATAATTTTTGAACATGTTATATGCTCATTCCTGGATTACTTATTCCATATCACTTCTCAAATCCAAAATCTCCTAGATTACGTCTCACAACCTCCCTACATAATTCCTGAAGATGATGGATCATTACTTCCTAAATCACCATGAAATTGAAAATTTCTAATATCTCAATAAATAATAAATAACCTTATATTGTATCCCTCAATGTCCTCAATTTACGACGTCAAACGGTATGGTGCACATCCTTGTTTCACGATATTAAACTACATGGTGGTTAAACACTGGTGAGGAAGAAGCCTTTTCCTATGATGTTTGTCATCTGATACATCACTTGGGGGAACTAAATATAACTTTATTCTCATCCCATCAATACAAATTTTGATTCATAGATCCTCCATTCTAGTCCCATCTATCACAACAGATAAATCATTTTTGTTCCTTAATTCATTTAAACAACCCCAATTTGGAAGGTAATATGTAGAATTCTACGATGACCCCTCCTCTAAAAGCATGTGGTCAAAATAAAATGAACCTATTTTATATAATGACCAAATTTTTGTATTATCAACTCTTAATTCATGGTTAGTAACACCCCATATATTCTCATCATTCTCAAAAACATTCCATTTACAAAACACCCTCTATGGTCTTGAGAAAACTAGATCCTTACAAAATCCCTAGTATTTAGTAATATAATGTCCAATATATAAGGAATCATTTTTTTACTATCCATTGATATGCTGTAGTTGGGATTTCCATTAGCTTCCCACCAAAGCACCAGCCAACCAGATGAATTTTCTTCCTTAGGAGAAACCTCTCCCATCTCTATAATCCCAAAAAATATCGTACTTGAAAATAAGTTTCAAGCATTTTCCAGGGAAATTCCTTGAATACTTGTCTCATATCATTTTTTATATTTGTAAAACAAAAAATAATCACAAAATGTTTCCATTTTTGTGTATCTGATGATTGTTAAAACATTCACTGCTAGCAATACCTTCTTAAGTCATCATCCCAAAACTACTGGTCAAATCTATTTTATCTAAAACTCTAGTTGTGTTATTCCATCTTGGAAGACATTAAAAATACCATAAAAATTGATGTTTTATTCACAAATCTAAAAAAAAGGATCCCCTTATAAAAGTTGATTCCTAGCTCATTAGATGTCCACTCTACATGGTTTAGAAAAAGATCATGCAATGAAAAAAATATCTTTATATTTTGTTAAACTGAAAACCTGGAAAGGGAACCCTAATAAAAATACAAGTCTCAACCACTATTACTTATTCATATCCTACTTTCAAAAAAAAATTGGTTACTGAAATGAAATACAGAATGTTTGTAGGGAATTTCATCTAACTCTATATACAGTCACATTGTGCTCTATTGGTCTAAGGACCTAGGAAAACATTTGATCGATGTAACATTCCTATAATTTTGAGGAAAAAAAATTTATAGGGTGTAATTTATTTAAACAACCAAGATTTAGTGATATGTTATCATTATAGGGGGAAACAGGGATGAAGACCTATATCATAAGAAATAAAACTATATTCATTTATAGAGAAAAATGTAGAGCATCCAAAAAATAGAGTTTGTATATCATAAGATAAAAATGATTGTTAATATAACACTTTATTTGTTGGAGGTTCTCCCTAGCCCCACAAAAACCTATTGAATATTTTATTTCTAAAGAGACTCATCCTCCTCCACTAGACGGACTTCCTCCACCATGTTCGTAATGGAAGTAGATCACTCTGAATAAAATGTTTCTAGTAAATGATGTAGTTGAATGAGCTCCCTTCTAGGTGTATATATTTATTATTGGAGGCATGATATATGATTGAATTTCTAATCAACCCATTTATTTCTCTCCACTAATTTCTTTTCATGTTTGAGCTCCACTTGTGACGATGTAGCTCAATGATCATCATTTTGGATGAGAATTCTGTCATTGATAATGGGCTGTTACAACTTGTTTCCTTTCTCCCATCAGTGATTGGTCTCCTTCCTGATAATGTAGATTCCATGATAGTAAATTCCACGATACCCCTATATTCTAATCATGAAATAGATATTGTGATGTTTTGAATATATAAATTTCTTGTAAGTATGTGATACTGACTCTAGATTTCCAACCATATGAACATAGAGAATGTCTGGAAGGTATCCTAAACTTCTTCAATTTCTATGGAGATAGTTTTAAGAGGATATGTGTACTTCATAATTTGTTATCCTTGGTAATTGAAATGTATTTTCCTTACTACATTGAAGTCACTCAATCATTTTACTATAAGTTGAGTTGAGGTGGAGGCCTCCCCAATTTATTGACAATTATGAATGATGGTTCTAAATCGAAAATGAAATTATCCATGGACATTACAAGATAGAATGGGGAAATGAAAAAAGAAATATGGAAGTCAATTCAACCCACCCATTGGTGTATCATTTTCATGTTCATATTCACTAGAATCCCAAGTAATAATAGTATTCACTAAAATTTAATGATGAGTAACATATCCTTGAGATTTCATAGCACCTGGTATGGAAGGCTCTCGAGAATCTCCAATTTTAGGGCCCTTTAATGTTGTTCCCCAAGTAGTATAATTTGGATAGACCTCAATTAAATAGTCAATAATTTCCTTGAAGATATTTTTTATAGATTAATATACACCAATAATGATAATTTATTTACTTAATTGGTTATAATAAGGTCATTCATGGAATAAAACAATAAAAAGGTAATCTCACAACAATCAAAATAGTTATTAAATTCCCCAAACCATTCAAGGGATCATGAAATATCAATATCTATATTAAGGGATTCCATTATTTCATTTTATATTAAATAAAATATCATAAAATCCTTACCAGTAAGGGTTTCTGAGATGATGGTATTGGGACATGAATTGGATCCACCAGTGGCAGAATCAATTGTCCTTTCATCAGGAACAACCCTTTAAGTCCCATCCAAATCAAAATCTTCACCAACACCTTCATTGGATGGTCTCAGGTCTATTTAATCCCCCTTCTAATGTGGTGATGGTACATGTAGTGGTGGTCATAGGGTCCTACATTGTATGATATTGATCAGATTATCATAACAAATTGAAGTTGTTGATTGGTACATGACACTATATGGTACATATTTTACATTACCAAGATTTTCATTCCACTATATAGTGATATGATTTAATGTCATTGTATCCCTAGAAACATCCCCTATTGAAGGGATTTACTCATAATCAAGAACATACACCTCATATGGGATGACCTCCTCAGTCCTGGAAGGGTCGTTTAAAATTCCCTTTAGAGAAGATAGGGGAGTTGATCTTAAAAACCATAGGAATAATCAGTCATTGATTCTAGAAAAAACCAAGAATAAATGTTCTTTTTTAATCTTACCCTAATTAATAATTCACATGGCGATGGAAATTTTTCTCCGCTGTCACTTCACATTGTAAGGAGGAAGGATAACACTATAATCATCAATTATTGGTACTATAGGTTGTAGTTGAGAAGACCCTCCCACATATCCTCCTCCATCATTATCTAGAATGAGGATAGTTCCCCTGATTTTGGAAATGATATATCGGATCTAATAAGACAACCTATCTGGGCATATTTTGGTGAAGTGATAATGGCCAGGTCTCCCTCAACCCTCTACAAGTTAGGGTCACCCTTTCCTTAGAAATGATGTTTTTTATAAAAATAAACATAAGAATATGATAAGGAACGAGTTAAATCATAACTATTGTTGAATTCATCCAATTCATTAGTGGACTATTCATCAACCGCTTCAGTAACCCCCCCCCCCAATTTATCATATCCTCTACTCATCATATAGCAAGGATAAAATATTAGGTGGCATAAATAACCATCGACAACTCCAATATGTGTATTCTTGCAACAAATAGTGTTAAATCAATGTAATGATCTGATGGGGCTCACACATCCCTAATATGGTGAATCTTCATGCCACTATAGATGATTTCCCATGAATCTGTAGCATCATAAAGCTTGATCACCAAAAATTCGACAACTTCTAGTTACACAAAACATGTGGTTTTTAACCATGTTGTGAAGAATACCCTATAATTTTCATTTTCTTTTTGACTCTCTAACTCATGGGTGAAGGATGAGAAATTGGAGCTCAGACTACAACTTGGTGATAGAGGATAGATTATCTTCTTTCAAAATCAACTAATGAAACCATTTTGATCATGGATATCAGAATAAATCATTTGTGGGGTTTTTTGAGAGACCATGGGGGATCCATTTCACTATCTCCTATAGTGGGTTTATCCTTTCTACCATTAATTTCCCACCCAAAAGTTTTTACAACTCCAACATGGGGAATTCTCATTTTCTACACCCCATGGGGATACAATGAAATATAGGCATTTACATAACATGTGGTTAACCCAATGGATTCACTCAATAGAGTATGTTTAATTAACACTTGATTCACCTACAAATCCATGAGAACAAAATGTTTTTAGGACACCATTGGGTTATTCTCTAATAAAAAATGCACAAGATGAGATAAGGTTGGTTGCTTCAAACACTTAAATTTTTGTGAAAATATATAAGGGGCATAAACATATCAAATATCCTAACCACCAATTAAGGTCACTACTATACCATCACTAAATGATATTATATATGTTATTATTTAATTCCTAGATTTTGGTTCATCATTGAATTCCCTAGTAGGTGTATCCCCTTGTGGAATGAAGTTGAATTCCTTAAGAATATTTAGTTTCTTCAAGGTTTAAACATATTTTATATACAAGGGATGGATGCCAGAAAACCCTGGATCAATGGTCAAAAGAGGCATCCAAGAACTCTAATTCAACGTAACATGGATGATTATGAAAAATGTGCCTCAATACATCCCTATTATATATTATAATGGTCCTGAAACTGTGAAAGGGGAATTCCCTCTTTGCATATGAAATAATAATAGATGAATCTTCGTCCAGATGGGAGCTGCGAACCCTTTGTGCCTTCCCTATACTATTTTAGTCTCCAAGAAATATTTCCCCAACCTTACACTACCATTGTATTCATTAATAGGTTCAGAAAAGATTATTAATAACATCACCAATAATATACAAAGTTATTTCTTGGTTTGTACATTGTACTTGAATGTATATCCACATTAGTTTTACTCCCCTTTCACCATGGTGGGATAGAATCTAAAAGGAATTTCACACTTCTTTGCTGGGGAAAACCAATTTCATGTTTTCTTATCCCCCCTTTGGATTTAAGAAAAAATTCATATGCACATCAAAATAGGCATCCCCCCTTAGGTGAGGGTATTTGATCCTATTGTCTTAGTATATCATCTACAACTCACAATTCCATTAAGGTATATTTCCATAAATATCCCACATGACACTTGGTTGGATAAAATCATTATAAAATCCTCTGAGTATTGGAGCTATGGACATATTTTAGACAACCCATAATATAATTCCAACTTCTCCATGCATAAAATGAAATGTTTTGGTCTGTTGGATCCATCATCTTAACAACTCAAGAATAATTTCTGGGTTATTATATAGATATGACTGGGACACCTAAATGATGTCATGGATTACAAATGCATTCAGATCTATTAAAAAATACACATATGTCTAGAACACCCATTATTCCCACATCCACTCATGTATAACACTCCCTTGAGGTTAAAGGTCACAATCCTCCTTCAATAATTTCAATTTGTTTTTCATAGAAGTGTTAAATGTGGATGTACAATAGTGTGGATTCAAATTAGATATATGAGGAATCAAATATGGGGTGAAATTTTTGTGATGCATGACAGTGGATAACTATTCAACTTCAGTGTGAGGACATTATTCAGATTCCCATGGTCGTAATGTGGAAGTTAGTTTCTCATAGGGAGCTCAGGATGATACTTCTTTGTATGATTCAAAAAGTCTTTGAGATTAGTGTCACATATTTTGTAATAATATTTCATGATGACATCGAACATATCCCTAACACTATTACTGAACTTTCCATCAAAGACTCTAAATTCCTAAGTGGCCATTATAAATCTACATGAATGTAACTATATTTTCATTATATATAAAGTATTATTTTCATTGAAATTAAAATATTAAAAAAATTGGAAAAGGAGTACACTTGTGAAGGTCTTTAACCTAGGTATCTTCATATAGGGAACTCACCCATGTCACCTCACGTAGGTCACTCGCCCATGAAACCTCGTTTAGGTCAGTCGCACAAGTGACCTAATTTAGCTAACCCACCTAGGTACACGAGTCACTCAAATTAAGTAATATAATATTTTAGTGGATGTGATTTAAAAGATATAATATTTTGGAAATACATCTTGAGTGGAAACATAATATGATTGTGAGGGAATAAAACCACCTAAACAATTGATGATATTTATAGATGAACACATTCATGTGTGGCAAATCTACATAGTCCAAAAATTAGATACTCCTACATGACATACCTATGAGGATATCAATTTCTTCTAAACCCTTTTATAGTAATCACATCATAATGCTCAAAAATTCAAAACATGAAGGCACATGAATGCATGGAGGCCAAAAATTAATGGATCTATCCTTGTCAATGTTTTCTCTACCATAGGATCAGAGCACTTCATCCAATCAGATCTGATCCTAAGGTGGTGCTGGGATTTTTTGACACTCATTTTTTCATATAAGAATGTGGATTTTCAAAAGGAAATTCCACATGATATGGAAAACTGAAGGACGATAAGGATCACATGTGTTCTCATAGGTAATACAACGCAACACCCAAACAAGTGTTTCTATGAAGGTACATATTTTTCAACAGTGTCACCATGAAAGTCCATCCTCCTCATAAGTGGAACCATACACATCTAACATGTGATCAAATTCCATATAGTATCCCCTAGACATGTGTGACTCGGAAAACATCCTAGCCAACACCTACACAATTACCAATGCAACACACCTATATGGTATCCAGCATGACCCACCTATTTGAGATTCCTCCTTCACCAAAGGTAATGATTTTTCTTAAAAATAAGTCCTTAGTACCACTCATATTCAATGATTAGAAGTAAAAAATAATATGTGAAGCTCGTATCTCTCTAGACATACTCCCAGTAACTAAAAACCATCTTGGTTTCTCTAAAATAACCAAAATAATTATGTATTAAGAGGAATAATGGAATTAGAGTTCCTACAATATTTCAAACACATCATACACGTATAAAAATACTCTCCCACCTAGTGGAAAAGTAATATCCTGAAGGTCACCTCCCAAACATGGGACCTACATGAGAGCCTTCCAGTGAAACCTGATTCCCATCCATATGGGATATATAAGAAGGGTCCCAGAGGTTCAAACCCAACACCCAACAATGTTCCAAGTTCCTTATAATCCAAATCCAATTAGGATCACATCCATAATGGGTGGATACATCTCTTCCAGGTCCCCTAGGATGCATTGATTTATGTCCCACACTATCATTTTACTAGGAAGCATTTTTCTAGATGTCAATTCCATACAATGTTAAACTGGATGGTTTTCTCCTCATCACATGAAGTTAAAAGGTATGATATGTCCTGTTAAATGGCACCAATCTACAAGGGTTCAAATTTCTTTCAAAATAATATGAAGGAATACATTCTCATGGGACTGATTTTGACATCAAATAAACACACATCTTAATTGAGGATGATATGTTCTTGAGTACCCAACACGATGTCTAAAAACTAGCATTGTAATAATAAACAACATAAGAATTTAGAATCCATTTACAAAAGGGAACAATTGATAGAGAACCTTGGATACATATATATTTCTCTATTAAAAAATGACCTAGATACTGATATATGATTCTAAATCCAATATATTATAATAATTAATTTTTAACATAATGGAAACATGTGTTATATTTGGTATTTAATAAAGCATTCATGAATATGTATTAAATCTATTTGACAATCCCCGAGTAAGAAGGAGCTCCCCTAAAATGTGGGATGATCCAATCCTCTCATCCTCTCAACCTATATGAGTGCCTAAGAATTATTGGAGTAATTTAACAATAACCAACTACATTTGGAAATTAGGTTCGTGAAACATCTCGAATAAGGGGACCATTGGATGTTTCTATCACTATGAAAAAACTCATCGGGAATCAATTGAAAAATGGTGAACTCGACTTGATTTATTGTTCCACATTAAATCCCCCAGAATCAACAATCGTGTGAATTGGGATTTTTCATCAGAAATAGACACCAACCTACCATAGAGATAAAAATAAGCCCTGGAATCCTTTTTGATGTATTTGTTAATGTATCATGAAATGTACTTAATTAAATTTAATATTATATATCTCATCCAGAGGGACATCATATACATGTATAGAAAATAATCTTAAAATATATAGTAATCCATTCGATAAATACAACTAGAATGAACACGAAATGTATGTATTATTAGATTCTAAATCTTTCAAAAACATCTTATTGACCTAAGATGGTCTAAAAATATACGACATGATCTACTAATACATATTCACTCCAAATAAAATTAATATTATTATAATATTAAATTTTCCTTTTTCAGAACACTTAAAAATATGATCCATATCCATTTTCAAAATTAAAAACAGATTACCATCCACTTTTAATGAAATCATAACCTCACTATCAGCAATGAAGTATATAGAATTATTATAAACTTATTTTACTTAACCTTAATATTAATGTTTAGAATTAACTTTATATAACATGAATTCCAGTCCATAAATTCTCAATGCTTTCCTCAATGAAAAGTTTCTCAAAAAATAACCATTAAAAATTGAGAACATTCCCCTTAAACTTATGTCAATCTATATTTGAAACTCGTTTATTCTTCACCTCACTATGAACTTCCTCATTAGTATATTTTTTTCATCATTGTAAGAAGAAATAAAATATTTATGGTTTAGAAAAACTAGGTCTTGAGTGACTGAGAGTCTTGGAGATCAAAATGAGGAGTGTTGAAAGGTATGAGGTAGAGAAGGATTAACATTGACATTTTAGGTAACCATTTGGTTTATCGATCCAATAATATAGTTTCATCATTCGAGTTTAAAAAACAAAATAATTTTTTTAGAAAACAATATACCGAACAAAATTTTAATAAAAATGAATTATAAATTAAAATAAAATTAGAATAAAAATATATTAAAAAAATACTTTAAAATTTCGATAATAAATTATTAAAATAAAAAATGGAAAAATATATTAAAATTAATAATTAGAATTTAACAAACTAAAATAACCCATAATTATATCAGTTCTATCCTGGGGATGTGGTTCAGTAAAAATACCAACAAAATTTTTTTCGAATTAATAAATATTAAATAAAGTTTTCCTTTATTAACATGAACCCAATTAAAGTGATGACAAATATCAATATTCATAGTTTTAAAATGAATCACATGATTTTATGAAATATTTATAGCACTATTATTATTATATAAAATAGAAACATGATCACAATTTAGTCTTAATTATAGAAGTGTATGCTTCATCTACAACACATATAAATAATAACTACTAGCTGATGTATATTATTCTATAGTACTTGATAATGAAATTGAATGTTTCTTCTTATTAAACAAAGAAACTATAGATTTACCTAAAAATTGATAGTTCTTATAAGTATTACTTATATCTAACCTACACCCTCTAGATTTAGTATCTGAATGCGAAATTAAATCAAGACATGTGGTTTTCTAATAATGAAAAACATGAGAAATAATTAATTTTACATATATAAAAATCCTTTTAACGAGAATTAAATTTAACACATTTATATTTTACTGAAATCATGAAGAAATTAAAAAGAAAAAAAAATATCTGGTATACTAGTCATAAAATACAACAAAATACCAAACATTGCTCTTTTTAGTATATTTTCTATTCTCTTACCATATTCAACCAAATCACATTTAATGTTTATACTTATATGAGTTTTGTACATCTTTTTATTTCCTGGAAAAAATTCAATAAGTCAATAATGTATTTACATTGATTTAAAAATATCCCAAATTTTTTTTGAATGATATGGAATCCATGAAATAATTCCAATTATGTCATCATACACAATTAAAATTAATTTTGAATATTTTTTGAAAAAACTACTACAAAGCGTTTGTTTAGTTGAACAAAAAATAACATCATCTATATAAATTTAATATAATAATATAAAATAAGAAGTTGTTTTTTTAAAATGATTAGTTCATCCAATATTATATAAAAAATATAAAGGAAAAGATCTCATATTCTCATTTCAACCCCTTAGTTATTTTTTATGATCATAAAGAGAATCATTAATTTTAATATTTTTTTGGTAAATATGGATTTCCAAAACTATGGGGTTTTAAACATTAAAATCCTATATTAGAAAACCATTATAAATAGAAGATTTAACACTCATATGATAAAATCTAATATTCATAGGAGAGGAATATGGTGAAATCATTCAATGTCTTATAGTCTATAAACAAGAGAAATGATCTCCTCATAATGCATTCATTACTCATGATTGTAACCCGTAGAAACAGTTCAAGAAATATTCACAGTAAATTCACCTTGATCATTTTTCTTATTCCAAAAATAAAATTTATTTTCTATTATAGGATGGTATGAGGTTCTATGAACTAATTCCCAAACATTATTTCTTTTAATCTAATTTATCACTTCATACATATCTGATATACATTTCTCATCATATATGGATTCCCCTATAGACATACATTTAAACTGTGATATAGAGGCATAGAACTCAAAAATATTTCCAAAATTCATCAATATCTAATCTCCTTTATCTATGTCTCCTATAATAATATATAATGCAAGGTTAATTAATGTACTAGTTTTTTTGGGAAAGAAACTTTCAGAATCTGTAATATCATTTTCATTATAATCTGATTCATTGTGATGAAGTTAAAATTTACCATCAAATATATTATTAGAAGAATCAAGACCAGGTTAATTAATGTATCAATGAATTCATCCATTTGTATTTTATTTTGATAAAATGTATCACCCTCACTAAACATCAAATGAAATGAATATTAAACTATCGATTTATTTTTACTAAACAATCTATGGGCTTCCAAAGTATTAGAATACGGTAAATATATTCCTTAATAATCTTATAGGCCAACTTTAGAATGATTTTCCTTTGTATTTAACATATATTCCTTACATAAAATAACATTAAAGTATCTATATTTATGTTTTATATTATTCCATAACTCATAAGAAGTATTTTTATGAAAAATCCTTATTAAATATCTTTCCTAAATAATTTTTTTTGATATTCATATCTTCTTCCCAAAAATTAGTAGGTAAAGTATACTCATCTAACATAGTTCTAGAAATATCTTTAATGGTTATATTTATCCTTTTAAAAGCCCAATTTTATTAATTAGATATATGAGTAGAAAATATATGTTTAATACATGTATTTGAGAAAAAATATTTAAATTCATGGTTCAAAAATACTTTCGCATCATCACATATTAATGAAATTGATTTATTTTTTTCATTTTGAATCAAAATAAAAAAATCAAGACTAAAAATGATTCAGTTTTAAACATCAAAAGTAAACCTATGAAAATCTATAAAAAACATCATCAAAAACAAAAACAAATTATTTGGAAGTAATTATTTCTAATATAAAAGCTACAAAAAAATTAAATGTGGATAACTTCTAAAGGTTTAGATGTAAAAACTGTATTGATTTATTTGAATGATGGAATATACTGCTTACCTAATTGGAATTCATGATAAATTCATTTCTCATTAAACTTAAGACAAGCTAGATCTAAAAAAATCTTCTCAGATAATATAGATGTAGAATCTATATTATTATAATGATTTATTTTATTCCATATACAATATTCACTTAAACATTTAAATAGTTCAAATTTTCATCACACAAGGAACACACGTCTAATGAATTATTATTATTTTATTCTAGGTTCTCTAAACATAAAAAAAATTTCATAACAACAAGACAAGAAAAATTAGAGAGAAAAAAAGGAAATAAACCATCTTCGAGTTGAGAGATATTTATCATATTAATATTTAATCAATTAAAAAAGAGAATAGTTTTGATTAGGATTTATTTTAGATCTCTAACTGAACCAACTACAATTATTAGGGATTTTACATCTTCACCAAATGTAACCAATCCACCATCAAATTTATATAGTACATGAATGTTTGAAAAGTCTCCAATGAGATGGCATAAAAAATAACATTCCATATATCAGATATCATTTATTTTCCTATTGAATTCCCCTTAAAATATCTAATAATAATTTTAATTGGAACCCAAATTCTTTGTGGCCAATTTTTTTTTAATTTAACCATAAAATCCAAAATTAACACTAAAAATGTACATATAAATATAATGTTTCATTATACTGCTAATGTCACGATTTATCAAGAAATATTTATTATTATATTAACCATTAGATCCATTTTAATAATAATTCAAATTTATCATACTATGAATTTTTGTACTAAGAACAATACAATTTCAATACAGTTTATGTTTTCTTAGGAAAAAATCCCTCAAGGTAACATTGCATCTTTTTTGGGTTTGATTGTGTTTATTGACAAAGAATATTTCCATGGTGAATTGTCAAGTTATATAGATGTTTGTAAAAATCCATGTAGACAATGAACCATGATAAAGGAATGGAAAATCTGGAGGCGGTATAAAAGAATAGATACAAGGTGGCTCCATTTTCAGTGTTTTCCAAATTTTTAGGGTCCAAAATTTAGAGTTTAGTGAGCATCTCTAAAAGTGGATATCCAGGAATATATCATCAAAATATATCAAAGGAATTAATTTCATGAAGATAGGCTTCATGGATTGGATTTCGCGAAGACCAGAAGAATGTTGACTGTGATACTTCGCAATTAGGACGAGCTTCACAAATGGTAGAGTTGAAGAGCATTGTGGAAGCGAAGGGAATTGTAAGTGGATCTTCACAGCGTGGGAGTGGTGCTTAATGGTGATGGCGCAAAGTAAATTAAATAATGCTCCACGATTATGGTGAGCTCCGCGATTGGAAAATTGTCATGGTGCTTTGCGATTTTGAGGGAATTTCAGCAGGAACTTCCGATCTTCGCGATTTAAGATGACGTGGTGTTGAATTTGCGTAGAAGGTCATATAGTCAGTGGAATAACCTATAAATATACCTCAACCCCCTCGAGAAATGTAGAGAGAGTTTTCAAAGAAAATTGTTTGCTCTCGGCTCGTGAAGTTGGTTCCTAAAGGAAGTGTGATTCATGAAAGAAGAGCTTCGTGTTGGCTAATCTAGCTCCGTCAAAGTTGCAATCTCCGTGTTGGCTCAAAGCGATTCATGAGGTAAGTCACTCTGAAATGAATTGTTCCTCGAAATAGTGCTTTGTGAGTGTGCTTCACGAATATCCAAGAGCTTCAAGAAGGATTGTTTGAGCTTCACGAAATTGGGAGCCTCGCGAAGTTGGGTGCTTTGCCATGGTTTTTCCAAAATAATTTCATAGTGTTTCGGGGAAAATGGGGTATCCATCATTGGATGACATTTGGACTTCAATATATCATCTACAAATAGTGGAGGATGCATTCATTAGTGGTAATGAAGAGACCTACAGGTCTATAAACTGTGAGTGGATCTTCTGAAGAAGTCCTGAGCTCACTTTAGTTGAGAGAGCAGTGAGTTGTCAAATTGTGAGTGGTTGTAAACCAGGAGGGATAGTGAGTCCACATCAAACTTGTAAATAGCAATGCGCTTATAGTGGAATTGGTACATCGTCACACTGCTAGTTTATTCTCCTTGGATGTAGCCCAGTGAGGGTGAACCAAGTAAAAATTATTGTGTCTTGTGCATGCTTTAAGGTTTATTCATACTCAGCATCGGCAAGGAGAGAGAAGTGAGTTTTGTCTAACAGCAAAACAAGGTCAAAAGGGGAAATTGTTATAATCTGTCATACCCTGATTCATCCCCCCCCCCTCTCAGGGTATATAGCCTAGTGGACCTGACAGGTTTTTTCAAAATTACTACAAATTCCATATTTTTATTTTATAGGAAAATTTATACAATGAATATTATTTAAATTCTCTAACCCTATAGAAATAACTATAGCCACAATGTTTAATGAATTTACTTTTTCATTTAATTATTTAATATTAATTTCATGTTTAATTCCTCTTGATGAAAATTTTTTATACAAAAAAAATCAATTCAAAGTGTTGTTCTACCATTGTACCTTCAAAACATAAAGAAACTACATGAATATTCATAAGGTTTTGTATTATTAGAGAATCATATTTTTAATCTTGTCTAGAATAATATTCCACTAATTTATCATTACAGAATTTTTTAGAATCATATTCAAAAAAAGAAAAATAGTAAAATTTTACCTCGACTTCTTTAACCATAAATCACATGTTTTCTATATAATTTTATTACACTCTCTAAGACTATGAACATAAATAACTACATTAATCTTCAGAAACACTCCCAATAGCATTCATGTCATTCCTACATTTTCACTCAAGGCAATACGACCAAATAGAAATTTAGTAGGGGTTTAAATCACTACAAAATCATGTGGTGATATTCATTTAGCAGCAGGTTTTTAAAACAATCACATAATGATTTAGCAGTGGTTTTTTAAAATCAGTGGATTCATTTAGAAGCTATTTAAACCGCTGCCAAATGCTTTTGTCGTGGTTTTTGAAAATCTATTTTATATTTTTTTTATTATTTTTTTAAAACAAAATTTATAAACATTTTACTAAATATATATTATATATCTATTATTATTATTTTATTATTATTATCATTGTAATTTTAAAATTATTTTATTATTATTCCCGTAATTATTATATTACTAATATTATTATTATTATTTATTTATTATTTATTTATTTTCATATTTTATTATTATACATATTATATAATGATTATTTTATCATTAATATTTTAGAATTATTATTCATAGAGTTATATAATTATATTTTCTTTATTTTTTTTATGTTTTTATTATTTTATTATTTTTTTTATTATTGTTTAATTATATTATTTTATTTGTTAATTTTTAAATTCTACTATATAATTTATTTATTATTTATTACTATGCACATGCACATGCATATAGACATCCTCATACACATTCTCATGTGTAAGACATATATAGAATTTTTGTGTTTAATGAGATTTGAACCCCTAACCTATTGCTTATTCACAAAATACTTTACCACCCCATCAGAATCTTCATGTGTTGAATAAGAAGATGTTAATATACTTATATATTGATGTATAAAGAACAAAAAAAGGGTAAATTATTAAGTAAATAATAAATAAATATTAAAAAATAAGAAATTAATATTTAAATAAAATGAAAAATAAATAAATAATAAAAAACGCTTTTATAATAATTTAATAGCAAAATAATATTAAATTAATAATAAATAAATAAATAATATATATATAATATATATATATAATAAATAAATATTGAATAAATAAATAAATAAATAGTAAATTTATAATAAAATAATAAGAATTAATTAATTAATTAATAAAATTTAATTAATAAATAATAAATGATATATAAATATTAATTTATTTATTAATTAATAATCAATATTTATTAATTAATAATTAATAATAACTAATAATTCATAATTGATAATTAATTATTAATTATTTTTAATTAATAATTAATAATTAAAACTATTAATTATTTAATAAATAATTAAAAAATTGTTAATAAATAATAAATAAAAAATGGATAATAAATAAGAAATAAATAAATAACAAAAGATTTATAAACTAATAATATGTAAATAATTAATAATTAATGTGTAATCAATAATTGAATAATAGATAATGAAATAATAAATAATAAATACATAAATAATAAATAAAGAAATTAATTTATACATAATAATATATTAATAAAAATATATTAAAATAATAATTAAAAATAAAAAATTAATGGATTAACAATAAATAAATAAAATAAAATATTAAAGAATTAAAAAATAAAATAAATAATAGATAATTGATATTATTTGAATAAATAAAAACTAATAGGTAATAAATAATAAATAATGTAGAATAGATAATAGATAGATAAATAAATAAATTCGTAAATAATTAAATAAAGAATATTTAAGAAATAATTAATAAATAATTAATTAATTAATATTTAATATATAATTATTAAATAATTAATAAATAATGAATAAAATAATAATATATAAATAAAAACAAAATAAAAAACCCTAAAATTATAAGAAACTCTAAAAACCCTAAAAACACTGAAATGACAACAAATCTGATCCGGGAGACCTTTTAGCTCTAAAACCAGTCAAAATAAAGACCATAAAATATTCTTTTACATGATATGTGGTAAATTCAGAACAGACAGCTGTATTAGAAGTTAGAGTCGTTTGAATTTTAAAAAATCAGGGTCAGGGATTAGAAATATATTTTGGGGGCCTTTTGGGCCTTTCTGGGGAAAAGCAGGGAAAAATCTTAAAGATCTATTCCCTGACATACACGATGTAGATCTTTTCACAGGATTTAATTTGATATATGGTAGAACCCAAACAGACACCCGGATCAAAAGTTATGGTCATTTGAAGTTCGAGTTCGAATTTCGACCTTTTTAAAATTTTAAATTGATTTTTTCATTTTATTTTCACATTATTTAAATCTCTTGTGGATTTATCTCATTTTATATTCTTCGATTTGACTTGTTGGGGAGCAGAAATGGACTCCTGGATCACAATTTATGGTTGTTTGATGTCGAAGTCTACATTTTAGTTTTTTTACATTTGTTTTATGTTTCAAGTATATATTTTCTAATAATTATTAATATTCATTAATTAACACATTATAATTAATTAAAATAATAAATAATAAAATATATATGATATTAGATAATAAATCATAAATGATAAATATTTTTTAAAAAAAATATTCATTTAATTTAGCGGGGTTTTTTTGAAACTGCCACTAAATGTCTTTCGGGAACACATTTAGTAGTAGTTTTCAAGAAAAACATCAAAAAACCCCTGCTAAATGCCATTTTTTATAATGAGATCATCATTCATTTTAATTTTATTTTTCCTTTTCATTTTGTTCTCCTTTCTTACTACTGTCTACAATCAAGGTTGACATGTCCCATCGTCATTATGTCAATCAGATTATTTATATGAAAATGAATCAACTTTTTGTATAGAAAATAAATGGTTTCTTAAAACCTCCACTATTTTTTATACAATATTTTTAATCTTTATTCCATCTTATTTTGTTCCACTACTCAAATTTAGAAATTAAAATCAGAAGAGAGTATAAAATCCCCTTTTAAATTGTTTTCTCTTCTTGGAATAGAATCTTTGAGAGCTACATTTTACGTATTGATCATTCTATGATCAACATAATTATATTAATACATAAAAAATACTACAAATAAATTACATAATTTTAAATGATTCAGTTGGAGTTGACTATCTAATTTCAATTAAAATACCTTTCTATCTAGTAAGTAAAACTCTAAGATATTTTGAATCTTGATCTTTCATAGGCACAGGTGTTCCAAGAGTATGAAAACCAAAGACTATTTCTATCAATCATACATTATTATGGGTGATCCTTTCACATGAATACATTCTAAAATTATCAAACAAAAATTCTATAATAATATATCTAAATTTCCAATCATTTTTAGTTACATCATATGAAATAGTTATTGACTACATTATGTCATAAGCACTATCACATTGATAGGCATGATGAAACTCATTAAGAAAAAAATTTCATACAATAACACTATTTTATATTATATTTAGATCATATAAACTTTATTTATCAGCATAAAATATTTCTTCCTCCCATGGAAATTTTATATATCTTGATTAAATATAGATAAAATTTATTAATAATATTTTTTAGATATATGACCATTCAGTCTTTCAACGTCCATAATTCTTACAGTGGAATATGTATACCTAATCAGAAACTTGACTTCAATGATTTTAGCAATTAAAATAGGTCTTTGACTTTAACATGAAATCAAGATTTTTTGAGATAAATTAAATCATTAATATAACACTACACTGATTCTAATAGATGAGTTAGAATAAAAAAGACGACACAATGGGGGGTAAATTATGTCCTTTTAGAAAAACTATAATAATATATAATAAACCTCCCTTTGAAATATTTAAATCAAATATGTTTATTTTTTTTACCTAATTTGAATAAGAAATAAAAAATATGACACAACTATTTTATAGAGGTTTGGGGAATAATGATACCAGTCCACTATATTAACACTCTCTCTTTAAGATTTGTGATTTAAACTAGAATATAATTTTCTAATGGATCTTGACAGTTTAGTTTAATAAACTACAACTTTATACAATATATTTTACAATTATTTAAAATAGGTTTAAAAAATATCCCATGGAAGACTAAAAAACAATGATTTTAGAAACATGTAAACTATCTTTGGTTGGAGAATTAATATTTTTAAAAACAAAATAGGTGAAAATGAAGCAACTAATAGATGAATATATCTTCATAGGAATAAATTAATAATCATTAAATCACTTTCCTTTTGAAAAATATAAAAAACTGATATATAGAGTATATTCAGATAACATAGTTGTAAAAATAACATCGTCGTAATTAGATGTACAAACACCAAATAGAATCTATAACTTGTATTCCTCCCATACATAGTCAAGAAAAGATTTACCAAACACTACTAAATTAATAACAGATAAAAATAATCATATGAAGAAAAGGGGTAATTTTTCTTATAATAATAAATATCTGATGTTTTTTTGGGAAAGAGATTAAGATAATTTGTGAAAAATATCAAATACACTACATATATACTTGATTGATAATTTAATAGGCATCCCAATTTAATTATGGTGAAAAAATTCCAAAAATGTCACCAGATAAAATATGGTCATCAAAATGGATACAAAATTATAGGTTTTAATTTAATTATACATGGAATATCCTAACATACCTTATAAATAGTAATGAAGGTTTTTTCACATCTTATTAATGTATGCAACAAACCAATATGTGGATTAATGATTATTTATATATATGATGATAAGGTCAGAATCTAACTTGGTCTTTTTGAGGGGTACCTTTATCATAGAAAATAGTGATAATTCAAATATGTTCTTTGGTGTATATGTGTATAAGGATTCATTCACTCTAGAAAGTGATATAATCCAACAACACTAAGCAAGTTTTTTCTCAAATAATTTCTTCACAAATCATAATACCATTAGAATTATATCCATATAAAATAATCATCAACCCAATGAAATGAGGTTTCCTTTTAATCTAGTGTCTAAGGAAGTTATTGGTAAATGGAGAGGAGCAGCTGAAAGCATAAATGGTGTTAAAATTCTATATACTGACCATATGAATAATTATATTTTTAGGGAAAGATGAATCCTATAATTTTAATCACTTGTAAACCCAAAAATAATTCAGTCTCAGTGATTATAGGTATTTCAAAAAATATTTTTCATTTTCTATATAGATTCCTCATGGGTCTTTAATTTGTTTCTAAGGAAAATATTATCATCAATATAGAAAAAAAGTGTTAATTTGGGTTATTTATCATGATATAGAGAATATTTTACACTTTTTCCATCTTGAAATGTATTCTCCTCATATTGTTTTCTATATTTGAATATCATGTGGGTGCCACTTGATTAATCTCATGGAAAGATTTATTTTTCTTATAAACATGATAAGAACACTCTATTGGATAAAACCATTTTTTTAACATAAACCAATTCCTAAAGATATCCATTCCAGAAATATGACTTCACATCATTTTCAAAATCATTTAAATTTATTTTGAAAAAATGAGGGAAAAAATTTAAATCATTTAAATCCTTATAATTGGACTAAAATTATCATTAAATTATATTCCCTAAATATGCATGTAAAATTTATAAAAATTAAAAAATTTATTTTGTAATACTTATCCCTACGTATTATGTATATTTTGAAAACCACTATTTAAAAAGATTCGATTCTTTCTGTGAGGATGTAATAGTAATTCCTAAGCTTCATTATTCTTAATTTTTTCAACTCATCATATATCATTGTAATCAAATACACATAAAATAAGTATTTATCAACACAATTTGGTTCGACTTTTAAAAAATATATTATGATTAAAATTACTAAATTTTGTTAATTTTTAACACTATTTATTTTTTTCCAAGAAAAGTTTAGGTATTTACATGTTTTTATATCATAAGAAAATAGAGCCTCCTCATTACAAACTCACCTTATAACTAGAAATGATTGAATGAAATTTGGAATCATAAAAATCTATCATATAAATTTAATTATTCCCATGTTATCCAGTAATTTCTCATTGAGCATATTTAATATCATTATCAATAGAAACATATTTTCATAGAGTACCATAATTATATATTTCAATAACATCATAGTTATGAATGATTTTTATAATATTATTTTTATAACAATGGTAAATTCTAATGGGTATGTAATAAATAAATTTCCATTCATCATATCACTCAATTTTGTTAAATAATTTCCCATTATATTGATGTAACAAGGGGTTCCAAACAACTAAAATCTTCTCCAATTTGGTTCAGAAACAAACCAAATATCAAAGTCACATTGACAAAATTTGATAATATAACAATTAGATAAATATATATACAATAATAATTATGGATTATCACTAATATAAAATTGGGTTTTCAATTGTATGATAACATGGGCCTCCCTATTTCATATAAGAATTAATTTCTAATTTCATATAACCCATACTTTTATCATGTATAAAGAGTGAAGTATTCATTCCTTAACCTACCATTATCGAGACAAGACTGAAAATATTCATTCTTATACTCATATCCTTTTTCAGACCAAAAAAACATGGATGAAGTACCTTATTAAATGTTTTTACATATATTTAAGAAATCATAAACTTATTAAGGTATTATGACTTTATAGACCTGAAAAATCGTAAGTCTTGTGAGTAAAATAATTAACAAAGTTAATGAAGTACTTATCTCTATATTTCTACTTGACGCTCATCACGCTACACAAAATCAATGATCAGTGGCCACTTTGTTTTGATCTCCATCAACTAGTAACTCATGATCATCATATTACCTATATAATGGGAAATACATGTATTTCTTCTTTGGTTTTTACTTTTTTTAATATATTTCACATATTCATACATGAAATTTTTTCTCATAATATTTTGATCCAAATACCTTTGAGTTATATACTAAGGCTCATTAACTCCCTTCAAACTCATTTAATTTGTTTGTTCATAATTACAAATATAGAATACTTTTTTTCTAATATTATTTCCATCCAGGGTAATTATATTATCATTTATTAACATAATGAAAAAACAATTCATTTGTAAAATTACATTATTCCATTTTTACAAATATGATAAACACCGAAAATATGATACCTTAACCCATCGATAAGGGGAAAGTCATTAGATTCAAACTTTGCTCACTGGTTTTAGTGCTTTTAGAACAATTAAAATTTTGATAATCATATTATCCAATATAAATAGATGCAATTTCATATATATGAATTTAAAGGTCTTTTATGGGAAATGAGAAACCACTATCCCATATCCAAGATTTCTAATTTTTGAATATTTAGAAGCCACATCAACCATTATTGTGTCATCTTGGTTACTCATACAATTGAAAGAATTATATTTTTCATTATTCTTAAAATAATTTATTAATAATATATGACGGTTCTTGGTTGAATGTAATTGTTTATCACATTTACCAAGAGTTTTATCAAAGGTATCAGAATAAGTTTTCAAATTCACAATCTCTAATGGATATTCATTTCATTTTCTCCATTTTTTCCAATTTTTATCTCACTAAATTTATGGAATATTTTTTATTGAGGGAAAAAATATACCATCACACATATTTATCTAATATTTACACTATTTAACGAAAAAAAGTTAACTAAAAATTGAAGTCACATCATTGATTGAAAATTTTTCATTTTAAAAATTTCTTATTGATTATTATTTAATTAAGTGGTAATTTATTTTTCATAAATATAATTATTCCTTATTGAGAATTATATCAACATGAAATTTCCCTTGGACATAGTTTAAACTTCCTTATTTCACTATAACTAAAAACCTTTTAATTTCATTTTTATTTTTTATATAAAACAGTGACTTTATCACTTTTATTAGGTGAAAATGGTTCCTTATTTCATTTATTTTCATTTCATTTAATTATTTGATTAACTTATTATGTTTTCATGATAATGGTTAATTACTTATTTAAATAATAACCATGTTTATTTTTCTCTTCAATAAGTTTCTCTAATATTTTTTATGATTCTTAAATATTCCTAACTGAATTTTAAAACTCATATAGAAATTACTTCAAGTTTTCATAAAAAATAATAATATTACTTCATGGAATTTAATCTCATCATTCTCGGAAACCTATTTGTTTATTTTAATCTAAAACACCTTATCATTATATTTATGGATTACATTGATATTACCTATTTTCAATGGTAACTCAAATTCTAGCTTAGTAATCTCAATGAAATTTGATTCATTAAGAGTGTTTTTAAATATAAATTATCTATCATTAATGATTTTCTTCGTTCATGATTCCTATTTTCTTGAAATTACTCTATAATCACTGTATGTATATATAACTCGTTTTTTGTTTCTTATTCTTAACAATAGTCTTCACTACTTCATTATTATTCCCTATATGAATCAATAGATTATATCAATTATTCTATAAAATCATTAACAACATAAACATTTGAGGCATATTAATTATCACTCTCATCATCAAAATATGATATATGATATCATGGGTGATTATTTCTAACCTTTTATGTATTTCACATCCCCTTATAATTTTTAATTTTTATTCACATTAATCACTCACCACCATGTTTCTCCATAAGGGGAATTTTTCAGTTATCATCATCGTCTTCTTATTTATTTTTTATAGGGATCTAGTATAAAAACATTTGATCTTCCCATTATAAAATATAAAATTATGTTATGATTAATATTTATCTTTTCGTATTGGTATTTATTTAGATAAAATGGATATAATATAATTAAATTTCATGCATTCATCATCAACTTTGAATATTAGTCCATGAGAAATCTGTGAATATATGTTCCATGAGCCTTTTAAGACATTAAAATCTACGATTTTTTAAATGAATACTTGTTTCTCAAGGTTTTCCTCTCATCATGTCAAAGTATATAATTATAATATTAAAAATATCAATATGGAGATCAGTAAATTCTTTAACCTTCAATTCATATATTGTTTAATTTAACATGTTTAGTAAAATCCTCCATAATTTATTCATCATTGTAGAGACTTATTAACTTATCTATAATATAGTATTGAGCTAATAATCATTTGTAAATAAATTAATAACATATCCATATATTTTCCTCATATCATCCTAATATCTTAAAGTTTTTATTGAAATTATTCTAATCATGATTCCTTGACCTCTTTATTTCTTTTATGAATATCATGGGGAAATATCCATATATACTTTACTATTTTGGAGCCCATAACTCATGTCCACTCTTTCTCAAAGAGGAGTTAGAGTAACATATTTTATTCTCTTATATTAGATTTAATGTTATTCTCATCCTACTATGTAATGTTTACACCCACTAGAGTCATTTTCACGCCATTATTGATGATTTAAAAAATACAATCCAAGCTATTAACAACATAGTATTATTGTCTACCTATATAAAAGAAATATTTTTCTATCGAACAAGAGAACACCCTGTTTATTTATAAAATTCATAATCTCAAATTCATAAATATTTATCTTATTTTAAACATGTAATAGATGAATAGAGAAAAATCTCATAAACTATAACATAAGGAATATCAAAAAAACATGTTATAATATTTAATTCATTTTATGAAAGCATACTCAAGTTCATATGATAATGGATAAAGTGTGAAATCTCATTTTCACCCAAAAATTAGCTATTATTCTCTAAAAAACTGTCCTATTAAGGTTAGAATGGATATTTTAATTCTTTTTCACAATTCTCAAAAGGAAAGAAAAAACCTTCAGAAGACCACCCAAATATCACAGTTTTATCAATTGTGTTGTAACATGTTACCCAACTTCAAACATGAAAATCATTCATAAAATCTAATTTTTAATTCCTTCAAATATAAATCATGATAAAAAATCAAGTTTATTTTTAACCGATTAATATATAATATAATATATTATGGAATGAAACATGATTCGGGTCAAAACATCTAATAAGTCTATGAAATTAATGTTTCATTTTTAGAACTAATTAAAACATCAAATTTTGGTCACAAATATCTAATAGATTAAACAAAAATGTGTGGAAATAAAACTATATCATAATATCATTAATTTTTTATAACCTCTAAAACTACAACATGATCATCTTGGGATGATTCTTATTAGTAAACAATAAATTTCCCCTTCATACATGGATCAACCACTTCCATATATTTTAATATGATATTTATATATGACTAAGGTTTTAATACATCATGAATTCAATAAAAAATGATGTCAATTGTTTAATGATTTTAATGTATGTGTAATAATACTCCCACACACATAAAATTATAGTGTAATGAAAACATCACACTATTATGACTACCACAAACACAATAAATCCTCATTAATTTTCATCCAAAACACCTCCAATCAATCACAATCTCACCCATGATTTTTTTAAAAATAAATATAAAAGGGATATTAATTCAACATTCCTGAATTATTTATGTCAAGAAGAAAATAATAGATATCGCTTAATATTAGAATTCTCTAAACACTAGACCATTTGACAAAAGCGTGTTTTATGATTTCTCTAACCCAAATTGTAAATATCAATATAATATTTAATAAAGACTCAATTTATATCCTCTCAAATTCCCCATTTTTTATTATTTTTATTTAGTTCCTTTAATCTAAAAGAGTTTTTCACACTTACCTTAATTAATATATATGGGTCATTTTCTCATTTAATTTAAACACATATATTTTTTATAAAAAATAAAATATTCTCACAGGCCCACAAAAATGGTACCACTTATTCAGGATAGAACCCCCCCCCCCCCATAAGGTTGAAAATGTTTTTAATGACTGTAAGATACACACTATCAGGTCTTAGAGTGTTTGATTTTCCTCATCAAACCATAAAAAGAGCATAGGTTACTGTTGTATATCATTTATGAAAAGAAAAGAAAAATGATTAGGAATTAAAATGGGTCCAGGGAGTGTATTGTATTATACCCAAGTAATTAAGACTTTGATATGACTTTTAGACCTAGTATTGTGTTCTCTCACTGTTGTTCTTTCCTCACACTGCACAAGCTCACTACTAGTCTTGCCCAGATCCCCTACTAGGAAACACCAGTGTGCACCAACTACCTCACCAAGCCTAAATTACTAGGTCTACATATCTATATATAAATATCACCTATTGTGTCATAATTTGAATGAAAATAGAGAATTTGAAAGAAATATAGTTCTCATTTTTCCATTGTATCATAACATCCTTTATGTTACACCCCAAGATTTTGGGAAATATTTTTCTCGAATTAATTTAATATTCTAGAGATCTTAACAATTCATACTACAATAAAAATATTTTATTTTATATTAAGGAACCTTGTTTGGATTGAGTTATATGAAAAAAATGATAATCGTTCACTACATGTGACATAATGTTTAGCCTTCTATACACACACACCGAGGTTATCTGGTGTGACACAGAATAATAACATTCCATAGTGGCTTGTGTAACATGAAATACCATGTTTTACCAAATAAAGGTGTATTATTTAAAATAACATAACCATTAAATTAGTAGTTATGAAAAGGGTTAAATAACATTTTAAAATCACTGGTTATCAAAAATATGAAATAAACTCATTGGTTACTAATTAATTATAATTGATTACGACATCTTATTGAATATTAAGGAAAATAGTTTTATACCCTCAAAGATGTTTTAAACAAATACACTAAATTAATTATAATTAGTGAGTGATACTAATGTAATACATAATTTATATATTCGATAAAATATTTTTTATATTCAACCTATAGTTTTTATATACATAAGATAATAAAAACCCAAACATTATGCTTAAAACACTATATTCTTATTAAGGCATTTTTCCACTTTCTAATGGATAATCCATTTAAATATAATCTTTGTAACTTTTATATATTTAATAAGAAATAATAAACTAAATATTTATAATAGTAACATAATAAATAGGATAGGGTAAATTTTTATTTTATTTTTCTATGATGTTTCATATTTTTAATGAATAGTGAAAATACTGAATTTTATTTTAAAACATTCTTTTCATCTAATTTATTTATATGGTCAAATTAAATTTTAAATTGGTTTAAATGTGTTATTATATCATATGTTTCTCAATAACACTAATTTTTTTCATGGGAATAAATTTATATTTGAAATTTAATATAAATACCTACCAAATGTTTGAACGTTTTTACTTTAAAAACTCGCATTATCGACCCGACTACATGATTAAATTTAAATTAATTTCGATCAGTTATTTGATTGAAATTTGAAACAATTGATTAAATATTTGGAATCAAAATAATTTATAATTTATAATAAGGTAAAATAGTGTTTAACAAAAATATTAGTGAATGTAATTAAATTTAATTCCATCGATTAAGTTAAAATTATGCTTTACAATAGACTAAACCTTAAACTTAAGGCACTAAATAACCAATAAAATTCTCCAGAATCCATTTTCCCCCATATTTGTACCTTATTGTCACGACCCGCCCTCGGGGTCCGTGCCGTGACTACCCCAAGCCCGCCTTCCATAGGCCAGGGGCTGGCGACTAGCACCAAGGCGTAAATCCCGGTAAAAAGGGAAGGCATTGCCTTTGAAAAGTAAACACACACCACAGAGTAAACAAGCGGAAAGTAAACACTAAACAAAGCAGAGTACGACTGAAAGTGCGGAAAGGTAAATGGGCCAGAATACAAACCCAAACTGAAAGTAAAGTACAACTCGAAAAGGGAAAAACAGCAACTGAAAAGTAAAAGCCGCTACTCCGAGCTGTCCACTGGAAATCCCACCTGAAGGGTGGGTAGAGATAGCTCCTCTGCTCCACGGGTCCCGCCGTCCGCTCCGTGCACGTCCCGCCCAGTGGTCCACCTCCGGGTACCGTCCCGCTCTGCAAGCCTCAGCTAAGGTCAACGCTGTCTGTCGTCTGCAACCAACACAACGAAGTGCGGGCAAAGCCCATGCAGGGGTGAGTATAAGCTACTCAGTAGGGACCCCGAGACCCCTGAAGGTCTCTCAAAATCCACAAAGGATAAACCACGAAGAAAAGTAACAATCACGAAGTAATAACTGACACTGCTTAGGTATATGCCCATACATATACCTAAGTCATCAATTCAAATACGCTCTAACCTCTGAGCCCAAGTACAACTCAGTCCACACAGGAAAGTAAACGTATTCCACACAGGAAAGCAAAACGTAATCCACACAGGATTGCACAACACAATCCACACAGGAAAACAAATAGGATTCAGCTCACACAGGTATACTTCTTCAAGGACGATAAAGATGATCACTGATCCATCTAAGTCGTCGGACCCACGAAGGATCGATAGGTAACTAACCCCCGCAAAGACCCACACAGGATCGGGCCCACACAGGACCTGTAGGCGCTGGCTCACACAGAACCGCTGAGCGCAAGGACCCACACAGGATCGGGCCCACACAGGACCTGTAGCACTGATCCACGTAGGATCGTTGAGTGCTGAAGTCGTCGTCGTCGAATCCACACAGGATCTCTGTACTGTCGTCGTCGCAGTCACAGTAGCAGTCGTAGCAGTAGAACAGTCGCAGCCAGCACTAGGGTTCCCGCACATAGCAAGCTCGTTCGGAGGGTCCGCTCCACGAGCCGAGAGGCTGATACATCAACTGTCACGAAGACCAGAGTTGATGTATCCAAAAGTTCCGTATCGTCAACAGGAACTCAAAGCAAAAGACGGCGCGTCGATCGGACGCCCGGTCTGAGAGTTATTGGCATTTTCGTCTCCGGGGTCCGGTTGGTTTTTAAGGCAAAACCAACCCGACCGTACTCCACCTACGTCCAAACCTCGGGAGAAGTGTGCCAAAAGATTCGTCTCACTAATAGGGACACTACACAGCTGACGGCATGTCAATCGGACGTCCGTAGCTCAAGATATGAGCGTTTCCGCTCCGAAGGCCCGGTTGGTTTCGTGAACGAACCAACCCGGCCGAACTCAAAGTAAACCGAAACCTTGAGTGCGATATACCAAAACGACCGTCTCGATCCAAGGATCGCGTTGCCGCAGACGGTTCGTCGATCGGAGGTCTGAGGCTCAAGTTAAGGCCCAAAAACCGATTCTGGTTCGAAACGGGGGGGTCCGGGTCCGGGCCGACCCGGCCCGACCCCCCCTGGGGCGGCGGCGGCGCGGCGGGCCGCGGAGGCCTGGCGCCGCGAGGGGCCGCACGTGGGGCGGCTTGTCGCCGCAAGGAGGCCGCGCGGGGGATCAATTCCCCCGCTTTTCAAGTGGCGGCGCGGCTATGTCGCGCCGTTTTTTTAAAAGCGCCCCCCCCCCCCCCCCCCCCCCACATGGGTGGCCTGCTGGTGCGGAACCGGGGGGCCGGATGCCCCCCTCCTTCAAAGAACCGCCCCCCCTCATAAAGAGGGGGGTTTTTATGAGGTGGCCGGGGGAGTATCCGGCCGGCCAGCTGGCCGGCCGGTTTTCTCTAACGGAACCGGAAATTCCAGTCCCCCCTTCGGCTTTCGACGCCGGCGGCCCGGCCGCCGGTCTTCTCTTCCGCCGCGGCCCGGAACCGGCCGCGGTCTCCTCATCCCGCCGCGGCCCGGAACCGGCCGCGGTGTTCGTCGTCCGGCGCGGTGCGACGGCACCGCGCCCCTTTCACCGTGCCTTGATTCCTTTCAACGCGGCGTGGCGGCGTCGCGTTCTTGATGATTCTACCTCGGCGTGGCGCGACGGCGCCGCGTAAAATAATTGCACGGTAATCCGCGTGGTGTGACGGCACCACGCCACTTTGCTTCTACCCGCAAGAATAAACAAGAACGTTGGAGGGGGGTTCGGCCGTGTTCGTGCAGTCCGGCCCCCCTCGCATTAACAATAACACTTATATAAAATATTAAAAAGCCTCACGTAGACATGCGATCCACGAGCAAGAAATGGAATAATTAAAGAATAAAACAACAACCCCTACCTCGGGTATAAGGTTCGAAGATTGTCAAGGTTCCGCGGAAGACGACGTCGCGGAGGTCGGGCGTCGCGGTAGCCGTTCGTCAAATCCGATGACGAAGGGATGCGTTCGAAGAGACACGTCGTTCGAGAAACTTGTACGCCGACGAAGGTTATCTGAGGAAGAAGTGGCATCCCCTTTCGTTGACACGGGAAATGAAGAATGGAGGTGTGGCGTTCTTCGTCGGAGCTTGAGCGTTCTTCGTCAAGATGAACGTTCTTCGAGTTCTTCGTCAGAGTTGAAGAAGAAGAAGAGCTCTCCACCTCTCAAGAAGACAAACAAATAACCCCAAAATAAAATAAGACAACATCTTATTTTATTATCACATAACACATTAGAATTTCAAAAGTTTGAAATTCAAAAGGTTTAACTCCCATAATTAAAAAGGTATCTCAAGCCAATAAATGAGGCGTTAAGGGAGTTGGGAGAATTTGAAAGGTTTAGGGGTTCGTGTGGGCCCCACCACACTTAATCCTCCCAAGGGAGGTTAAGTGGGTGTGGGTCCCACTTCCAACCCCCTTTGGTAGGTTTTTAACAAGTTATAATAAAATTTGTTTTATACAAATTTTATTTAACTCAAACTAAAAACCCCTAAAACTAACTTTCAACCCGCAACAAACGCAACTCCCGAAAAGGTCTCTTTAAGCGAATATCGGCGCTGCGAGTTCATCGGTGCCCTCGGATTTCAATTCCGAGCACCGGATCAAAAGTTAAGAATTCCCGCTCGTTCGTTCACTAAACGTACCCGAGCCAAACTTCGGAAATTAATTCCGGGCACTCCGGGCCTCGGAATCAGGTGCCGTCTGAAACCGCGCTCTTGTAAAATTCTAAAAAAAAATTAGAAAAAATTTCCCTTGAATTTTTACGGGTCTTTACATTACTCCCACATCAGGGCTTTACGTCCCCGTAAATATACATCAAAAACTAGGGAAACAAATGAGGGTACTGAGCACGCATCTGAGCCTCCCGCTCCCATGTGCTCTCCTGGAGATTCCCGTGCTGCCATCTGATGCGCACAAGAGGAATCGATCGCCCACGCAGGACCCGCTCCTGTCGATCCTTTATCTCCACCGGGACCTCCGTAAAAGTCGCCCCATCGTCAACGTCAAGCTCCCCATGGTCAATGATGTGTGTCGGGTCGTGCACGTATCTCCTCAGCTGAGATACGTGGAAGACGTCGTGCACCCGGTGCAACTGAGGTGGTAGGGCCAGGCGGTAAGCCACCTCGCCAATCCTGCTGAGAATCTGGAAAGGTCCGATGAAGCGCGGAGATAACTTGCCGCCTCGGCCAAATCTCCGAATACCACATCGAGGTAAGACCCGCAAGAAGACGTGGTCGCCATCCTCGAACTCCAGTGGCCTCCGCCTCCTGTCAGCGTAAGACTTCTGCTGGCTCTGAGCTGTCCTCATCCGCTCCTGGATGACCTGGACCTTCTCTGTCGTGGCCTGGACCATCTCCGGTCTCACCAGTGCTGACTCCCCAGGGTCTGTCCAGCACAAAGGAGATCTACATGGTCGGTCGTACAATGCCTCGTACAGTGCCATCCCGATGGTGGAGTGGTAGCTGTTGTTGTACGCGAACTCCACCAAGGGTAGGTGGTCCTCCCAGCTACGACCAAAGTCGAGGACACAGGCACGGAGCATGTCCTCGAGTGTCTGAATGGTCCTCTCCGTCTGACCATCCGTCTGAGGGTGAAAAGCTGTGCTAAGACGTAGCTGCGTCCCGAACGCCTCCTGTAACCCCTTCCAAAGCCGGGAAGTAAAGCGGGCATCTCGATCGGAGACGATAGATGATGGCACGCCGTGGAGCCGCACAATCTCCTGAACGTAGAGACGTCCCAAGCTCTCCACTGAGCCCTGCTCTCTGATGGGTAAGAAGTGTGCCGACTTGGTGAGTCGGTCAACAATCACCCATATGGAGTCGTGACCTCTGGAAGTGCGCGGAAGTCCAGTCACGAAGTCCATAGATATGCCGTCCCACTTCCACTCTGGAACCTCCAAGGGCTGTACCAAGCCCGCTGGTACCTGATGCTCTGCCTTCACCTGCTGGCAGGTAAGGCATCGAGAAACGAACTCTGCTACAGCCTTCTTCATGCCCGGCCACCAGTGCTGTCATCTGAGGTCCTGGTACATCTTCGCCACTCCAGGATGTACCGCTAAAGGAGAAGTGTGAAACTCCCTCAGCACTTCCTCTCGCAAAGCTACTGGTACCATGGTACGTCCTCTGAAAAGGATGTCGTGCTCTGCTCCAAGGGAGAAACCATCGGGTGCCTGTCCCGAGGATATCTGTGCACGCCGTGTCTCACAGTCAGCGTCCTCACGCTGTGCCTCTCTGACCCGCTACAGTAGTGGAGGAGTGACTGTGAGAGACAGAAGAAAGGCTGCTCCATCTCTATCCACGAAGGATATCTGCAAAGAGGCTAGCTGCTCCGTCGCCTCCTCAAGTAGCTGAATGCCCGTCCTCCTGCTGAGGGCATCGGCTACTACGTTCCCCTTACCAGGAGTATAGACTATCTCAAAGTCATAGTCCTGGAGGAACTCGAGCCATCGCCGCTGTCTCAGGTTCAGGTCCTTCTGCGAGAAGATATACCTGAGACTCTGATGATCGGAAAAGACTGTAAAGTGCTTTCCCATCAGATAGTGTCGCCATGTCTTCAGAGCGAAGACCACTGCTGCTAACTCCAGGTCATGGGTAGCGTAGTTCTGCTCATGCGGCCTCAACTGACGTGATCCATAGGCGATCACGGCCCACTCCTGCATCAGAACACATCTGAGTCCGGTCCCTGATGCATCGCAGTAGACTACGTACCCTACTCCCTCCTCAGGGAACCTCAAAATAGGTGCGCTAGTCAATCTCTGTCTTAGCTCCTGGAAGCTCTGCTGACATCTGTATGTCCATACGAAGGGTTTCCCCTTCTTCGTCAAAGCCGTGAGTGATGCCGCAACTCTAGAGAAGTCTGGCACGAATCTCCGATAATATCCAGCTAGTCCCAAGAAACTCCGAACCTCAGTCACGCTCCTGGGTGGCTCCCATGCTAACACAGCCTCAATCTTCGCAGGATCCACTGCAACTCCCGCCTCAGAGATAACGTGTCCCAAGAAGTGGACCTCACGTATCCAGAACTGACACTTCGAGAGCTTACCATAAATCTGGTGCTCTCGGAGTGTGTCAAGAACAACTCGCAAGTGATAAGCGTGCTCCTCCTCTGTCGTAGAGTAAATCAGAATATTGTCGATGAAGACCACGACAAACCGATCGAGGTATGGCTGAAATATCCTGTTCATGAGAGCCATGAACACTGCTGGATCATTGGTTACACCGAAAGGCATAACCAAGAACTCATAGTGGCCATACCGACATCTGAAGGCTGTCTTCTGCACATCCTCGTCTCTGACTCTGAGCTGATGATAGCCTGACCTGAGGCCTATCTTCGAGAACCACCGTGCTCCCTTGAGCTGATCAAAGAGGTCATCAATCCTCGGTAGCGGATACTTGTTCCTCACTGTCACCTAGTTCAGGCGACGATAGTCAAAACAAAGTCGCAAGCTCCCGTCCGCCTTCTTGGCGAACAATATCGGGGAAGCCCAGGGTGAAACACTGGGTCGGATGAATCCCTTGCCCTGCAAGTCCTCCAACTGTACTCGTAGCTCTCGAAGCTCGGAGGGGGCCATCCGATATGCTGGAGTGGATATCAGGGCTGTCCCGGGGTACAAGTCAATATAAAAGTATACCTCTCTGCGAGGAGGTAGCCCTAGAACGTCGTCGGGAAAAACGTCCGCAAACTGATCCACCACTGCAGGAAAACTAGGACTCCGCACGTCAACTGCTCCGAGGATAAGGCTAGCCAACTGATGAGTTATGGGCTATCCTCTCCTCCGCGGAAGTCCATCCTGTGCTGCTAAGGCTCCCTTCTCGCCGGTGAAGGTGAACCTGCTTCCGTCGGTGCGTACACAACGCACCTTGCGCCTAAAACAGTCAATCTGTGCATGGACCGTAGATAGCCAATCCATGCCCAAGATGACGTCGTAAGGCCTCGACGCTGCTACAAGAAGCTCCCAGCCGAAGCTCTCGCCTCCTAGAGTAAGCTCACACTGCCGGCACCAGTGCGTAATCGTCGAGTCTGCTCCCGTAGGAGTCTCTAGCCGTAAGGATCGAGCCAACGGCTCTGTCGGAATCTCCGAGCTCCGAACAAGGGCAGCGGCTATGAAAGAGTGACTCGCTCCTGTGTCTATAAGAACTGAAGCAAGGGTGGAATAGACACAAATAGTACCTCGAATCATCTCGGGTGCGCCGTGGTCGTAGGCCTCTGCTGCCTGGAGCTGTGCCTGTCGCTGCCCGCCAGCTCCCTGTGGTCGGGGTGGACCTCCTGGTGGTGGTGGTGGTAGAGCCTCAAAGCGTCGGCCACCACCAGCTGCTCGTCAAGCTCCTCTGCCTCGTCCGCCTCCTCCCTGCGGACCGCCACGGTCGACCCTCTGCCTCTGCCTCGGTGGTCCATCAACTGACTGCTGCTCCTCGGCACAGCGGGTCGGGCAGTCACGAGCCATGTGGCCCTGCCCGCCGCACGAGTAGCACTGTCTGCCTCTCGGAAGACTGGCCCCACGCTGTGTGCCCTGCACTGCTGAGCCAGTGCCCTGAGATCGTCTGCCCGAAGGTCTGGTCTGTCTGGACCCCTGAGTCATCCGTCGACTGCCTGCTGCAGATGACTCTGCCACGTGCCGCCCTGCGGTGGGTCGCTGTGCTGGTGTAGACTCAGCAAGGAAGCTCTCGATCAGAAGGGCCCGCTCCAGTACTCCTGTCTGAGTCGGTATGCTGAGGGAGATCAGCGATGCCCTGATCTCGTGTCTCAAACCCTGCTCGAAGGTCCGGGCCCGGAAGAATGGGTCCCGTACCATGTCGGTCGAGTAGCGCGAGAGATCGGTAAATCTCGCCGAGTACTGAGCGACCGTCATGCTGCCCTGCCGCAGCTGTAGAAGCTCCTGGATACGCACCGCACGAAGGGTGGCTGGGACGAACTCCGAGCGGAAGAGGCTCTCAAAGTCCGTCCAAAGTAGAGATGCCTCATCGTGCACCTGGAGCATCAAGCTCCACCATCGTCCTGCTGCTGCGTGTAGTAGGCTCGCAGCGAGGATCACCATGAGGTCTGCTGGTGTCCTCACTAGCCTAAACACTCGAACCACTGCCTCCAGCCAGTCCTCTGCTGCCTGGGGATCCGTCTCCCCGCGAAACCTGGGCGGTCGCTGGCGCTGAAACTCATGTAGTGCGCTGAGGCGACGTGCATCGTCAGCGGCTGCTACTGGAAGCATCGGGGGCTCGGCGGGTAGAGCTACCGCCGGTGATACTACTGGAAAAGGGCCCTGCACCGAGGCCTCGTCGCTCGGTGGGCTGTCGTCACGCTCGACTCTCGGAACCCTAGCTGGCTGCCGTCGTGGGGCCATCCTGAAAAGGAAACAGGTGCGCCACGGTCAGAACAGTATACCTGGTGAGCTGATATAAGTAATCACAAAGAAAACTTTAAAACACACACGCAATCAATGTTTTCGTGTATTAAGTCGGAAATCAGAAGTCAGGGTCCTGGTGTACGGATACGTCGGCCGCCGCACCAACACTGGACTCCTTGGACTGATATCCACACTCAATACGCTAAACATTATTGCTTCACATAGAAAAGAACAGAGTTCGCGGTAGAACCGAACTCCTTTGATACCAATTTGTCACGACCCGCCCTCGGGGTCCGTGTCGTGACTACCCAAAGCCCGCCTTCCATAGGCCAGGGGCTGGCGACTAGCACCAAGGCGTAAATCCCGGTAAAAAGGGAAGGCATTGCCTTTGAAAAGTAAACACACACCACAGAGTAAACAAGCGGAAAGTAAACACTAAACAAAGCAGAGTACGACTGAAAGTGCGGAAAGGTAAATGGGCCAGAATACAAACCCAAACTGAAAGTAAAGTACAATTCGAAAAGGGAAAAACAGCAACTGAAAAGTAAAAGCCGCTACTCCGAGCTGTCCACTGGAAATCCCACCTGAAGGGTGGGTACAGATAGCTCCTCTGCTCCACGGGTCCCGCCGTCCGCTCCGTGCACGTCCCGCCCAGTGGTCCACCTCCGGGTACCGTCCCGCTCTGCAAGCCTCAGCTAAGGTCAACGCTGTCCGTCGTCTGCAACCAACACAACGAAGTGCGGGCAAAGCCCGTGCAGGGGTGAGTATAAGCTACTCAGTAGGGACCCCGAGACCCCTAAAGGTCTCTCAAAATCCACAAAGGATAAACCACGAAGAAAAGTAACAATCACGAAGTAATAACCGACACTGCTTAGGTATATGCCCATACATATACCTAAGTCATCAATTCAAATACGCTCTAACCTCTGAGCCCAAGTACAACTCAGTCCACACAAGAAAGTAAACGTATTCCACACAGGAAAGCAAAACGTAATCCACACAGGATTGCACAACACAATCCACACAGGAAAACAAATAGGATTCAGCTCACACATGTATACTTCTTCAAGGACGATAAAGATGATCACTGATCCATCTAAGTCGTCGGACCCACGAAGGATCGATAGGTAACTAACCCCCGCAAAGACCCACACAGGATCGGGCCCACACAGGACCTGTAGGCGCTGGCTCACACAGAACCGCTGAGCGCAAGGACCCACACAGGATCGGGCCCACACAGGACCTGTAGCACTGATCCACGTAGGATCGTTTAGTGCTGAAGTCGTTGTCGTCGAATCCACACAGGATCTCTGTACTGTCGTCGTCGCAGTCACAGTAGCAGTCGTAGCAGTAGAACAGTCGCAGCCAGCACTAGGGTTCCCGCACATAGAAAGCTCGTTCGGAGGGTCCGCTCCACGAGCCGAGAGGCTGATACATCAACTGTCACGAAGACCAGAGTTGATGTATCCAAAAGTTCCGTATCGTCAACAGGAACTCAACGCAACAGACGGCGCGTCGATCGGACGCCCGGTCTGAGAGTTATTGGCATTTTCGTCTCTGGGGCCCGGTTGGTTTTTAAGGAAAAACCAACCCGACCATACTCCACCTACGTCCAAACCTCGGGCAGAGTATGCCAAAAGATTCGTCTCACTAAGAGGGACACTACACAGCTGACGGCACGTCAATCGGACGTCCGTAGCTCAAGATATGAGCGTTTCCGCTCCGAAGGCCCGGTTGGTTTCGTGAACGAACCAACCCGGCCGAACTCAAAGTAAACCAAAACCTTGAGTGCGATATACCGAAACGACCGTCTCGATCCAAGGATCGCGTTGCCGCAGACGGTTCGTCGATCGGAGGTCCGAGGCTCAAGTTAAGGCCCAAAAACCGATTCTGGTTCGAAACGGGGGGGGTCCGGGTCCGGGCCGCGGCGGCCTGGCGCCGCGAGGGGCCGCACGCGGGGCGGCTTGTCGCCGTAAGGAGGCCGCGCGGGGGATCAATTCCCCCGCTTTTCAAGTGGCGGCGCGGCTATGCCGCGCCGTTTTTTTTAAAAGCGCCCCCCCCCCCCCCCCACGTGGGGGGCCTGCTGGTGCGGAACCGGGGGGCCGGCTGCCCCCCTCCTTCAAAGAACCGCCCCCCCCCCCCCTCATAAAGAGGGGGGTTTTTATGAGGTGGTCGGGGGATTAATTCCCCCGGTTTTAATGGTATCCAGCCGGCCAGCTGGCCGGCCGGTTTTCTCTAACGGGACCGGAAATTCCGGTCCCCCCTTCGGCTTCCGACGCCGGCGGCCCGGCCGCCGGTCTTCTCTTCCGCCGCGGCCCGGAACCGGCCGCGGTGTTCGTCGTCCGGCGCGGTGCGACGGCACCGCGCCCCTTTCACCGTGACTTGATTCCTTTCAACGCGGCGCGACGGCGTCGCGTTCTTGATGATTCTACCTCAGCGTGGCGCGATGGCGCCGCGTAAAATAAATGCACGGTAATCCGCGTGGTGCGACGGCACCACGCCACTTTGCTTCTACCCGCAAGAATAAACAAGAACGTTGGAGGGGGGGTTCGGTCATGTTCGTGCAGTCCGGCCACCCTCGCGTTAACAATAACACTTATATAAAATATTCAAAAGCCTCACGTAGACATGCGATCCACGAGCAAGAAATGGAATAATTAAAGAATAAAACAACAACCCCTACCTCAGGTATAAGGTTCGAAGATTGTCAAGGTTCCGCGGAAGACGATGTCGCGGAGGTCGGGCGTCGCGGTAGCCGTTCGTCAAATCCGATGACGAAGGGATGCGTTCGAAGAGACACGTCGTTGGCGAAACTTGTACGCCGACGAAGGTTATCCGAGGAAGAAGTGGTGTCCCCTTTCGTTGACACGGGAAACGAAGAATGGAGGTGCGGCGTTCTTCGTCGGAGCTTGAACGTTCTTCGTCAAGATGAACGTTCTTCGAGTTCTTCGTCAGAGTTGAAGAAGAAGAAGAGCTCTCCACCTCTCAAGAAGACAAACAAATAACCCCAAAATAAAATAAGACAACATATTATTTTATTATCACATAACACATTAGAATTTCAAAAGTTTGAAATTCAAAAGGTTTAACTCCCATAATTAAAAAGGTATCTCAAGCCAATAAATGAGGCGTTAAGGGGGTTGGGAGAATTTGAAAGGTTTAGGGGTTCGTGTGGGCCCCACCACACTTAATCCTCCCAAGGGAGGTTAAGTGGGTGTGGGTCCCACTTCCAACCCCCTTTGGTAGGTTTTTAACAAGTTATAATAAAATTTGTTCTATACAAATTTTATTTAACTCAAACTAAAAACCCCTAAAACTAACTTTCAACCCACAACAAACGCAACTCCCGAAAAGGTCTCTTTAAGCGAATATCGGCGCTGCGAGTTCATCGGTGCCCTCGGATTTCAATTCCGAGCACCAGATCAAAAGTTAGGAATTCCCGCTCGTTCGTTCACTGAACGTACCCGAGCCAAACTTCGGAAATTAATTCCGGGCACTCCGGGCCTCAGAATCAGGTGTCGTCTGAAACCGCGCTCTTGAAAAATTCTAAAGAAAATTAAGAAAAAATTTCCCTTGAAATTTTACTGGTCTTTACACTTATAATGAATTTTATAGACTTTATTACATTATTGGAACCACTTTTGATTAGAAAAATGTGGGTAAAATTACTTTTTCCAAAATTTACAGGAGTGACACTCCTCCTCCACTATGAAAATTCATCCTCTCCTTCTGCATTCTCACACATCTCAAATAAGAGGTAACCAATAAGAGTTACTCGAATAAGAGGTAACATTCTACATTAAGTTCTTTTATATTATTTCAATTTTCCACCACCTCATATCTTCTTATTAAATAATTTAATTAAAAACCCAGTATCATAAATATAACACTATTTTTTATGCTAATGTTTTGACTTAAACTCACACACACATTCATATAATAGGAAACAAACATATTATTTACGTGTGTGGTGAACTACCACCTCACAAAACGATTATTGTTCATTTTTCCTTTACCACCTCTCATGGTGGAAATTATGTTGGAAAGTATAATTATATATATTATATATTATATATTATATTTATTATTTATTGTATCTTATTTAATTGTTTTAAATCACATATATTTATACTTTCCATTTGGTGTAAAAATGATAATTTCGTTTGGGGAAGTGTGGACTATCACCCCCTCAAAGTAATGTGATTCGTTCATACACTAGATGGACTATATTAAAGATGCACTTATTGAATCTATAAAATATATTTGATATAATAATTCTTTTTTAATACGGAAATATTTACATATCTAGATACTTATAATTCATTTACTCTCTTTCTTCAAATAACATAATAAAACATAAACAATGTTCATGCGTACGTACGACCTACCGTATCCATGAATAGTGTATTCCATTTATTACTTCTATATCCTATAGATTATTATAATACACATATACTAAATATTAATGATATTCATATCATTATTTATATAATGGAAATCTTGATATAAGTATGAGGACCAAATACATAACAAATTAAGGCACAATTGAAAAACAAAGAGAATATTACCTGAAGCATAACTGAACATGAAATTGTTAACATACAGGTAATATAAATTCATAATAAAACCATATATTTAATTAGACATAAGAATGTATTTATTTAAAAGATTTATAATAAACGTATAATTACTATAAATGATGTTTGAAATAATATGGTAAGAGTAAAGAAACGGGGTAATGGAATTTCATCTCACTTTTTATTTCCTTGAGATTTATGCTTTATTCACCACCCATTCATTTTTGTGTGGAATTTATAATTCACTTTTATGTATTTTATGGTTCATATAATTAAATTTATAGTTATTCACATACCCATTTTATGATCTTTATTTCATGGGGTTTATGTTTCAAAACATAACAAACCAATAATGTAATTTTTTCTCAATTTTCCTTCTTGGAGACACAAGCCATGTTATGCACCTATATTTTTTCCATGAGGTGTATATACTACCATTGAAATGTTATATCTTGAATCTCCTTATTTTCATGATATTTTATGATTCATGTAATTTCTTTTTTATACTTAGGGAGTATAGTTAAAATCTACCAAGTTGTAAAAGTTTAATGAAATAACATCATCGCTTTTGGAGATTGTCTATGTTTATGATTCCATGATGAAATCCTACGATCCATGTCTAAAAAAAATTCGTGAAATTTTTTATCATCTATTTATTCATGAAATATTAATGTATTGGTAACCTTTTCCCACTATTTTTCACATATTATAATTAATAATGTGTTTTTTAGAAATCATAACATTACACTCTCTTTGGTTGAAATTATATGATCCTTTAAAACCATGTTTTCTAAAAGACCTAAAAAATATGATAATATTATCCTATAATATTTAAATAAAAATTTCACCCTTTTCTTATTTTACAAAAATTTTCATTGGAATCTTCTTGTCTCTTTCTAGACAAGTCATTTTTTCTAACCTTTTTACTGTGAAAAATGAATGTTCTTTTTACCTCATATGACAAGAACGAATTTGAACATTGTCATTTATATAAAGAATCCTTTTTGAATTTAATGTGTTATTTATTAAGAAAAAAGTTTTTTAAATTTACTTTTTAAAGAATTTTTTTTTTCAAAATTTATTAAAGAATATTTGATAAGTTTTTAAGTAATATTGTATTCAAAATATTTACATGATTATTTTATAATGTTATCAAAAAATGGGTTCAAAAATGATTTCAATGTTTCATCATAAGTTTTCAAGAAGTTTTCAACAGAAATGGGTTTCAATATGTTTTAAAATATTACTTTATAAATTTTTATGAAAATGCTTTTCAAAAGGTTTCATGTTTTAAAAAACATTTTCCAAAGAATAAAGAATAATTTCCTCAATAATTTTTTCAAAATAAATTTCAAAATTATTTTCCATCTATCATAAAATTAGTTGATGTTACTCATGAACTTATAGGAAATGATCTAAAGGATCAATTAATATTATTTATCTGAATTCTTTATGCATTGATGTGATGTTGTTTGTTAAACTTCTTACTCTTACATGAGTTATATTCTTGGGAAACCCGCTTATTTTCATGGGTAATTATTTCCTGAACTGATTAAAAAACCAATATATTTTAATAGGTTATGATGAGATGACATGATAATGATGCCCATATTATTTCATGGGTAATGATTTTATGTTTATTAAACCAATCTATTTGTATGTTTCATGATATGATGAATGTTTTTTTTGTGAAAGATGTATGAAAGATGTTAATATGAGATGACTGTGACCTATATCACCCTCTAATGAATTGGGTAACTATGGATGAATCATGAGTATAAATGTTATGTGTGAACCTAATTAAATGTTCAAAATGTTATGAATGGACATATTTGTATGTCCATAATTGTATACATGAACTGTATTTCATGTTCATAATGTTATGAGTGATCATTATTTTGTGTTCATAATGTTATATGTAAACTTGATTACATGTTCACTATGTTATATAAAAACATAGTTACATGTCTATAAGTTTATGCATGAATTTGATTACATGTTCGTAATGTTATGCATGAACTAGATTTCATGTTCACAATATATTGCATGGACATGGTTGTATCTCCATAAGTCTATGATCAGGCCTGTATTCATGTCCTTATCATAATGCATGAATCGATTTCTATATATAAATGTTCACTAAGTTATGAATTTATTTGTATGCCACAATTCCCTTTATTTTTCCTATATTATTCATTTATAGATTTTTTCTATTTCTTTCCTTGTGATTAATTTCTTATGAAATACAAATCATTATTCTATGATTGACGTTAATGATCGTTGATATGTGGGGTATTATTTTATAATTATCATTATCATGTTCTTATACACTAATGTTCATGGTATGTATACGTATTTACATTATTTACCCATAATGGGAATTTGATTTCACCAGTTTCTTATATATCCTTAACCTAGTTTATGAATAATGTGTTTTGAGTATAATTACAAATAGGGGGAGATCTTGGTGGGAAAATATGAATATATTTCACAAAGATTGAAAATTTTGTTCAATTTTTTCAAAGGTACTAAACTAATATAGCGTTTGGGTGTCCATTTTGGTAATGTTTTTTGTATTTTGGAAAAGTGATGTAATATATACGTGGTTCATGATTGGGTCATTATAGTCAGTATCAGAGAAATGATTTAGATAAACTTCATATTCTAGGATGAGAAAACCTTAATGAGAACCATGTGTACATTTCTAGGGACAAGTCAAAGGATAAGGAAATGTATAGGAAAATGACATAGAATTGTTGGTAAAGGAGAGAGTAAGTGGGTTCCTATAAATATATCCATATATTGATACTACACTTTTATGTGGATTGGATTAAAAAATATGAAATGGTGTTCCTAGCCTGACTTAGGGTAATTTAGTACATGACAACATGCCCTATTTCACACCTAGTTTGAAACTTCCTGGGGATATGCTTTAGAATTTCACAGTCTCTTCATGAACTATTATGAAGGATTCATGTAGATGATGACTATGTATAACCAAGGATAAACCATAGGTTTCATTGATTAAAAGGTAGGTGTAATGATTTAGACATCTTTTAAGTCAATTTTCATGATTTTGGTGTTTTCTTATATGATATGTGTTTCTCAACCAATGCTTTATAGTTTTAGTCATTGGAGATGAATAGAAGGAACTTCGTTAACATTGAATTTTTCTAGATATAGATAGTATTATTATTATGAAAATTGATTTCCCAACAAAAAATCTCAAACATTGAATTATGAAGGTGGTATGAGTTTTTGTTATACGTATAGAGATAAAGAGACAACAAATAACATGTGAAACATATGGGATTATATTCATGTATTGTTTACATTGATAATAATAATAATAATTTGATTGAGGTTGAGGAACCTTAAGAAATTATCCATTCTTTATATTACTGGAAGGATGTATTAAGGAATATGTTTATAAAGTCTGAGTAATGGTTTAAGAATAAAGTTTTATGAATTATGTACTTATTTCTTTGAATTCAAATATTCTGTTTTATAAATCATGAAGTATATAATATTTTCTATATATGTTTTCACTATGGATTGAAAAGGATATGTTTAATGGTGATGAATAATTATAAAATTGATATTTTTTAGAGGAAGGTAACCCTTAATGTGATAAGAATTGATGATAAAATTTTGTTTCTTTAGGATAAATAGACGATTGATTTGGATAAAGTAAATTGGACTACACTGATTACCCAAGATTTGATTACTGATTTTTTGAAAAATTAGTCTATATCACCATGGATAAAGATTACATCAACATAGATTTATGGAATTTATCAAGTATCTATTAGAATAAGTAAGTGTGAATGTTTTCTTAATTTATTTATGGAAATTGATGTTATTACCATATTTTAAGAGAATATAAGATTAGGGTATTAACAATTTTAGAATGTGACTATAAAGAGATACATTATGTTGTTTGGGGGATCAATTTTATCATGATTTCATGACATTCTATATACTATTTTTGATTTTTTATCTTTTTGAATAGTTATAAAGTTAACCATTCATGAAAAGTTTATGTTAAACTTCATATGAAGTATTTATGTATATACATTGTATTTGAAAACTTGGTTAAAAGGATATTTAGTGATTAACCTTATTTCACGTATTACCATTATATTTTGGAAATTATATTAGTTTGAATTCATAAAATTAAATCATGTATGTCGACTAAAAACAAATCATGTTTTTCATGGATGTGGGTCTTGAACTTGTGAATGGATGACAATAAGGGTTCCATGCCCACCATAGCCCTACAAGATGTCCTTGTCAATGTATAATTATTTTTTATGAATAAATAGTCATGATGAATCAGTAGTGTCAAATTTTATGTTTATATATTAATGAATATTTTTTATGAAGATACAAATAGTTAATTTTCTTTAATTTATGGGCCATAATATCCATCAAATGTGTATTTTAGTACTTCAGGCATCAAATTTAATTTCAGTACATCCATTTGATGAAGTAATGGAAGAATTACAAATACAAAAAATCACATATAATTATTGAATTTTTTTATAGAAATATATCAATTATGTATATTTACTTATATTCTTGGAAAATAATATAGTTAATCAATAATGGTATATAGATAAAAAAATGTGTGTTCCTAATAGATTAATTTTTTGAAAAGATAGATTTTTTTAAATCATCGCAAATTTATGACTTTGAGACCCTTATCTTTTATTTGATAACTCAAATTTTAGAGATTTATAACTTCAATCACTCCCTATAAATATTTAAACATTTTTCTCCATGTCAAATCTACACTCAAAACATATGATCTCCGATAAAGAAACATAGTTATATGTTAATTTATGTAACCGTTATGGTTCTAACTTTCCCTTTTAAGAGAAGTTCTAGTAATCATTTTTACGATTTTGGTTTATATGAATAAAATATTCATGTATTAAACATTTTATAACCTAGATGAATTCTGAGGGCCAATTTCATTTTATGGGGGGAGAGGTAGAATGTAACATCCCAGTATTTTATAAAATATATTTTTCAAATAAATTTAATTTGTTGAGATTTTTCATTTCACACAACACTAAAAATAGTATATTTTATTTTAATGAATCTTTTTTGGTTTTCATTATATGAAAAAATATGAAAATCGTTCACTTAAAACAATATAAATATTATAATTTTATACATGAAACACTGATTTTATATTTCATTATACATAAATAATGACTTTCCTAGATGTCTTGTGTAACACACAAGAACGAGTTTTACTGAATAATGATTTATTATTTAATATAACCTGTTCAAAAAACTATTAATTATGAAAATGGTTATATAAATTATGAAAATATATGGTTTACTCAAATAGAAATTTAATTCATTGGTTACAAATTAATTATAAATGAATATGAAAACTTGTTTAATATAAAGGAAAATATTATTTTACCCAAAACATCATTTTACTATTTTGAATTAAATTAATTAAAATTAATGAATGATATTAATTTAAAATATATTTCATATATTTAATAAAATATATTTTTAATCACCCAATAAATTTTATATACATAATATAAGAACAACACTTCTTTTATGCTTAAAAAATATATTTTTATTAGGGAATGCTTGTTACTTTTTAATTAAACCCCATATTAAATCCATGTTTATCATCATTTATAGATATAATATTTAAAGATAACCTTCATAATTTTAATATGAACATATTAATTAGTTCAGTTTAATATTTTAGTATTTTTCTATGAAGTTTCATTGTTTTAATGAATACTGAAAATACAAAATTTTAGTTCAAAACTGCTTTTTCGATGAATTTATGTATAAGAATAAATTAAATTTTAAATTTGTTTGAAATTATAAATATATCATAGTTTAATCAAAAAACTAATATCGTTCATTGGAATCAATTTCACGTTGAAATTTCATATAAAATCATAGAAAATGTTTGAACATTTTTTCTTTAAAAACCCGCATTGTCGACCCGACTATGGGATTAATTTTAAATTAATTTCAACCAATTATGTGATTTAAATTTTGAAAATGGATTAAATAGATTTAATAACCATAAATTATAATTTATATTAAGTTAAACTTAGTTTTTGACCAAAAATATTAGTGAAACTAATTAAAATTAATTACATCCATTAAGGTAAAATAAAGCTAAACTAACGACAAAACCCTAAACTTCCCGGCCTAGATACCCTATAAATTGTCCAAAATCGATTATATGGTCATATTTAGACGTTATCATAACTTTTATCTACTTTGTAATATTATTGGATCCACTTTCTTAGGAAAAAACGTGGGTTGATTTCCTTTTCCAAAAATTTACAAGAGTGGAACTCCTCCTCCACTATAAAAGGCCCCCTTTACTACTACTTACTCACACCTCTCAAGCCACATTTGTAAAAATAGGCTCATCATAAATATATCCTCAAAATCCCTCCACTAATCATAGTATAATCCCATTGTGTGGAAAGAAATCCAAAGAAACCCTTTGGTAAAGTCCAAAAGTAATTACCTGATTTAGAGGTAACATTCTTCATCATGTTCATATATTTTATTTCAATTATCCACCCCCTAAGAACCTCTTATTCAATGATTTTACAAAAAACCATTATCATAAATATACTTGGATATTTTTATGTTATGGTTTTGTCCTACCATTACACGCACATTCATCTAATGGGTAACAGACATATTCTTTACGTGTCCAACGAACTACCGCGTCATGAAACGATGATCGTTCATTTTTACCATATCACCTCTCATGGTAGAAATTATGATGTAAATTATTTTCATAAATTTTATATGATATATTTACTATTTCATTAATCTTCTTGAAATATTTTTCAAAAACATATCATTATCATTTTTATTTTTTGTAAATAAAATAATTTTGTTTGATGTAGTTTGGACTACTGCCTCCTCAAAGTGTTGTGATTCATTAAAACACAAAATGGAATGTATTAAAGATTTGTTTATTGAAATAATATAATAAATATTATATAGTTATATAACCCTTGGTTTCAGTTACATAACACATTTCCTCATGTTTTTTTAAATGGTGTGTCTTTGATTGGGTTTCCTTAAAATAGAGAGGTTCTATAAACTAATGAGTTTCCATAAAATAGAGAGATTCCATAAAATATAGAGTTTAAAAAAAAGAGAGTTTTCATAATATAGAGAGTTTCAATAATAATGGGTGTTTCTATAATGTTGGTTGTTTCTATAAAGTGGGTTGTTTCCATAAAGTGGAGTGTTTCCATAAAGTGGGGTGTTTCCATAAAGTGGGGTGTTTTCATAAAGTGGGATATTTCCATAAAAAAAATATGTTTCCATAAAAAGGGTAAAGGTTAAGGATGAGAGATTTTTGGGGTTTTATAAGGAGTGTTGTAACCAAAAGTAAGGTCGCGCGATCCATACATGGTTGGCCCAAACTGTGCGGTCAAACCTTGTGCAGAGGTCAAATCTAGATCCTATTTTCTAGGAGCTTACTCGTTTTTTCTCTATATATTTCTTTTTGTCTTCAAAACTCCCCTATTTTGAGATTACTCTCCCTGTAAGGCTGTATAACCCTCCCTAAACGTGTTTTACCCAAACTAGAGCCTTCCCTTGTAGATTTAAATCCTAATTCATGGGGTAATTGTCAATATTTGTTGTTCTTTTTCGTTTTCTGCAAACTCCTCCTTCTCTCCTTGTATTCTTAGATATAAACCTCATTTTTGTAGATTTAAGTCTATTAACTTAAATTAAGTCTAAATATGGTGGTTTTCATGATAGAGGAAGAGATCTATGCTTCTTTTATTGAATCTTGATCCGATTCTTGAGGTATGTCACCATTATTTCATGATTTGTCACATTTCCTTAGATCATCTTAGATCTAATTCTCTAGTCACCATTATTTAACATATCTGAACCTATATTTGGAATATCTATGTTTTCATATGACAAATATTTCAATGTTGAGTCATGATCTTTCTTGTATAAGAGAACTAAGGTCGTTCAAAGAGAAAAGATCCATCTTCTTGTGTGTTCTCCGTCTGTTGTCGAGTTTCATCAAAACCTTAGAAGTATGTGGCTTCACTCTCATCTCATCTTTCTAAAGTTGATTGGATTAGTTTAATATTGGTTTATTTTAATGGAATTTATTGTGAAAATAATGGAATAAATCTTTTTCAGGGATGATTTATGGTTTTAGTGAAATTGTGAAATCTTGGAGAATTATTGTGAAATGTGATTTAGCCTCTTAAATTTAAAATGATAATTTTGAATTATTGATTTGATGTAATTGTTAAATGGTTTGATGAAAATTTTGTTTTCAATAAAAGGGTGTTTTTATTAAAAAGGGTTTTTGGCAAGATCATTGGGAATTTTGGAGGGTGAGTTCATATTGCATTTCTGGGGCTTGGTTGAAATATGACCTTGTGCTCAGTGCCAAAGGTTAAATGGAAAATTGGATAAAAATTTCATATTGCATATATGGGGATTGGTTGAAATATGACTCTATTATTAGTGCCAAAATGGTTAATGGAACATGGGAAACAATTACCTTGTGACGACTTGGTAGATCGATGAGAAATCGCTCATGAATATGGAATTGTCATAACGTAGCAAGCATGGTTGGTTGCCTGGGTATGTGGAATGGTTGGGTATTCCAAGAATGGGATATTTTAAAATGATTTTAAATCTTGTTTAGTTATTTTTCTGGAAAAATATCTTTCTTTTAAATTTTGTTTCAATTGCACTTGTATGATTTTGGTAATGAATGGTTTTGGAAACTTTTTTATATTTAGTTATAAACTGTTTTTGAGAAATTATTTTGTATAGAAAAATTTATATAATTGTTTCTAACTCTTCTATCTTAGTGTCATGAGTAGGGAAGTCATTGGGGAAAAACTACTAAGTTTTATACTCACCCCTTCTTTGGAACTTTGGTGCTTTTATAGATGTTATCTTCTGGGACAAGGGAAACTGTCATTTTTCGCACGTGTTTGGCACTACCTCGTGAGGTTTGGACTGTTCAAAAATTGTAGAGCTTGGAGCTTGTGGATCATGGAGTCTTGAAGTATTTTGAGATTCTTGTGTAGTTTATCTATTTTGTACATTGATACTTAGTTATTATTCCGTTGTTTCATACATTGATGTGGTTTTGAGATACATGGATATATTGAGTTGTCTTTCATTTTTCTATGCATTATATAATGAATGTTTGGTTATGGTTGGTTGGTTTATTGGTTTATTTATTAAAGGGAAAAATCGTCCCCCACATGTATTTGAAACCCTTTAGCATTTATTTCCAGCCTCTAGCGTCTTTGGGGTGTTGCTTAAGGCCTAGTAATGACTCATTGTACTCCCAAAACAATGAGAATTGGTAGGTCATTACAAATGGTATCATCTTGTTCGTTCCTTTCCTAACTAGTTTTCATTGATGTTCGTAGTTTTGGAGATCAAATCCCTTCTTGTCTATTCCTTGTGTGGGAATCATATAAAATAGTAGGATTGCCAAAACATAAAATGTATAGCATAAAAGGACATAGTTAACCCTTTTATTCTGAACTTCAACTTACCCGGGAGTTTGGTAAATAAGTGTTTGGAGACACTGCTAGGATTTTGTAATATCATTTTATTGGGTTTAACTAATGATACGAGCATGAAATGCGTTATAGAGGATTGACTTCACACTAGGAGTTAATACCTCAATTTGAGGAATGATTCATGTTGTGAAAAAAGGGATAATTTCTGAAAAATCAAAGGATTGGGTTTCAGGTGACAGATTTTAAAAAAAGAGAATGCTTATTGTTTTTTGAAAATGGTTTAATTTTCAAAATCATTTGAAGTGTTTTCAAAAATGGTTGAACAAGGGAAAATGGTTGTTTTGGAAAAACAATTTGTGATAGTTGATGTGATAGAATTTGAAATTATTGGCACTAGTTCCTAGGGAGTGAGATTAATGGAGTTTGTTGTTTTTTTTGGAAAATGGAACCCAGTAGGCATCAAAAAAACCAACCCAAAGAACCTAAGGAGAATGTGTTTGCACCTAAACCACACGTGAACCATGAGATAGTTTAGAGTACTATCTATGATTTTTAATTTATGGACACAGGGAACCTGAGGAATGAGCCATGACATGTGGATCATACCATTGGGTTCATGAAGCATAATCCACCTAATTTCTAGGGTGATTCTAAACCCGAGAAAGAGGAGGTGTGGCTATGTAGGATGAATCATATCTTTAACATCATCGAAACACTAGTAGATATAAAGGTCAAACTTGAAACGTATATTCTTGAGGATCTTGCACGTTAGTGGTGGGATTTAGTGGTGCATGATAAACTGGATGAAGGCCTTACATGGGAGGATTTTGAGTAATTGTTCAACAAACTATTCGATCCTCACACGTTAAAGATCCAGAAAATCTTAGACATCTTCAGCCAAAAACAAGAGAGTTTATCTGTCAGGGAGTATACAGATAATTTCATGAACTTAGTGTGATTTTCAACAGAAGTTGTGGGAAGTGCCTCTTTGAAGGCAGACATCTTCAAATCAGTGTTATGACAAGATATTCGATCAAGGATTGCAATACTATGTATTACAGATTATAAAGAGATGGTGACCAGAGGAATTGTGTCTGAACGTGATATCTCTGGATCTATGGGAGGAGACATGATGATACCAATAGGAAATGGTGGGACTTCAACCATTTGGAACAAGAGGAAAAGGGACACATATTTCTAAGGTGCAAGTGGAAATCAGAACTTGATGGATAGATCAGTAAACCTTCCACCATGACCTCAGAGAAAAAAATGTTGTTTTAAATGTGGTTCTCTTGACCACATAAAGATAGATTGTATGGAACAACCTATAACATGTCATAAATGCAACAAGATGGGACATCTTCAGTGATGTTTTCACAGTGCTCCTAGGTCAAGTGCTCGAGACACTTCTCAGGCATTGCAAGCATTGTATGCTTCGACTGGACCAAGAAAACAAAATCAATATCTTCAGCGGAGAAAATCTAGCCATGGTAATTCTAGTAATACCATGACTCCTTAACCAAGGCAACATCCACAAGGAAATAAGGAGAATAGTGCCGCGAATAAGCAATTGTATGGGGCTGAGAAGATGATTGTTTATGATCGTGTTGGATCATCAATAGTGATAGGTACGATTATTCTGAAATATACCTTTTTTCAACTATTTTTTGATACTGGTGCATCAAATTCCTTCATTTCTTTTCATTTCGTCGACTTTCTTTGTTTAAAACTGGAAATGATGCCTTCTTATTTTGAAACTGCAAACTCCTCTTACTGAAATATAATGTCAAGAATTTGTGTGTAGAGAATGTTCTATAAATATTGATGGAGATGAGTTAAAATGGGACTTATCGATGTTGGATATAAATTTCTATGATGTAATACTGGGTATGTATTGGATGAAAACTTTCAACGCTCATATTGACTGTTATATGAGAACAATTAGTTTTATGGCTAAGGACGGCATCAAGCATCTCTTTAGCAGATAAAAGATTGTAAATAAGGGTGAAAAGAGCATGTTGTCATGAATGGTGGGAATTATCTCTTGCCAGTTGGCATCATTGACTTTGGTATCATTAGAAGAGATTGAGGAAAATAGTTTTCCAGCTGTTGTGGATCAATTTTCAGACTTCTTTCCTAAGAACTTCTCGGGGTTACCACCTCTAAGGGATGTGGATTTTACGATTGATCTCCTTTCAGGGACCAGTCCTATTTCCCTTACATCTTATAAGGTGGAAGCAATAGAGTGATGGGAATTGAAATTGTATTTAGAGGAATTGTAATGTAAGGGTTTAATTTGACCAAGTACATCTTTGTGGGATGCACCAGTATTGCTCGCGAATAAGGAATATGGAACTCTTCAGTTGTGTGTTGATTATCGTAAGCTTAACCATGTTATTATAAAGAATAGATATCCTCTTACATGAATTTAGGATCTATTCAATCAATTAAGGGGATCTCAATGGTTATACAAGACTTGCAATGAGGATATCACCAATTGAGATTTTGGAAAGAGGATATTCCAAAGACAGCTTTCATAAGTAGATTTGGCCACTATGAATATGTAGTCATGCCTTTCGATCTAACGAATGCACCAATGGTCTTCATGGAATTAATGAATCAGATATTTCAAAAATATATGGATTTTTTTGTTGTGGTTTTTTTTATTAGAATTTGGTCTATTAAAAGACAAGGTATGACTATGAGTTAAACCTAGAAATAGTGTCATAAATCTCAAGAGATTATTGTTGGTATGAAAAATTATCGTAGTGTGATTTTTGGATACAGGGAGTACATTTTATTGTCCATGTAATTTATAAGAAATCCATTTCTGTTTATCCTAAAAAGATAGAATCCATTATCTCTTGGAAACCACAAAATAATGTTTTCGATATACGAATATTTCTTGGTCTAGTTGGTTACTACTGACACTTTGTGTGTGATTTATCATGACTAGCTTCATGAATGATATCTCTGACAAAGAATAATTCTCTATTCCATTGGACAGAGGAATGCCAAAAGTATTTCTAAGAACTGAAATTTCATCTTACATCTGCGGCTATCTTGATCTTAAAAGAATCAAGACAGGGGTATGTGGTTTATTCTTATGCTTTGGGATTAGTTTTGGTATATGTTCTCATGAAAAGAGATCATGTGGTTACTTACGTTTCAAGGTATTTGAGGGTGCATGAGATGAATTACCCAACACATGATTTGGAGTTAGCTGTAGTCATCCATGCTTTGAAAACATGGAGACATTATTTCTTAGGTGAAAATTTACTATGTTTAAGGATCATAAAAGCTTGAAACACATTTTCACATAGTGATATTTGAATATGAGGCAAAGAATATAGATGGAGTATCTCCAAATGTTAGACTTTGACTTTATGTAAACACCTGGGAAAAGAAATTCAGTGGCGGATTTATTGAGTATAAATTCATATGCTCAGTTTGTGAAAGAAGATTCAGATGAATGGTTGTTAATGTCGGTCTTAACCGGCATGCATGTGGAATGTAAAGACCGAGTTGATGTTGCAGTTTTCATTTTAGCTATGCATGTTTAGGATTTAGTAAAAATTATCAAAGCGGCACAAACATCTGATGAAGAAAGTTTGGTTGTAAGTTTAAAACTCAATGGTAGGGAGACCATTGAGGGCTGGAAACTGGATGGGGGTTCAGTTTTGTGTTTCGGAGATCAGATGGTTGTACCAATTTTTTTCGGGAACAAATCCTTCATGCTTACTAACATTAAATATGGGGTTTACATCCAGGTACCTATAATATGTATAAGGACTTGAAGGCACAGTTTTGGTGGAGAGACATGAAAAGAACGGTGGTCGAGTTTGTCTTGTGATTCTTAACTTGTCAGTGGGTTAAAGCATAGCATCAGAGAACAAATTGTATGTTACAACCTTGCCCATCCTAGTGTGGAAATGGGATCATATAGAAATGGATTTTGTTATAGGTCTTCCAAGAACAGTCCATAAACACGATGTCATTTTAGAGATAATGGATCATCTAACCAAGTCGGCCCATTTCATCCCTATTTGTGAAACTCATATGGTGGAGGATATTTTAAAAATCGATATCCAAGAAGTGGTAAAGAGGCATGGTGTACCAGTTTCTATAGTCTCAGATAGAGATCCGATTTTCAAAACTCATTTTTGGAAAACCTTACAGTAAGCCCTTGGGACTTAGTTGACTATAATCACAGTGTATCATCTTCAAAAGGATGGGAAAACCGAGTGGATGATACAAACGTTTGAAAACATGTTTTAGTCTTGTGTAATGGATTTTGATGGATCATGGGATGAGAATATACCCTTATTGGGGTTATTATACAATATTATCTATCAAGCCTCTATACACATGGCTCTATTTTAGGCATTGTGTGGGCGTCCTTATTGTTCTCCACTATGCTGGGTGGAAACTGGAAAAACGTCTCTGGTTGGGCCATGCCTTGTCCAAGAAACAACGGAGAATATCTAGTAGATTAGAAAGAGGAGGGAGATGGCTCAGAGCTGTCAGAAATCTTATGAAAATCACCGTCGAAGACAGTTTTCATTCGTTGTGGGTGATAATTTCTTCTTGAGGATATATCCAAGTCTCAGACATTATTATTTAGGGAAGCATGGAAAGTCATCTCTTAGATACATTGGCACTTTTGAGATATTGGAATGTATTGGAGAGGTGGCATATCGGTTGGCATTACTACCATGGTTTAGCTCGGTGCATAGTGTGTTCCATGTATCCTAGTTGGAAAAGTATCACCCTGATCCTTACCATGTGATCATATGGGATCAAGTTGACCTATAATCGGATGCGTCATTGGTATATATCCTAGTGAGGATCATGGATAGACAAGAGAAAGACTTGCGTGGTAAAAGCATCAGCCTAGTGAGTTTTTTATGGAAACATGGTTAGATTCATGAAGATACTTGGGAACGTGAGAAGGAAATAAAAGATCAGTGTCCAGAACTCTTTTTGGCCAGCAAGGGTTTTCTACTTTTTGGGGTCAGAAATACCTATGGTGGGTAGAATGTAGTACCCCAGGTTTTGATTACATAACCATGTTCCTCATGTTTTTTTAAATGGTGTTTATTTTATTGGGTTTCCGTAAAATATAGATTTTCAATAAAATAGAGTGTTTCTATAAAATAGAGAGATTCCATAAAATAGATAATTTCCAAAATATAGATATTTTCAATAAATTTTGGTGTTTCCATAATGTTGGTTGTTTCCATAAAGTGGGTTGTTTCTATAAAGTGGGGTGTTTCCATAAAGTTGGTTGTTTTCATAAAGTAGGGAATTTCTATAAAGTGGTATGTTTCCATAAAAAAATGTGCTTCTATAAAAAGGGAAAAGGTGAAGGATGGGAGATTTTGGGTGTTTTATAATGATTTTGGACCAAAAGTAAGGTCGCACGATCCATACACAGTTGGCCTAAACTGTGTGGTGAAACCTTGCGCAGAGGTCAAATCTAGATCATATTTTCTAGGAGCATAATTGTTTTTCTCTATATATTTTTTTTTTGGATTCAAAACACCCCTATTTAGAGATTACTCTCCCTATATGGATGTATAACCCTCCCCACATTAGTTGGATCCAACCTAGGGCATTCTTTTATTGATTTCATGCCCAAATCTTTGGGTAAGTGCCAATCTACTTGGTTCTTTTCTATTTTCTTCAAACTCCTCCTTCTCTCCTTCTTATTTTCTTTTATCTACACCACCTATGGGTATATATATGTTTTTTAATGTCATTTAAGGCTAAATATGGTGTTTTTCATGATAGATTAAGAGATCTAAGCTGCTTTCATGGAATCTTGATCTGAGTTTTGAGGTATGTCACTATTATTTCCTGATTTGTCACGTTTCCTTAGATCTGCTTAGAACTACTTCTCTAATATCCATTATTTCATATATTGGAACCTATAATGGGTATATATACGTTTTTGGATGCCAAATAATTCAAATTTTATTTGTGATCTTGCTAGGATTAGAGAACAGAGACCGTTATTGGAGAATCGACTCGTCTTCTTATGCGTTCTTCATCTGTTATTGATTTTCATCAAAACCTTCAAGGTATGTGGCTTCACATTCATCTCATCTTGATATAATTGATTGTCTCAGTTTCAAATTGGTTTATTTTATTGGGATTGATTGTGAAAATCATGTAATAAATCTACTTTAGTGAGGATTTATAGTTTTAGTGAAATTGTGAAATCTTGGTGAATTATTGTGCAATGTGATTTAGCCTCTTGAATTTGAAATGATTATTTTAAATTATTGATTTTCTGGAATTTTTAAATGGTTTGATAAAAATTTGGTTTTCAATAAAAATGGTGTTTAAATTTAAAAGGTTTTTTGGCATGATTGGTGGGAATATTGGTGTGTGAGTTCATATTACATTTCTAGGGATTGGTTGAAATATGACCTTGTGCTCATTGCCAAAGGTAAAATGGAACACAGGATATAAATTTGATATTTAATATATGGGGCTTGATTGAAATATGACCTTGTCCTCAGTGCCCAAGGGTTAATGGCACATGGTAATCAATTACCTTGTGACGACTTGGTATATCGACGAGAAAACGCTCATGAGTATGGAACTGTCATAACATAACATGCATGGTTAGTTGCATGGGTTTTTGGAATGGTTGGGTATGAAAATAAAATGATATTGTGAAATGATTTTAAGTCTTGTTTAGTTATTTTTCTGGAAAAATTTCTTCCTTGGAAAATTGGTTTCAATTTTACTTTCAATCTTTTGGTATTGAATGGTTTTGTAAACTTGTTTATATTTAGTTATAAACTATTTTTGAGAAATTGTTTCATCTAAATTGTTTTATATAATTCTTGCTAACATTTCTGTCCTAGTAGAATGATTAGAGAAGTCATTCGCAAAAACCTACTGAGTTTTATACTCACCCTTGCTTTGGAATTTGGTGCTTTTGTAGATGCTATCTTCCGGGACAATGGAAAAGGTAATGTTTCACACGTGTTTAGCACTACCTCATGATGTTGGGGATATTCAATGATTGTGGATCTTGGAAATTGTGGATCATATATTCTTGAGGTCTTTGGAGAGTCTTGTGCAGTTTACCCACTGTGTACTTTGATACTTGCTTATTCGTCCATTTTTTCTTACATAGATGTAGTTTTGTGATACATGAAGTTATTGAGTTGTCTTTCATTTGTTCATGAATCATATATTGAATGTTTTTTTATGTTTGGTTTGTTTATTGGTTTATTTCTTAAAGGTTAAATCATCCCCCACATGTATTGGAAACCCTTTATCATTTATTTCCAGCCTTTGGCGTCTTGAGGATGTTGCATAAGGCCTAGTAATGACTCGTTGTACTCCCAATACAATGAGAATTGGTGGGTCATTACAATAGTAATGCTCCTATAATAATTATATTTATACATATGTTGATACTTATAAGTCATTTACTCTCTTTATTCCAATAAGATAATAAAACGGAAACCACTTTCATGTGTGAATATGAGCTACCTTCTCCATCAACGGTGTATTCCATTTCATACATAAATAAACTATAGATTGTAACAATAAAAATATAATTAATATTAATGATATTTATATAATTTATTAAAGTCTATAAATGATGACATAATTATATTAACCAAATATATAACGAATTATGTCACAAGCAAAAAATCAAAGTGAATATTACCTGAAGCGTAGCACTAACTTGAAATTGTTAACATGAGATTAATATAAATCCATAATAAAACCATATATTTCATTATATATAATAATATGGTTCTTTAAAATAATTATAATAAGTTTAAATTTATTATAAATGTGGTTTTAACGAGTACAAAGAGAGTTAAGACACAAGGTAATGGAATTTCGTCTCACTTTTTATTTTCATGAGATATATGATTTATTTACCACCAATTACTTTTATGTGGTGCGTAATAATCCATGTTTGTATTCTATTATTAATATAATTGAATTTATGTGTATTTAAATACCCATTTTATGATATTTCATTCAGGTGGTTTATGTTTAAAAATATACCAAATCAATAATGTAATTTTGTCTCAATTTTCCTTCTTTGGAACACATGCCATGTTATCCACTTAAATTTTTTCACGTGAGGAATATATAATTCCTTTAAAATGTTATATAAAAAATATCCTTCTTTTCATGGTATTATATGCTTCATTTAATATCATTTTCATACTTGGGTATTATGGTTTAATGGTACCAAGTGGTCAGCGTTTATTGAAACAATCTCATCACTTTTTAAGATTTTTTATGTTTATGCTTCCTTGACTTACTCTTATGATACATCTCTCAAGAATATTCATTAATTTTATTATACTCTTATTATTAATTAAATATTCATGTATTGGTTCCATTTTTTACCTCTTAGGTACATATTATAGTTAAAAAAAATTTAATAATGATCGACGTTACACTCTCATCATTCGAAAATCTGTGTTCCTTCAATACAATATTTTATAAAAGGTTTACATTAATATTAAACTATTATACTAAAATATTTAAAATCAATTTTTACACTTTTTGACTTTTACCAATTTTTTGAAAGGAATAATCTACTCATTATCGGACTAAGTCATTTTTCTAACCTTTTTACCATGTAAAATCAATGTTAATTTTAGCTCATATGACATGTATGGATTTATGCTCCGTTATTTTTGTGAAGGTTCCTTTTCATGTTTAAATGGTTAATTTTTATGAAATTGTATTTTAAAATTAATTTTCAAAAAAAAATTCCATTTTTTCAATACTCTTTTATAATTTTTTATGGGAAATTGTTTTTAAAATTTTTTCAAAATTCCTTTTCAAAATTTTTAAGGAAAATGGTTTCAAATTTTTTTCAATATTTTATTATATGTCTTCATGAAATTTTCAAGTGAAAACGTTTTCAATATACTTTCAAATGTTACATTCTATTTTTTCATGAAAATTCTTTCCAAAAAGTTTGATGATTAAAATATATTTTTCCAAATATTAAAAGATATTTTCTTCAAAAATGTTTTCAAAATATATTTCCAAATTATTTTCTATCTAAAATGACATTTTTTTATGTTACTCATGACTTTCTAGGGAATAATTTGATGGTTCTATTTATAATCATTCTATAATAGTCTAGTATATGATTTCATTATGTTTATGAAAATATTTTCACTTCCATGAGTAATATTCTTTTGAAACACACTTCCTTTCATTAGTTATGATTTCACAAAGTGATTATGAAACCTATATCTTTTGATAGGTTATGATGTTATGAAATGATAATGATACCAATTTTATTTCATGGGAGATTATTTTATGTTTATTAATCCTACATATTTTTATGGGTCATGATATGATAAAAGTTTTATTTTTTGGAAAATGTTTAGATAGTGCAATTAAGAGATGGTTGGGACCAATATCTCCCTGAAATTAATTGGGTAATGATGGATGAATAATGAGTATATATGTTATGGGTGAACCTAATTACATGTTCATAATTTTATACACAAACAAGGTTTCATGTCAATATATTTATGTGTGAGCCTCATTACATGTTCACAAGGTAATGAGTGAACCTTATTATGTTTTCATAATTTTATGCATGAACTTGATTACATGTTCACTATGTTATTCGTGGACCTGATTTTATGTCCAAAAGTTTATGTGTGAACATGTTTACATGTTCAAAATGTTATGGATTAACTAGATGTCATGTTCAAAACATTATGCGTGGACCTGATTTCATTCTCATAATTCTATGAGAGGGCCTGATTTAAAGTCCTTAAATTAATGTTTGAACTTGTTTCTACTTATACATGTTAACTAAGTTATACATTGATGTGTATTTCAAAATTCCATGTCATTTTCCAATGTTATGAATCCAAGGATTATCCTCTTTGTTTCCTTATGATTCATGTATTATGAACTAAAAATCTTATTTCCATTATTCATGTTTACAATATTTGATATGAAGGGTATGATCTTCTAATGAACATGATCACGTTATTATACCAATATGTTCATGACATGCATACATATTTCCATTACTTACCCTTACTGAGAATTTATTCTCACCATGTTATTATGTATCCATTCCCTAGGTTGTGAAGAAAGGATTTTATGTATAATTAAAAGGGGGAAGATCTTTTTGGGAAACATTAAAGATATTTCCCTGAGTTAAGATATTTTTTTTCAAATATCCAAAGGCACTAAACTAATATGGCCATTAGGTGTCCATTTTAGTAATGCATTGAGAATTCAAAAAAAGTGATTTAATGTATATGCACTTCAGGAATAGGTCATTATATGTTATGTATCCATTTATTCTTAAATCATAGGGTAATTAACAATAAAATAATGGTTTTTGAGTTACCGTAGTGTCTGAAATATGAAACCCTCATTGAAAAACACTTTTCCCTATCTTATTTGAAACATGGTTGAATGATACTAATTGAGCTCTATAATATACTAACATTTTATCAAGGATACTGATGGTGAAACATTCAAACAAGGATCATGATTCTCCTAACATACATTCATAGAACTCCCTCTTATGGATAAGTAGGACCTCTTTGAAAATTCCCTCTAGTATGTTGAAGCCACATCCAAACCCAATCCTCTATAAAGTTGGGAGAAACAAAACCTTTTTACCTCCATAAATAATATGAATAAAACCATTTTTTATACCTTTAATATGGTGAGAAGACCCTTTTAATATACAATAAATATAAGGAACCATCCAATTGTTTGATCACTCCCTAAGGGGAAACCATATCCGATCATACAATACAGTAAAACATCTCTGGGGAGCCCTCACTAATGTGATGCAACATCCAATCCCTCAATTGGGCTAAAAATTTATTGTGATCCCTTTCCAGGTAAAATCCACATTTGATACCTCAATAGGGTTAAATATCATTATTCATATCTTATAAGGTTGAATCCATATGCATGACATCAATATGCTAAAATATCTTTCATCATCCATCACTAGATAGATTCTACTCAAACCCCCTCCCTAGGGTGTAGCACTTTTCTTAGCCTCCACTATGGTTTATTAATTTCCTTAACACCATGTATGAGGCCTCCAATCACCCAGCTATCATACATGGGTTCACAATTATAAATTCTACCTATAAAAATACCAAGTCCACATTCTCAGGGAATGCAGATCCACATGAACCACTTTGATCTTGCATTCCAAAGATAAATGAATTCTCTGTTTTTTCAAACTCAACTGATATGGACCTCATCATATTTAGCGTCACGTATCCCCATAATAAATTAGGACCCCCTCATGGGGAAATCTATTAAGCCACTCATGGAATATGTAGTAAAACATGGCTAACCCACAACGAAGCTTAATTATTATGGATTATTTGTAGATATACTTTTCTAGTTAGTGAATAATGAGTATATGGGAATCCATGATAGGTGTAATGACCATTTATGTTCAAATTTATTATTTTATTACCTTTAATAAATTATAATCTAGGAGCTTCAATATTCAGGTAGAATATTGTGATTCATTAGCACCACTCATGATCAACCAATTATTGAGTGGTTTTTTGGTCCCCTCTTAGGTGTATTCCCCGATCATGAAATAATCATGGGAAACCCCATATTCTCCCATTAAGCTAGATCGTTTGGGAATACCATGGATAAGAAATAATTATTTCTTCAATGGATGAAATCCCCCATGATTCCAATCACATATCACTCCTCATACATCAAAAAACAAGAAATAGACTCTTCTAATGGGAATCCATGTTATTTGTGAGTACCAATTCAGAAATACCTCATTAATGACAAAATATAAGAATTTTATTAATGATATATACACATTAGAGAAATAAAAATTCATAATAACCACCTAATAATATGTTCCATCCATTTTATGACAAAGATTCCCTTACCATATGATGTTAAATTGCATCATATGGTCCTGTCTCTTGAAAATAAATTTTGAAAATCATACTATGTAAAATTTAACTAATATTAACAAGGATACATAGGACGTCTCCCCATGGTTCAAACCCATCATCATCAAAAATCTATATCCTTCTTGATGGTGTTATACTATTAATAAATATAATTACATCATTCTATAGAAATATATGTTATATATAATTATGTGTTTTTATTCACAAAGTCCATATTTCTAGAAGAACTATACTCTTGAAATTATATTGATGATGATAACATATCCTTATTTGTGGGATATTTCCCCATGAACCCAATCATACAACTCATTGGTCCATATTCCTAATCAAATAATTACCACATTCTTAGGGTCATATTACCATAAAATAATCACTAAATATATATTTATAGGGTCATGTTCACTTTAAAATTGTCTAGGAAGAACCATTCCGTACTAAGACCCACACCAAATGTTTCCTGGTACCATTCACCCAGTAATCAATTAGTCCAAGATACATTACCATAAAAGTAACCAAATTGGTCATTTACACCGTATAATGTACAAAATTCCCTAAACATCATGGGTTCTAATTCTGTTTATAGATATACTTTGTAAATCGTTCTTTTGGGCTAGCTCCCTACACCATAAACACCCATCACATCCGTAGATTGTGATAAATTAAAAATCATCTAGCTATGTGGAATTAAACCATAGTATCCCAAAACTAAGAATCACCATGAAATTTGATCAAGATGGAGAACCTCTAATGCTTTCAAACCAGCCCAGAATTTGAGAACCTATGTTACATACAAATGTTCACATTGAGGGGAGACCTATAATGTGTAACAAAAGTTCACATCAATACAAACTATTTTGATCCACCACTGGAATGGGGGTACCATTTATAGAATTTAGATTTTGGAAGGATTAAAAAATATAAAACAGATTTATAATGGATTTTTCTTGCAAAAAAAATACACCCCCCAAATGTGAAGATGATTCAATCCTAGGATTTTATCAAACAATTTGCTTTCCAAGGTGACGCTGGAAATGTATGAATAGACAAATTCATTTATAAAATATTTCTTAAATGACCCAACATTCCATAGTGTATTAATTAAGGATGCTTCATTTGGAATTAGGATTAATAAAACGATAGTAAAACTATGTAATGACTGAATAAATTAGTTTCTATTGGTGTAAAAATTATTGTCTCGCAGCTACACAAAATCTAACACAATTGATTTCATTTAAAAAATTGTTGAACCCCACATGAATCCATTAATTGTGATAAACTTTTCATAATTAGGCATTGAGGTATCTTGTTTTGTTTGGTTCATGTAAAAATATGTTGAACTGGATTTGATCCCTTTAATTAAGAAAGTTATTAATTAAACATATTATTACTTGTGATGGTGTATTTATGGTTATAATTATTTTTGTTTATTGATCAATTCATTACTATATAAACATAATCCCATGTAAATAAAAACCAATGAAGTCCCCAAGATATCAAATATATTAAAAATGTTTTCTAATATTATAAACTCCCAGCCAAAGAGGAAATAATTACTTATATTATGTCTATAATGATATGTTGTGAATGAAATTTTAAAGGTCTAAAATATTAATTGTATTATCCCCACCATAGATGTAATGTGTGAGTGAATCCAGGAGATGTAACACTAATGAGCTCCCCATTGAAAAAGGATATCCATGGTAGGGAAGTAGGTGGAACCTATTACCAATTCAAAAAACATTAGAAGCCACTAACTAGATAGAGACAACTCTCACCTCTCTTTTCATAGATAGATAATTTAAGAGGTTTCCTAGGATCTCAACATCATAAATGAATTTTACAACAATATTCCTAACATCAATCAAAAATATTGTAAACACTATACAATCTCAGATCCTCATGAGTTTACCAAGGAGGTTTCATGGGAGACTCCATTCCCAGTCACACTAGTTTAGGAATTTATAAGGTGATCTTATTGGTTGAACCTAGATATGTAGTAATAGTAGATGGTTCATATCCAAGTTCCATATGAATAAAATTGTTATGATATCCTAATTATTATAATTGAGAAGGATTATACCCATAATCATGATGAATATGTCTCCTAGAGCACCCATAAATAATCTAGAAGAGAAATCCATCATACTCCTACATTTATCCAAGGGTAGGATCATATCCCCATCACTCAGTTTTTATAGAAATAAAAATATTCTAATGATGAATGATGGAATATAATTAGATCATATTCCCACTCACACTATGTAATTGGATGATATCCACATTCCTTCTATAGAACCCCATTAGTGTATCCAACTAAAAAATCTGCATCCTCATACACCTAAAAAAATCCTCATAGAGATTCAAATATATCCTAGAAAAAACATTAAAATATCACTACCAACATATCTTTGATTCTAATAGTGGAAAGGTATATATATTCATTCCCCAATAGTATGACAACACATCATCATAATATGAGTTCTACCGAGATGTGGTATTTTATTCCTATTTCAATATTAGTGGATCCATGCTATTTTCTAGGTATTAATGAAGAATCATAACGGGCGTATCTCCCTATTTCATCTAGAGTTTAATGAAGTACATTGATATCCACTTCCTGGAAGGCTCATATCTCTCTTATATATCATATAGATTTTCCATTATATTCCATAAATGTTTCGATGAAGGCTTATATCCCTAAAATTTCCAAATGATATACAATTTATATATTAGAAACCACAAAAGTGTTACACCATATTCATATCCACACATATAGATTCCATTGACATATCCATATGGCCCCCATCGAGGGTTATGATTGTATTTGCACCCCAATTCAAGAGGATTTTTACATATCCAAACTACACCTAAAGGTCAATAATGATATTATATTTTCATTATTTCGAACACTTATAAATTGTACTGTAATGTCCCAAAAACTACTAAATAAAGTCATAAATATATTTTTATAATATATAAGAGGTCAACATAGATGATTAAAATACATTAGGGTTGTTTGTAGCATTGCACAATCCTTTTTAATAATGAATCCCAATCTCCAGTCACACAAACATGAATATAAAGATAGTATCATCAATTTAAATAAAAAAACCATTACAATGAACACATTAATTTCTGGTTAATGATGATATTATTGGGTCCTTCCAAAATCTTTTGATAGCATCCCTAAAATCAATTTGCTAATCCTTATAAAGAAAAGTATATGGATGTCATATTATTCCTCCTCATGATATAATGACTATTAAAATTCTAGTTTCTCCCTAGAATACCAACCCCAAAGGTCCTCCATGTGGTAACATGAGATTAGTCCTGGGAACATTTATCATGATGATATTTTTTAAAATCCTTTATGTAGTCGGAAGATCAACAAAAAAATATGGTTATAAAATTTTCATAACTACTTTTAAAATTCCCTCATACTGATAGGGTCTTTAGAAATGAATTCAAACAACACCATGTTCCAAATGTCTAATTGGATACATAACCACACAACCAAAGGATAGTCCAAGGATACAATCATTGTCAATTACACCATCTCATCGTTATTCCTTCAATACAGCGGGGTTGATTTTGACCAACCAATATTACCTCATTAAGGCAGCTTGGAAATGAAAAATAAATTAAAACCAAGTGGAGGATTCCCTTCCATAACATGAGGGAAATTCAATTTCTATGCAGAAAGAACAATCTGAAGAAAACATACTATTTATGTTTGGGCCCATATCCAACATTGAGTATAATATTCTAGAAATAAAATATGATGAGTTAACAAATTATCTATATCTATTCCTATATAAAACAATATATCATCATAGTAAAAAATACTTATAGTCTGTACAATAATCATATCAACTGAATTAGAGATCACTAAATCCAAACCAACGTGGGTACCCTTTCACCTGTGTAGAATCTAAAGTCCGTAAAGAAGTTCAATGATCTATAGAATTAATTACTAATACATTTAAACCCCATATTACAATTATTTATTTATTCCCCCTCTCATGATCATATATGGTATTGGGGTAAACATGCAACGATGGATTTTAATGAGTATTATAGTAAATAGAGTAATCTAAGAATTGAAATATGAATTTACATTTCATTGGGTCATGTCTCGAACTCATGAACAACTTATTATAGTCAATATATCTAGAAGATCCCTCACATCTCTAAGGAAAAAAACTGATGGACTCAATGTGAGTGAGAAATTGATAGGTTTGATTACTCTAATTTGAAACGGGTAGGGAGGGATTCATGTTTGAGGATAAACAACCCATACTATAGAGAAACCATCAGTGTATAGTAATTTATTATTAGATAATGTAATATATTTCGATCATCATTGGACTAAGTAACATAAAATAAAAAGGAAATATATGATACCTACAACAATAATAATACTGACATCACCCCAATCCACATGACATGGGGTATTTTTATCATTTCCATTATCAACACTACATACCAGATAATCAAATCGCCAAATGTAATTCGATTTGATGGTGGAATAGTCATGTGAGTCCCATCCCATAGTGTTAAGTGAATTTATATCACCACTATCTCCTCCCTCATGGATGTATTTCTTCCCCTTATTGGGGAAAATCACATAGAAATGACATTAAATTTCATACGACTACATGATCCATACCTCCCACTAGAAACGAGCACAGTGTGACACAACTAGAATTACCATAGGATCACCATCTATAAGTAACATTCAAGGGATTATAATGAATATAAATTCATTAATTTCTTGGTTCGTAAGACTAAACAATTTATTATGAATTAAAATAAAATAAAATATAGTCATATATCCTTAAAAATATATAAAGGAAGAAGAATATCCTTATCTTTTATATGATAACATAGTCCCATCAATATATTACAAATCAATAATTGTCATAAATATCACCTCAGTAGTTAACATGGATTATGAGGTTGAATAATAGGATCATGATAAAGAAGTCACATCCTAAAATATAGTCCATGCCAAGACACATAATGAAGGTGTGTGTACTTGTAACAAATGGAAAACATAGAATATCCGAGATACCGATAATTTTTAGGTACAACTCATTAGATGAACATCACCTAAAGAAAAATGTACTGGAATTACCATATCCCACCCACCACTTTATTATACCTCTCCCTCCCTCTTAAGATGGTCTCATGATCAAAAATACATAATGTTTTTCTAATGGTTTTATTTATGTTAACATCAGTCTCATTATTGAAGGATCGTGTTAATATTTGAAGGTTTCTTTATTAATATTTTTTTAGGATTAAAATATTTTTATAGTGTTTTGAGATCATGGGATAAATATATTCGGTTTTTTGATACTTTTCATGGATGTTTAAGAGGCCATAGTTGAAGGTGTAAAATTACAAGAAGCGCCAGATAACTATTGTAGGGAACCATCTAGTTAGTTTTAATAGAATAGAACCTCCATTATTCCATTATTACTACTATCCCACCAAAAAACGAAAAACATCCAACAAGTACAACACCATATTACACATGGTGTAAACCTATAAGAACCTCAAACATATATAAATTGAACCATATGTCCACTATTGTTCTTCATCTAATAATTAAAATAATGGTAAACGTGTTTAGACCTAGTAATCTGGTTGTCCTGCTGATGGATGCTACTGGATATCTGGTTGTGTTCGAATATCTTCTCAAATATCATTATTTTTTTCCCATATCTATTAATTGGAATTTTTTGATTGTAAATGACTTTGGTGGATCCTATATTGTTTATTTTATATAATCTATGAATATAAACTATTATGTCTTTGATGGACACTAATCATTGATAAAATCATTTACATGTCAGTGGTTAATCTATACTTATTTATATGCAATATCAATGTCCCCTAAAGTACCATAATCAATTATTAATCAATATCTTAGGATCTAAAAATTCATTTTCTTCTTATCTCTCCTAGAAAATTAATCAAATACTTAGGAAATATTATAGAGTTAATTTAAATTCATTTTTTTTTCAAGATAACTTCTCCTTTCCATTTCCTTCCTCAATGGATGATCACAATAGAAAATGTAAGGTATGGGTTCTATGACTACCAATTATGTTCAATACGGTGATCACAACAAAAAAGTGATGTACACGCTTCATGATCAATATAAATATCAAGGGAGAAATACCAAAATCCAATCAACTCTAGGGGGTAGTGTGATGTAAGGGCTCACATTAATCTAGTGTCAAACTGTGTTTTCATCAACTATTATTTTTAGGACTATTTTTTTATCTTCGATGCAAAAAACATGATACAAATATTTTTTTGTAAATTATATATATCATTTTTCTGTGTGTAATCACATAATTAATATTATAATAAAAATTTTATACAATACACATCAAAATTATCAAATTTTATTTTAGTTTTAAATTTGACATTTATATTTTTTTAAATTCATTAGGTGAAAAATTCACCCCTATATAATTTTTCCACTTCCTATATTTTGTATCAGAGGGATAATATTTTATAAATATTAACTATTTTTTAAGTTATTGGTTAAAAAATAATGGATATAATTATATTTCTCAAGGTGATGCCTTTTTTGGGATGTATTATTATTATTATTTGTAAAATTACATGTTAAAAGTTATTAATAACACAGTTTACCCATCATAGAGAACGATTAGGAAAAAATATAAACTAACTAAAGAACTTGAAGGTAAGATGATACCAAAAGTTAATTTATGATTTATATCTAATTAAAAATATATAAACACATTACACTACGGTCTTTATTGAAATGAATTTAATAATGATTATATATGAAAAATTCCAAATTGATATGGAAATGGATAGAATATACTCCTGAAGGAACCAATAATGTTAAAAATATTAGATTATAAATTTGTATAAGATATTTTTTAATCTTTTATATAAATATTAATATATCTATAATAATTATTTTTACATTGTTAACTCACATAGGAAACTATAAAAATTACTAGGTGATGATTTTTTTACCTAAACCTTAGTCAAAAAAATGATCTTTGTCCTATAATAAAATTGTTCACCCATGGCCATATCAATTCGAAAAGAGAAATTCATAAAGAAAATTAAATTCAATGATCTTACTAGAACCCTAATGATGTATGCAATTTTTATGAACTAAATACCTGAGAAGTAACATAATGAAGTAAAATATGTAATGAGAATTGTCACATTTATATCTAACAATTATGACTCATCTAGATGTGAAGTTCATGAAATTTATAAACTCACCAAGAACATGAAAAAACTTTTTAAGAAAAAAAAAATCTTCCAATCAATCTATATATGTGAATCAAAATGTGGAAACATAAGTCACATGCTATGAATGAAAGAAAAAAGTGGCACATCAATTCAAAGTTCCCTTTCTTCAATAAATAAGGATAATGAAAATAAATAACATAATAATTCTATCAATGATACAATCATGAGTGCAAGTGATGAATCCATGGACACAACCACATTATCCTCTTCAAGTGACTCAGCTGATAAGTTCTATATGGGACAAATTGATGAAGACACCAATGATAGTTCCCCTCTTTCAATTTAATCATCTTTTTCTTATCATACATCTTACCGAAAATCTTATTAGTCCTATTGGTAGCATAATTATTAATACCTTAATCACACACCTGGTTAACTAAAAAATTGTTTTCATAAAATTACATATTTAAAAAAATTAATAAGGATTAAAAATAAGTGATTAATGATAAGAATAAACTCATCCATAAAAAAGAAAAAACACTAAAAAATTGGGAGAAATATTTATGTAAAATGAATAATTATCCATGAAAACTAAGAATCAACCAAATGTTGATAAGATGTAATTTAAAATCAAAGAACTCTAGATCCCTTTCTCCAAATTCATCCACGGTTAAAATATTGTAAATAAAATACCAGGATCTAATATATTTGTAAAATAATGTGTTGGAATTAGTTCCTCAAGTTATGATAGAAAGTCAAAAAAATCCAATAAGAATCATTTTTATTTTAGGATTCACACAATATAGGTATTGTAATTATTATAATATAATTTTAAATTTAACTTATTAATGTGACTGAATGAGTGAATATTACGGAATACAAAAATCACTCCATATTTCATCTTATATTTCCAATATAAAATCACATGATAAACAAATATGGTGACCTATATCATTACTAGATAGCATTAGTAGACCCATATTTTTTTGGGTAAAAAAACATTATTCTTTTAGTTACATAGAAATATTTCCTTAAGAGAAAACACCAAGAATAAATATGGTATCTATATAAAGGTTACTCAAAACACATGTTTTCTAACCTCTCTAAATTAAATCAAATCATTAAACTAGATAGAGGTCACATCAACATTGGTGATAAATCTCTATGTATGATTATCTGTGAACGTACCCTTATTTTTTCTATCTCCTAACATAATCAAAATATTTTAGTTTTCATATTCTTGAATCATATTTTCCCAATAAATATCCAATTGATATTGATTTTAAACATTCTATTGAAAATTAGATCTAAAATATTTTGACTCTAAATAATATCTTTTATTTTAGGAAGCTTATATTAAAATTTGGTATGTAATTAATTCAAAATATCATGCTAGAAAAAATTTAAAATTTTGGAGGGAACATGTTATATATTCATGGATCAGGAAATGAGACATTATTAATTTTAGAGACACTCACATACAAAACATGATCATAATCATCTAGTACAATACTTCCCTAAACAATATTCAAAATAGTACATGGTTTGTGAAGCATTCTAATATGGTAAACAACAAAACAATTAATTTAAATCTAAAAAATAGATTTCTTGTTCTAAATGTATTCATTTAATTCATCTTTATTTTTTCATACCTTATATAATTTAATGTATTTGGGGAAAATATTAATAATTTTCTATCATTGATATATTTACAAGATTCACTTGGACTAACTAATTATCTTTTAAATGTCAATATTGTAAATCATTTATTACATTTCATAAATATGTTTTAGAATGAAAGTGTTACCAAACTATTTATATTCAATGTAAACATCATATTGAATCCAAAAATAATTAATTTTATGATTTACGAACGTCTAAAATCCATATTAATTCATTTTCTCCACCTTGACACCCCAAATATAATTAGGGTAGTATAACTATGGAATAAAACATCCCAATAAATATCTTAAACAATTTTTAATGGATTTAATTTAACAAAATATTTTTTTACTAAGGTTGTCAATATTTCAAGACTCATTATTAATCATGTTCTCACAAAACCATTTCTCAAAAATATGAATTATGTTCCTTGAAAAACAAATAAATACTAAGGTTTTATTTTTAAATATTTTATATTGTAATTGTTATATTCTCAATACCCAATATAATAATAGAAGATTTTATTCAAAATCCAATGATGTTATCTTTTTATTGGTTCTAAAACATACGAATATTGAATCATGTCTTTAATAAATGGACTAAAATGTTGTAAGAATCAATTCATGTCATTTTCAAAAAACATCTTGGCCAAATTGTTTTGTTTAAAATGATGTTCAAAAATAAAAAAAACTTTAAAATATAATAATGTTGATGGTAAAATACAATCTTCCTTAAATTTATTCCCTAGAGTTATTAAAAAGATAAAATTACTACCCTCTTTAAAATTTCATTAGATATCTGTAAGAAGAAACTCATACTAGAATATTAGTTTTAAATAATTTTTACCATCAAATATTCCACTCTCACATCAAAAACCAAAGTATTGATGATCTTATTACTAATGAAAACCATGTTATTTCCAAGAAATTGGAACTAAATAAATTCATTATAAATGATTTATGTCATCTCATGGAAAGAAAAAAATGGCCATCCCGTCAAAGGTAATAAATTGATATCTACAAATAAGTTTTACGAACATGGTAATATAACTAAAAAGAAATAACTTCTAGTTGATAAGGATTATAACCAAAACATTGGAATAAAATATGGTGAAATATTTTCACTCATCACTTAGTTCCAATCACTTTGGATCTTGTTGGCATTTACCTATCACCTTATTTTAAAACATATTGAAATTGATATCAAAATTTCATTATTAAATGTAATTATTAATGAAAATGTTTTGGTGGAACAAAAAAAGGATTTTGAATAATTTTATATTTAAAATTATATTTTAATGTTAACCAAATAATTTTATTTTAAAAAATCCCCTCAAGATTCCTATGAATATTTAAAAAAAATTACATTATAAATTTGTTAAAATGGGAAAATCGGAAATACTATTTTTTCTAAAACACATATCAAATGATTTTTTAGTTATTAAAGTTTATGTTATTGATATGATATTTTCATTAAACAAATATCTATGTGTTTTTAATTTTATGATTTAATGAAGTAGGAATTTTATATAAAATTTATTTATTTATGGGTGAACTGAAATTCTTTAATGGTTTATAAATTTATTAAAGGAGTGATGTTATTTTTCTAATTCCTGTAAAAACACTAATAAACTATTAATTTTATTGGGAATGTGTCAATTTATGGAAATTCATACACCCATGAGTGTAACTTGTAATCAAACCTTGAAAAAATTTAGTAATCCTATCGATAAAAAGTTTTTTATATTTATGATTATGATTTTCCATTATCATATGATGAACCATCCTAAATCATGTTCATTGTTTTTATTTGTGATAATTTTCAATTAAATCCAAATAAATAACATTTTAAATATATTCAAATAATTTTCATTATTTAAAATCATTTAAAAACATTAATTTTTTTTATCTAAAAGGGACTTCATTTAAACTATCTAGTTTTTTAAATAATGATTTTGATTTATTCCAAAAATATTTGGAAAAGTGTAAGTGGGAATTTCCATCTACTTCAAAAATACCACACCTATGGGTGTAGTAAGAAGAACAACACCATTTACATTTATATAGACAACAATAAAAAGTATCCACTATGAGTTCTTATGATAAAATAATATTACTGAAACTCACTCTCATGGGATTTGTTCTTACATATTACTATATCCCAACTATATAGGATAAAACTAGTTTCAAAAGTATTTCTGAAAATCCTAACGGATATTCATAGACTAAAAATCTTGATCATAGAAACCATTTTTTAATAGATGACATTCAAAAGGGTGATGTATTATTATAATTTATCAGGACATACTTTCAACATATTTATATTTACACTGAACATATTATAGTTGATTTTTTTGATTTTATTGAAGGGGAGTTATGAATGTAACACTTAAGAAACTTTTATTTTTTACTATGTTTATATTTACTAATATTTTTTAAATTTATTTTATTTAATTATTAATCATGTTTAAATCTTTCCTAAATTATATTCTATTACATCATTCTCTCCTTTTTAGAAATGATCCCAATATATCAGTTATATATTCCCATGAAGCAGTACCTTATCACCTAAATTTTAAAATTTTTCTTCAGAAAAATATTTTATAAAAGACTTCTTAAATATAAAAAAATTCTTCTTATTTTTAAACATCAATTTCATATTTTCTAAAATTAGAAAAATTTATCATAATTTTACTATTTTGTGTTTCAAAACAAATTTTTTGTTTTTTAAATATTAAATATAATTATTTTATTTTATTTTTTTAAAAATGATTTGATATTTGTTTCAACAATTTTGAGAAATTAAGAATATGCACTACATATTTTTTATAAAATAATATCTCTTAAGGTATGATTAATGAATAATAAAATTTATACATATACTTGTATCTATGAAAATCTATTATAAGTTTTCTTTTACAAAACACAAATGGTAGGATACTTTTTAGGTATTTATTCACATCCAAGGAATTTTTTGAATCTTTTTCAATGTTGAAATTTTTAATTGGAAGGAAAACCATTCATTAAGGGATTGAGTGTTTTAAAAAATTATATACCAAATTTTTGACATCTTTTTCTATTTTTATTTTCTCTTCTTCATTCATTCTTTTCACTTTAATTTTTTATTTCCTTTATTCATTCTAATTTATAAATATTTTTTTTCTCTATTATATCATATTTTAATATTTCCACTATCTCTCTCTTGAGGTTTTCATAAAATCCATATTTTTAAATATTAATGTCAAATATTATCTTTTATAATAGTTTTGAAATATAATATCATCTTTAATTTTAAAATCATTCCTTCCTATCAATGTTTTATTTTTTAATAATCTCAAATTGGTAGAAATTTATTAAATTTTATAGGGATAAATTTATTTTTTATAAAAATATATTAGAATGTAATTAATTGTCTTAAGGGTTAATTTTTATATTTATGATATATTATTTATTTTTCTTAATGTGTGGGAGATTATGTTTCAGTTTTTGAATTATTTTATTAAATAATAAATGAAATGTTTATTCCTGATCATATTGGATATATATTTTAAAATTTATTTAATTTATTTCTGTATCATTAACTCATTTTTAACTTAATATATTTTCTATATTAAGTGTTTTTCATCATAAAAATTCAGTATATTTTTGTTCCTATCTCTTTATCCCTCATGATGTTTTCAATAATATAGAAAAAAATTGTTTATAAATGTTTTTTATGCGAATTTATGAATCATTATTGTAAGATAATTATTATAATTTAAAGATCCTTTATGAATCTTTTGGAGGGCTTAAATAGTGATTTATAATGCCTTATGATCATCATATGAATCTTTTAGTTCGTTTAATGTCTTTAGAATGAAGTTAGGGTGTCCATGGTTGAATGTGTAAGACTATAGGATAAGAAAGTTAGTTAGAATAGGGAACATTCCAATTGGTTCTATGTGGACAAAACCTCATTTTATCTAAGAGTACAACCGACCTCTCAGTACCAGACCAATGGCCAACCAGTGAAAAATAAATAGAACATCCAACCAATAAATACCCCATGAGTAATCATGTGGTTCCCACTTGAAAACAGATCAAATATTAGAAAAATATATGTTCTTCGGGCATCCTACTGGATAGTTTGGGGAGGCTATTATATATCCATTATAACTAGAATACCCTTTCAAATATCATTATTTTGGTGGACCCCATAGCTCTGTTTTAGTGTTTTATAGAACATAATGTGACCCAATGATTCAATAATGTTCCTTATGGATATTAATATGACACCACCGTGGGTCGGACAGATAACAAACATTTATAACAGCATTGAAACACCATGTGTGAATCTCTAGTGATTTATCTCCAATATCAATGTTCTTTCAAGATCCTTCATTAATTAATCATCAATATTTTTTTTATATTATCTTATAAAACCTCTATATATATCATTTAATATTATAAAAATATTTATGAATGATTAAGGAGAAAAATCCTAAATAGTTTTCACAAATAAATCTTTTCCTCATCCATCACTATTTATAATGGGTCCTCACTACTGAAATATTGAAGGACAAATTCCATGACAATAGAAGAAGTTCAATAAGATTATCAAAAATATAATTGTTAGGGATATGTTTCTTGATATCCATAAAGATAAAGGGAGAAATAACACAACCATCTAAACATAAAAGGTTGTGATTTATGGTCTCATATCTAGTTATTTTCAAAAATCCTTATTAAACAGTGTTTTCATATTATGTTATTTTATGAATCATTTATTTTTTTCATCTACAAAAAAATCATGAGATTTATGATTTCATAAATTTTAAATGTTAATTTTTATTATATGTACTTGATTAATTAATACTGAAACTTAAATTTGACTATAATATTAATTAAAAATATCACTTAAAAATATCCATATCTTTAAGATTTAAATTTATTTTTTCCCTTTGTATTAAATTTATTACAAGGTAAATTCACACCCTACCATGTGTACCAAATCCTACACACCTAGGGATACTATAGATGTCTTCATGGTGGAAAATTTCACTATATATAAAGTTGAATTAAAGGATTTAATGTAACTTAAAAATTAACTAAATTGATGAAATATTCTTATTATGTAAATATAAAATGTGGAATTCAATGATTCCCCGCATGATAAGGTCTTACAAGAGAATGTTTCTTATCCTGTGAAAAAAATTTATTCCATCTAGCAGGGGTTTTTTCTAGGAAGTATTTATATTCAAGGCAATTGTGGAAGCAATCATGAATTCCCCCAATTGAAGAGGTATATAGAGTTATGTTCGGTATGATACTAAGACCAGTATGTAGTGAATACTCCTAACATATGCTATAAGCTTAACCATAGTAGACTCCACCTTAAACCTCAACTAGAGTGTCATAACATCTAACCTTCTGTGAAGAACTTCTCAAAACCATTGAGTCTCTATAATACCAAATTGAATACTTAGAAGGATGAAAATAAGAATTTTAATATAAAACGAAATAATTCATCAACTGGGTAGTTGAAACTCTCACTCCGACCAACCGCATTTATCCAACGTTCTCAGTTTTCAATGGCCTCAAATACATAGAGAAACATCTGATGCAATTTGTATCTTTTATTGTCTCCATAATAGAAGAACTCAATTAGAATGAATTAAAAAAATTTAAAATGTCTCATGATGACTCTTTAAGGACCAAAATTGTTTTGGTATAATAACTTATTGGTTGGAGACATCACTGAATGGGTGGATATTCATCAGATGTTTCATTATCAGTTTAGTTATATAAAATGAAGTTCATGATCCATGATCTCTCAAATTGAAAATAGTGTGGGAATGATATGTCCTTGAAAATTATTTACAAATGGAATGTTTTGATACATGTAGTAAATATGATACCCACCCAAGAGTAGTAATTTGTATAGATACATAGAGAATCTCTTGGATGAGTTACAAATATAGTTGATTCCATTGATATAAGAAAGTGTATTTTAAGACTTTCACATTGTTGTATGAAGTATGGATGATTATAACCCTTCTAATATGTTCTAATATCATCCAATTCCATTAATATAAGAACTAAAAGTCATTAGGGAAAAAGTGGGGACTTACAGGATAGAACCAGTGTTAGTGCCCACTCAAGCAACCATACGAACTTGATATAATGTAGAGGCTCTTCTATGTAGAAGAAGAAATAATAGTTCCACTATCTTATGGAAAATAAGAAAGAAAATAAACTTTTACTTAAGAATAAAAATAAAAATATATATTCATTTAAAGATGAGAAAGAATGAGGTTATTTGATTTCTTCTGTAGAGAAAATTATGCTTATATTTTCATAATATAATAGGACCAATGATATAGTCCTCAAATATCATCCAAATTAATCCCCCCATAGTCATATTTTTAGACACAACATATGGGATTATTTATCATTAAATACTATCTTAATAAAAAAATAATTCCGGAAAGTGATGTTTGAAAAACATCCCATGCATTTAGACTCTATTTTTTCTTATATAACTGAATATAAGGGACAATGGTTACATGTTCTAGACAAAAATTCTAAAAAATTCATGATTTGATTTTAAGAAATAGGTCCATCGAGAACATGGTTTCCTCAAATAACAACTGAATCAGTCATTTTTTCCCATATCATCCAACAAAGACATAAATATGTTCTCCATAGTCATCAACTAAAGGCTAACAAATAATCTTGAAAATAATAACACACATGAATACAATCGTTAATCAGTAACAAAACATATATAGAGCCTCTCAGACATTATTCCCCGCACACAGGGTGGATGGGAACCATTACTAAAAATGAGATCAAAGGATTCATCCCATCAGAAGGAATTTTTATCTTATGCACAACCATAATATTTTTTTTCAAGGTCATCTACTTGTAGGATCCCTTTTCTAGTGATTAAGATTTATAAAAACAATTATCTCATATTCATAATTGGGTAAATTTTCATGGATGTTGAGGAGGTCAAGGATGGTGAGTGTAGAATAGACCTCATCATTTGAGAACTCTCTCATGTGAAAACATCTATACAAAATAGATGTAAATATAGGAAATCCTATAGGTTCAAAAATACATCATTCTAATATTTAATTATCTGAGGCTTATTATGGTCATAATATATTATATGATTGATTTGAAAAGAGTACATTTTTCTAAATAGAGAACGTGAATTCCATATTCATACAATCTATAAAAAATGAAATTTCCCCTATATATTTTACCTTTAATAGATTAATCGACACAATATGTATAAACCTACAGACCCCATTCTAGGTAGTAAACTGATTTAAAAAATTCCGGCCACTCTCCTTTAAATTTTACTACTTGAAGCATATTTACATTATCGAAGATAAGATATGAATTATAGGTTCTCTTCATCTGTCAATGGAACTCTAAGAGTTTCTCAATGAAGGCATTCGAAATCCTCAAGATATCGATTCTATGATCAATGTTGATTAATATTACCATAAAGAGACTATTTCCTCTAAATTTTATACATGTATATCCTTCAAAAGAAAACATCGGGAGAAGTCCATAAAGGGGATCTTCAGGACCATTTATGTATATGTAAAACTTAATGACATCATTTTTCATCAATAATTAGATTGAAATTGTTCTAGAATAAATCTAAAACCTATCTTGACCCTCAAATTATTATGTTATGGTGAACTTGTTTTTTAAACTTCTAACTTGATAATTAAGTTGAATGTCCCAAGTGAGATGAATCCTCTTCATATGATCACCCATATAACACAATTTTGAGACATTATATATGATACTAAATTTATGATTTTCTACCATGATATATATTTGAATGACCATATTTGGTGTTTTTGGCATCATATACACATATTTGTGACCTCATCACTCAATCTATGCCTCAAATATTGTGTTAATGGGTAAGTTAGTGTGTTCTAATGTGATATTAATACCTTATAGTTATATAGATCTTAGTGTATGAAAGAGGGATTATAAAAGAGATAGGGGAATCAACAAATAATAGATGGTATTGACTAGATCATAACCCCAATGCTCTAAATAATTTACTTACTAATAAAGTCAATGTGATCAATAAATGGAATGTGTTTCCTATCTACCAAGACCATAAAAATACCCCTATTTAGAGAAATAATTTATATGTTTCCTACAAGTACATAAACTCAATGACTTTTTTGATTAATAATGTAACCATGAAACTATGGTTATAAAACTGAAAAAACATTATCCCCCAAGGGTGGAGACGAACATGATGATTAGGCATCATACCCATCATTCTTAAGACATATGTTTTATTGAGAAAATGAATATTGGTTGAAAATTTTCCACTAGTATCTCTCTAATTCCTAGAGGTGTTAAAATCATTATCAATCACTCCATCATCCCATGTATCTAAGAATACTCCCAAATCATTTTTAAGTATTAAGATGTCAAAAAATACTCCACTCCTTATGATAGTAGAGAGGATAGGGAGTGTTTTCTATGTACCTATGATAATGATTCACCTACTACAGTATTTTTTAAATTCAAATACATTTACTTGTTATTTTAAGGGGATAAAAAGGTCTTCATAATTTCCAATCAATCCAAAAATACCCCCTCTAATCTCTCACTTTAAATTATTTTCAAATGGAATGTGAGGTATAAATAGAATTATATCACATGGATTTATCTCTAGAATTTGAGTATGGTAAATCAACGACTTTTGAAGAGATTAGGGAAGTAAATTAAGAAACATATAAAGAAAAATGACCTAAATTGAGTCATTAATCCATGATTATTATTGAATAAGACAAATAAATATCCTTCCTAAAATATAAATAATATTTTATTTCATTGAATAATAAAAATATTCTTAGATTGGACCCATACATGGTTACCCATCATCTAAGTTTTCCAAAGCAGTATATTGTTTACAAGAAGGTGCCCTGGAGAATACACCCTACTCATGCTTCTATGGTAGATGATAAAGGTGAAAAAATCAATTAATACATCTTCATTTAGGAGGTATGATATCCAATATAAATTTTTAACGTCATACATATTAAAAACTTTAATGTTAAAATTTGGGTCTATATAAACTTCTTGGATTTTAACAAACTTTTCATAAAAGTAAATTTCTTGTTATGAATGATAGAATTCATAATTGAAAAAAAATTATTGGATTAGAATACATATCCTTCATGAATAATTTTTTCTAATAAAACCTATTTAAAATTGATCTCGATGATTATGAATCTATTTATTTTAAAAAACCTTAAGGTTTGGTTTTCTCTCATGTAATTTCCTTTGGATTGAAAACTGCTAGCACCATATATCAACTTACAATTATTTCTATTGTCAAGCCCCACCTTGGAATGATTTTATAATGTTCTGTTAATACTAAAAAATTAAAATCCAGATAGTGTTTTGATCCTCTTATCAACATTCAAATGATTTTCAATATGTTTTAGTTTAAAAACATAAAAAAAATCCATGATGTGTGATTTCAGTGTGACATCAGAAATATTTATCACTTTCATGATACACCATCAGGACATTAATGTTGACCTGAAGAAGAAAAAGGTAGTCCTTAACATTCCAAATCCTTGAAACCATAATGAATTTAGATGTATTCAGGGATTCCTCACCAACCTTAGATAATTAATAAAAATCATTTTATGAATGTTCTTACCCTTTACTAAATTGTTGAAGAGGGGAATAAAATAATTGTATTATAAAAATTTTCCTGATTATTTTTTATATATAAATAATTACCTATTGAACCCATCTACATTAATTATATCCATATAAGTGAATCCAATCATCATTTATATGGTGAATCTATAAGGATCACATAGTACTCATATTCTATAGAAGAATGATACTGGAATAAAGAATATACATTACTAGAAAAGATGAACTATAATAGATAGGTAGACATGGTATTCTAACATAATTAATAATTTACTCAAATTTAAATTCACCATCTAAAATCTATGATACTATATATAGCATCACGAGGTCCACTTGGTCTCTTATATAGACAAGCTCAAGTATGTCCTTTTTACCAAATTCTAAATGGATGACCATCATAGTGTGTGGTCATCCTGTAGCAATCATATATTTGATTTGTATCACCAAAATTAATTAGGGGGAATGAATTTGAATATTTATTTAAATGATATAATATCCTAGAAACTACCCATGTAATCATATAAAATCATAATATAGAATTATTTACCATCTATGACACTGCACATATATGAGACATATATTTAGATGGTTCCAAAAAGATACCAATTAGAAGATTAATCGAGGATATAAATATGAACATACTCATCATGGGAATTGTGATCCTACCCTAAATAAGGGAGGTTCTATATTATTTCTTTTTTTTGTTAGAATTGGGTACTAAAAATATAGGAAAATATTAATCCCTCATTAGAGGTCTATAGATAGACTTAAATATACTAATGGATCACCTAATAATAAAAGGAATATATGAATTGGTGATTAAAAATAAATGGTGAATATGTCATTATAACAAAAGAGTGTATTCCTTTTCTTGAATACATGTGAGGTTTGATGGAATAATTCCCAATGTTGTCTTGCATTCCAAATTCTCAAAACACTTATGATGATGCATTGGTGAATAAAACTACAACCATAAAATATCTAGGCCAGGTTGAGATAATTATCCACGTGAAATATCATAATATGGTATCACACATTAATGAATATAACATGAGGTAAATCTATGAAATGATTTTTCCCTTGAAAAAAGGAATTTTTATGCCCCTCCTGATAGATTCCAAAACATGATGGATGATTCCCATAATGAACTATCTCTAGTATGTAACACTTTCACGTGTTAGAGATAATAGGGTGAATATATGATGTTGGGTAGAAATATTCATCTTTATTGATGGCCTAAATTCATATATATATACCTATAAATGAGTATTTGATGGGTATTCCATAGATTCATTGAATTAGGAGAGACACAAATCATTATGAAAGTAGTCCACAAGGTTTTTTATAGTTCCCCTCAATCATAAAAAAAGCTCTCCCATCAAGTCAAGAATCGTAAGTACTATTTTCCCTCAATGATGTATAACTACATAGATTTATCTAAAAATGAATCATGCTTTCCAGATACATGCTAGCTTCATTCACCATCCTTGACAACCATTGTATACTACCAAATATTATTGGTTGTTATCTATCTGGCGAGAGAATTTCATTGAGTAATACTGCTAGCTACTACCAATAAGTTCAAACACATACTTACTACCACCAAACTATTATTCAAATTGGAAAAATATTTACCCCTTAAGAAAGTTGGGAAAAGTAATGTGATCAACATTATAAAACCGAACATCGCCACTACATTTAGTGTTAATCACAAAATATTTTTAGAAAATATATCTAACAAATGTTCTTTAAGAGTTAAAAATATTATATTAAGATTATGACATCTAGTCTAACCACACATCCTAATAACATGTTATAACAAATGGAAATATATAAGCCTTAAATAAGGATCTGTCAAATATATTCAAGAACATGGTTGATTATGACCAGTATTCATGGCTAGATAAAATCCCAATGTCCTTCTGGGCATACCACACCACAACCCACACATATATTCAAGAGACCCCACATTCTCTTATCTTTGGGGAAAATGTGATTTTACCCAATTAAGTTAAATTACCTTTACATTGAGTTTTTATTTTCAACAATTGATCTAAATATGATATGTCCCAAAAATTTATTTATGATTTTCAGAAACTATAGGGGAAATGGTTTATCATAGAGCATAACCCAAAATTCCATTATAATTATGCTGAATGAGACTTCAATAAGAGTGATTATCTTTACTCATTTGTTCATGGGAAACCAGTTCTAGCACTCAAAATTCCCATAAAATGTAGGAAGAATCCTTTGAAACTGAATCAAAAATTGTCATGGCCTAATGTCACACACAAGGTCTACTCTAATAGAATATACTACTTTATCACCATTTATGGGGAGAATATCACTCCCCCACCAATTCCATATTTATAAGGAACCATTTTCATAATTTCACATCAGTTCACCTCTTCCCCACTTTAATACTTTAAAGCACAATTTTAACGTCCCTACCACATGTCATTAAAATTCATAGTTCAATTCCACACCACATGACCATAAACTACATGACCCATTTGCCTTTGTATCATGGAATTAAAACTATTCTCCCCATAATCTTATTTAACATGACTCTAAACACTCATAATGGGTCATGTTCATGGCATTTTCCTCACACGAGATCCAGTTCGCATGGGATCCTTGATGAAATTTATTTCCCCATCTATGAATTAGAATCAAGTAGAATGTTACCACCTTTTTCCTAGCCACATTACATTAAATTTCATTATATGTGATATAATTTTTTGACATCATAAAATATATATATCGGGACACCTTTTATTGCTTGAATCCCCTAAAATAGATCCCAATCAATTTAAAAATCATCATTGTATATCTTCTAATTCATAAAAACCTACACTAATTTAAGAAATTACCCAATATATATAAACTATGTGTGGTTTGATTTCACTTTTTATAGGATATTCATTAATGTTTGGATATTATTTCCAATTCTCAGCCCTAAAATTTAATCATTCTCAAATAGTTATCCTTAAAAAGGATCAAAATCCATATTGAGGTTTATTGATTATATCATGTTTAGAATGATCCATATATATTACATGTCATGAAATATCTTATGATTTTGATTATATTTCAAAATATATTATTTCTCATAGTAATCATGACTCACATAAACATTGAGGTTAAACACAATAACTCTGATAATGGTGATTGAGGTTAAATATATTCAAATATAGGGAATCATGTTGTTGTTGGATGACATTAAACTGTATGACATATGATCTTCCAAATATGACTCCTCAAACTGTCATAGGTGGCTTGTTTGTGAGAACATTTCCCTAACATGATGACCATATCTATATTAGTGCTTCTTGTTTCGTTGATCTACATTCGAGTATAATTCCGCCATCTAAGAACTATGTAAATATGTATTATGATCCTTATCAAATACATAGTGACCTCTATATTATCTATATTGGAATCGATCATAAATTTTACCTTTTTCTAAATTCACCCCTTGAAACATGTAGTCAATTTATTCACTTAAGTTATTGTGTATTATTCTCCATACTAGATTAACATACCCCTTTTATAGAACTACATGTGTCTTTATTCCAATTATTATAGGTTATTTAGTGATTCATAGATCTATGATCCAAGGAATAGACTCAAATGTTATCAATCTAAATACCCATATACTATGTTTGAGTATGATCAACATATGAGCATTTTTAATAGAATTACTCACCCATGGGATATGATAAAGGCATCTCTACCAAAAAAAATATGTTTTGGATTGATTAATGTTTTCATATGAAATATGGTGACACATTGATATTGTATATTACTCCCAACCACAAATCACATAGACGTTGTTCCATGTTTTCATGCATATCCTCATTCAAACATGGTCTTTAATAATCTCCCAATGAAATAGTAAGTCAAACCAAACCTCTTAATATGTATAAATACTATTAATATAGAGGATTTATAAAAAATACATGTTTCTTGATTCATATCCTAAATGGATGAAAAGTTAAACATGTATCTTTTATCTTAAACTCATCTGCATGTTCAAATCAATCATCAGATAGTCTCATATTTGTTTATGAGGTTTCGCAACCCATTTGAAACATGTAAAAATTTATTATGTTTTTGACATACTATGGAAAAAAAATAGGTCCATCACAGGATTGTATTCTAGAATACTATATATTTAAAAATTCCCCCACCCTTAGATGTTTCATCCTAGATCAAAGACAGTACAAACCCAAACTGGGCTGGAGATGGAATGCATTATACATTAGTTAGAGTTTACTGATGGTATCTATATATACATCCCAAACATGTGAAATTAAATAGTATAGTATAAGTCCTAGTTTCATGATGTTGAACTACCTAAAACATTAGTCCTTATCCCGTGATGTTAAACTACACAACCCATGTGTTTCTATTGAAGGACATTAAACTTCATGACTAATATCTAAAAATTCCCTATCACATGATGTTAAAATTCACAACACCAAAGTACTTGTCACAACACACTAAATTTCATGAATCTTTATTCCTTTTCTCATAATGTTAAACTACAGAACATGTGATTTATTTTTACTAGGTTGTTAAACTACACGACACCTAATCCCTTATCACATGATAATAAATTGGGAGAATCATATGTCTCTGTCATTATAAATTTTACTACACAACATGTGGACTATCCTTATGATTATAAACTAATTAAATAAACCTACTTAATACACCCAACTATCCCCACAAGAGTTAGATCCATGTGGGAGAGAACAATATACTTATGAACTACATGTGACTTGATTCTTGTTATTCTATGTTATTTAGTGGATTGTAGACAATATATTTTGGAGTCAACTGTAAACCATAACCATTTTTCACTACATTCAAAATGATTGAAATGAACTAATCATGAAAAAATTTGGTCTAAAATGGATTATCATAGTTTTTCATATATATTTCTACAAGTCAAAAAATAATACTTGAGACTCTTATATTTCCATAAACCTTTCATGGATATTGGTAACAAGTGAATATAGATTCAATGGATACCTCTATTTTTATATACATACATGCCCCAAATATAGATATGCATAAAAACACCGAATATGAACATCCAACCAAACATATGTTTTCTTCCAATGAAAATTTTATTCTAATACTTGTATGTTTAGATGAAATCACACTGGAACCATTTATTAAACAGTCATCCCATACATACCAATCCCATATCCTCAATCATGATTCAAGAATTACGAGTTTTAATTTAAAAAAACATCGTCCCTTATTCCACACATGTTGGTAGTTTCTTATCCCATTTACCCCATTTGGGGTTTTCTTTCATACAAACACTTCATATCATGGTCCAAGTACTTTGATCATATAAAATGTGTACTATTATATGAGATAATCGATATTAGTATTGTGATCTCCAATCATGTTATTTTTTAACTTTACCTCACTGAATATATTTTATTACCATATATATAGTCCAAGAATCATTACATTAAATTTTTTTCACCTCTTTTATATATTCTATGATAGTATCATTCACTTCATTCACGTTGGGTTTTACTATAAGTGTGTTAGATAGAATATCTAACGATGTGTCTATGAACTATTACCTTGAACTTTTTTATCATTTTACAATGTTTTAGGACATTAAACTTATCCTCTATTGGTAAATGAATACTAAAATTAAACACATGACTACAATGATGTAAATAATGAGAACTTAAACTACTACTGAAAGGGATATAAAACATGTCCAAAAGAAAACTTTTAATGGGAGGACTAAGAACAATTAATGACCCACTTTATAAGATATACTCGTTAAATAATTATTAATATATTAAATTGTAAATAAGGGAAAGGTGTACATATTTTATATACCACCATATATCCCTAAAAAAATTGATCTACGCCCGCAGAACAAACTTGTTTAGAAAGAAGTTATAAAAACAACATAACACATGTCTTCATAGAGATAATGTGTTTAATACATAAAAATGTAACATTAATAGTAACTTAACCATCCTTTAATTCCCTCTAATTTATAGACCAATGTCATTTACCATGTGTTTGGATCATCAAACTTGTTCCATAGTTATCAATAACTATTTCATCTAGAATCAGAAGAAACCTCTATTTTTTTATACACACATTCCTCGGATATGAATTGATATACACAAAACTAATTTGGAATTATAACCAGAGACATATTTTCATCCATAGAAAAGGTTCATGTATTCATGGTACACACTAACACCATTGTAGTTTAAGACATCATTCAAAAATGGTAAGAACTAATCCTTGAATTATATTACCCATATAAACAGCCCTCGTTCATAATCCTTTAGATATGATTTATAAACCCCATAATCAAACTACTCATGTGCATTAGATACCATCGATGTTACACATTTATGCATCATTATCACCTACAATGCATAGATATAATATATCAACCTAAAACTTTTAATTGGTCCTTATCATGTTACACTAGACCATATAACATGATAATCTTAGGTACTTGACTATATACTAAATTTTTCTCTTCTTAAGGCAGTCTATACATAAAATCAGCCCTCTATTCACATCGTGGTTTATTATATATTTTCCTAAAAAATTTCTCTCTCCAAAAAATTTAGAGATGTTATATTATCTTAAATTATAATGATATGTAGTAAATTTCGTTTGACCTAAAATGGTAATAATTTGTGGTCTAAACACTATAGATCTAAACTATATAAAAAAATCATTGAGTTTTTCTACATTCATAACATGAGTTCCCTATTCACATCAACTTCGATTGGACTATATTTCCATGTAGACTACCTCATAAATTTTGGACAATGTTATCATGATTTAAACTCCAGTTATGCCATCCAACCTTGTAGGGACTAAAACTACCTTAGTAAAGAGACAAAGAACTCACTAGGATGAAAACCCACAAAGGGAGTCCTATGAAAAATTTGAGTCTTTACTTACTGGGAATGCATCATGCATGAATTGGTAAAAATTGATGATTTTAAAAGGAAAAGGCACTAAACTAATTAGGTCAAAAGCCCATAAATGGAGTCCCAAGAAGTTTCCAATGTTCATATCAGTAGGATCCCCCGTTTAAGTTAATGAAAAAAGTTTGGTCTACAATAAAATATGACACAAATATTGTGGGTTACACTATATAATAATAGTAATACTGATGAAATTCATGATATTATCCTTGGATTGTGTTAATGAATCCCTTCATCTATGAGGTATTAACTCATATGTTCCATGTGGATCACATAAGAATTTAACTTTAGGGTACTCAAAACATCTTGAACAATGGAATCATTATTCCAAATTTTTTTGATCCTCATCATGTTTAATCAACCTATTCTATATTTGAATGGACCAAATCTAGAAAAAAATAATGAAACCTATGATTATACCCATCTCTGAGCCAAGCCCTAGAGATAATAATTTATATTTGAATCAACCAACTCATGTGTTTGATGATGAAACATAGGATTATACATGTCAATGATCAATGCCCAGGAGGAAACTACAAAAACTCAATTTTTTAGGAACCATTATTGACATTTTATATTTAAAATTTAATGTTTAATTAGATTCATTTTATTTCTATATTAATTTCTAGGTTTTGACATGTAATAATGAAATCATTATCAGAGTGGAAAAGTGGTTACAAAACTGACATAAAATGATATTAACAATGTTTGATTTAATTTATTTTCAAACTCAAAGCGTAGAAGATAATATATGGATTGTATTATCTCTCTATGGAAATGATATATTACAAAAAAAAATTCTATATATGCCCGCGTTATTTATATTAGGTTATTTCACTATGTTCATTTAGAATTTAATGTACAATAAAATATGAAAGATATGAAGAAAATATCTAGGTACCACATGTCAGTTAAAACTTGATGAGATTTATCAAGTTAATATCAATGAGTTATGTGCCTAATAGAATAAACCTCATATAAAGGATGTACCTCCTCCAACTTCACAATCATCTCCTAGTTAATCCACTGAGTTTACTCGAACTTGTCACTAACCTCTAATAGTTGGGACCCCATTTTAAAAATGAGTGATTCATTTTTTTTAATTCCATGATCAAGGAGGAGGCATTATCTCGGAGTTTTTATTTCTCTATAGGCTGGGGATTCAACTCTTTGGTGGGACACTCTATGAGATCATCTAAATAGTTTATTCTCTTCAACCCCATGAGATCATTATATTGAGTAATCCACACTCACTAATAATCATGGTTTTGTGGGAAATCAGTTTTATCATTTGATGGTCAAACCAACATTTACTAAATCCTAATAATAGATGGTAAATATAGTCATCGTTTCTCATATTCTCTTTAATTAGGATCTAAGAGATTACGAAATATACATCTTTTTTCAGATCCTTCTATAAATCAGCTGGTTCATGATAGTGATCTTGAACCTAGAAATTTATTTTTCCCCAGGAATAGGAATGTAATACATAATATATATTTATAATAGGTTTCTCAATGTCACACATGAGGATGTGATCAGAATTAGATTTAGGATATATTTTTTGAGAGGATATTACCCATGGGAACCTTGTCCAATTATTAGGGCCTAGGAATAAACAACAACATGAACCTCAATATATTTTTTGTGAATAAATTTACATCGGTATTATAAGATCTCGATACTACATCTATAAGAATGGTCCATTCCTTCATCATTATATGAATCCAACGTGATGACATAGTCATCCCATATTGTTTCCTCGTATAATTACTATTTAACATAAAATGTTGGTTGATATGTTCATAGATTGATCCCCCATAATTTCATTGTATGATATTTCTTGACCCGAGATTGGGTATACACTAGTGATCAAATGTTTATGATCCTTTATAGGGGAAGATTGATAGGGGCACTGTTACTGGTCGAAATTAGAATCAATAGAAATTGGTGAAGGATCATTAGGTGTTTCTCACAACATTCTCCAAAGAAAATATATGTATTAAATACAAAAATTCATTGAAAAAGGTTTCCAGGCCAGTATGGAATGTAGGTTTCACAAATTAAATTTTTATTGACCCTGTTCATGATAACATCATCTCCTTGTGAAATCTGGTATTATTAAGTGATGGATGAGTTGTTGATTCCATCCACCAATATGCCAATGGGAGATTTTAAAATGGGTGAATATATACAAAGAATGGTCACTTGAAAGGTAATATATTGGTCGAGAATCCAGTATTATGGATTGCATGCCTTTAACATCTAATAATGTGGCCCTATAAGAAAACCGAAATTCCATGATTGTGTACCTTTGTTCATAACCACAATGGAGAACAACTAGCATACAATGTATGCGATAAATTGAGTTGTAGGTACCATGAGTGGATTCACCTCATTTTATGTGACCTAAAACTTGATAGAGTCTCCCCAAAGCATTCATAGAAATATTGAATAGTATGATAGATTCCACTTGAGAATCCAACATTAATACGATTTACATTAACCAAGAATATGTGGTTTGGGATTGTTACAACAAAATAGAGGGAAATAGAAAAACATACTTCCAATTAATGGTAATAGCTCATATATGGGAAGGTTTTGTAATTCCAATCCACATACTAACCGTCATCAAGGATTAATTAATAATTATTATGATACCATCTAGAATACTGGATGGGTAAATGTAACACCCCAATAATTTATAAAAAAAATTCATGTGAATTTATTTTATTTTATTTTATTTATTGAATGTAATACTTATTTTAAACAAATCATGATATAATATTAATATATTATTATTTAATTTGAACATTATAAAATATCCATTAAACATAGAGATATTAATTAGAATAATAAAATAAAAAAATTTAAGTATAAATATTTTAGATAAGAAAACCTATTGCTAAATTTGTACTTAATTTTTCATAATGTATTTATATGATTTAAAAATTCATTATTCTTACAAAATGAATATTTATTTTTCTGAAAAAATAATAAAAATATTTTTTTACATTTCTAAAAAATGTTTTTTGAAAAAATTAAAGGAATTTTTTATTCAACGTGTTAAATTGAAAAGGCGTAATTTTTGAAAAAATATTATAAAAAGATTAGTTTTTTGATAAATAGTGAAAAATTAAGAACTTTATAAAAACTACCTTTTTTCAAAACATTTAGAAATATAAATGTTGTTTTAAAATATTTCAAAATAAAATTAGTTCAAATATAATATAATCAATATAATTTAGGTCTTTCAAATTAATTTCATGTATACTTTTGATATAAATCCTCTTTATAATTATGAAAAAACTTTCTTCAGAAAACCACCTTTTCATATTATGTCTAGATTTAATTTAAAATTAAATCTATCCACTTTTTTGAATTGAGATTAGAAAACTGGATTTGATATTTTGAATCATAATAATTAATATAATATAAATATTCAATAAAATGTTTCTCTGTAATTCATAATAAAGGAATATAAAATTAATTACAATAATTAATGTTAAATTATGTTTTCAAGAGGGTTAATCAAAAAATATAAGTGTTAAAATGAAATAAAACTTTTATAATTCATATTTTATGTCCATATATTGACTTTATATCATCTAAGGTTCAATAATGTTCTATTTGGTATTCTTTTTAAATGTAAAAAACATGGGTATACCTTTTTATTTTCAAAAATTCCAAGTGTGTCCTATCCCCCTCTTATAAAGTGAACCACCTATCCTCTCGTATTCACACTTCCAAAGAAATTTTTTGATCAATTAATTAAAAAAATTCTTTCTTAATTCCACTTTTAGGTTATATAGGCCTAATATTTATTAGGAAACCCTCATATTGAGGGCTTTGGAAAAAACATAAAGAGGTTTCCCGAATAGGCAGTATCGTTCTTAACCGACCATTTTTTTATATTTCTTCTTACACTTATTAAAAATAGTCATAAAATATTATTATATAATGAAATAAATTTCTACCATATATTGATATGTTATTAATTTAATGGATTAATATATATATATATATATATATATCCCCTTTCATCAAATGGTAAATGAAACCATCGATCATGCGTATGTAAGACAATCGCCTTATGAAAAGATGTAATTTGGTTTCCATCACCACCTCTCATGGATGGATATAATATAATATTTATTATATATATACCTCATATTTTTAATCTAATTATACTTCTGTAATTAGAAAATCAAATGTTTCTATATACCTTTGAATCGTTTGGATAATGATATCATTGCTCTTATGTACATGTGGACTTCCAACTCCACAAAGTGATATAAATATTTTTTATTTCATTTTCAAAAGGATGATTACAATAGTAAATTTAACAAATTTATATGATATATTTGATATGAAAAATACTCAATAAATTTTAATTAACATTTACCATTACACTTTTTCATCCAGTAAGAAAATGGAAACTGTATTCATGCGTACCTACAACCAGCAGTCTTTATGAACGGTGGGATTCATTTTTTAAAATATAACATTTATTAATAACTATAAATATATATTTAACAAATATATATGGAATTATATCATAATTTCAATTAGAATTATGTAAACATAATCAAAGTATAAGGACAAAAACAACTGAACCAGAAAAAAACCTGAAAGATGAAGTAGTTATCACATGAAAAATTTATTTCAATAAAGAATTGTTAAGGAATGGGTGGTAAATTTGTATAAGTAAATAATATATGGTACGATAAATTGATTTATGTTTATATAATATATTTATAATAAATACATATATATTATAATGGACGTTCGAATGAGTATGAAAATATTTGAGACTTGAGGTAAGGGATTTCTAGTCTCTCTATTATTTTTGAGAGGTATACACCATATTCACCACTCATTTATTTTTATTGGTGTATATACTATACATTTGAAGTTTTATATCATGAATATAATTTTTTATTTATATTCACTTAACAATTTTTTGTTATTCGTTAATTGGGATTATGATTCAAAATTTACCAACATGGTTAGCGATTCATGTTCAAATTAAATTTTTTATCCAGATTATTTATGATTATGTTTTGGATGATAAAATATAATGATATAACTCTCATAAAACTCCTCTATATTCTGATCAATGGATTATTTATAGATATTACATGTTTTTATTTTATTTTTCTCTCTTTATGTATGCAATCGTATGAGATAATGTTTTAACAAAAATTGACATTTTCCCTCTTTGGTTAAAAATCCTTTTTCTTCCATATCAATATTTTCTAAAAAAACCAAAAAATGTTTCAAAATTTCCATGTGATTTTTTAAATTCATTTTCAGATATTTTAATTTTGAAAAAATTATATTAATGTAATCTTATTTTCATTTTCCAAACTTGTTTAAATTTTAATATTTATTGAATATGTGAAAGGAATAATTGTTTTACCTCATAATTAATAAATTTTTTTTTTTCCATTTGTGTCCACTAAAAAATTTAAAAATTCATTTATATGTCTGAAAAACTATTTTAAAATGAATGTAATTTGAAAATATTTTTTTTTAATTTAAAAATTAATTTTTTATGTAGAAACGTTATTTTACTCGTAAATGTTTTAAATATATTCTATGGTATTTTTATTTATCAATGAAGAAAACAACTGAATATAAATATTATATAATGGGGATGTGATACATGGATTCTATAAAAAGTATTTATATGAATAGTATATTATTATAATGATAATATGTTTATGGAACCCATTTCCTTCCCTCGGTTATGCTATAATGAAATGTTTATGAAAATTATTTCTCTATCAACAGTTTTTATATATTATGATTTATTTATGATATTTTTTTGTACATATTAATGGGTTATAATGCTGCAAATTTGGGTATCATAATTATATATTCATCCACTGAATTGGGTAAATATGGACAACTCAATAGTTAATTATGTTATGCGTAAACATTATTTTTGTTCATAATATTATGTGTGGAATAAGTTTATTGTCAATAAGATTATGTGTTGACAAATTATTTATGTACATATGTGTTTCCAACGCTTTTACACAGGAGCGCGCACACATCCGTCACGTGGGGGAGGGCGCGCGGATTGAGGCCCCGTATTCCCTCTTTCCAAAGGCGGGCGGCATTCATTCCTTGTTCACGGACGTCTGCTCCTTGATCAAAACCGGGATGATGGGATGTCGGTTCTTCCTTCCGTGGATTCCTCCTCGGAGCTCGTCACCTAGTCCGGGTCTCCCTCATAGATTTAATACGGGTTCGTGAAACTCGTTCCCGGCACCATATCTGCATGGACTCCAATTAATAGCGCTGCTTCCGTCGAGACGCTCCAATGGGTCTGGTTGGGGCAGAAACCTTCGGTTAGGAGAATAGTCACGCTGGGGTGTCGTTGGTGCACCCTGACGTTGGCGGATTGGCATGTCTGTCTTTTGTCCCATATTATAGGGCTTCTAGAGGGCGCGGAAGCCCGAGTAATCCCACATAGAACATGGGGAATTGTGTACCATCTGAGGTTATCCTCAGCTTCCCATGTTTGACACGGGTTATGCTGCGAGTTTAACGTCTGGCAGAGACTGATCGGACTGATCGGAACACTGAGAGTGGATCAGATTGAAGGACCCACTAGGGGGAACACTGCTTTTTGGGCCAGCGTGTGAGCGGCTTCCCAGATACTGTGGAGTGGAATAAGGTGGAATGATCCCACCGGGATGTGGAGGCCCGGGTAAGGATCAGGATGGGTGATGGAGTGACGGGATTGAACCTCATTGGAGGCTTCCTACATATCCCCATGGTAGGGAATCAAAGTTTGTGTAGTTCGGTGATACGGTGGGACACCTGAAGAGGCGGCCCGTGAGAATGAACGCATGGATTGGAGCCTGGAGGATGTAAGATCTCCAGGCTAGGGCATGAGCTTCCTGAGGAACATGGGCTCGAGGGAGAGGTCAGGATGAGACGTGGGTGTGAGGTATGAGGCTTACGCTCTAAGGCGGCCCATGATGGTGTGTATGGGGCTTACGCTCTGAGGCGTCCCATAATAGTGGGTATGGGGATTACACTTTGAGGCGGCCCAAACAATTGAGGGATGGGCTTGAATCTCGTGAAGGCTTCCTACTTACTGGGTGTTAGCACGGATCAAATTCCACGTAGTTCGGGGAATACAGTTTAACGTCATGCGGGACGACGACATACAATTTAACGTCATCCGGGACGAGGTCATACAGTTTAACTTCATATGAGACAAGTAATTTAGGGCTTACACTCTAAGGCATCCCAAAGTGTTGGCAAATCGACGTGAAGAAGTCGGAATGACCGGGTGGTGGGCTTGAACCTCGTGGAGGCTTCCTACGTACCATGTGTTGGCATGGATCAAAGTCCACGTAGTTCGCTTGGATGGGGCTTATGCTCTGAGGTGGCCCATAAGAGGATGTTGTGGTCGATGCTCACTCTAAGCCCACATGAGTCGTTCTCTGTGTGAGAAACAAGAGACGGCAAGGACCAGACGATCACGTCGCGAAGGGCGCGTCTGTGAGAAGCGGAAAGGGGCTTACGTGTTGAGCGGCCCAAAGAGGAAACAGGGGATTACGCATGGTTAGCGGCCCTTGGGGCCAGGGCTTACTCCAGGATGGAGATCCATGGTACAAAAAAGCACATAGGGAGAGGGATTTGGGACCGAACAAAGGAGGTTCCTTGTTCCCTATCATGCCCTCCACTGGCTTTGGCAGTGGGGAAGTATGGAAGTGCATGGGTGCAACCTTCCGCAAGATAGGATAGGGGATTATGCTCTAAGGAAGCCCTTCCCCCGTGGAAAAACACCACTCCAAAAGGAGGATCTCATTCCATGTGATGAAGAATCCATTATCATGGAGACGATAGGCGTAAAGAATGTCTGAGCCGGGGGGACCCTGCGTGCGAAGCACGGGGTTGGACCATAGTTTAACGTCATGTGTAAAGGACGAGGTGCTTGGAAGTTTAATGTCCTACAGTTGAGACGAGGTGGGTTTTCTCCACACCCCTAGGGCTTACATGCCCAACACCCTCTACCCATTGTGGGAGGGAAGGCATCAGCAAGGCCGTAATGAAGGGGACCACAGGGTGAACCATCGAGGGGTCCATGTTACTGTGGATATGGTGGATGGGGCTTATGCATAGAAGTTTCCCAAGTGCCACTAAGTTGTGGAAATGATGGATGGGGCTTACGCGTGAAATCAGCCCGTAATTTCTTCCTCATGTATGGACATGAGGGAATCCCAACTCACTAGTGGGTTGAGGAATTCACCTATGCGCTGATGCACAAGCGGGATAATTCCAAGGGCGTTGGAATTAGGCCGAACAAAGGGATATGAAAGTGTGAATCACATGCACGACATTCGAAATGCAATGAGAGTGGCGTGGTGATAAAGGATAACTGCTGACCATGTTCACAACACAGCATCCTGTCGCGTTAGCCTGAAACGAGGACAACCAATGAGGGCTGACTGCTGACCATGTTCGCAACACGGGGCCTAACTCAAATATCGCCGATCAGTCTTCCAGGACATTGGCCTAGGATAGCAGGCGGACCATAGTTCAATCATCCATACTATTAGGGGGTCCCTCCGGACTTACAATTGGATGAAAATATGAATGAATGACATGCAAATCATGAGGTAGAGTGATGGAATGTTTGAACGGATTCCAACACTCTTGAGACTATGCCACTATAATCAGGCATTAGGAATCTTATTCTTGGCGCACAAGGCATCTCTTATTTGGAAAAAAATGAATTCTATGTTTGGAGCACATGGTTTACTACAGTCTGTAGTCATGTAGATAGGACTACTAGAATCTTATGCTTGGCGCACAAGGCATCTTTTATTTGGAACAAGAGGCATCCTATTGCTGAATGATAGGTAATTCTACATAGGGGAATTGATGATAAGAATATCAACTCACGACAAAGGAAACGAACCAAGAGGAATATGTCAACTCAAGGTGTTTCAGGGTGTGCAGAGGAGTATCTTAAATCAAGGTATCCCCTAGGTTGAATGTGGGAGCGCATAAGGGCGCAACGGGAAATCCTGATATCTCGACCCGAGAAGATCACGGTGCGACTCTCCATTATTCATGGGGGTCTGTGACGGTAGTGCAGCCCCCATGGTATGGACCAGCGAGTGCGAGCCTGTATACTATTGCGTGTAATAGGAGTGACATACAGGATAGGCTGCACGCAATAAAGAAGTTATGCGTGCAATAGGGCAGTCATGCACGCAAGTGAGGCTGTTTTTCCGAAAACACCGGGTCGGTGTGAAATCGGGGAGATTTGGCGTGGAATATGGGGGCTGAGGTTTTTGTGCGTGACGTGAAGGGATTGCACACAAAGGAAGATATTTCACACAAAATATGGAATTGCGCACCACAGAAGGGTTGTGCGTGCAAAGGAAGGATTCCGCGCAACTTGGTCGGCCTCCGTGCAAAAGAAGGGATTGCGCGCAAGGGGTGGACTCCTAAGGGATTGGAGTTCAGTCTAGGCCAAAGGGGATATCGTGCAAAGGCATACCCCGGGGAGACTGGGCACGAAATGAACCTGGCCCGAAATCCATACTGCGCATGTGGAATGCTGATTCTGCGCACGAGAGCCAGTTCAAATTCCGCAACCACAAAACTGTTGGGGTTGCCTTCTATTTATAGGCCTCCGCCGTCACGGAATCCGGGCGGTGCGCAAAATCTTTCGTACCAGGACTGGTTGGTGCGAAAGGCCTCACCGCGTGGAACCGGGTGCGCAAAATTTCACGCCATCCTAGTGTTTTTACGCCAATCCCGTACTTCCTTCACGCAGAAAACATTTTTTCGCGCAAGTCCTTTTTAATTTCTCACACCACTTCCGGGCCATCCGGACTGCGCCTCTAAGTCTGAATATGACTTCACTTCGTCATTTTGAAACTTCATCTAGTAGTTACAGACTTTTTCGGCATCTGCAAATGCCCCCCTCGAAATTGGATCGGCGAGAGGTCGCAACGATCAGATTCTGAGGGAAACGCTGAAACGCCGAAGTGGTGGATTTCATGGGTCCTCATTTCACACAATATTTTTCAGCGCGCAATGTACCTTTGGTTTAAAATTCTCGACCATAGTCTACCACTTTTTGGGAGCTTCAACCAAGCTTCAACTGTCCGAACTCGAGCCTGGATTTCTGAGGAGAGGAGGGAGGTCTAGCCGACGGGAGGGGACCTTAGACTGATTGATGTATCGTCCCCTCCACGTGCCCTAACACACAAGCGGGGAAATTCCGGGGGCATTGAAATCTATCCAAACATAGGGAGATGAAAAAGGTGAATCACGTTACCCAAATTCAGAACACTATAGGGGAGCGACGATGGAGGATAACTGTTAACCACGGCAGAAACGCAGCATCCATGTCACATCGGCATGAAATGGGGACAATAAATGAGGGATAACTACTGACCATGTTTGAAACACGGGGCCTAACTCAAATGTCGTCAATCAGTCTTCCGGAACGTTGGCCCAAGAAAGAAGGTGGACCAATGTCTATCATCCATACTATTACAATAGGCGGACCAAAGGTCTATCTTCCATAGTGTTATAGTAGACGGACCAAGGTCTATCATCCATACTGTTAGGGGGTCCCATAAAACATGAACAGTATTCCAGGACGTTGGACCAGGACAGTAAGCGGGTCGTAGGTCAATCATCCATATTGCTATAATAGGCGGACCAAAGGTCTATTATCCATATTGTTGTAGAAGGCAGACAAAATTCTATCATCCATACTGTTAGGCGTTCCCATTAAACATGAAAGAGGATTAGGATACGAATAAAGGGGAACACAAAGCATGTAAATTGGAGTGGGGGTTTGTTCGAACAGAGTCCAACACTCCCAAAATTGCACCACCGTGGCGGAGGCGCATTAGGCGGACATACCAACCTACTCACGGATCATCCCAATTTTTAGAAAGGACCTCTCTGGTGAGATAACTGTCGCTTCCCACCATCACTATGTTGCATCCCGAACTTATTTGGGGTAGATGTCGCAATTACACCACTCTCCGAGAAGTTAGGCCGAGGGGCTGACAGTGAGGGACAGGATTTGGTAATCCCTGGGGTTGGACCCAAGAAAAAATGTCCAGGAATTCCTATGTATCGTATAAGGATGATAATGAAGCCACACGTAGTTCTTGAAGCACATCTTAACGTTGTGTATGATGATAGGACAAAGAGGATAATTCTTAGAATGGGGTGTGCGGGGTGTAGCTGTTGCAAACCCGACGTGAGTGAGGAAATAATCTGGCACTACGCCATGCAGTCCTGTAGTTCGGTTCATGAAAGCGGGGTCGAAGAGACGAACTAGCTGAACTCTAGTTGAACCCAAAGACAAAAGTTCTGGGAATTCCTACATATCCCATTAGGATGGGAATCAAGCCAGATGTAGTTCTTAAGAGATCTTAGTTTATGGTCTTAGAACTCGGACCAAAGGGGCCCAGATATAGGGAAACATGTAGTTTAGGCCCATGTAGGACCGTGAAAGGATCTTAGTTTTAGGTCTTAGAACTCGGACCCAAGGATAAGGGAAATGGGAGACACACGGTAAAGTGGTAGTGAAACCCGATGTGAATGAGGGCAAGGCCCTGCTTACTATGTGCTCCTGGGGACATGTTTAGGCCGAGGGAACGAACACGAAAAGTTAGGCGGGACCTGTGGGGAAGTGACCAGGCGCTCCTAAGTATCTCATAAGGATTATAATCAAGCCATACATAGTTCTTTATCGGTAGCATGGCATGACATGGCACCTGCGCAAAGAATGAAGGAGACGTGCGGGTCTAGCTCTCGCGCCAAAAGAAGCGGCATTTGATATATCTTGTTTGTCCATGAAGTTGAATGGATTTTCTTTTGTAGTGAGACCAACCTAGGGTAGAAATTCCTGGAGTCTCCATAATAATCAAGCAGTAACAGGCATTGAAAAACGGCCTGGAAATTGACCAATACCCGACGTGATGTCCCCCATGGGGAGGTCATCAAAATGCATTTCCATTTTTCGTCGTGCGACCAGGACGATATCATCACAGTTTATGGTCATTTGGTGGACCTGAAAACACAGTTTAAGGTCATATGGCTTGGACCTGGGGAATATGCATGATGCAATGAGGCATACTCAATTTGAACGAGGAAATAATCCCATGCCATCACTGCGTACGACTCCGAGAGATCAGCCTCGGGCCAAGGGGTCGGTGAGGGTTCAACAATAAGGGGGCAGAAGATGCTAGCTCCCAGCTAATCTGGGCCCGAAACTCAATGTCCGGATGACTCCTCATTTCCCATGGGGATGAGGGTCAAGCTGCACAAAATCCTTAAAAAAACCCAAGCACATACTCTAGCGCTCAGATTGCGGGAGGCCCGAGAGTCACAGTGACGCAGCTTTGTCCGTCTGACATGTGGGGGTGCACTGAGGTTTAGTGCAAGGAGTGTCGAGATTCCACCTTGACACGGTGGGGTGGAACGTAATGTGAATCATGCAACCAACATTCAAGGCCCAAAGGAACCGGTGTGACGACTGAGGATTACTGCTGACCATGTTCTCAACACAGCATCCTATCGTGTTAGCCTAAAGATAGGGGAAAACAAATGAGAATCAACTGATGACCATATTCGAAATGCGGGATTTGTATCAATTTGTTTCCTGGAACCCTCAGGGGCATTGGCCCATGATGGTAGGATATCCCTTACGCGTTGTATCCAGACCGTTTTTTGGGGGTCCCTCCGGGTGTGAGAGATAACGGGGGCCCGGATGAAAGGTAGAATGAAGCTTGGAAAGTGGACGAAAACTTGCCTAAGTCGAATCTAACACTCTAGGTCTTAGACCTGAGTACTCTGATCACATTAGTGGACCACTGTAAAGGGTCGAAGGGATCAGTTTGAGAGCGGCCAAAAGATGGCGGATTCTCGGGCGGAGGGGGGCATGGTGCCAAAAACCCTGTACTAGACCTATATATCCCCCTGTTGGGAGGGACAGTCCAAGACACCAAGGTCACCAGGAGATCGTGGGATCTCCTAAGAGATGGGGATGAACCTGAAACCTAGACATTCAGGCGGTCCTACGTATCCCATAAGGATGGGAATCAAGCCGCACGTAGTTCTTGAAGTACAGTTTAACGTCATGTAGGATGATAAGAAGTATTTCTTCCAAGGAGTGTTCATGGAGCGGCGGGTAACCCATCGTGAATGACGGCATAATCCCAAACCACACGCTCTGGGTGAATGCTAAGGCTGAGAGGCCCGAGAAGGCCAAGGGGCCTGAGGCTGGGCCTCAGTCAGGGGTGCCTAACAAGCCTGCAGTTTAACATCTTGCAGTGAGGACGGGCATGCAGTTTCAGGTCATGCTAGACCGTAAGGGTCTTAGTTTAAGGTCTTAGAACTCGGAAAAAAGGGGCCCAAGTATTGGGCCAAGTGTAGTTTAAGGTCATTCTAGACCAAAATCTAGTTTAAGGTCATGGGGGATAGTGGTTGCAGTTTAGGGTCATGCTAGACTAGGTGCAGTTTAGGGTCATGTAGGACCGTGGAAGGATCTTAGTTTTAGGTCTTAGAACTCGGACCCAAAGTTTCAAGAAAAATATTGTTTGAGGAACCTGGCATTGGTGGGAGGAGTGACACGCTCACCATCTGTAGACATCAGGGAATACGCGCCATTGGTATTAACCTTATGGACAATGAAAGGCCCCTCCCATTTTGGCTCCAACTTGGGTGGTTTCCTGCCGGGAATCATTGGCGCTCTGAGATCCAGTACCAGGTCACCTTGCAGAAAAGAGCGAAGGTGAACCTTCTTGTTGAAAGCTCGAGCCATCCTGCTCAGATGCCTTTCCAGGTTATGTAAAGCACGAAGCCTATTCTCGTCCAGCACTTCCAATTCAGCTAGGCGTATTTCATCAACTCTATCTGGCACTTGCTGGTCATAGACTGTCGTGCGCAATTAGGGAAACTAAATATAAATAGGCAGGACGGCCTCATCTCCGTACACCAGGGAATACAGAGTCACCTGGGTGGAATTGCGAATCGTCGTCTGATAAGCCCAGAGAGCGTTGGGGATCTTTTTCGGCCAACTTTTCTTGTTCTGACCAACCATTTTTTCAGAATGTTAGAGAGGGTTTTGTTAAATGCCTCGATCTGTCCATTCGCCTGCGCATGATAGAGGGAGGTGTGGTTAGAGAGAATTATGTACTTGGCGTAGAATTTCTTCATCTCGGCTGCTCGAAAGTTGGTTCTGTTGTCTGTGAGGGTAGCGTGAGGGACTCCAAATCGATAGATGATATTGGAGCACACGAAGTCAGTGATAGAACGAGCTTTGACTTCCTTGAGCGGAATTGACTTTGCCCACTTGGAAAATAAATCCATAGCGGTCATGATGAACCGGAACTGGCAGGCTGTCGTCAAACAGTAAGGTCATACGACATCCAACCCCCAAACTGCATAGGGTCAAGAATACTTGTTAGTATGGAGAGGCTCTGATGGATGGTGCACAAAGTTAGCATGAACTTGGCACGCATGACACCTCTGGGAAAACTCGATGCACTCGTAGATCATGGAGGGCCAGAAGTACCCCAGCCTCTGAATCTGGAGGGAAAACTTTGACCCGACCTGATTGGCGCCACAGGAACCAGCATGCACTTCTTGCATGACCTGAAAGATCTTGACTCCTTGAAGGCAACGAAGGATAACACCATCAAATCTGCGTCTGTAAAGGAGTTGCTCAAGGCTGGGACCGCTCTAAATAGTAAACTGAAGTGCGTGGTGTTGGATTCACTTGCGCTCGGCTCGGTTTGACGGAATATTGTTGTGTTGGAGGTATTCAACCAACGGTGTCCTCCAGTCAGGAATTGTCTCGAATGCCGCATCTGAAGTCCCCGGGGATCCTGCCGTAGGGGCACCAGCGGTGAGATGGTTTACCCACGGGCCACGATCATCCTCCGGAATAACAAGAGCAATGACTCTCTGGTGTTCCATGTGGATAATTAGGTCATCCTGTTCGGGGTCCTCAAGTGATGGAGCCAGGCTGGACAAAGCTTCTGCTCGACTGTTCTACGACCGGGGGATATGAACGACCTCTGGCCGAGAGGGGAACTTAGCCATTAGACGGAGGGTGCACTCCAGCAATGGCATGAGTTCTAGCTTTCTGACAACATAGTCACCATTGACCTTCTTGACAACCAGCTCGGTGTCACCTTTCACATGCAGGTGGGGCGCGTCAATCTCGAGAGCCAGCTCGAGGCCAGTGATGAGGGCATGATATTCTACCTCATTGTTGGTGTAGCCTTCTGACAACAGGAACGAATACGGAAGAACGGCTTTCTCCGGGGTGATGAATATGACACCCAGGCCCACTCTTTTGAGCCTAGGATCATTGAGACTTCTAACGGTGGGGCTCTGATAGGCGCCATCAAAGTGCATCTGCCATCATGGGATGGAATGATCGACTGAGAGGATTGCCTCATCAGAAAATCCTAGATCTAGTGGCTGATCCGCGGAGGATGGATGAGAAGCTAAGAAGTCTTCCAATGCCTGTCCTTTGAACCTGATGTCAAACTGCTAAAGGATCACTGCCCATCGCGCTAGTCGGCCAGTCAACATTGTTCGGTTCAGGAGGTATTTCAATGGGTCTACCAGAGAGACCAGTTGTACCTCATGGTGTTTCAAGTAGTGATGCAATTTATGTATGGAAAATATGAGCGCCAGGTAGCTCTTCTCGATGGGAGAATACCTAATTTCTGTATCGAGGAGCATACAGTTGAGGTAGTAGAGGCTATTCTCTGTTCCCTCATTGTTCTTCTGGGTGAGAAGTGCACTGGGGGATCATTCCAGGGCGGTCACATAAAGGACCTTCGGCTTTCTGGAAATGAGTGGCATCAAGACCGAAGGTTGGAGCAGATACTGCTTGATTTCCTCAAAGGCGGTCTGACACTCATTATCCCACTCGAAGGTGGTGCCTTTTTTCATGAGCTGGGAAAAGGGCTTACACTTGTCGTCCAGATTTGCTATGAATCGGCGTATATAGGTTAAGTGGCCTTAGAGGTCTCTGAGCTCTCGAATATTACTCGGGGGAGGCATCTGGCTGATGTCCTTGATCTTCTCTGGGTCGATCTTGATGCCTCGGTATATGAAAATGAAGCCAAGAAACTTTCTGGAGGTGACCCCGAAGGCACACTTCAACGGGTTTATCTTCAGGTGGCGAGAACGGAGGAAGAAGAACACTTTATCAAGGTCTTTGAGATGGTCCTGGCACTGGCGAGATTTAACTACCAGGTCGTCTACATAGCATTCCACCAGTGTGCCAAGGATTGTCTTGAATATGCGATGCATGGCATGTTGATAGGTGGCTCCTACATTCTTCAGGCCAAACGGAATAACCTGGTAACAGAAAGTACCTTGGGGGCCCTGAAGGCAGTGAACTCTTCATCCTCGGGGGCCATCCAGATCTGTTTGTACCCGGAATACCCATCCATGAAGGAGAGGGCTTGGAACCCGGCTGTGGCGTCGATCAACTACTCTGTCACTGGAAGGGGAAAATTTTCCTTCGGACAGTGGCGATTGAGATCACGGAAGTCGATACAGACCCTGATTTTCCATTCTTCTTCCTGACTGGCACAATGTTGGCTAGCCACTGAGGGTACTGAACTTCTTTGACGAAGTTGGATTTGATGAGCTTATCAACTTCGGCCTCAACCAGGGCACCGTGAGAGGGGCGCATTTTTCTAGGAGGCTGCTTGAACCCGCTATGGTTTTCCGGAAGGCCAAGGCGGTGGATGGCTACCTGAGGATCTAATCCTGGAATCTCGTCATAACGCCAAGAGAACACATCACGGTGCTGTCTAAGAAAGTCAACATAATGTTTCCGCTCCTCGGGGGGCATAGCAGCGCTGACCAATGTGGATCTTGGGTCTGCCTCGCTACCAAGGTTCACCTGTACTAACTCATCAACCATGGTGAAGACACCCTCCTCAAAGTCAGGGGGAGCATCTTTCATGTCCTCCCCTCCACTTGTGGAGGGATCATCCACAAGGGGAGATGTTTCGGTGCTTCCAGGCCCTGATGGGAAGCTTGTGACGGCTTGGGTGACAGTGGTCATCATGTTAGGAGACTCATGCACTACAGAGACCATGGTGAAAAAGGTGGTTGATCCAATCCCATCTGGTCTTCGGCCCAAGGGGCCACGCTTTATGACATCAAAGCAGTAGTGGCGCGTCGGCTTGAGCCGGTCGATTCCGGCCCGGCGAAACAGACACGTATGACGTACTGCCATTGCCATGATCCTGACATCCCGATATCGTACAGGGGTAGGATGTTTGTGAATTACCTGGGCCTGGTTCGTGTAGGAGTATGAGGTGATTTTCTGTCGCTGCTTGGACCCAGGAATATGCCTTCCTCTGGTACTCGAAACAACAAAGCACTGCCCCATGTCGGGGTTTTGGCCTCCGACCGATGGATTGGGAAGACATAAGTGTCATCCAAACCTGTCGATGGATCACTTGTATCAGTGGCGGGCTCGAACTCACCCGCTAGGATCTTCTTTTACTTTCCCTTGTAATAGTCGGTGTCCAGATAACGGGCTTCGCAAGAGGAAAAAGGAGATGCATCTCCTTGGAGAATGCCTACTCGACCATTAAGGTAGTATTTGAGGCATTGGTGATACGATGAGGGGATAGTTGCATGAAGGTGGAGCCACGACATGCCCATCAACGTGTTGTAGGCGGTGTCCTGAGAGACAACCATGAATTTGGTGCTGGAAATTAGGCCACCGAACTGGGTCTTCAAGAGAATCTTGCCGAGTGGAGTTAGCTCGGTCCTGCCATACTCCTGGATCCTGAGGTCAGAGGGAGTTAAATCATCCTCAGACAACCCCATCTTCCGCAGTGTCCGAGTTGGGATTAAGTTTATCCCAGAACCCATGTCGTCAAGACAACATCGAACTTCCACACCATTGAACTGGCATGTGATGTAAAATGGGTGAATGTGACCCTGTATGGGAGGGTCTTCATGTTCACCAGAGAACAAGATAATTTCCTGACATTCGGCATTCTCAATCGCCTCGGTGTGCATCGTTTCTGCAGCTGCTACCTCTATCTCAAACTGGAGGGGGATCCTTAGGGCCTCGGCGAGCACCTCACGCATTTCGGATGACAGGCGAAGAGCCTCAAGGATAGAGAGCCTTGCTGGAATGTCAGCTAGGTGCTTCATGACGTCATAATTTCGGGCCAAACGTGAGCTTCTGCTTACAGGAGGCCGCTCTATGCTTGGAGGCATGATGGGCCCTGTCGGCGGGACCGGTGGCTGACTAGTACTAATAACATCTTGTTGTTCACTGGTTGAAGCCCAGAGAGTGGCCGCTAGATTAGGACCGGAAGGCTGGGGTCGGCTAGTAGCAGGGCAGAGCTGGTCACGGCACGGCCGAGGTGGTCCTGCCCAATCCAGCAACACAAACCGTGGTAGAGGTGAACCAGTCGATACTGGGTGAAGGGGTTGCGTGTGCTAAGCTTTGTATTGGGCATGCTTCCTGGTTTCAGTGGCATGCATGGCCTGGCTATATGTGTCAATTTCCGTGCGCCGGCAATTCATGTAGCTACGGCTCCACTGACATTGGTGATGGCTGGAGACATTGGGAAGGTCCACCTGATGTTCCTCATCATCGGGAGTCAAAAAAGGATTTACCAACTCCACGGTGTTAACTGAAGCTTACCCCGAACCATCGCTTGAGGAGTCATCCACTACCGGACAGAGTCTCAGAGGGATCCCCATTTCTGGGGGCATAAAATCGCTAAGAGTGTGGGATGATGACGGTATTGGCAGGGCGCGTTCTTTCTTCTTTCACCGCCGCTTGCTCTTTTGGGAAGAGGTAGGCTGGGACGATGATGTCGAGGTAGTGCTCGCAGATTCTGAGTGCTTTGGCTGATTCAGGTGGGCACGGATGATGCCATGGGCGCGGGTGACCATCTTGCAAGCCATCCAATCCTTATACATCCGGGAACCACGGCCGGAAACCTGCTTCCACTCATCCTTGTTGCCACTACCACCCTCTGGTCTCACAAAGACCCCTGCTACATGAGTCAGGGATGGGCCCTACCAGACTATATTGTTTTCAATCTGGTCTTGGATCCAGTCCTTGAACACGTAGCATCGCTGGATGGTGTGCCCAGGGTCCAATGATAAGGGTAGTAGTTAGGGTGATCAGTGAGACGCACCTCTTATGGCTTCCGGCACTCAGGTAGCTGCACGATTCTCTGCTCCAAGGAACTACGGAAATAACTGGGAACCTGGGCCTCATTGAACAAGTAAGTCTGATTCCTTCTATCTGTAAAGGGGGCTATAGAAGGATGGCCCTGACGAGGGGCCGGAGGATCATGACGAGGAGGCGGAGCCTGATTATTTCTCCTAGGTGGTGGCGGTGTGTTACGTGGAGGCGCCTGCCGATTTTGAGGCGTTCACTGCTGGGCCGGAGGTTGTGCCCGTGGGGGAGGACTCCTATGGGGCTATGGAGATGGCCTCACTGGTAGAAACTCTAGCTGCCTGGGGGCCTCTATTTGGGCCATAGCAGCGGGCTCGGCTCTGGCGGTTCTCCTTGCAGGGATTAGAGGAGGCAGCGGGCGTGCCTGACTAGCCTGTTGCAGGGCTTCTTCGAGGCGCTGAACCTTGTCTGAGAATTCCCGGAACCCTCCGGGGTAATTCTGAGTGATCAGAGAAGGAACCAGCTCTGCCTTGACATTCCCTATGCACATTGTCAGTAAATTCTCTTGAGTTAGTGGCGTGTCAAGGGAGTATGTGAGCCCCTTCCACCGGGCGACGAAATCCGCGACTCGCTCATCGGGTCTTTGTTTGCACCTAAAGAGGTCTGCGATGTTCGTATTCCAAGTTGTGGAACTAAACTGGTAGAGGAATTTCCTGCGAAGGTCCTCCCATCTATTCACAGATCCGACTGGGAGCTAGCTGTACCAGATGAATGCTGGTCCTTCTAGCGTCTGAACGAAGCAACGGATCTTGGCGGCCTCCTGCTACACCGGAGTCCCTAACATAGGCCTGCACCTCGAGTTGAAGTGGTCCAGGTGTTGTGTCGGGTCTCCAATCCCATTAAAGGGGGCAAAAGTGGGGTTCCCAAATCCCGGCGGGGCTGGCATGTCATCCACCCTTGCTGGGTATGGCTTTCCGTCCGGTGGGATTGCCACCTGTCGAGTTTCCAAAGCCTCTAAGCGGGTGATGAGTGCTTCATTAGGATCATCTGGACGTGGGTTCCTATCCTGATGGGGATCCCTAACCACAAGTGTATTTTCGGGCTCTTCAATCTGGTAGTCAAGCTCAGCAACTTGTGGGGCGGCAGGTGGAGTGACTCTCGGGGCAGTGGGAGGAAATCGAGCAGGGTCCCTTAGGTGATCACACTGCTTAGGAGGGTTAGGTGAAACGTATCATGGCCTCTTACCATGAGCTCCCGCCTCTCCTCTTTCGGCGAACATGACATGATCTCAGTTTCCCGGAAGAATCTCATCAAGGGGTAGTTGTTCCTAACCCTGTTGTCCCGACCTAGGATTATCGTAGTCAGGACGCCGCTCTACAATGCGTTCGGCCAAGAGCTCATCGACCAACCTCTTCTGCTCAGCCAGTTTTTGGCGCAGCGAGGCCTTCTTGGAATCTTCCTCTGCCTTCTGTACCGAGGCAGATGGGTCAGCGAGCTTGAAAGCCCCGACGTGCTCTTTACCCTTGCTGATGTTTCGGCTCAGTGTTAATGCCTCGGTGGGTGTGGGGAGAACTAGGAGGCTCCTTTGTTGGCGAGTAATTGGCGGCATTCCTTCAGAGCTTCCTGGTTAGTTGGGTTGTCGGTGAATCGTACTGAAAATAAGGGCATCATACTGCCCCCCATCCACGGACGTGCTCATGCGGGATGGCCTCCTCAATAACTTTTTCGAGTGATTCAAAACTCTGGACGCGTTGTTGTTCGAGGGCCCTATGGTGGCCAAGGGACTCGGGGTTCCGAACCGCGGGGAGCGCGGCCAGGTTGAACCGACGGCACAGCTCGCCGATATCCTAAAGATGTGCTTGACTCCCAGGATAAGGTGCTAGCTGATGGCGAAGATGGGAGTGAGTCACCCAAATAGTCTGGCAGAAACATTTAAACTCTCTCAGGGTGAGCGACTCTGGTATATCAAAATCTGATCCTGCGACCGGCCGAAACTTCTCAGGGAAGTGACCCACTGTGAGGATGATCTAGAAGCTCCACGACTCTGGTTCGGGATCTGGCCCTTGTTGTCCCTGCACATCAACTGAATATGGTTGGGGAACTGGTAGTGGTTCCGAAGCAGGTCGCCGGCTAGTGGGCTGGCCGACGGAGAATACAGTGAGCAGGCCGATTGGCCATCGAATCCTAAGTCGTCCTCCAGGGGTTGCAGTGTCCTTACTGCCATGTCGCTAGAGGATGGGCCATCGAATGGGCCTCCTGTCACAGTGTCGGTGATTGTCAAGGGTGTGACATGTCGCTACTCTTCCGTCGGTCCCTAGAAATGTTCTCCCCCATCTCTGGCCGAGGTGGAAGGTGCTTCTGGGGAGGCCCGCGGTAACTGCATGTTTGACCCCTGGGAGTATGCCATGTCCTCGTCCTCCTGGATATACCTCCGGAGGGAGGCGGGGATCGTACGGATCTCGCATTCGGGGAGTACGAGACTGACACGATGCGTCCCCACCCTTTCCCTTGACTCATAGGTCTAGGGTGAGGGCTCCACATCCAAGTCATACTATGACGTAGAGTCCGAGAAACGGACTGGTTTGATTTCCGTTCGGACTTCCCTGACATTCCTCTTACGGTGATGACGTCCCACCTTCCTGCCCCTGGGTGGCTCCTCGGGGGAGGGCTGATCTCCTTCATGGATTCCTCTGGCCACAATAGTGCTGGGGCAGATATGACTGAAGGCCGGAGTGCGAGAAGCACCGGGACAGATGTCGAATGGGACATGGGGAGAACCTCCATGTGGGTGTGTGATCGGAAATGCAACGGCTCCATACTCGCGGCCAACAACAGGGGAAGTGACCCCATACCCCATGTAATGGGTGCTGGAAAGAGCCATACCCAGAGCGTAGCTGTCATGGGGAAGTATTTTTCTTTCTAAATCAGTGTCACGGAGTGGGCCTTCACACTGGATGGCAGTACTGCGAATTGGTCCGCGGTGGCCATTTCTTGTGCCAGCGACTGAGAGAGTCGACCCAACCTGCTTGTGGGTGGTCGGGTCCTCGATTTGGGTCGGACATGTAACTACCCCTGCTCAGCGTGTGTGGGAGTCTGATAACAGGAGTCAGCAATGGCCCGGGCCACGGTAGTTGCTAATGTTGGTTCCCTAGGGCGGGCATTCTCTTTCGCTCGTGCCCGACGCTGGTGTCGGGTTAGATGGGTTAGATCCGGTGGTGCGGGCATAGAGATTTATTGCTCCTCGGTCTGGGGAGTTGGGTGGCGGTGTCGATGCATCCTGGTGGGGGCCCTTGTCATGAACCCCTGGAACGGGTCTCCGATCGGGTGATCCCGGTCATCCCCTACCTCATCCTCGTAGGGAAGGTAGGTGTCAAGGCGCTCCGGGTATAGGCTCCCGAAAGGGTTGAACGTCGGTGTGGGAAGCAATGGCTCCCGGCGCGGCCCTCGGGGGTGGCGATGGTGGTGAGGTGCAATTGCCTCTAGATCCAAATGGTCCATTCCCCTGGTGGGGATGACCCCTTCTTCCTCATACCTACGAACTAGCTCGTCGATCTCCCTTCGTTGGATGATCTCTGACACGGAGAGGGGGTGTAAGCGCCCGACAGTCGCGGCGGTCGGAGTCGGAGCAATTGTGGAAAAGGCGGGGCCATGAGGGGTGGCCGTGTCGGTACTTCCCCTACCCCTGCACCAGTGGGAAGGTGGTGATGGAGCTCCGGATGCAGCGATCTAATTCTTGGAAGCAGGGAGATAAACCCATTAGCGCTAAAAAAAGAGAAATCGACAACCAATAGCCCAGCTCCATTCCGTCTTCTGTGGTCGGTAAGAGGGACCCGCGCTGACAACATCGCAGAACGGAATGATCAACGTCCTGACTGCATAAACCCCTGGCGGGTTTCACGTCCCGGTGCTAGGTGCCCGGACCTGGTGACATGCTAATCTTCCGACACCCCGAACGCTACCAGCCCCCATATTGAGGAGAAGAGATTCACGTCAGGTTCACCATTTTCTGTTTCTGACGCTTTTACGCTGGGACGCGCGCGCATCTGTCACACGGGGGAGGACTCATGGCTTGAGGCCCCGTATTCCCGCATTCCAAAGGTGTGAGGCATTTGTTCCTTGTTCAGGGACGTCATCTCCTTGATCGAAACCGGGATGATGGGATGTCGGTTCTTCCTTCCGTGGATTCCTCCTTGGAGCTCGTCACCTAGTCCGGGTCCCCCTCTTAGATTTAAGACGGGTTCGTGAAGCTCTTTCCCGGCGCCATATCTTCATGGAAGTTAGTTAATTACGCTGATTCCGTCAAGATGCTCTAAGGGGTCTGGTCGGGGCATCAACCTTCGGTGAGGAGAATGGTCATGCTGGGGTGTCATTGGTGCACCTTGACGCTAGGGCATTGGCATGTCTGTCTTCTGTCCCTTATTATAGGGCTTCTCGAGGGCATAGATGCCTGAGGCATCCCACATCGAACGAGGGGAATTGTGTACCATCTGAGGTTTTCCTTAGCTTCCCAAGTTTAACATGGGGTATGTCGCGAGTTTAACGTCTTGAGGAGACGGATCGGACTGATCGGAACACTGATAGTGGATCAGATTGAAGGACCCCCTAGGGGGAACACTGATGTTGGGGCCAGCGCGTGGGCGGCTTCCCAGATACTGTGGAGTGGAATGAGGAGGCATGATCCCACCGGGATGTGGAGGCCCGGGTAAGGATCAGGATGGGAGATGGAGTGATGGGATTGAACCTCATTAAAGGCTTCCTACGTATCCCCATGGCAGGGAATCAAAGTCCGCGTAGTTCGGTGATATGGTGGGACACCTGAAGAGGCGGCCCGTGAGAATGAATCCATGGATTGGAGCCTGTAGGAAGTAAGATCTCCGGGCTAGGGCATGAGCTTCCTGAGGCACGTGGGCTCAAGGGAGAGGTCAGGATGAGACGTGGGTGTGAGGTATGGGGCTTACACTCTGAGGCGGCCCATGATGGTGGGTATGGGGCTTATGCTCTGAGGCGGCCCATAATAGTTGGTATGGGGATTACGCTCTGAGGCGGCCCAAACAACTGTGTGACGAGCTTGAACCTCGTGAAGGCTTCCTATATACTGAGCGTTAGCACGGATCAAAGTCCACGTAGTTCGGGGCATACAGTTTAACGTCATGAGGGACGAGGGCATACAGTTTAACATCATGCGGGATGAGGGCATACAGTTTAACGTCATGCAGGATGAGCAATTTGGGGCTTACGCTCTGAGGTAGCCCAAAGTGTTGGCGAATCGACGTGAAGAAGTCGGAACGACTAAGTGGTGGTCTTGAACCTCGTGGAGGCTTCCTATGTACCATGCTTTGGCATGGATCAAAGTCCATGTAGTTCTCTTGGATGGGGCTTACGCTCTAAGGTGGCCCATAGGAGGATGTCATGGTCTATGCTCACTCTAATCCCACGTGTGTCATGCTCGGTGTGAGAAACAAGAGGCGGAAAGGACCAGAAGATCACGTCGTGAAGGGCGCGTCCGTGAGAAGTGGAAAGGGGCTTACGTGTTGAGTGGCCCAAAGAGGAAACAGGAGCTTACACGTGGTTAGCGGCACTTGGTGTCGGGGCTTACTCCAAGATGGAGGCCCATGGTGTGACAAAGCAAAGATGGAGAGGGATTGGGACCGAACAAAAGCGGTGCCTCATTCCCTATCACGCCCTCCACTGGATTTGGCAGTGCGGAAGTACGGAGGTGCATGGGTGAAACCTTCCGCAAGAGAGGCTAGGGGATTACACTCTGAGGCAGCCCTTCCCCCGTGGAAAAACGCCACTCCAAAAAAAGGATCTCATTCCATGTAAGGAATAATCCATTCCCGTGGAGATGAGAGGCGTAAAGAATGTCTGAGGCCGGGGGACCCTGCATGTGAAGCATGGGGTCAGACCATAGTTTAATGTCATGTGTTAAGGACGAGGTTCTTGACTGTTTAACATCCTGCATCTCAGATGAGGTGGGTTCGTTCCTCACCCCTAGGTCTTACATTCCCAACACACTCTACCCCTTGTGGGAGGGAAGGCATCAGAAAGGTCGTAGTGAAGGGGGGTCGCAGGGCGAACCATCGAGGGGTCCACGTTATTGTGGCTATGGTGGATGGGGATTATGCATGGAAGCTCCCCAAGTGACACTAAGGAGTGGAAATGATGGATGGGGCTTACGCGTGGAAGCATCCCATAATGTCTTCCTCATTTATGGCCATGAGGGCATCCCAACTCACTAGTGGGTTGAGGCATTCACCTATGCGCTGATTCACAAGAGGGATAATGCCAAGGGAATTGGAATCATATTGAACAAAGGGACATGAAAAGTGTGAATCACATGCCTGAAATTCAGAATGCAATGATAGTGGCGTGGCGATAGAGGATAACTTCTGACCATGTTCGCAACACAGCATCCTGTCGCGTTAGCCTGAAACGTGGACAACCAATGAGGGCTGACTGCTGACCATGTTCACAACACGGGGCCTAACTCAAATATCGTCGATCAGTCTTCCAGAACATTGGCCCAGGACAGCAGGCAGACCATAGGTCAATCATCCATACAGTTAAGGGGTCCCTCCAGACTTTTAATTGGATGCAAATCTGAATGAATGACATGCAAAGCGTGAGGTGGAGTCATGCAATGTTTGAAAAGATTCCAACGCTCTTGAGACTATGCCACTGTAATCATGGCATTAGGCATCTTATGCTTGGCGCACAAGGCATCTCTTATTTGGAACAAGAGGCATCCTATGTTTGGAGAACAGGGTTTACTACAGTTTTTAGTCATGTAAATAGGACTACTAGAATCATATGCTTGGCGCCCAAGTCATCTCCTATTTGGAACAAGAGGCATCCTATTACTGAATGATAGGGAATTCTACTTTGGGGAATTGATGATAAGAATCTAAACTCATGACAAAGGAAACGAACCAAGAGGAATATGTCAACTCAAGGTGTTTCATGGTGTGCGGAGGAGTATCTTAAATCATGGTATCCCCAAGGTTGAATGTGGGTGAGCATAAGGGCGCAATGGGAAATCCTGACGTCTCGGACTGAGAAGTTCGCGGTCCGACTCTCCAGTTTTCATGGGGGTCTGTGACGGTAGCAAAGGTACCGGCCCGGGGGGTCGGGACCACAGCCCAGCACTAACCCCGAGTGGGGGTGCGGGGGCGCAGCCCCCACGATATGGACCACCGGGTGCAAGCCTGTATACTGTTGTGCGTAATAGGAGCGACACACATCATAGGCTGCGTGCAATAAAGAAGGTCTGCGCGCAATAGGGCAGTCATGCGCACAAATGAGGCTGTTACGCGGAAAACACTGGGTCTGCGTGAAATCAAGGAGATTTGGCGTGAAATAGGGGGGCTGAGGTTTTTGAGCACGATGCGAAGGGGTTTCGCGAAAAGGAAGGGATTGCACACAAAAGAATGAATTGCGCGCCAAGGAAGGGTTGTGCGCACAAAGGAAGGATTGTGCGCAAATTGACTGGCCTCCGCACAAAAGAAGGGATTGCGCGCAAGGGGCGGACCCCAAAGGGGTTAGAGTTAAGTCTATTCCAAATGGTATCTCGCGCAAAGGCGGACCCCGGGGTGACTGGGTGTGAACAAAACCTGGCCCGAAGGCCATACTGCGTGCGCAGAATGCCGATTCCGTGCACGAGAGCTGGTTCAAATTTTGCAACCACAAAACAGTGGGGGGTCACCATCTATTTACAGGCCTCCACTGTCGCGGAATCCGAGCGGCACGCGAAATCTTCCACGCCAGGACTAGTTGACGCGAAAGGCCTCACCGCGCGGAACCGGGTGCGCAAATTTGCGTGCCATCCCGGTGTTTTTACGGGAATCTCGGAATTCCTTCGCGTGGACAACATTTTTTCGCACAATTCCTCTTTAATTTCGTGCACCACTTCCGGGCCATCCGGGCTGGGCCTCCGAGTCCGAATATGACTTCGCTTCATCATTTCGAAACTTCCTCGAGGAGTTACGGACTTTTTCGGCATCTAAAATATGATTATAAATGGACTAGTTATTCTTGTCCATATGATTATTTTTGGCATGGTTTTCATTTCTATTTGTCAAACGGTGGCATTATTTCATATCGTTAAATTAATGAGTAAACTGGTTTCTATATATACATGTATAAATTGTTATAGTCTTATATTTTTTCACATTCATATATCTATGTTATGATCATAGGGATAATTTTCATTAATTTCATTTATGATTCCTTTATTATGAACTTCCATGATTTATTCCATGAATCAAAATTATGATCATTAATATGCCAGGTATGTTTTCAAATATTATAATCATTTTATCATACCTTAATGTTCATGTTATATTGAGACAACTATTTCTTACCCTTATCGAGAATATGAGGTCACCCATTGTTATGTTTAAATTCTTTGTTTTGAGATGGAATATATTATGTATAATATTTCTAAAATGTGTTCAAGTTATGATGAACTTTAAAGGTGATGTTATTGTTCACTTATGAACCAGTTTTTTATGAATCCATTTTTCATGATGATTGATCTCTAACATCTTTACATGGATTTTTATGTTATGTATTCTATTAATATGTAATATATATGTATACAAATTTTGAGCCTCTATAGTCGGTATTGAATTTATATTTTTTTATCCTTTGAAAACTAGGATGATAAAATATTAGCGAGATCCATAAAAATATGAAAAATTGTTGGAAAATTTCCTAGAATTTTTTTGAATTTTAGAGTAAGTGGATTACAAGAAAATTCATCCTTGTTTGTATACTACAAGTTGTTTTGGCTCTAGAAGAGTTGTAATTATGGGTAATAACACTATAAAGGGGTAATAGGACTTTAACTTGTTCATCACTTGGTGGATGATAATAATACTTTCAACACACTTAGTTTGAATGTTCTGAGGGGTATGTTTTGGAAACTCACAAACCCTTTTTTTAACCATCATAAAAGATTTGATTAAATGATGAACATGAATTTACTAGGTTTAACCAAAGTTTTCATAGATTTTTAATAAGTTTTTAATTTTTATAAATACTATGAATTATTTTTCATGATCAATATCTCTAATTAACTATATTTGATAATAACACAAACAATTTGGGTTTTAGTGTGGGATTGAAGATATGATAATAAAGATGATGTGGTAATATATATTAAAAAAATATTGAGGTATACTATGTGAGATTAGAAATATGTTCTTCCTTATATGAAGAAAATTATACTGTATTGTTAATACCTATACTCAGTGAATTGATATTACAAGTGAAAATCACAAATTGTATGAAGAAAACATCTAAAGTATATGATTTTTTACAAGATGATATTTGTCAAAATTTTATTCCTTAAAATCTCATTATACTACCTGGGGTTAATTTTCACAATATATTATCAATGGATTTGATTTATCTATATAAATACAACATAAATATAATATGAAGGGAAGTAATGTTTGATAATCCATACCAACCTATGATAGTCTATTAGTGTGGTGATAACTATAAACTTCTGATGAAAATAAAATCCATTACATGGGACATTATTCCTACTCAATAGGTATATTTATCTCATATGATTGGAGATAATATCATCATCGATGATATGATTATTTTAATGGAGTTCACTATTGTCTTTATGTAATAGTTTCCTAGTCTTTAATTGAATCTTGATGTTGATTTTTTAGTTGAAATCTTTCCTAGTGCTACACATATTTCAAAAAATGCATATAGAATGACCATGATTAAGTTGAATGAATTGAAGAATAAAATACATGAGAATATTGAAAAGGTATTTATTTAGCTATGTGAGTCTCCTTTAGGGTGTGCATGTTCTTTTTTTAAGAAGAAATATGGATCGATGTTACTCCATATTGATTATCAAAATTTTAACATGATCACAATCAAGATCAAGTATCCTCTAACCTGAATTTATAACTTATTTTATTGTTCAGTGCTCAAAAAATTTCCATGATCTAAATTTTTTCTATATATCATAAATTTATGGTGAATAAAGTATATATACATAAGAAAACATTTTATATAAGGTATGAAAACTATGAAAAAATAGTGAATCCATACATTCTTACTAATGACCCTTGTATCTTCTATAATTTAATGAATATAGTCTTTGTATACAAAATTGATCCAATTTTGGAATTATTTATGGATTATATTCTCATATATTGATATATTAATGAATATCATGAATAAAACTAGTGAATTGTGTTAATATCCCTAGGGAAGGATACATTCTATGATAAATTTACCTAGTTTTAATTATGGATAAAATATGTTTCATTTTTAGGTCTTATAATCTATGAATATGGTATATCTACGGATTCATCAAAGACTAATGTTACTGAATATTTGTTGAGACCAACCGCAATGACAAATTTAATAATTTTTCTTGCTTTGAGCGAATATTATTGATGGTTGATGGAAAAATTTCACCACTATATAATCCACTCACTAAGATAACAAGAATGTGAGTCAAGTTCCTAATGATAGATAACTGTGAGGAAAATTTCAAGGAATGAAAGAGAATATTAGTCAGTATAACAATGATTACTTTACCTTGTAGGGGGGGGGGGATATTTTTAAATCTACAATGACATATAAAATAAGATATTTGGATGAATTCCCAAGCATGATGATATAGTTATAGATTATTCCTCCTAAAAATTGAATGTTCATGATAAAAAGGACCAAACTCGTGATTCAAAGCTAGGAGTGGTAAATTTTTCATTAAATATATGGAATAATTATGATTTAATATAATGTTTTGATTTATATAATTGTCCTAAAAGTTAAAATTATATATTAAAAAATAAAGAGATGAATATGCACTTGAGAATGTAATAGGTGTTTATTAATGAGTATAACCTCTCAATACATTATAACATGGATAATGTAAATAAGGTGGATGATGAATTAAGTTGAAATGATCATTCTATCTTATTTATGATATGTATAAATAATATAAAATATATTTTTATTTGAAAAAGGATGGATCTGGAAATCATGAATCAAGTGGAGAAAGTATATCTTTCTCATATAACTGTTAATCCATCTATCCAAGTGCATATTAAAGATTTTTGGAATAAATATCAAAATATATATTTATGTTGATAGTCATGACCCAACCCATCGGGTTCTGACCCATGACTTCCCTAAGACCACATTTAATATTGTAGGGGATGTAGACCATTTCTGAGTAGTCATATCACACAAATGGGAGTAATTAGTCTAATATACTTATACACATGAATATATCTCCAAGATCACACAACGTTGAAAGGTAAAAAACTGAAATAAATGCATGTATACATCAATAATACCACAAAAAATTAAGAAATTAATCGGGTGAAAGTGACAAAGGGTTCAAATACAACCCCAACCAAATATTATTGTGTGTTAAACATTATAAAAAAGAGAATACTGTGATAAAATTAAAGAACCTGAAAAATACCTCAATCTATCAATATTTTTCTATTATCCAGTTGCTCCCTATCCTCCCAATACACTTTCATATAGGTTGTGGTCTGTATAACACATGACACATGCGGGAATAGACCATATAAGTGTTAGTATAAAACTATCTAGTACGAAACCAAAGAAACGCTAAACATGAAGTATTAGGAATTGTAAGCTCATAACAATAATACATAAATGAATATAAACAAGACAAAACCCTAGATATACATAGTAATGACACCGCACCACGTAGAGGTCATAACTGACTTCTATCTGTTGGATTCATCCTGGGTAAATGATCATTTCAGGATAATTTATTTTGTGAGCCATTCCATCATTGAATACACTCAGCAAAGAGGTCAGGATCATTGGGCCTCTCCCTAGAAATCTCAATAGTGTCACAAGAACCTAATATTCTGAGAGGGGGGCACACTGATGAATGATGGGGAAACCACAAACCCTATCTGGATCAACCTACTAAACATTGAATCCTATTCTAATGAAATCCAATACCCTATTGATGTGGACTACTAGATGAAGAATCAATTCCCTACTCAAAGAGGTAGCACCAATTCCAAAAACACCACCTATGGTATAAATATTAAAGAGGATCACACTTAAATCTCATGAAGGTACACCATGAACCTTTTCTAAGACTAATACTCTAGAGGGGATCAAAATCCCAATATGTGGACATAATACGAGACTCTTCCCTTGAGGGAATAAACCAAGGAAAAAACCATGAATGATCCTTCCTAATGAAACCAAGGGCTATAAACACCCTCAACTGGGGTACACAGTGTGTACTTAGGGTACATGGTGTGTCATGTTATCCACTAGTTTACCAGTATGGTAATTCCTCATAGGTCAAGTAAATCTCTAAATTCATGGAATGAGGGTACAGTACATGGAACACAAAGATCACTCGACACCCTTACCATGTCACATGGTCATTCTAGTGTACAACCATCCATTTTCATGTTTGAGTTCACAATGTGTGACATATCATTTATTTTGGGTCATGTCTGTGTATACCAGGTCATTCCTTTTTCTGAGTACACTTTGTATCCAATCATCTATACTCATTTTTTTAATGTATGGGGTACATAGAGAGATACCTGGGAATGGTCAAGTGATGTGAGATCGATTCCAACATTGTGTGATATTTTACTCCAACAAAAACCATAGTGTCTTAGATAGGGGTCACACATGATATGTAATCATGAAATATACATAGTTTATCATGAGGTTATATGAATCCATTGAGATTAATATTGTGTACATTTTAACATTCTTGGAGACACCTCCCTCACCAGAACATATGGATCAGTGGTCACCAAACCTTAGTATCACTGGCCCAATAGATTCCAGTGCTCGATTTTCTCCAAAAATTATCTATTGAGCCAATCCATCACTACAAATAAAAACTAGGAAAATGGTAGCCAAAAATCCATCTAATCCACCATTGATCACCAACTTCCATCATCACACATTCATAATAATCTATATCACAAACTGAACCTATGGTATTTATCTATTTCACATATGAACATTCGTGCAATGATCAAATACTAGGTATTTGTCGATCCACATAACAAAATAATGTACATAATTAAGGTGAAAAGAAATAGGGTACAAAACCATAATCCAAAAAACATGAGGGAAGAGACTTATCCTTTGTTAGTTTGGTATCAATGCATTTTTAGACAAATATATTGATGAAAGAGGATAATAAAAAATACATAAATTAAACTATCATAATTAAATCTTACATCAATGCAAAAATAAATTCTATTCATGGAATTGATCCATATTCATCTTGGATAAACGAAATGGATGAAAAAAATAATCATCCTACCTAAAATATGAATCAATAATTGATGGAGAATATTTTTTTATTTCTATCGTTGATGAGATCCATGAACTCCGTTGATGCAACAATCCTCGTTCTGATCCTTATTTGTCTTCATTCGCATTGAATGCTCTCCAACAGTCTCTCTATGTCTCCAGGGATAAGTGGAAAATGCTAAGAAACCACTATAACCATTTATTTAAAGAGGAATGATGTTTTTGTGTCAACTAATATAAACTAAATAATTCAAATGATTTATTTTATTAATTGAACAGATGTGATAAATGTTTCAAAACTTCCTTGCGCCAACAATAGTTGTGTCACACATAGGGTAAAAACATTGATCTGAACACATTGGTGTGCTCATATTTATGATATAATCCAACACTCTATAGTTATTCTAATTTTTTATAAAAAATACACTTGCACCACATTTAATATATATAATATACTTCCAACATTTATCCTAGGCACACCAGGCCTTTGAATCACAAGCTTTCTCAGAACCTAGTCTCAAAAATAACCTATCTAATATTCAAAAATAGTACAAGGAAAATATATTTCAATACATTATCCTCACCTTAGGTAATTTCTCCTAAAAGGATAAAAACCTACACAATAATCTTTTGGTACTCGTTTGCATCTGGGTCTCCTGCTCCCATGTGGTCTCTTGAAGATTCTCGTGCTTCCACCAGACACACATTAGGGAAAATGATCACCCATAATGGATATTATCCTATGAAACGTGATCTATACTTTGTACAAAGAAAAGGTAGCTTTCCTCAATGTTCAGGTCACTCTATTCGGTAATGTGTGATGGGTCCTGCATGTACCTCCTTAGCTGTGACACATGGAAGACATCGTGTGCCCTGTCTAACTACGGTGGTAGTGCTAATCGGTATGCAACAATTCCTAATCTATGAATTATCTGGAAAATAGAAATTAATTAGAGATAACATTCCATTATCACCAAATATCGACAATCCATATCAATTTGAGAACCTAAAGAACACATGGACTCCCACATTAAACTCCATATGTCTCTATCTTTGGTCAGAATAATACATCTTATGGATCAATGCAGACCTCATATGCTCCTAGATGATCTTCACCTTATTTGTCATATCTCACACAATCTATGATCCCATAAGTACTGGATCTCCTGGATCCTCCCAATAGTATGATGGCCTGTAAGGATTCCCATACAAGGCCTTTAATGGTGCCATAAAAAAGTTGGAATGGTAGTTATTGATTTATTAAAACCACACCAGGGGTAGAATATCCTCCCATCTATGGAAAAAGTCTAACATGAAATCCTACAAAATTTTCTCCATAAACTGAATGGTCCACTTTCTTTGGTAATTAGTATGGTGGTGAAACATAATGGTCATGTGTACCTAAGTCCCAAGGGCCACCAGAAACAATCTTCATATTCATGACATGAACTGAGTGTCGTGTTATGAAATTATCGTCATGGAAACTCCATGGATCCGGACTATCTCATGCACGTATATTATCCCTAATATATCTACTAAATCTCCTCTTGAATAGCTAGTAAGTGGGATGACGTGGTGAGTTTGTGTGTGTTCACAAAGATGGAATAATTTCCCCTAGAAATATGTGGAAACTCTTTCATTATGACCAAATATATTCCATCACACTTCATCTCTGGCACCTCAAGTGGTTGGGCTAAACCCATTGGAATCTAGTGTACAGTCATCATTACTAACAAGAGAGGTTTCAAGAGACAAAATATCCAATATAAACCTTAATTCCCGGACATCAAAATTGATATCATAGGTCTTATTATATTCTTTCCACACCTAGATGTACCGCCAAAGGTGATGTATGAAATCCCGGTATCACTGTCTCCCATAACATAAAAGGTACCACTGTCTATCCTATAAAAAATAGAATGCTCCCTAACTTCAAAATATCTATCAGGAGAATGCCCTATCGATATTAGAGTTACAAGTTCTCATAGTTTTTATATGGACATTTAGCATCTTTGATACTATATAAAGTGGTGGGGTATGAACCATTGACGGATGGTATAAAGAACTATCCTTTTCCACTAAGGATAACATAATTTAGGAAAATGATTTGACGCCTCATCTAATAATTGAGTACAATATCCCACACTGGAGATCCTTCTACCACATTCCACTTACCATGTGTATAGACATTCTAAAAGTAATAGTCCTAGAGAAATTATATCCCTCACAACATTCTCATGTAAAGATCCTTCTGAGATAAAATATACTTGAGACTCTTGTGGTTTGAGTAAACGATAAACCACTTTTCCATCATGTAGTGTCACCGCATGTTCAGTGAGAAGACTACCGCTACTAGCATAAGATCTTGGAATGCATAGTTCTCCTTATATGGTCTCAACATATATGAACCATAGACAATTACCACCTGTCTCTCCATAAAAACATAGCCAAGCCTAGTACTCGATACATTTAAGAACACAATGCACTCAACAACATCCTATGATATCTCAATATGTGATTTCTCCTCATCCACTACATTGGATCCTGAAAAACCATATGTAACCTTTCCTCCATATAAATGGATCCCACTTTCTGGTAAAATATAACAAGGGTGTTTCCACTTAGGATAAATAGGTACAAAACTCTAATTGTACCTTTTTATATCAAGGAAACCCCACACCTGCCTAACACTCTTTGGTGGATCCCAAGAAAGCCCTTTTGAAACCTTCTTTGGGTCCATCACCACACCTTCCACTGACAGTATGTTCCCTTGAAAGTGGACCTCTCGAATACAGAACTAAAACGTCAAAAGATTCCCATACTGATTGTTCTCTAAGAAGGCTTACATGACCCTCCATGTTTTCCTCGTTTTTTCATTCTCATACACTAAGTATACTAAGAAGTCATCAATGAAGACCAACAAAAACTGATCTAATAAAGGATGAATGATTATGTTTTTGAGTCCCATGAACACTTATGGGGAATTTCTCATTCATAAAGACATCACCAAGTAATCAAAGTGACTGTAGAGACATCAAAATGACGTATTCAGTATATCCCTATATCGTACTTGCCGCTAGTGATATCTTGATCTAAGGTAAATATTTGAGAACAATCACACGCCTCTCAACTAATAAGAGAGATTTATTATCCTCGGTAGTGGATAATTATTCTCCATTATCACCTAGTTCATTCACTGTTAGTCCACATATAACTTTATCCAGTTGTTCTCCTTATTAGAGAACATCGTTATAGATTCCTAAGAGGGAAACACTATGGGTCAGAAATCCCTTAACCTAAATATTCTCCAACTTCACCCTCATCTCATAACAATTTTTGGGATCCATACAACATTATGGGGCATATATTGGGGTCATCCCAATATGTAAATAAATGTATAATTATAGAACTTGGCGAGTACGTAGGCCTAAAATTTCCTAAAGGAATATGTCCTAGTACTCTACCACCACTATAGAAAACTTTTATCCCATAGAATCCACTAATCCTATAGCCATTCTATCTAACTGGTGAGCAATTAAATGACTCCCCAATGCCTGATTTTATCTTACTCCACCATGGTTTCCTTTTTACCAACAAAGGAAAACCTTTTCTCATCTCTAAAGACGCACTACATCCCCTAAATAAAATAGTCAATCAAGTAATGAACTGTGGATATAAATTATATAACAATAGAGATATCATAATGCCTCATCGTGGATAAGAAGAGAACCAATACAATGATCTCGCCTCTAAGAGTCAGATCGGACTATCGACAGAAGTGTAGAATCACTGAGTCAGCACCAGTCAGAGTCTCCTACCGTAACGGTCAAGACATATCTTAACCAAAATAATCTATGTCTTCAACCAGGAATATGGAAAGAAAAGAAGGAATCATAATTGTTTCTATCATTATTTACACTATTTTATAAAAGATATAGATCATAAATCATTACATTCATGGACCCTCAGGGCATAGGCCTCTATACCATGCATATAGCCTCATCCTTGACCACCAACTCCCTGAACCTAGCATAGACCACCTGGGGGTTGTGGCGTCAGTAGGTGAAAAAAACTATTTCTTCTCTACTATAAAAAATTACACATTTTATTCCTTTTGGACCATAGTAATACTTCCTCTATCTCATCATAGATGGTTTATCGATCATCTCTCAATTAGTTGTATGATGGGTCAGACTATCCTGAGCATTATTTCCTTGAACATAGTTGGAGAAACACCACATATTCCACAGATGATTTGATCAACACTAAGATCCTTTAACCACTGATCATGCATCTTTGGATTGCCTCCGGAAGTATCTGGCATTCATAGATCCTTTCAACTCCTATTGGCTACATGATATTGATTTCTCAGCTTCGGGGTGAATGCTACAAAAACCCAATGTCGAAACCTACACTATCAGGATTTTATCCAGCACAAAGGATCTCTCAAGTACAAAATCATTGGAGGTAATGCAAAGGGATATCACTGAAGCCCTAATATCCCAACATAATCCCTATTTAAAGGTCTATTCTCTGAAAAAATGATCATGAACCATATCCATAGAGTAATGTGAGATATTAGTAAACCATGATGAATACTCCACAATGTTCAAACTGCCGTACACTAATGGAGAAGATATTATTTGATCATTGATCACTATAGGTATATATAATACTCCACCCTAAAGATATGCTCAAAGTATGACTAGGAGAGTATTGTTTTATAGAGTGACTGAGTCACTAAATTGCATCATCGCCTAGAAGATCCCTCATGAAGTCTCATTATGAGGACCTCCATATGATCTGAAGGCATCTCCAAAGGGTGTAAAATGTTAGATACTACCTCTAGATAGTTCTTAGAAACTTGGGGGTCTAGATCCCCAAGAAATCTATGAATTCGCTGCCCTTGAAACTAGTGAATCACACTCAGCCTATGTGCATCCTTTGTTGGAACTTCTAGCACTAAATGATCCTCCATAGGTGGTGGTATAACTAATAACAAACTCAGATGTTCTATCCTAGTAAAGTCCCCTCTACTGATTCCTTGTCAATTGGAGGAACATCCTCATGATAATGCAGTGGAATCCTAGCTGGTTTTCTTTGAGGAGTAATCTTGAAATAAAAAATATGTATCATGGTCAAAGAGTATATCTGGGGAGTTGACTCAAATTTGACATGGTATCCACAACCCATTTTTATATGATTTAGGTACCAAAATTTTTCCATGCAACCAATTTCTAAATGTACTCAGTATAAAGGTAGGTAATCATATTCCTTGGGTATGGATACGTCGACCACCACACCAACACTAGAGTTTCATTCTGAAAGAGGAACTCAAAACACATTAAACTATTTACCCAAACCAATATCACATACCCCGATCCTGAATTACAATTGAATACTCTAATAACACTCTATCATGACCCTACCCACCAGGGTCTGACATGTGAATAGCCCAATACCACCTTCAATAGGTCAGGGGATAGCAACAAACATTGTGTTTGAAAAACCCATAAAAGGGAGGAATTATCCAATTTTACTGATACTCACACACACATCTCCAATTCCAAACAATGCTAAAATGTAATACAACTGAAATAAGTGCATGGGTAAATCTATAATATCACAATTAATGTATGATAGTATAGTACAAAAAGTGAATAATGGGACAAATACATTCCCAAAAATACTATTGATAGTTTAACCTACTCCAAGGGAGAGGTCTACGATTGAATACAAGAACCCAGCAAACATCTCATTCTATGAAGATGACAATATGCTTCACATACTCCCTTTCCTCCCAGGTCATTGTCAAATGTGTCATAATCTTCATAAGACACAACCTATGTGTAAATATCTCATGTAGGCGTGAGTATAAAAATACCTAGTAAAACTCCCCAAAAACCCTAAACACAAAGAATCATGAATATTCATCTAATAATAGTAATACAATATTGAATAAAAACATGATAAAAACACAAATATAATTTGTATGGACACTAAACCACATGGTGTTAATAACCAATTTCTAACCATAAGATTATGTTCTATAAAATGCTTGTTTTGGGAGAATCCACTCTCTGAGAAATTTCATCATCAGAGACACTCATCCAAGAGGTCAACATCACTGGTCATAGAAGTCCCTGACACTGAAATATGGGTAATGCCAAGGACCGATGTGGGACACCAAAAAACCAACATCAATCAACCTTCAACATTAGGGATTATATGTGATTGATACAACAAACCCTACTAATGAAGACTTCTAGATGGGGGATTAACTCCCTACTCAAAGAGGTCACACGAATTATGGAAACCCCTTCTAGGGTATAAATATGATAGAGGATAACACTCCAATAACAAGGAGGGACACAAAAAACTATATCTGAAATTCATCCTCTAAAGGGGATAAAAATACAAAGATGTGGATTTATACCACACTGTACCATTGAGATAACATACCTAGTTAATACAGTAAACCAAGATTGTTCCATACTAAATTAATGATGGGTTACAAAAAAACCTTAAAGGGGCACACACCATGTACTGGGGTTACATGGTGTGTACAACTATTTATCATTATACCAGTGTGGTAACATCTCACAAAGTATGAAAAATTTTAAATAAAAAGTGTTCATTTATATTAAATAGCATGTATATATCATTCAATACCATGTTTGTGTTGACTGGACATGACTGTGTACACCTGGACATATCTATGTTTGAGTTTATGGCATGTCTGGTTTTGTGTACTCCTAATCATGTATGTGTACACCAGGTCGTGTCTATGTCTGTGTGCAAAAAAGTGTTTGAGCATGTGTACACATGGTAATAATCATGTACTCATGGTCAAAAAAGTGTTTGAGAATGTTTACTCATGGTCATAACCGTGTACACCTGGACATATCCATTTTTCATGTTTTTGAAGTAGCTACCATCATTAGAACTTGAGGATTTGAGGTCACCTGATCTCAACATCACCTGCTATCTAGATTCTAATCGTCAATATGCTCATAAAAAAATCCATCAAGTCAATTTGTCAACACACATAATAACGGAGAAAAATAGAAAATTAAAATCTATCTAATCCACCTATGATCATTTTTTCCATCATTTCACCTCAATCATGAACCACACCCATGGTATTTTTTCCTTGCACCAAATAATGATCAAGAAACAATCAAATAACATATATTATTTCAACCATGGACCAAAATAAATGTATGCGATGAATGTAAGAAGAAATTGGGTATCATACCATATACCATAAAAAATGAGGAAAAACCTCCGCCTATGTTCATTAGTATTAAATCCATTCTCGAAGAAATGGATCGATTAGCAGGAAAATAAACATAATGAAAAAATTAACACACGTCATTTAAATCGTTGATCAATGCATGAATCGATATTTATTATGGAATTGATCCATGTTTGAAAAGGATTTAAAAAGTGTAGAAATCCAAAATAAACACCCTACAAGGAGACTTGATCGATCATTAATGATGAAAAATTATTCTTTTTCATTATTAGTGACATCTATGAACATTGTTGGCACAACAATCATAGATCCTTTCCCAATCCATCATTGTTCACAAATAAAACTATCCAATGGTCTCTCTAGGTCTCCATGGTTTAGAATCCAACCCTATGAAACCTCAATAATGGAGTATTTAAAGAGGAAGAAGGTTTCTGCATCAAATAAATTAAATTATAATATGTAATTTATTTTTTCTATTAATTCTACGCATGTGAATTTTTTTACAAATGCCTCATGCCGATAACATTTACGTTACACCTATGGTAAAACCGTAAATTTAAACTTAATGATTCCATTTGATTTATGATACGAGCCCTCTATCAGAAGTTTATCTTCTTTTAAATGAAAAATATATGAACATGATATTTAATATATTTCAAATATTTCAAACATTTTTTCAGGAACATCAGGCCTCAGATAGACATTCTATTTGAACTACTTATCTTTCAAATATACCATATAATATACATAATTAATATATGAAATATCATATTCATTACAATGATAAATATTACTTTTATTAAAATAAATTTTTATGGAATGATAATGTTTTGGAACTGTGTATATTTTATATATAAACCATACATAAAAAGGATTTATTAGATCAAGGTCATTGTTATTCAATCTCTATTAATCATGGAAGTATGAGGTTTTACTGTGATTTGAATTTTTATTTTTGGTGGGACAACATCAGGAGATATATTACTAAATATATATCTCGTTTCATGGTTTTTTAGTAAGATAAGTATGATATATAAAAGTATAATGTGATTTTACAACCATTTCCCATACCATAATTGAAATGGGAAAAATCACATTGGATTTTTTCATTGAACTCCCCAATACATCTATAGAGAACAATTTTATATAGGTTATAAATGATCAACTTAAAATTCTACACACATCATTATTATTATACAAGAGTTGTTTCTTGACCATCTTGCTATAATATTCATTAACGAAGTGGAAAGATTTTACGGAGTAACAAATTATATTGTATCTGATCAGGATATAAGTCTTACCTACATGTTATCATTAATTCTTCAATAGGATGTTGATACAATGTTACGTTTTAGAAGAGACTATCATTCTCAAATAAATGTTAATTCTTAGAGAATCATTCAAACCTTATATGATTTACTGAGATATTTTTATGCATATTTCAAAGGTTATTGGGAACAATACCTACAATTATTTTAGTTTTCTTACAATAATAAAATTCACTCCAGCATTTAGGTGACTCCGTATAAATACCTATATGTAAATAAGTATAGAAATCCAGTATAGATGGATAATTTTAAGGGAAATAATGCTACTGGGTCTTTAACAAGTTGAGGAAATAAAAAAATGTTAGATCCATTAAACAACACATCATGTCAACTCAAAGTGGACATCCAAACTACACTAAAAATAAATGGAGTGGTCTAGAATTTGATGTTATAGAAAAAGTGTTTCTATGAATTAATCTATGGATGAAGGTTATGTGAATCGGGGAGAAATTAAACCTGAGACCTTGGTATATTTTCCCCTTCAATGTTCTTGATTCTATTTTAATAGTTGCTTATTTATTAGAGATAAAATGAATTGGTTCTAAAGTTCATTACGTGTTCCATGTATCTCTCCTAAATAAGTACATACAGATATTTTCAAAAATGTAATTTTTGAAATAAATATTTATACTTATATTTTTGGTGCTACACTAAACAATAATTTATAGTATAATATTAAAACAATATTAGTTAATGTAACCATTAAAATATATACATTATAACTAATTTTAGGATTTTTGATAACCTTATATATATAATTAATGATAAATGTTTCAGATAAAGAAAATATATTTATGAATTAGTAAATAATTTTTTGTAAAGTCTTAATATACTTTGAAAATATATTTTTCCTAGAAAAATGTTTTTAATTAATTTTAGTAAATAAAATAATATTATATCATTACACATATAGAAATTTACCTTTCTAAAAATGATAATATTTTTTTGAATCAACATGAAATAATATTCCTAGTTTGAATTATTGAGAATTTTCTGACAGGATTATTTCTATATGAAAAGTGAAAATACATATTTTTATTAAAAAATGACAATTCATTTTAAACATTTATATGGTTACATATTTTTTTTTAAATGGTTTAAAAGTTTAATTATTTTAATTCTATTATTATCATCACATTTTAATACATTTTAATAAATTTCTTGTTAATGTTTTGTGTAAATTATTTTATATTCATGAAAACTTTTTTTTTGAAACCAATATTTTTATCTTGTTTGTGAGTTTATTTTTAGACTAAATTATAAAAGTTATATGTATTCATTTTTAAAAAATATTTTATATTTTAAATAATAATAGTTAATATTATATAATAATTCCATTTTAATTCTTGGTGAAAATTAATAAAGAAAGAAAAATAAAAATTATTGTTGTTAAGGTTAAAATGGGTTTAACATGGGGTTAAACTAGAATGATAAAGGATAATATAAATTATAAACTTGTATAATTCATATGTTATGAATATATATTGATTTTATCTCTTCTATGTTTCTATAATAATCAATTTTGGGATCCTTATGGAAGGTGTAAAATGTGGGTGTACCTTTTTGTTTTATAAAATTATATTTGTGACCTCTCCCCCACTTATAAAAGGGAACACCCTATACTCTCCTGTTAAAACTTCCAATTCATTATTTTTCATCCCAAACATAAAAAAATATATTCCATAATTACCCATTCATATCCTAGAGTGATTATTTTGATTATAAAACCCTCATAATAAGGTTTTTCATACATACCTAATGGGGTTTTCTGATGCATGGGTATGGCTCTTAACCGGGTGTTTTAGTTTTATTTCATCATCAACCTCCATAAAATATTTTTCAACTATAATGATACAAAAAATATCTCCAATATACTAAGATTTTATTATTTTAATTAAATAACTTATATCCATATCCTTATTTCATAAAATGGGAAATGAAACTATCGATCATGTGTACAATAGACTACCGCCTCGCAAACTGATTTGATTCGTTTTCCATAACCACCTCTCATAGGTGGATATAATGATAAATTTATTATATATATATAATATTTAATAAATTAGTGTAACTATATAATTATAATATCATATTTATATAACTACCTTTTGATGCATTCGAAAAAATTTCATCACTCGTGTGTACGTGTGGACTACCGTATCCACGAAGTGATGTGATACTACTTTTATTTTATTTTGACATGGATAGTAATAAGGGTATATTTAATGAATATATATTTTATTTTTGATATAAAATTTATTCTATAATGGTTAATTATTATATACCTTTCTTTCAACCCCCCTCCCCAATTCAAGAATATGAAACATCATTCATGTGTGCGTATAAAAATCCATCTTTATGAATAGTATAATTCATTTTTACATCACCAAAATTTATGAATGACTATATATATATATATGTTTGTGTGTGTGTGTGTGTGTGTGTATAATTAATATTGTATTATTTAATTATTAAAATTTTATATTTTATGGGACCATAATAAAATTATATGGTCCAAAACTACTGAACAGTACCATACAAGAACAAAGAAGCACTTATCACCTAGAAAAGTGTTTTCAATGGTGAGTTTTTAAGGAATGGGTGGTAATAGGTTATTATTAAATCATATATGTAATGATATTTAACACATTACAATTTTTTGAAAGAATTTTCTTTCAAATAAATTTAACATTTTTTACAATTTTTTGTTAAATGAAACACTGATTTTAGCTTTGGTTTCATGAAAAATAGAGTTTATCTTACACTATCAGAAAGGTTACATGCAATTAAAATATTATTATTTAATATGAGTGTAACTGTATAGATATTATAATGGTTGGTATGAATATTATTTTTTAAAATAAGGAAAATATATGGTTTAAAAATTTTTATATAATGAATTATTTTAGGGGCAATCGATTGGAAATGAAAATAAAAACTATTTGAAAATAATGAATATAGTTTTCTAGAAAACTATTTTTATACACACCCAAAAAAATTACCTAAATAAATAAAAAACAATTTTGATGAATTATTTTAATCAAATTGATAAATTATATATTCAATCAAATTTTTACCATTCATATTATGTGTTTTCTATAGAATAGATAATAATAAATCAACTATTACTCTCAAAACATTATTTTCATAAAATGTTGTTTTGTATCTATTTGAGAAATTATTTTAAAAATAATTATTCAATATTTATGAAAATTATCCAACTATATAAAATTCATTTTTAAATCATATTTCCATGTAATCATGGAGTAAATGTTTGATAATTTTCTAAAATGATAAATGTTTTGATCAAGTGTAAAAAATATTTTATTTCATTAAGAATTTTCATTTATTTTAAATAATTTAGAAAATATTCAAATTATTTTATGATTTTTTAAATATTAAAATAAGTTAAATTATATATAATTAAAATTTGGGACAATAAAATCTATTTCATATTAAATATTGATATAAAATCTTTTCAAACTTTTGAATCTTTTCTCTTTGGAAAACAATCCCTTCATCATGTATGTGGGAATAATATAAAATATAATATTTTCACTTATGTGAATTTATTTTAGAAAAAATGGATTCCATATTTTAAATCATCATAATTTATATCATATTGTAATTTCATCCTATTTTTTGAACATTATCAATAGTAAAAGTATTAAAAATTTAGTAAAGTTGTTAATGTGAAAATCGGTTAATGGGGTTAAGCTAAAATGATAAGGCTTATAACTGACCCAAAATTATTGAAAAATAAATTATATGGAATTATTTGGACCTTATATATTATAGTTTTTAAAATGAACCATTTCTTATTCTTTTTGAATGTGAAAAATGTTGGTCCACCTTTTTCTTTTCAAAAATTATATGTGTGACACTCACTTCACTTATAAAATTCCACCCACTCTCCTAACATATTCAAACATTAAAACCATTTTTTCATACATTTATTCACAAAATACCTTCCCTAAATCCCAAATTTCATCCAATAAGCCTTATTTTGGTCAGAACTCCATCCTAGGAAATCATTTTGTTCAAACCAAATGAAGTTGAATGAAAAAGCGTTAATGTACCTAATTGAGCATTTTATTTTATTTATCCCTCTACCTACATAAATTATTATTGAAAAATATTGATATAATATTATCATTATATACCATATACCTAAATGTTGTTATTCTAATTTCATGACCTATATCCATCTTCTCTTCCATCAAATGGTATATGAAATCATCATTCATGTGTATTGAGGACTACCAACTTGCGAACCGATGTTATTTGTTTCCATAACCACCTATCAGATATTGATATAATAATGGATTTAATTTTTATATATGATATTTATTATATTATTACACCATTATTCTTATAATACCACATGTATCCTCTTACCTATAATCATGTTGTGAAAAAAATTATGTCACTCGTGTTTATGGAATACTACAACCGCACATATCAATGTGATGTGTTTTAAATTATAAATTACATTGATGGTAATAAGGATTTATTAAATTAATATATATATATATGATATTTTTAACATGATAATACTTTTTTAATATTTATATCACATAAACCTTCTTACTTTAAATTTTGTGTGGTACATGATAACGTCATTCATGTGTATATTGGACTAGTTCCTCATTAAGTGATGTGATTCATTAATTATTTACATTGAAGATAATAGTTATGGTTTTAATGATAACATTTGATATATATGACAAATATATGGTACTATAATGATAATATATTATTTACCACTATTTTGTTCAATCCATTGAAAAATGGAAACAACGTTCATGTGTACGTATGACCTACTGTCTCCATGAATGATGTATTTCATTTTCTATATCTAAATTTTATATATTAATATAAATACATATTTAATAAATAAATATGATATTTATATCATGTTTAATATTATGGAGATTTGGGATCCATGATCATTTTATGAGGACCATAAATACCAAACCAAAACATGTTTTTACGATGCAATTATTACTTAAAAATTAATTTTAAAAATTAATTATTAATAAACATGTAATAAATGGTCATAATTAAATCATATAGTATTTTATATATTTATTTATTTATATATAATATATATATAATAAAAATATATTTTTATAATGGGGGATTGAATGTGTACAAAAGAAGTTAAGAAATAATGTAAAGGATTTTTGTCTCACATTTACTTTCTGTGAGACACATTCCATAAACACAAAACGATTATTTTATGTGGTGTATATACTTACCATGAATGTATTTTATGATTATTATAAAAAAATTAATATTTACATATCCATATTATGATCATTATATCATGTGGTTTACTATTCAAACATTACCAAACTAGTAATGATTTTTTCTCAAACTTCTTTATTTGAGACATAAGTTATATTAAGGACCTATATTATTCTATGTGGTGTATATAATACACCATTGGAATTTAATTACATGATTTTACTTATTTTCATGATATTAAAATTTTCATTTTATGTTATTTATTAATAGGTCCTACAATTAAAGATATTCCAAATTTGTAAGGGTTTTATGATACAATCCCATTGTTTATCATGACTGATTATGGTTATGTTTCTAATCATAATGTATTATGATCCACCTCTCTAGAAACTCGTGAATTTATTATCATCTTTTTATTTAGTGGAAGTACATTTTTTCCATTAATTTTACCCTCTTTATGAACTCAAGTGTTAAAAATAATGTTTTTATGATAAATCATATTTATTTGCTTCCACGGCTAAAAATGCATTTTTCTTCCAAAACCATGTTTTCTATAAAATTATTAATAAAATATTTAAATATTATACAAATTATTTATGAAATTTATTTTTACCAATTTTGAAATTTTTTTAATTTTTTTTCGAGAGTATTATTCTGGTTCTTTTCAAAAAATATGCATTTGTCTTTTACTGAATATGTTAATGAAATATTTATTTTAATAATTATAAAATGAATGGTATTTTCTACCTTCATTACATATAAATGTTTTAATAATTAATTTATATTTTTCTATGATAATTTTCAATGAAATTTACTTCCAAAATTAAATATGATTTTTTAATTTTAAGAAGTTTTTTTCAAATAAAGTATATTTTTTCAAGAAAGTTTTTACATGATCATTAAGGAATATTTTATAAGTTTAAAAATTTACATTCAAATAATATTATTTTTAAATATTTTTATGATTTAAAAAATCAACAATGAAAAGTTATTTTACTCCTTAAATATTCCAATTAATCATTCAAAATAGTTTTCCATTAAAGATTCAATTCTATGATGTAACCTATGATTTACACGGGACATGTTCAACAAACACTATTATTATTATTTATATTATAGTTTAATGTTTATTATGGAAATATATTTAAGAAAATTGTTTCTCTTCCATGGGATATACCTTGATAAAAGTATTATGATCATTATTTTATCCATGGATTATGATTTGATGTAATGATGAAATTATTATGAAACCTTATTCTTTTCAGAATGTTATGTTATGATTAAATATCCCTGAAACCCATTTATTTTCATGGGTTCTAATATGATAAATGTTTATTATCTTATGTCACACATAATTATGAATTTCATTATGTGGTGGTGGTTACATTATAACCATTTGTGGTGGTTACTTTATAACAAAGATAGGTGGGACAAATTTATAACTTAAATTAATTTGGTAAATAATTATATCTCATGAGATAAATAGGACTATAATGGGTAGTGACCATAGATTTGTAAGGTAGTATGTCCACTATGATAGTCTTGGGAGTGAACCTTCACTAATTATATGGTATGAGATTTTAACAAATTTTACTATGATAGTTTCTCAAATGAAACATTAATGCTAAGGAAATGATTTTATATTATTATCTGTATTCACTAAATCTATGTATTATGAAAATGTTGTGTTCTCATGTTTAATGTTTTTTTATTTCATTCTAATTTTTGTCTTATGAAATTCCAATATTAATGTTATGAATCACATTTATAATATATGATATTTAGAGTGTGGTTTTAAAATAATATCCTCATGTTATAATACTCATATTCTCATTCCGGATTGATATCTACCTTGTTTACCTTTATAGAGAATATAAGCTCACTCTTTAATTTGTTTCATTTTCCCATGTTATGAATATTTTTTTAGGGAGTTTATTTCTAATAAGAGTACTATGTGGGAAGATCTTTACTGGATATGTTGAATATCATTCATGAAATAAAAAGATTATATGTATAGTCACCAAAGTCATTAAACCTCTATGGTATAAGAGTGTGTATTTATTAAATGTATTGAATATTATTATAAAAATATAATATATATATATATATATATAATGTTAGGGGAATTTTAGATGGTATTATAGGACATGATTACTTAACATCTATAAATTAGGATTCATAGGGATATGTGTATAGATATGTCTAGATATATGTTCAACGATAATCTAAAGATGATTCAAAGTATATGAAAAGGTATATGAATTTTATTAAAGGATAGGGTGAATTGTTTCTAAGAAATTATATCCCTCTTTTTATATTACAAGTGGATATGTATCTGGAATAGACGTACAAAGGAATAATTACTTCGAAAATGGTTTTTTGAGACGGACATGATCATCACATAGAGTATGACAATGAGCTTTTATGCACACCTATGTTGACACCCCTGGAATATTCTTTATAATTTAATAAAAATATTATGAACTATCATGAATTATTTTATTAATGTCCTTGGAAGATCTATGTTAAATCCAAGGTTCATTTTTTTAAATAAGGCATCAATATTTTGACAATAGATAATGAATTTCCCTGATTATTTGTTTTCCCAAATATGATTTGTGTTCCTCACACAATGATTTTTTATTTTATTCAATAGTGGAACTAAAAGGAACTCAATTAATATTGAATGTGATAGGAAATGCGTTCATGATAAACAACATGGGATGATGACTGTATTGGATTTGGTTCCCTAGGACCAACTTCCTTATACTTTATGATAAATCATATTAATATTTTTCAATATTAATAAAATTCATATCAAATCATTATTGTTCTTCTGGAAAAAAAAATTATTACGTGATAATGTCCCAAGATTAGTTAGTGCACTAAAATTTCATAACAATTCTCCTATATGATGAGAACCAAGAAGTGATACTACACTATTCTTAAAATATATTCTATTGTCAGATGATATCATTTTAGAAACACAAATGATACAGGATAATATGGGTGGATAGTCATAGGACTTTGAGGCACCTTATCATTGTGTATACCCATAGTAATATCTATTAGGATATTATGAGACCGATACCAGCCAGTGGGGAATCCACATTTATATTTGGCATTGGATGTTACTATATGCAGACATGTGTATTTGTCCTTAGACTTTAAATTTATTATTAATGATTATTATGAGTCATGTGCATTGATTTATTGATGAAAACATTGATGATCGAAATTCTCAAAGGTAGGATATGTTGGGTGTGTCATGATTAATATTTCATTAATGAATAATGTGAGAAAAGATCTATCCCTTATGTTATTAAATGAAAGGTAATATCTCTATAACATTGGTATATATGATATATTTTAAATAAACCCATTACCATTTATAGGCAAGATCAATTTCCATGAAGTCAAATAAAGAGATATCAAGAACATAGGTTGATGGAACTTGAATTTTACCTTATGGATTAGAGATATTGCGATAAAGGGATTATATTACACATTAATATTTCTTATGAGGTAACATGTCATTTATGCATTAACATAATTTCTATGGGTGCCTGTCACGACCCCCTCCCACCAATGATTCCCCTCCTGAGCTGGAAATGGTTAAAGGGAGATAATGACCCCCGAGTCTCACCTCTAGTAGGCCCCGGGGTGGCGACCAGCACCAAGGGTATGAGTTTTCACAAGTATGGGAGTCATTACCCTTTTTATTTATTTAGGATCGGGAAATAGGACAATTCAACCACCAAAAAGGAAAGAGAGCAGGTTTATATAAATAAACCACAAACCAAGACCACATGCATGTTTAAACAATTTTATAACAAGGTACAAGTATAAGAAATCTCAAAGTACAATACCAAAAGAAAACAAGAGAACATCAACTGCAAAAAACTCCAACTGTCTGACTAGTAGGGTCCCACACGGCCCTGGTAGTCCTCCTGGAAACCTGAAAGTAAACGTAGGGTGAGCATACAAGTATAATCAGTAGGGAAACCTAATGCTCTCGTGCACAAGTGGGGAGACATTCTAATGTCCTGTGAGAACAACATAAGAAACCAAGCAAGGAATTCTATCCACCCAACCTCACCAGCCACACTCACCAAAACACAAGCACAATAGGTAGTAGTATATAAGATACAAGAGTATTGGGTACCCCGCACTAGTTCCCTTTAGTCAGCTGCTCTTACTAACGACGAACGTCCTAACGCCGCCACACTCTCCCCGCCCACACACACCTGGGCCTCACCACCGCGTATCTCGCCCGCACACACCTGGGCCTCACAACCACATATCCCGCCCGCACACACCTGGGCCTCACAACCACGTATCCCGCCCGCACACACCTGGGCCTCACAACCACATATCCCGCCCGCACACACCTGGGCCTCATCCCGAATATTCTTGGGAAAAATTGGAACATGCCCAAAGAGTCTTGGGATAAAGCCACCCCAATCGAAACCTACCCGAAGAGTCTTAGGTGTAAGGTCGCCTAAATCCATCACAGCCTAGGGGAGAAGGAGCAGGAAGGATCTAGTAACTAAGGGAAAAACACCCTCTCCCATGAAATGGGAGTGTTCGACACTAAGTGATCAACATGGGTGGGGTGCGATAAAACACAAAAGATACAGATATATATTTATATATATATATTTATATATATATATATACCAACCACACAGCCCAACCTATGGCTTCTAAATAGAGAAAATGAGGACGTGCCTCGACACTGCTACTATGAAGCATGCATACAATAAACAACCCCAATCCCATTTAGTTTTTTACATCTCAAAAGAATTAGATTATTTAGTTCCTTAACTATGGGGAAACTATCCACAACCAACCACATCGATCATTCGTAAAACATATCCCTGCCATCCACAAATCAAGTTAAGAAAACTCAAGCAACACAACCAAGACCTTCTTATCAACCAACCAGCCCCATTGATTATTAACTCTGTTCCATTACCACGCCCCACCATTTATTAACTCTTCCACCTTAATTTAATATTCACAACCCATAGCCCGTTCACATTTAAACCCAGCCCTACAGCCCCGCTGCCAACCACCATAACCACAACTGTATCGTACATCATTTCCCCTTTAATACCATTTATTGCATCCCCGTTACCCGTTACCAACACAACATTCACACCAACCCACAAAACACCCCCATCACATGCCACGTAACCAAGCCAACACCCACATGTTCATTATTCCATTTTTGTTTAACCGGGGTGATCACACAAGGGTTTCAGATTTTCATTTATTCGGCCAACTTTACGTGATTAACCAAATTCCACATTCCACAAAGTTTCCATCCATAATAAAATCCAGAAGGAGATGAAAACATTTAATTGCATAAGAAAAGGCCCCCAACGACCATGATTTTTAGTAGGTAGAAGCTCATTCAATTCACAACATAATATCAAAGGGTATAAAGTAACAGCAATCACAAACTTCCCAACCCCGTTTTTTGGCCAGTTATTATCTTTATTTAATGGTTCAATTGTTTCTCATGAAAAAAATAGGATACCCACCCCGCATGATCCACAAAAGAGAGAGAGACAAAGGAAATTTCCCTACCTCAATAGGTTCTGATCACAGCGCTCCTCCAGATCAACTTTACAATAAGTCTGTCGGCATCCGTCACTTCTGTCGGGTCCCGAAAAAACATCCTCGAGTGGAAGTCGGAAAGGAAAGGTCGAAGGGAAGACAGCAGATCCAAGCTCGTAAGTTCCACCTCGTCGTCACGATCTTGTGGCCGCTGACGGATCGTAAATCGGAGCTCGGACGAAGAAGTTATGGAAGGAAAATCCTTCGAGTCTCTTAAGAGAGCTCTGCTCAGAGGAGAGGGGAGGAGAGGTGTGAGTTGAAAGGAGGAGGGGACCCCTCCTTTTATATGCGTGAAAAGAAAAAGTACACGACGTGTACTTTATGGTACATGGTGTGTACTCGGTTCTTTCACACAGTCTCTACGCGGCTTCCAATATGGCTCTGCAGCCGTTGACTGGTCAACACACGGATTAACGGTAACACATACACGGGGAAAGACTACACAGCGTGTAGTTTGGACACATAGTGTATACTCATTTATTGCACATGGCAAGGACACGACTCCAACACGGCACATGGTCGTTGACTGGTAACGCATACGCGGGGAAGGACTAGATGGCGTGTAGAACTGGACACGCGGCGTGCACCCATTATTTCACACAGCGAGGACATGGCCTGCGACACGGGGTATACCCGGAAAGGGGGTACACGGCGTGTACTCAAACTACACGATGTGCAGTTTCAAAATTCTGAAAAGTGTGGGAAAAGTACATTTTACCCTCCAGAACACTTCGTGAGCTTCTTTTTGACGAAGGAATGGCCCAGAGAGGTCCGGGCCATTACAGTGCCTTAGCATTTTACGAGACGCTTACCTTGGACTTTAGAATACTTCACCTAATGTCATTAAGAACGAGGCCTAGAGGGTCGCATTTTAAGTGTATCTAGATTCTTAGTTAAATAATATATTATTATTTATCATTTAAACATTTGAATAAATATTATTCCCCCATATTGTTTCATAATTATTAATATTTTTTTGATCCCAGATATTTTGTCAGTAGTTATTCAAAGGAATATAATGTGAGCCGAAAATTTAATAAATATTTATTTTTATATTTTGTGAATATGATATTTATTTATTTTTTAGTAAATGATGTAGTGATATTTATTTAATAAATAAATATTCTTTATTTGGGTCCTAAAAAATATTGTAGAGGAATAGAGAAACCCATTTAAATGGTACGGTGTGAAAATAATAAATATTGGATATTATTTGTTTAAATAATATTTAATTTTAATATGTAAGTTAAGACCATTTCGTGATATAATAAAAAAAAATTAATTGAAATGGTGTTTTAACTTGAATAAATTAAATAACTAAGGTCACTTTTGAAATTATTTTATATTAACAATAACGATATATAAACTCGATTTTTTTAATTTTCTCAGCAGAACAAATCATTTATTTGAGTTCTGTACAATAGAATTGGAGAATTATCTCAAGCCCCAGATATCTCTCTGGTCTAATATTTCTCCCAATAACCAAGATAAATTTTCCTCCACCGTATCAAGGATAACCTTTCTAAGAAATTTTCATTGTGATCCAAGGTGGATGATGAAAGCATAAGGATATTCATTACTAGCACCCAAAGATTCTTTTGACGATGTCTATGTATTCATGGAACATATGGGGATAGCCCTTAGAGGGAATCTAAACTTGATTCCTATAATGCAACGATGGTGTATCACATACCTATTACCATATCCATCATCTATGTAATAATTTCATCAAGTTACTTCTTATTTAATTACATTTATTATAAATAATATGTGATGATCGTTTATATCTAGTTTTAGATTTATTAATGTTTTCTATCTTCTTTGACTCAATTATAGTAAGCATTGACTTGGTTATCATTTAGATCATGTAATGATCATTGATCTTGTAAAAAAGAATAGTTGGGAACTGCACATCACATGTTTCCACTGCACTCAGAACCTGAAATTGGTATTAGAGTAGTCACATAATTATTTATAACTACTTAATGGTCATTTATTATTTACACATTGGTTATTAAGTTTTATATTCTATTTTAATAGTTATTTTAAACATAATTTAAATATTTAAATCTTCCTTATTCATTTCTCATCGGGCTAATCAATAGGATTAATTTTGGGAATGAAATAAAATCGAGTAAATCTTCCATAGTTGCTGATAATTTTATCCCAGTAACATAGGAATACACACCGTGTATCTGGAGTCATGCACCACTTACTTATGTTCAATTCATCATGAATTTATTCGAAAATTAATTCAAAAAGTGTGCATTGATGACTCATAGTGTGTTTATTTCTAACACCATGTGTTGACTTGTCTAGGGTGATTCACAGTCATCTGAAGTACATGTTGTGTATCCCATGTACACGGTGCGTAGTCCCTTTGAGTCACAGACGGGTCGTGCATTACCATATATGTTGTACATGACTGGTGACCATATAACCTAGAGAATACACACTATATAGACCAATTTAAATTCCATGTACAATATTTTTTATAGGTATGATTTACATGGTGAGTCCATAGGTATTTACCTCAGAGAGTTGGTGAGATATGTATATCTCGTGTATTTGGGATTCACACGCTGTGTACTTATACCAAAATACATATATTTAAAATTTATTAATTATATTGTGTAAACCATGAGAAAATTACTTATTTGTGGTCATAAATATTGTTTCCACCATGTTATAGGTTTTCATATATATATATATATGTGTGTGTGTGTGTGTGTGTGTGTGTGTGTGTGTCTGTTGAATTAATTTTTGAGTAATGTTCATATCTGCATATCCTATATGAGTTATATTCTATTTTTTACTCTACCTAAATTGATGCACAAATCATGAAAAAAATCACGTATTTCATGTAATCATGTTTGATGTACATGTTGTGAAAGTATGTGATAATTCATGCATGAAATATATTACAATAGTAAAAATTATACGAGTATAATACATGTTGGGAAGAATCACACAGGTATTCACCATGTTATATCCAATGTACATTTATGTACAAAGTTAATTTTAAAAAAAAATTATAATTTGATTAAAATAATAATGTATGAGAATCCAAAGGAAATTCAGATATGAATTGAGGTAAATTAATATATTAATTATTGATAATAATTAGTTGATTCAAGCTAGATTTATATTAAATGTGAATGATTATGAATTTAGTGCTTTTTTTATTAAATGCACCATTCATGTCATGCATTTGGATGATCATGAGAATGGACTAGACCTTTTTACGTTATTGGTTTCATTTAATATATTGTTAAATTAAATTTTTGTCCTACATTCATTCTCCCCTCTTATAATGTAAGGACCTATGTGCCGACGGTTTATTTTATGTAAACCCTTTACCCACACTAGCAAGTGGGTAAAATCATATGTAATAGACAGATCTCTCAAGCTAGTGGAGGTGGTTTAAGATTAGATATGGGGATAAAACCATCCAAGATAGATACATTAGTGGAGAGGTGGATGATTATAACACGAAACCTAATTGGTTCAAGGTGTTTTTCTCATAGTTCAATGGTTAGTTTATCAACCTCTAAATAAACTGAAAATTAGTAAAAGCTCATGTTCATACTACGTTATTATTTTATTCATGTAAAATTTCATGGTTATTTCATTGGGTATGTTTTCTCAAGATCACGTGAATTATTGAAAATAACGAGCATACAATATATAACTAACACTAATGGGAATATGCATAAATATTATCTAAGACATGTTTAATCACATAAGTAAATCCTCTTAATATTAATAGGAAAAATATATTGATAACATTATGTTATTTATCAATAAAAGGATAAAATACCCCAATTATATATATTAAGTAAGTATAACCGTCCACTACTTCTGTTAAAATCGAACAATAGTTTATGGTTCTTGACCATCCAATGATTGGATGGTTTTACTTATCATGTAAATCTAACATGAAGTTCTGGGTTGGCTTATCTTAGTTCTACTAAAGGGTTTACTACCAATGTAGGAGATGGTGTAACTGAGAGGAAAAGGTTAAGGAAATCCAATTTAAGGATTTTAGGTTTGGGGATTCCATTCAATATATCAAGGAACTCTGAGTTAATTTAGTTGGAATTTATAATACCTACCTAAAACCATTCAAGTTTCTAGATCAACCAAATTTGGCATAATGAGAAAGAAAATATTGATCATTGCGACTTGAATGTACATGCAATTGGAAATTATGAATCCAATGGTGCGGGCTATTGGGATTTGATAAAATAGTGGGAGGTTAATTAATATAATATTTATTTTTTTGTTGAAATTTTATCAGATAATGTACTAAAATTATGCTTATATTATTTTATAGAAAAAACATTAATATGAATTCAAACATATCACTAGGATCCATACTAAAGAAGGATAACCTTTTCATGGTCACAAATTTCCAAGAGTTTAAAATGATCCTATGTGTTATCCTTTACCATGAAAGGAAATTATTCGTGATAGAATAACATTTTCCATTTTTTCATGATAATGATATATTTTATGAAGAGCTATATAGCTATGATAAACACCTAAATGATGCTACAATGTTTCATTTTTTAATTCTACCATCCATGTGTAAATTATATTTTGAAACAACATGAGGGAATGGATTCATATAGCATGATGTCTCATATTCGGGATCTCTATCAAGAGAAGGTGAGACAAGGGAGGTACGTGATCTCCAATGCTTTGTTTACAACTAATATGAGAGAGTCTATGATGTTCGGGGCCCATGTTGTCAAGCTTATTGGAAACGTTGAACAATTTTATGGATTAGGGATTAAATTCCTAAATGGGTTTCATACTGATCTCATTAATTTTTCACTTCAAAAGACCTTCACTAGTTTTATTATTAATTAAAAAATTGTAAATAATTAGAAGTGTATTTTAAAACATATTAAATTTATTTACCAAGTGGATAAGTAAATAGGGTATGACAAACCAATAGTCCTTAGAGTGAATAAGAAATAGAAGAATAAAGAAAAGGGTCTCAAGACTCATAACATGTATAAATCTCCCAAACACCATCCTTTTAAGAAGCGTAAGATCTAGAGATAGGGAATGGAAAAGGGGGATTAATTTTTTCATATGGAAATATAATACATTGGAAGACGAGATTCACCCAGAAGCAATGGGAAGATGAAGTTTCATTCATTATAAAGTGTAATATTTCAATATCGAAACATTTGGTGTTAGATATAGCTTGTTGTTCTCACATACAACTCCATATGTATGAACCAAGTAGATTTTCACATATTTCAAGAGGAGAGGTGGATCTGAGAGCCTCTAATGGTGAAAGGTTGGTTAACCTAACCATTAATGACTACCACATTTCATTTCCTATGGGAATGATTTTGGTTGAAAAATATGGTTATTATGTACCTATTTTTACCAAGAACATAATTTATGTATCATTAACAGAAATAGATATGTTTATTTTCATGTTTTCAAATAAATTTTGTTTCTTTTATAAATTCAACTTATGTTATTGTATAGAACATTTAAATAATGGTATTTATTTATTAAATTGTGAAAACCAATTATTGGAATTTGATAACAAATCATGTTCACATGACTCATATAACACCCATCTTTAGAATCTCCTTCTTGGTCATGTATATGAGAATCATTTGATGATGATCTATCAAGATTATTATTTAGAATTATAGAAGCTAATACCCTATGAAAGATGTCATAATTTTTGAAAAGTAATAGTGACAAAATGACCATTTGGTGGATATGGTGAAAGGGCCCCAGATATTATAGTATTGTTACACAAAAATGTGTGTAGACCATTTCCTATAGAAGTTAGAGGTGGATATTCATACTTCATAACTTTATATTATGGCTAGAGTAGATTTAGAAATTTCTCTATGATGAGTTAAATTCTGAGTCCTTAGAGAAATTCAAGGAATTATATAATGATGTAGTGAATAAAATTTTTTAAAACATAAATAAACTATGATCATATCAATGTGGTGAATCTCGTAAACAAGATTTTATCGACTTCTTATGGTAGTTTGGAATTCTATATCAACTCACTCCACCTTATATACCACAGTAAAATAATGTTAGTAAAAGGAGGAAATATAAATTTTTAGAGTGGGTAAGGTCAATAATGATTCATTCCAATCTTTCATTATCCTTTTTTGGATATTAATTAAAAACTACACCATACACATTTAACCAAGTACCAACTAAAGTGGAAAAAAAATTCCCATCGAGTTTTGGAGTTGAATGAAACTTTATTTGTATCATATATGTGTATGGGGTTGTGAGGTGTTTGTTAATGCCTCCTCAAGAAAAAAACTACAACCTCGGGGAAGAAAATGTATATCTAAAGTGTATACCAAGGAAAAAATGCGATAATACCTATAGAACCCCTCAAAAAAGAAAGTGATTGTTGCCAGATAATCCATCTTTCAGGAGAGGGAAGACATCCTCAAAATGGATAGTGGGAGAATGGTTTAATTTTATGAAGTTTATGCTCATGATACATAAGCGTTTTTACAAAAATAGGTTATACATTTCCTCATTGAAAAAGTAGTTCATGAAACAAAAGTATTGCATAGGATCACATTAGAGTTAAGAAAACTAGAGTGATTTGGTTTTGTAGTCGCCGAAGATGGTAACTAAACACTGATTGAAAATGAGGAAACTCCCTCCTAAAAAAGGTATAATATAGATTAAAATCTACTTAATGGAAGGTAACCGTGAGTTCTGAAATGGATTCCATGTTTGAGATCCATGTTTGGGTCCAAGTTGATTCACCAATTGATGTAAATCCCATTGGATGAAAATGGGTATTGAAGAATAAATTGGGAAAGGAAGTTAAATTAAATACATATAATGAAAGGAATGTTGATAAAAGGTTTAAACAATGTCAATTAATTGACTATGATGAATTCTTTTCACCATTTTCCATGTTTAAATCCATCATAATTATACATTCTATAGAAAACTACCTTGACTATTAGATTTGAATGATGGATGTTAAAACTATATTTCTTCATGGTAGTCTTTAGGAAGATTTCTATATGATATGACCATAAGGGTTTGTGAGTCTAGGTGATTTCAAAATTATGTTTCAGTTGCAGATTTCCATTTATGGATAAAATCAAGCATCTAGTTCATGGAACATTCAATTTGATGAATAATTCCAAAATTTTGGTTTAATTAAGAATGAACGTGAGTCGTGTATTTACAAGAGGTTTAGTGGGAATATTTTTATTATCCTATATGTATATGTTGATGAAATATTACTTGTTGGAAATGACATACCAGTCATATAGTCAGTTAAGGTCTGGTTAAACAACGGTTTCTGAATGAAGGACTTAGTTGAACCAGCCTACATTCTTGGGATGGGGATATTTCATGACTGATTCAAGAGGCTTAATAGACTATATCAAAGTACATATGATGAATAGATAATAAATATATTTAGTATGGAAGAATTCATGAGGATATTGGTTCTAGTATCACATGTTTTAAATATTTCTATGAAAATGTGTCCTCAGACACAACATGATAATGATAGAGTGAGTAAGACCCCATAAGCTTCAATGAAAAGATACATATTGTATTCTATATTATGTACTAGACATGATGTTTCTTATGCATTGATCATTGTAAGAAGAAAAAAATATAATTCGTTAGAAAAATATTGGACTACTATTAGGTCAATCCTAAATTATCTGAGAAGAGCTTAGGATATGTTCCTGGTGTATGGAGGATATGAGGCGCTGGTCATTAAGGGATATATTGATTATAATTTTCATCTAGATTAGAATGATTTGATGTTGTAGTCAGGAAATGTTTTCTGTCTCAAAGGAGGATATGTGATCTAGAAGAGTCCAAAGAATCTAGTTGTCACTAATTCAACAGTGGTGTCCGAGTGTATAGTATCTTCTGATGCGGCTAAAGAAACCATTTGGATTCATAACTTTGTCCCTGAACATTATTTGGTACATATTAGTAAACACTATAACACATTGTGTCATGATAATACTACATCATTGGTTCTTTAAAAAGAACCAAGGACACAACAATAGACAAACCACATACTCCAGAAGTATCACATCTTGAAGGATTTTTATGAAAGGGGTGAAGTTATTGTGAGAAGAGTACCAATAGAATAGAACATAGATGACCCCTTGACTAAATTAATATCCCATCATAGGAATTATTATCATGTGATTTCTAGTATACTAAAGGTTGTTTGTCATTGGCACTAGTGAAAGTGGGAGTTTGTTGGAGATGGTTCCCTAGAACCAACTTCATTGTACATTATGATAACTTTTATTCATATATTTTGAATATTAATAATCTTCTCAACACATCATTATTGTTCTTCTATGTAACATAGTATTAGGTAATGTCCTAAGAGTATTTGTTTCACTAAAAGGTCATAGTAGTATCCCACTTTGATGAGAACCCGAAAGTGCTATGACAATAATCATAAATATATTTTATATAGTCGAATGATATCATTTTAGGGACAGAAATTATTTAAACTATCATGGATGGAGACTCATAGGAATTTTACGCAACTTCTCACAGTGTATTCCTTGGTAATATCTGGTAGGATATTAGGAGAATGAGATCATCCTATAAAAAATCCCCATTTATATGTGTTATTATTTGTTCTTATATAAGGACATGTGTATTGGTTCATGGAATTTAATTTTATTATTAATGAGTATTATGTGGTGAGTACATTGATGTATTGATATAAAACATGATGAAATATTTTCTCAGTGAGGTAGGATACATTTGGTACATCACGATTAATATTGAAATAATGAATATTTGGAGAAAGGATTTATCCCTTATATTTTTAATGGAAGTTGATATATCAATCCCTTTAATGAAAATTATATAGCCTCAATAAATCCTCGGAAATGGTTTCCTATAGGCAAGTTAAATTTCTAGGATGTAAAAGAAAGACACGTTGAGCGCAAAGGTTGATGGAATTAGCATGAAACAATCTTGATTTGAGAAATCCTAATAAATGGATTATATTACACAGTAAGAATTCATATGAGGTAATATGTCATTAAGACCTTAACCTATTTAACTATGGGTGACATGGCATGTTTCGAGATGCTAACCTTGGACATTATGATGCATCAGCTAATGCCACTGAGAGAGATGCAGAGGGTCACAAACTATGTGTATTTAGAATGTTAGTTGAATAATATATTATTATTTATTATTTAACAAGTTGAATAAATAATATTTCCTCATATGGTTTACTAATTATTCATAATTTATTTATTTCATATATTCTTCCACCCGTTATTAGATAAAATATATTGTGATAATAATATTTAATAAATATTTATTCTCTACTTAGTTAATATAATATTTATTTATTTATTACAGAATAATGAAGTGATATTTAATTAAAAAATAAATAGACATTATTCAAAGATTTATAAATATTTTGGAGGAAAGGGGACTGATTATAAATGTCATGGTGATAAAATAATTAATAATTAATATTATTTAAGTAAATAATATTGAATTTTAAATCTTATTTTAAGTGCATGTAAATAAATAATAATAATATTATTATTATTTTATAAGGGGTTTTCACTTGGATTAAATAATTAATTATGGTTACTCGTGAAATTATTTTATTTTAAACCTAGTGATATATACACCCAATTAAGTTATTTTATCAATAAAATAAATCATTTTTTTTGGTTTTGCAGAATGGAATTTGAGAATTATTGAATGCCCTAAAGATCTCTCTTCTCCAAGATCACTCCCAAGAAAAGAGAGAAATCATTCTCCACTAGATCAAGGAGAACACTTTGGAATTAATTTTCATATTTATAAATGGTGGACGACACAAGCATAAGGATCTTGCTTGATGGAACCTGAAGATTCTTTTGGCAACTTCGGGAGATTCGTCGAACACGTGTGGATCACTTATAGAGGGAATTTTCACTTACAACACAATGATGGTGCATCGCATATCTACTACCAGATATAATAATAAAGAAATAACTCCATCAAGGAAATTCTTAATTAACTAAATTAATTAAAATAATCTATAATGATCCTCTATATTTGGTTATGTAATGATTCAAGTTTTCGGTATTCTTTGACTTAGTTCCATTGAACAGAATGTTTTTCATCACGTAGATCTCGTATTGATAATTCATCATGAAAAATTAATACTCAGGAACCACCCATCACACTCTTCTACTGCACTCAGAACATATAGACTAGAATGAATGATTTTGTGAGTATTCCGAATTTATTATCATAATATAAGAATTATAACATGAACTATAACTATCAATTGGACTCACCAAAGAAGATAAGGATAGATTTCATTGAATGTGTTTTTGGTGGATACCATAGAGGAAAGAAGATGTTGTTTCCTATGTATTGAGAGTGTGGGAAAAACCACCCAAGGGGATTATTTTGAGTAATGGGAAGATGTTTTGAGAGTAGAAAACAAAGGAAAAAACAAGTAATTATAGGGTAAAATTGAAAAATATTTTGTTAAAAAATTGGATTAGAGTAATGGTCTTCCTATGATATAATTGATGGTAGAATTTTATAAATGTGTAAATTATAGAAATTATACATATATGTTTCCAAAGGTGAAATCTCATGAACTGAATCAACATGGTTGTATGAGTAATAATTATATTCCTAACGACTAAAACACTACAAATGACATATGAAAATAATGATTTGTTAAGAAATAATATAAAAAAGCTATGTTAATGGATTAATAAGAAATTGTAATTATTTATATGATTATGTATTGGGATTCAAAGAATTCTTTTTTTTATCAGTGGTATTCTTATTCTAATAATCATGAAAAATAAATTGATTCTTCCAAAGTAGATTTTAATTATTGAGTTTTAAAATTTTATAAAATGGTATTGATGACATATAAAAGTTATTTAATTAAAATGAAATATTCTTAATTGTGGAAGTAACCATTAATATTTTCTTAATGTTGAGAAAATAATGTTTAATTTGATTTAATATATGATAGATATGGGTAATTTAAATTAGATAATATTGATTACCAAGGAACTAATTAATGATTTGATGAACACTATTTTTATGTAATCACTCATGAAATATACAAAATTATTTGATTTATGGAATATACATAATAATCTATTGTTTTCTTTAAGGAATGAGTAAAGAGCTGATTTTGGAAAGAAACATTGTTTACAATATGGTTTTATAATAATTTAGGATATTAACATGATTATGGAGAATACATGATCAATGTATTAATATATTTGGTTTGTAAAATTACGAGTTACATTATGATTATTGGGTGATAAGTGATAATTTTATTTTATAAATATAGCAACCTTATTACTATATTTTTTTATATTAGTTTTGTTCAAACATAGAGGAGACTTATGGCTTTCTATTTATGAAAGTGATTAAGTAGAACATTATATTTTTTTAGAAAAACAATGATAAAAATTATTTTTATGATTATATCTAGAGATAAAATGAATTAAATACCAATATTATATGGATCTTATTATATTTTAATGATTTAATCATGCAAATTTAATTTCTTATAGTAAAATTGTGAAGTGTAAATTGATCGAGGAATAACTAAAGGATGACATTATTCTTATGAAATGGAATTAAATCATGTCAGTGTATATTCTCATGAAAATTATCCGACATTAGATAAATGATTTTAAAATAAAATATTAAATATTTACCTCTATTTAAAATTAAAGGAGGTTCCTTTCATCAATAACAAATTATGGAATTTTGGTCATCAAATTTCTCCTGGTTGTGTTCTCTATCACTCTCCATCAATATTTCGGTGTTAGTTTTCTCTTATATTTAAATGTTTTCACATCCCACCAATGTGATCCTACATAGAATTCAACTTATGTATTATTTTTTACGGCCATCACACATACCTTTCTCTCTTTTTAAGAGGAATTTTTATTAAAAGTTTTTACGATTTGGGTTTCCCATAATGGTGTTTTAAAATGCTAAACACATTTTTAGTGAACACATGTTCAAATTGTGAAGATGTAATTTATTTAAGGGATCAAATGTAATACAATAATATTTTACGAAATATATTATTAAAATAAATTAAACTTGATTATATTTTAAGTTAAATGAAATAATGATTTTATATTTTATTATATTCCCAAATTGTTTTTTTATTTCATTACACTCAACACTAAGTGTATCTTCTCTGACACGCAACATCGAGTTTAAAAAAACATTACATACTATTAAAATATTATTATTATTTAATATTATAGTTACCACATAGATATTGAAATGTAGGATATTAATGAGATTAATTAAATTATTATAATATATTGTTTACACATTTATCTATAATTAAATATTTGGTGACCAAATAATTATAAATGTAAATAAAAACTATTTGAAAATAATGGAACATTTTCTCATAAATTTGTTTTATGCACAAAAATATTTTTTCCTCAATAAATTAAAAAATAAATTTGGAGAATTATTTTAATGAAATTAATATGTTATATTTTAAATTAATTTTTTTACATTCATATTTTGTGTTTTTTAGACAAGAGATAATAATAAATCAAATTTTATGCTCAAAACTGTGTATTTCTAAAAAATATTTTTTTCACCTTTTTAACATTTAATTTAAAACTAATATTTACAATTTTAGAAAAAAAATTTGGAAAATTAGAATTCATTTTTGAAATCATATTTTCATGATTTATTATGGAGAGATGTTTTTAGAATTTTTAAAACGGTACATGTTTCGATAAATATTGAAAAATACTTGTTTGTGTGTAAATTTTCATTTTTTTAAATAAATTAATAACATGAAATTTATTTTAAAATGGTTTCAAAAATAAAATTAGTTTAATTATATATCTACTCATTAAATTTATTTCTTTGAAATAAATTTAATATTGATTTTTTATTTTAATACTTTTCAATCTTTTGAAATTTTTCCATTTGGAAAGTCACTTTTTTATAGATTATACAAGAATAATTTTAAATTAACTTTTTTCACTTATGTTATTGGAATTTTAAAAAAAAAATTATTTCGTAGTTTATATCTTAATAATTTATATTATATAAAAATTTAAAATTTTTTTTTTACTATTATAAATAATAAAAATAGGGAAATTTAATTATCCTAGTTAAGGTGACAATGTGTTTACCATGGGTTAGAACTAAAACAATAGTGGTTAAAAATGAACACAATCTTTTAAAATCGTCATTTATGGTCATATTTCAACATTATCACTCCATGATTCAATAATTACCATTATAGGTGTTTTTTCATGTGAAAAACATGGGTACACATTTTTCTTTTCAAATATTACAAGTGTGCCACTCAACTAACATATAAAATGCCACCTAATGTCCTATACTCTCTAAACCATTAAAATACATTGGTTCGATGAATTAAAAACCGAATACCTTATCTAATTAAATTATATCTTCTTATAATCCCTAGTTCGGTCATAAATCCATCCTATGAAGTCTTTTGGTTCAATCTAGAAGAAGTTTTCTGAATAAGAGTAGACATTCCAAACCGAGTAGTATATTTAATTTGATCCTCGAAATGCATATGTTCTAATTAAATTATTATTATAAAATAAAAAAGTATCTCACATATAATGAGATGTTTTTATGTCAATTTTATTAATTACACCCATCTCATATTCCATAAAATTGGATATGAAATCATCAATTTGGTGTACGGTGGGTTATCACCTCGTGAAGTGAGGTTATTCGTTTTCCATCACCACCAATGAACATATGGATTTAATAATGGATTTACTATTTATATATGATATTTATGAACTTATTATACCTATTTAATTATAATAAAAAATCTTACTTCTTACCTCTAATCCCATTAGGAAAACAAAATTGCCACTCGGGTGTACGACAGGATACTACCTCACAATCTGATGTGATGTTTTTTCATTTATAATTTACATGGATGGTAATAATTAAAGGTTTAATGAATATATATTATATATGTGATATATTTATACTTTGGTGAAAATAATATCACACATACCTTCTATCTTTCTATTTTGCGGGGGAAATGATAACGTCGTTTGTGTATACGGTTGGCTACCTCCTCGAGAAGCGATGTAATTCATTCACACTTCACATGGACGGTAATACGCATGAGTTTAAATAAAATATGATATATATATAATAAAAATTATTCCAAAATGATAATTTATTATTTACTTTTCTTTCAATTAATCTGTCAGGAAATGGAAAAAACTTTCATGCGTACATACAACCTACCATCTTCATGACATGTGGATTTCATTTTCTATCTCTAATATTTAAGTGTTAATAAATATATATATATATAATTAATATATATTATATTTACATCTTGGTAAATTTTCAGTATATTTTTGAACCATAATCATTTTAATAGGACTGAACATACCATACCAAAACTTATGTGAAAAAACGAAGTTGTTATTACCTGAAATGTAATTTTAAAAAAGAATTACTAATAAATAGATAGTATACGGTTATTTAAAAATCATATGTTGTATGATATATATAATTATAGTAATATATTAGACTTATAATAAACATTTATTTACTATATATTAGGATTGAACATGTATGAAGGAATTTGAGAGTTAAGGTATTTCCATCTCAATTTTACTTTCTGTGAGACACATCCCATATTCAAAACATGTTTATTTTAGGTGGAGTATATAATTATCATGAATTTATTTTAGAATTTGTATCTTTATAATAATATTTATTTAGCAAAACCGTTTTATTATCTCTCATTGATTGGGTTTATTGTTCCAAATTTACAACATAAGTAATGATTTTTTTTTCAAAATACATTTATTGGAACATATTTTATTTTATGAACCTATTGTCGTATATTAATTTTTTATACTACCCCATTTAATTTTTATATCATGTTTAACATTTTCATCATGATATTAATGTTTTATTTTATGTTATCCATTTATGGATCCTATGATTCAAAATATACCAATGTGGTTAGGGTTTTATGATTCAATATCATCATTTATCGGGAATGTTTATGGTTACATTTCTAATTACAAAGTCTTATGATTCATATCTCATGAAAAAAATGAATTTTATTATCCTCTATTTATTTCAAGATAATAAAATTTTCCCTTAATTTTCCTCTTTTTTTGTACTCAATCATTAAAAATAATGTTATTTGGAAAATATTTCATTATTTATCTCTTCGTTCAAAAAACGTTTTTTCTTCTAAAACAATTTTTTTCAAAAAAAAAATTCAAAAATGATTATGAATTTTTCCAAATGATTTATTAATGAAATTTTTTCCAATTTATTTAATTTATTATAAAATTTTTTCATTGTAATATTCATTTTTTTCAAACAATTAACATATATGATGTACTAAAAATGTGAAAAGAATATTTGTTTTGATGTGTACAACATGAATGATACTTTCCAATATCATAAAAACTCATGGTTTTAAATATTGATTTATATGTTTCAATTCTTATTTTAGAAGAAAATTATTTCAAAAATATTTTTTGAATTTTTTGTTTCAAAATTAATTTTTGAAGAAATGATATTTTGCCCATGAAATGATATTTTCCTTAAGAAATGTTTTAAATGAGTTTTAAATATTCCTTTATATGATTCTAATTTTATATTCAAATAAATTTATTTTAAAAGGTTTTTGGTTTTAAAATGTATTTTCCAAACTGAAAATGTTTTTTTACCAAGTAAATGTTTCAAATAATCTTTCAAAAAGAATTTCATCTGATATGGAATCCTTTGGTGTAAAATATGATTTACTATGGATATGATCCATGGAAACTATTATTATTATTTCTCTGAATGGTTTATGTCTATAACGAAAAAATTACTATGAAACCAATTTCTCTTACACAGGCTATAAAATAATATAATGATTATGAAACCCACTTTTTTATGGGTTATTATTTTATGAAATGATGAAATGATTATGAAACATGTCTCATTTACAATATTTATGTTATGATGAAATGTTTATGAAACCAATCTATCTTCATGAGTTCATATATGATGAATTATTCATGATAATTTTGCACACATACATGTGAGTTTAATTATATGCTGGAGGTTATGTTATGGCTAAATATAGCGGTTACGTAGTATCAAATAAGAGTGGGACCAATATCTACCTCTAATTCATTGGGTAAAGATTGATATATAATGAAATATACATTAAAATAATGGGGAGTAAACCTATTTCCCTATGGGAATCTATCATCTATGATAGTATTGTAAGTAATCCAAAACTACTAAGATGGTCTCGGGAGTGAACCCATTCCACTAGGATTGTTTTTGAAATGATATTTGACTACTAAGGATATGAATTTATATGATTATATGCATTCCACAAATCTATGTCTTATTTTGAAGTTATGTTCTCATGGTTTATCTTCATCGATTACATTATGATTCATGTCTTATTAACTATAAAGATTTATTCTAGGAATTTTTTTTATGATCTAAAATATATTGGGTATGTTTTCTAACTGTTATTATCATGTTTTCATAACCATAAGCTCAATTTGTATTGACATATCCATTATTTACCCTTTTTGAGCATCTTATATCACCATTTCTTATATATCTATTCCCTAGGTTATGAACAAATATTTTAGGTATGGAATGTATAAGAATAATAATATGTGGGAAGATCTTTAGGAGATATGTTTATGATCAACCAATATATAATAATATTTTGTGTCTAGTGTCCAAAGACACTAAACCTTTATAGATCAAAAAGTGTATTTGTGGAATTCATTGAATATTCTTTAAAAATGTTGTAATTTCAATATATGAGAATTTTGTTTCCTTACATGATACATATGACAATAGTTATTGATTATTTGTATAATAAATCTATATTAACTGTAATGGTGTTTTTTACAAGTATGAAGAAATTCTAAATTTGAGGTGAGGTATTTCTAGTATCTCTTTTATTTCAAGGAGATATATCCATATTCACCAATCATTTCATTTTTATAGTGTATATGTATATATGTATTCATGTTATATCATGAATATCCTTCTTTTCATGGTATTTAAAGAATCATGTGATGTTATTCTCTCATGGGATATATATTTTCACAATGTGGTTAGAGTTTTTTATATTATAAGTTAATTGTTTATCAGTATTGTTTATTAATATTTTTCTGATGAAAAAAATATTATAATATACCTCGGAAGAAACTCATGTATTTTATCATTCTAATGTTATTTATTGAGAATACCGATTTTCTTGTCATTTTCGTCTCTATGTATACTAAATAAATAGAGAGAAATTTTTTAATGAAACCCGACTATATTTATCTCTTTAGTGAAAAATCCTTTTTCATCCATATACATGATTTCTAAACATATTATAAGAATATTTTAACATTATACAATATTTTTATAATGTTATTTTTTCCAATTTCTAACCATTTTTTAAATGGTATTAATGGAATCATATAATCATTTTATAAACTAGGTATATTTTAACATTTTACCAAAAATGTTAATGAAATATTTATTTTATCATGTATATAATGAAAAAAACATCTTCCTTCATAGCCGCTAAATGATTTAAAACATCCTTTATAATTTTCCAATTCTATTTCAATGAAATTTTTTTTGAGGATATTTTTACAAATTGTTTTAAAAAAAGTGATTCTCAATGTAGCAAGAATATTTTCCTCACAAATATTTAATGATATTTTAATGGTATTTTTTCTCATCAATGAAAAGAACAAGTGATTCTATTTATGTTATAATTAGGATATGATCCATTTATTCTATCCATATTCTTTCTATGGATGGTTTATGATTATTAATGCAAGATGCTTATTAATCCCAATTCATTTCCATGGGTTATGATATGATGAAATATTTGTTAAAACTATGAGTTTATTAAGGTTAGTTATATATAATGAATGCTTTAGGATAATGAGAAAAACATATGACTGTATTATAATTATATTATGGATGTGACCATAATTATATAACCCTCTAATTTATTGGGTAATGATATATAACTCATGAGTTAATTATCCAATCCATGAACATTATTTCATGTTCTGAATGAAATGTACTAACTTTGTCTCAGGTATTTAAGATTATGTGTGGACATGACATTAATATCTATAAAATTGTCCATGGAACTGGTTTTCATTTCTATATAAATATGTCTTCATGTGGTTTTTATGTCAATAATATTATGCAAGGTCCTAATTCCATTTATTTGAGTTAATCAGTTAACCTATTTCTATTTATTTATATTCACAATTTTATAACATTGTTTTCCCTATTCCAATGTCTTTTTAATACTCTCAAATATCATTTTCATGAATTTTGTTTTAGATTCATGTATTATGACTCTCCATTATTTATTTAATGATTTTGTATTATGATCTATGATATACATGATATTTTTTTAAATGTTATGATAATATTCTTATACCCTTGTATTCATGTTATGTTGATTCCTCCATTTCATACCCTTACAGATCATTTTAGTTTACCCTTTCTTATATTTATATTACCTAGGTTATAATGAAAGGTATTATGTAATATATTTCTAAGAAGGGTGTTAGTTATGGAGAAACAAGTGGTAGATGATTTAGTCCACTAATGAACCAGTTATTTATGCATCCATGTTTCCAATGATAAAATACCAATGTGATTTTGGAATGATCCATCATGTTATGGAATTTATTTTTATTATATATATATGTATGAAAAATGTGGTTCAATATAAGAAACCCTCTGTAATTATTCATGAGTTCTCGACCCATGTGTAAGTTGAAACATTTAGATATATGTCCTAATGGGAACATTGGATAATTCCAAAACATGCTTCCCCAAATATCTCTTAGTGTGTTCATTATATCCCCCACTAGAGTAGGGGTACTCCAATAATATTACCAAACACTATAAGAAGTAATGAAATTATTATACCTATCCTCCATGATGGGTATTCCCATAAGTTTGTAGATATCTGTGATACTAATGCTGACCTCCCAGTGTGGCGAATGAAATCTCTTATCATCATAGAATAATTGTCTAACTATCTCCGAGATAATTTAATCATGGAGATGTACCAAAAATTGTAAAGTATAGATAAACTTGTACATTCTAATATTTCATAGTTGGTATTAGAGGTTATTACACTGTTTGTTCCCCTAATAGTACCATACACATTTTTTTGATAAATTCCTTCTTGGTCAAAGGTCCCATTGAAGGATCCAACCAAATCTTTTACTCCATACAGATGATTTATTAATGGTTGACTAGTTATGAAGCTCATAAGTCACAAATTATCAACTATTAACTAGGTAGTACAATAATTCATTGATGGGTTTACAGATTATCAACTCATCAATATAAATTATGCATCTGGAGATACCCTGAGTTGACATAATATGAGTGGTATAGGGGTCCAATTTAGATAGTGGAGTATCTATTAAAAGGAAAAATTTAATAAGGGATGTCCATTCTATAGTAATTTGTTGAGTGATTCAAATTTGAGAAGGGTTTCTATAAATTGGTAGAATGGGATGAATATGTTTGGAAAATTGGTCTCATAATCTAAGATCATTTCCTTGATCTGTGAAAAATTAACAACATCACTGGTAGTATAAGTTGTGTTAGCCATTATGTTCCTTTAAAAGTAAAAATTGTGATAGTTTTATACAAAATAAATGGAGAATAAGAATTAATGAATTGATTCACATAAGTCACAGGGTGGAAATTCTGCAATGGAAATTTTCTAACCTAGGTCTCCACAGGAAGCTTGCACCACCCATGTCTATGCACCTAGGTATCTATACATAGGCATTTGCTCCCAATTATACATTCCCCGTTACTCTTATATGAATATTATTTCATATAATACTTTCTCCAAAATCACTATTATTTGGTTCATTTAAGAAAATTTCCTATGGAATTTCACTGCGGTGAGGGTAAGTGATGTGCTTAAGTTGAGAAGAATATACAACATAATAGAACATAGCCTATAAGAGATTTAGGGTTAACTATTATTGTATTGGTGCAGAAGAAGTGTATTTTCCCCTCTATTTATAGATGTTTTCATTTTTACATGCTCATTTAAGTGATCGCATTATGTGCCTTATTTTATGTGCTTATGTTGGGGGAGGGGAATGGGAGAGAACATAGATATGGGTTTCATAATGTTTAAACATTGGAATTAAGAAATATTATTTCTAATTAGACCCAGTTATGGGGGGTGCTTTAGTCCTCCTTTTTTGACAAAAAAAGTCCAAGGAATGTGAAATCAAAAGGATCTAATGATAAGGTGTGTAGGGTTATCAAATCTATAAATATACACCCTAACTTTCACACCCATCATTATAAACACTCATTACCTGTCAGGACCCAAATAGTACATGATCACGACCTACCATTCCTAGAGCCACTACAATATATCACCAAATTTCAACACTTACCTCACCCATACCACATTCTCAGAACCCTATATTTACCACTAAATTCAACCCCCTGGGTCCTTATTATAAAACCTTGGATAAGGAAAAGAGAGTCCAAGATATAGATTCAACATTGTCTCTAAACCCCCTTTAGGTAGAAATTTATGCATAAAACCTAACGGAATTAACCGTCCAAAAAGGTTTATTCAGCCACTGAAGGGTTTGAAATATTTAAAATTTAAATGAAGAAAAAATATCCCCCAATTTATTCAATAATTTGGTGATGTGTCATTATTGATCAATATATTATAGTACCACTTACCCAAGAACATCTATGGTGACCCTTAGGTTGGGATTTTCCCAGGTTATATTCACTGGGATACCTCTAAAAATGAATTAAACCTTTTTAATCCCTCTTGTATACTGAAGCCGCATCGAATTGAAATTATACCTAATATAGGGTTAAAAAAAACCCTGTCTGACACCTTTAGTATGGATAATAAATTCCTTTGCTTATCAATTCAGTGTGGCGATGAAGACTCTTGGATTATCCCTTCAGTATGGTGAAACAAACCCTTTGGTCACCCATCATTTTGGAAAATAAAAATTCAATCCATTAAAATATTTATGTGTCTTTAGTGAGACCTCTATAGGGTGAATCAATATATATGTCCTCAATGGGGTGGAATATATTTTAGGATCACCTACTATGGTGATGTCACATCAAAGACATCTATGGGGAGAAATATATTTAGTGATCTCTCATTAGGGTGATGAAACATCAAATTCTTCAATATTGAGAAGTATCTTTTTTGATCTCTCACAAAGTTGAGGCCATACATAAGACCTCACATTGGTGATATACCTCTCTTATCATAAACTAGTGTAATATAAAATCTTAAACTCTAATGATGAGGTTTAAAATCACTCAGGTATCTTAATTTGGCAGCAAATATTAAAGGCCTCCCCCAAAACTATTGGATACAACTGATGGTGGTATACAAACTATCACTCATCCCTTCAATCATGTATTACCTTCATAAAATGTATATATCATTCATCCCCCATAACCGATTGAGGTCCCAAGGGATGGAAATCAATTATCCCCATGATAACAAGGGTCCCCAGCATGGGGAAATTTTGTAATCAACATTTATATATTAGAGAATAATTATTTTAAGGATTAAAAACACTGTAACATTATTTAAACATGTCTTGTGTTGTTTGATATGTTTTTTGAGTTATTATGGTTGTAAGGCATTTAGCCCAAATTTGGATTCAAAAAGGCTGAAATGGACATAAAAAAGTTGGTGTAATAGTGTGTAATTGGATAGATAGTGATGTAATACTAGCTATACAGAAGGATATTAAAGTAGCTCCAAAATTCATGAAGACACCTTGGAAATCTAGTGGTGTCTGACTGGTCAACTGTTGGGAGTAGGTAGTTGAAAAAGCAATATGTTCCACATGGTTGATACTACTGGATACCTAGTGGTGTTGAGACTGTTAGTCTAAGGAGGAAATTATAGGGGTCAAAAAGAGTATAGATGAGGTATTTAATGAAGTGTCATGACTCTATGGACTTAATCACCCTATATAGGATATATAATTAATCTTTACGAGGCATGATTCATTATAAATATTGTAGTTTTCATCAAACTAACGGATATTTAATCTTCAATAACATCATTGTCTCGGAAGAGATTCATAGATTTATTTTCCTCATTATTTACTACAGGATAATCAAAGTCGCCATCATATAAATAGATAAAGTGACCAAATCAGTAATGTTTTTTTCTTCAATAACTTCATCAAATGTACTAATCAATTTCTTGTTCTATCATTTGTGGATCTTTCTATCTCCTCGTATTGAGTCTTTCTGTAAAACCACTTGGATCCTTGTTATTTTCCTTCTCTCTCCCTATATTATAATCTTAATCTATTTATTCAAGAGATTATAAATTCCATTCATTATAAATATCTTGAAATTAAATGAATTCATCAATTTACACAACAACATTATTATCATTTTGCGGTAGGTTTTTAGTGGCAGTTTAATAAATTGCGGCTAAAATGTTTTTAAATAAATTAGCGGAAGTATTTTATAAACCACAAAAAAACGTGGTTTTTTACAATTATGACACTTCTCCCCCGACTCCCCTAACTCCACCAATATCTGTAATCCCTAGACTCCCTAAAACCCTAAGACCCTCGTGACCCGCGTGACCCCGACAACCCCGGAGACCCCCAAAGACCTCACCACACCTCACCACCCCTCGCAGTGCCTCTCCACCCATTGCAACCCACACTACCCCCAAAATCCCTAATATCCCCTAACCCTAGAAACCACCGTGACCCCAGTGACCCCATAAATCCATCTCCATGCCTAACCGACCCTCACTACTCCTCGACACCCATCATGACCCCTGAGACCCCCCGATTCCCTAGGAGCCCATGACCTCGACAACCCCTGCAACCCCGGAGATCCACTGAATCCCTCGACATATTAAAACTATATCATTAGTTTGGGTCATCTATATCATTAGTTTAATCGGTATTTTTAGTGCAGTGTAAGTCATCAACATCATTAGTATCATTGATGTTATAAGATTAATTAGGGTTGTTAGTGTCACCCATGTCGTTTATGCATTATGTTTCAATAGGTAGAAATATATTTTTATCTTGGTTACTATCTGTTTATAATAAATATACTCATTGTCCTGAATGTCACCCATGACATAATTTCTATTAGATTCATAAGGGATTGAGATGTAATTTGAATCTTTTATCTCATCAATATCATCAGTTTCTTCATTCTTGTTGGGTTCATTAGTTTTTCTAGGATTTATGGTTTCATTAGAGTCATTAACATCATTGATTTCATCAGTGTTGTCAAATTCATTATCATATTTGGTAGTGTTGATGTGCTCATGGTATTTAGTGTCATCATTGTGATATATGTCCTCAATTTATTTAGAGTCATTGGTTTCATATGTATTATTTGTTTTAAGAGTTTATTCGGTAAGGTTCATCTCATAGGTGTTATTGATGTTTATTGTCCCATAGATGTATTCAATTTCACTGGCATCATTGAAATTATTTATGTCATAATTTCCATTGGTATGGTCCTTGTCATCACATTCATTTGTATGATCTATGTATTTAGTGTCATTGTGGTTATTAGTTTTTTCATCAACATAATTTTTTCCTTGGTTATTTATTTAATTGGGGTCTTTATCATCAAAGGTTTTTACTACATCACCACAATAAGTGTAATTGTTTTTTTCTAGGATTCATAAACATTGTTAGTTTTTTTCATAACCATGTAATTTATGTTATCCATTTAATTGGTGATATCTATTTGTTTTATGTCATCCTATGCTTCAATGTTTTTAGGGTCATTTTCATCATATATACCCTTGGTTTCAGCAACATCATTGGTTTCTTCTATGTATTTTTTATCATTAGTGTGATTGATAATGCATGCAATATTATTATCATCAGTGAAATCTATTTCATCTATATATTCATTACATTTTCTTTCATAGGGATATTTTTTTCATCATCTTCTCAAGTGTCATCGCAGAGCCTGAGCATTAGTGGTTTTTTACTGCCTTTTAATTAAATTGTTATTTTTTTTTATTTGTAACACTTCTACATGTACATTATTATAGTCTGTTTATATTTAGGGATATCATTGGTGGTTGCCTTTTTAATTAAGGTCACACCTTCCTTAGGATACCATGGAACATGGTACCCAAGTTGATGCTACTTGATTATTGGCTTAGTTTTGGGAAAGGCTAAATGCTTGATGATTGGTTTACTAGGAAAAATCATGGGATTTTGGGAGTAGGATTGGACTTGGGACAATCTTCAATGTTTTTCCTAGTTTTTTCTTTTGTAATTTTGGTTTCTGATGTATATTATCTACTACTGATGTTTTCATTTCATAACATGTAGTATATAGTTCATTTGTTATAGCATGGTTTGTTTTTATTATCTCTATTATTTTATGGATCTTTTTAATTTGAATGATTTGTTTTCTAGTGGGTGGGTTTATTATTTACCATATGTATTTATATAAGAAAAACATATTTAATGTATTTATATATTTTTTCAACTAGTATATATGAATCTCTTTCCCTATTTATTAATATTTATGTGTTCTAATTTTTATAATATTGTGTAGGAACATTGTGACATTAATGGATAAAAGATGGATCACATTACCAAGGAACACACCTTGGTATGCTAAGGGTTTAGAGGAGTTTTTATATTTTATAATTTTAAATTATTCATTGAAGGTAGAATACGATTTCCATGTCCTAAATATTAATTTAGAACAGGGATCAAGTGACATGAAGTTTATGAACATTTAATATTTAAGCAATTCCCTGCTCAATAATTGTGTTGGGATGGCACAGATAATCGAATGTTACAGAAAGGTTGAGCAGTGATTTTAATCCACATAATGATCTCCCAAATTATTTTACAATGGAAAATGGAATGAGAAAACCATATAAATGATGCATCAGGAATTGAAAGACCCAACATCAACATCAAAACAGATCAGAACAACCAGATCAGGGTGCTAAAAACAGCAATGTGAAAAGTGATGTTTTTGAGACTGTAGGACAACCAGATCAAGAATAAAACATATCTTTTGATCCTCCTATTTATTATGTGGAGAATAATGTAAGATAAAAATTCACTGAGGAAAATATGTTTCATGGTTTAATTCATGATGGAAATCACGATTACTATAGTGGATGTTTGAAATATTCATAGATTTATTTTATGCTGAAGTTTTACCATATTAAATGTCTATGTGGAATTACAAATAAGGAAATGTCCATGATATTGGAATTATTGTGGGATGCATTTCTAGAAGAAAACATCCTCAAGTCTTTTTATGATATGAATAACGTTTTTAATAGGCTAGGTCAAAATTATTCAAAAATACATGCATATCTCAATGATTGTATGCTTATTGGTGAGAGAATACAAGTAGACAGGATTGCAAAAAAAAATTCTTCTTTGTTGGTCGGAGTGGATACTCAATAAGGGGGTTAATTGAGTTCCAATTAAAATTTCTGTTTAAAAACATTGTCTTAAAAACCCCCAAATAAAATACTGAATTTAAACTGTAGTGAATTTATATCAAAGTAAAGGTTCCGTTGGGTTCTCAAGGGATTGATTATTTCCCAGTTAATCAAAATAGAAGAGTTGATTAACTTTTGAAACTAACATACTGATTTACAACAAATATAAACACTTGCGAGTTTAATTATCAAATTGACTTTAAAACAGTTTTTTTTAAAGTAATTAGCAGCGGAATAAAAAAAATAACTTTGAAAGAAATAGCACAGTAGATATAACCATGAGGTTCAGTCTCAAGCTGAGACATATCCCTCTCAACAATTTATATAAATTTGATCCACACCCTAGATCGGGGTTCACAACAGTTTACAACTGTCCAGGTCCAAGACCTCTACCACTGTTATCCGTGGGAAACAAAACAACATCAACCAGCAGTCCAGGTCACACACGACCTCTACCACTCTTACAGTGGGAAATGAAAGATGTAAAGATTTTGTTGAGGATTTACAGATCCTCCAGTTAAAGTACAGGAGACAGTGTGTGTGTTAAATACAGCAGATAACACACACTGCTCGAAAATGTAAAATAATGAATCACAGAGAAGATATGTAGAGTTTAGAAATTTCTCTAGCGATTGAAGTGAAGCATTGGACTCCTTGAGCTTGATCAGAAATGGTTTTGAGTCCTCTTCTAGTTTTTGTCTGAAAAACTGAGTGTCGTCTGCTTGGCATCCAGGTTCAGAGATAGTGAAAAAATGTAGTCGATGAAGTTCTTCAATGTCCTCGTGAATGTACAGAACTCTTCCTGAATAAGATTGAGTTTGTATGAGATTTCCTCGTGCCTTCCAAAACTATCTAATCCACCACTCTTTGCACTCATATGTGTCTCATCACCCCTTTTTCACCAAGAGGGACTTCATGTATTTATTGCACGAGCTCCATCAAAAGAAATGATTTCTTTTTGCAGGTATGAGGTATGGTTCCCTGACATCCAACAACCTTCATTAAATAAATGATAGAGCATTAAAATATACCTAATATGACCATTGGTTAGATTAAATAAAGATACAGAAATTCAAACATATGTTTATGACTATCGGTGAGTCAAGTGATCGGTAGGTCATCAGCATCAGCATCGGTGGCTACACATCGGTGACTCAGATGATCAACATCGGTGTGTCATGATTGGTGACTCATTTGATCATCATCGGTGTGTCATGATCGGTGACTCATTTGATCAGCATCGGCGAGATATCTTCGGTGACTCCGATGATCAGCATCGGTGTGTCATTTGATATGGACTGTTTCGACCGTTGTCATTTGATATGGATCGGTGTGATCGTTGTCTTTTGATATGTGAGACCGTTGTCTTTTGATATGGATCGGTGCGACCGTTGTCTTTTGATATGGATCGGTGTGACCATTGTCTTTTGATATGGATCGGTGCGACCGTTGTCTTTTAATATGGATCGGTGCGACCGTTGTCTTAATAGAACACAAAGTGTCTGTTTGATCCAGAAGACTTCCAAAATAATTGTAAAGCAATAAAAAGCACGGATAAAAACATGATCCAACCGATATAAACATATTCACTAAAATATTGTGATTATGTATATGAGAAATCCAACCGGATTAAGTAACGATGATTTGTGATTATTAAAACGGAAATCATAGGAAGAATTCAACAATCTTCCAGAGGTCTCAACAATCTCCCCCTTTTTGATAATCACAAATCTTAGTCATAAATTAAAATAATATAACATCAATAATAGTGACAAGGCATAATAATAAAAAAAATGAGATATAAATGAGATATAAATAAAAACACAATGAGATATAAATAAAAACACAATGAGATATAAATCTCCCACTGAATTTATGCCTTTTTAAATTTATCTAAACATTGCTCCCCCTGCCATATTATGTTTCTCCCCCATAGAGATAAATCTCCCCCTTTGGGATAATCAAAAAGGAGGTAAAACATATAAAGAAGAGATAAAAAGAAGGTGTCATGGAGAATAGAGAGAGAGAAAAAAGTTTTGTAAAGTACATCAGAGTACAAACATAACACTGTTCACCCCATCAACAACAAGACACAACTATTTCTTGGGATGTAACTAGGCTTCTCCATTGTCAGAAGGATCAATGGTTGGTAAGTTGGAAGGCATGGAGGCAGGATGAACTGGGCGAATTTGAAAAGGTGGTAATATGACTCTAGAAGGTGGAGGAGAGGATGCCACTGAGATTTGTTGTGGAGCAGTAGTAACTGGTTGAGAAGATTTCTAAAGAACTGGCCGTAGTTGAGATAGAGCTTGAACAATGGATATCTGATTTGGAGCAACATCAGAGGCACTGAGAGGTTCAGCAGTAGGAAGTACAATGGCATTGGCTTGTTCATTCAGATAAGGTTTCAAAAGATTTATGAAATCCTGAATAACTTCTACACCATACTGCATAGCCTTCTCAAAATCATCCTTATTCTCCATGAACCATTCCAAGGTAGGAGTAAAATCTTGCAACTGACGAACTTGAGTCTTGAAAGCTTGAGTGACTGGAGATAGTTTCAGATTATCCACCAACACCTTGAAATTTGCGGTCATCTCATGCTTGGTATAAATATTTGAAAAGTAATGATAAACCTTTTCCTTGATCTCTTTCTAAGATTTATTGTCATCTGCTGAATATACTTTTACCATCTTATGAATGTGATCACTGTGCTCCTTCATCTTCCTCAACGAGTCCAAATCAAGAACTTGTCTAATGGCGGCCAATTCATCATGCATAATCTGCCTTAGAGCCTCTAGCTCATGAGTAGTGATCTTGGTTACTTTGGCTGTACTGGCTTGAGCAACTATCTGAGTTATCTCAGCTTTCAACTTCCTCAGATCAGACTTCTTAAGATGTTAAATCAAATTTCTCAACACTTCCATCATACCAGAGATGGTTGATCTAAATTCGTTTGATAAAGAAACTAAGTTAGATTGTAGATCCTTCAGAGTCTGATTTAGAGAGGCTATGTGCCTGCCAATAAACTCACCAGTATTGCCCAGGTCTGGTCTAATAACATTTGATACTCTTGTTGAAAAGGATTCCAAAGAATCTTCAGAAACTTGTAGAGAAACTTGAGTAAGAGCATTTGAAATTTCTTCTCTGACTGTATATCTCACAGCATCAAGCAACTAAATTTTGAACTTATCAAAATCATATTGAGAGACAGTAGAACTAGGTAGATGAACATCTGCAGCATCAATAACATGAACAGACCTTGCCTCAACTGGTTGTCTTTCCTTCACAACCGCAGTAGTTTCTGATTCTTCCTCTTCTTCTTCAGAATACTCTAAACCCAAAACAGCAAAACCAGGGTAATCATCCCAGACAGTAGCACACAGAGTATATGTCAGTTTATCATAACTTTCTTTTCCACTAATTTTTAGAGAATCTCTCTTGCCACTGGTATTTGTTTCTTGCACAGTTTGATGTGGTTCTATTGGAGGTACAGCAAGACCATCCACTGGTCGGTTATCACCACCACCACCACCATCATCATCATCATCTCTATTCCCATTTTCATTCTTCACAGAATCATCACTGTCAGATACTTCAGTGTCAGTAGCTTCTTCATCACCAAGAATTGGTTCTGATTCAGGTAAGGCTAAAGGTGGACTGGCAGGTCCAAAGTCCACTCTTCTCTTAGGGATCACAGTATCAGGATCACTCCTATCATCAGGAGGTGACATACTTCCTTCTTCTGTTTAAGCTTCTTCCATCCCTTGTTTACCAGATTCTTCAGTGTCCTTATTCTTTTCAACATCTACTTCTTCTCATCAGCTTCATCAACACATTCCAGATTCTTTAACATAGCAGAGATCATTTTGGAATAGAACAGGGCAGTGGCTTTCTTAGAAGGTTTCACCATTCCAGATATGTGCACCATTAGATATATACACAAATTGATCTTCTCATGGGTCTTTAGTAAAAACAATAGAAAAACATCCTGGAATTTTACAGCAGCAAAACCTCCTTTCCTAGGGCAAATTTGGTGCTGAATAAATTTAAAGAGAAGTCTACATTCATCATCCAACTCTGAGGATCTGATTCTCCATGACTCTCTGTTTCCAGTCAAAAGCTCTAAAGATAACTCATAAGAGAAGTATTCAGTGGTTGGAGGAATTTTTCCAGGATAATCCTCATATCGACCCTCATGGGGTACATTTAAACATTCAGCCCATTGCTTAGATGAAAAAGATATTTTCATTCCTTTCACTACAGAAGACATTCTGGCAGCCTCTACACCATCTAAAGTAAATTTCAGATTTATATAAAACTCATGCACTATCTTTGGGTACTACACACGAGTGTTATCTGAGAACCAGGCTTTCCATCCTTGTGATTCTAAAACTTGTAACAACAGTGACTTACTTGTAAAAAGCCAGGCAGAACTGACTTCCTTTTCTAAAGCAACAATCCGAGTTTCCAGGTTCGTATTTACTGATCTTTGAGTGGTACTACTCGACTCACCTCGAGCATGCTTTGAAGGTATAGGACTGTCTGATCCTTTTCTTGGTCTCTTTTGCTTAGCCATTTGAAGATTTTGGGGAATGCAGGAGTTCGAAGGTTCGAAGTAGAGGAGAAGAGAGGATATAAGGCTTGGCGGGAAATGAAAGGTCGACGGTTTGGGGAATAGAAATAGCCGCGTATCATTTATTTCATAATTTAGGGTTCCCATAATAAAGATCAAAGTAATTAATTAATTACAACATAATAAAAAGTAATAGAAAGATAGATCGGTTTGACAGATCGGTTTCACAGATCGGTTTAATAGATCGGTTTCATAGATCGGTTTCACATATCAGTTTCACAGATCGGTTTCACTAATCGGTTTCACAGATCGGTTTCACAGATCTGTTTCACAGATCTATTTCACAGATGGGGTTCACAGATCGGTTTCACAGATCGGTTTCACATATCAGTTTCACAGATCGGTTTCACAGATCGGTTTCACATATCGGTTTCACAGATCGGTTTCACATATCGGTTTCACAGATCGGTTTCACTGATTGATCATACAAAACTCTTGTTTAATAAAATTCATTCTTTCAGAGCATAAATTATTTTTAAAAATATCATCTAATTGATGTTCAGAACTAATAAATTCTAGAGAAATATCACCTTTCTGATAATGATCTATTAGAAAGTGACGTCTTACATCAATGTGATTAGTCCTAGAGTGAGACACAGGGTTCTTAGATATGTTAATCGCACTAGTGTTGTCACAGTTAATTGAAACATGTTTAAAATCAAATCCATAGTCCAATAAAGTGTGTTTCATCCATAGAATCTGTGCACAGCAACTACCAGCAGCTATATATTCTGCTTCAGCAGTAGACAATGCAACTGAGTTCTGTTTCTTACTACACCATGATACTAGGGACTTTCCAAGTAAATGACATGTTCCAGATGTGTTCTTCCTATCTAGCTTACATCCAGAAAATTCAACATCTGAATAACTAGTTAGGTCAAATGATTGTCCTTTTGGATAAAACAAACCTAAATTCACAGTATACTTAAGATATTTAAAAATCCTTTTAACAGTCAGTAAGTGTGATTCGTTAGGATTAGCTTGAAATCTAGCACACATACACACACTAAACATAATATCTGGTCGACTAGCAGTAAAATAAAGTAAACTACCAATCATACCTCTATAATTGGTTTGATCAACTGGTTTCCCAGTTTCATCAACATCCAATTTACAGGTAGTACTCATAGGTATATCAATTTCCTTAATACTATCCAAACCAAAACGTTTTAATAAATCCTTAGTATATTTCCTTTTATTTAGAATAATACCATCTTTAGTTTGAAAGATTTGAAATCCAGGAAAATACTTAAGCTCTCCCATTAAGCTCATTTCATACTCATTTTGCATAACCTTTGAAAATCAGTACATAAAGAATTTTTAGAAGATCCAAAAATAATATCATCAACATAGATTTGTACTATTAAATCATCTTTTGAAATCATTTTTATAAAAAGAGTGGGATCAGCTATTCCTTTTGTAAATCCTTTTGAAATAAGAAAGTTTGAAAGTCTTTCATACCAAGCTCTTGGAGCTTGTTTTAAACCATATAAAGATTTATAAAGTTTAAAAACATGATTTTGAAAATGAGGATTTGAGAAACTAGGTGGTTGTTCTTCAAAAACATCTTCAATAATAAAACCATTTAAAAAAGAACTTTTCACATCCATTTGATATAACATGAAATTCAGATGTGATGCATAGGCAAGTAAGATCCTAATAGCCTCTAATCTAGCTATAGGTGAAAAGGTTTCCTCAGAGTCAATTTCTTCTTTTTGACTGTAACCTTGTGCAACTAGCCTAGCTTTGTTTCTAATGATGTTTCCAGATTCATCAACCTTGTTTCTAAACACCCATTTTGTGCCTATGGTTATAGTGTTCTTAGGTCTTTCTACTAATTTCCAGACTTTCTTTCTTTCAAATTGATTTAGTTATTCTTGCATATCCATTACCCAAAATTCATCATTGATAGCATCATTGATATTTTTAGGTTCTAACTGTGAAAAAAAATCTTGATGTTCAACCTGATTTTCTAGAGAAGATCTAGTCTGTGTTCCTCTATCTCGATTACCTACAACAGCATATAAAGGATGGTTCTTTAGAATTCTAGTTGGTCAAGAAAAGGTAGGGCTAGAGATTTCATATTCATCTATAGGTTGAGGTTCAACAGAAGCAAGTTCTGGAAAATTTCCAGAACTGGATGTTTTAACTACAGGTCCATTGTCTTTATCATTAAGGTTTAAAACAGAGAGATCATCTTCATGATTTTAAAGAGAGGTCATAGGTTCATGTGGATCAATTTCATCAAATTTGATGTGAACATATTCTTCCACACATTTGGTTCTCTTATTGAAGACTCTATAGGCTTTACTAGAAATAGAGTAACCTAGGAAAATTCCTTCATCACTCTTGGATGCAAATTTTTCAAGAATGTCTTTAGTATTAAGAATAAAGACTTTGCAGCCAAAAACTCTAAAGTAGTTAACCTTAGGTTTCCTATGGTTCCACAACTCATAAAGGGTCCTCTTAAGAACAGGTCTGATCAGGATTCTATTAATAACATAAAAAGATATATTTACAGCTTCAGCCCAAAAATAAATAGGTAGGTCATACTCATTAAGCATAGTCCTAGCAATTTCCTGCAAGGTTCTATTCCTTCTTTCTACTACACCATTCTATTGGGGTGTCCTAGGGGTAGATAAATTGTGACTATAGCCACTGTGTGAGCAGTAAGATTCAAACTCATGATTTTCAAACTCACGGCCATGATCACTTCTCAGGGTTTTAATTTTAATTCCACTAAGGTTCTATACAAACTTTGAATATTTTACAAATCAAGAACAAGCTTCACTTTTGTGAGCTAGAAAATATACCCATGTATATCTAGAAAATTCATCTGCAAGAACATAGACATAGTGCTTCCCATTTAAACTATAAACTCTATAAGGTCTAAACAAATCCATGTGAACCAACTCAAGAGGTTGATAAGTTGAAACTTATTTCTTTGATTTAAAAGAAACTTTATGTTGCTTTCCCTTTTGGCAGGGATTACAAACTTTGTCTGCTGGAAATTCAAGTTTGGGTAGGTCTCTAACTAAGTTCTTCCTAGCAAGTTTTCTAAGTGAATGCACATTGCAGTGTCCAAATCTTCTGTCCCAAACCCAAGACTCTTTATGAAAAGCATTTAAACAAGTAATATTCTGCTTAGCTAAATAATTTAAATCAACAGCATAAACATTTTCATTTCTTAAAGCAGAAAACACTAAAACATTTTTAGAATTAAAAACATTGCAAGAATCGTTTTCAAATTTAACATAAAAATCATCATCACATAACTGAGAAATACTTAACAAATTTTATTTAAGTCCATCAACATATAAAACTTTAGAAATTAATACTGAGTCACTGTTACCAATCTGGCCTAAGCTGATGATTTTTCCTTTCGAGTTATAACCAAAAGTGACAAATCCTCCATCAACATTTACTAAACTCTTGAAGCATGAGAAGTATCCTGACATATGTCTTGAACATCCACTATCCAAATACTAAGTCTTTCTACAGGAGATCTTTAAGCAGGTTCCCTACAAAACAGATTTAGATAGGAAATGATTTTGGTACCCAGATCTTCTTGGGTCCAGATAGGTTATCCAATAAAACTTTAGGTACCCATATTTGTCTAATGGGTCTCATAAGATTTATAGAGTCAACATATTTTGAAAGATAACCATTATTAGATTCATAACTGTCAATATAACTAGTTGAAGCATATGAAGTTCCAGAACTAGCTACATTCTGTCCAGATTTAGGAATGAATCTAGTTTTGGTAATTTTCCTTTTTCCAGGTTGGTATCCTATACCAGTAGTGTATCTAGGTGCTATTTGCTTACCTAGCATCTGAGTAAGAGTATCTTTTCCATTGGTAAATTTCTCTAAGTCTTTCTTGATTTTCTCATTAGATAATTTCAGTTCAGTGTTTTCTTTAAGCAACTGAGCATTCTTTTCCATTTCAATATCATGATCAGATTTATGTTTAACAGTTAATGCATACTGTTTCTTTAAACCTTTGTATTTGTCTTTCAGCTCATTACAGTTTTCTTCTAACATCTCACAATATTCAAATAGTTCATATTTTGACATGTTATCAGAGTCAGTATCATCTTCAGAATAATAAGAATTTAAAGCAGGAGTTTCAGCTGTTACCTTAGAAGTGTTTGTCATAAAACACATGTTTGCCTTATTTGTATGTTCAGTTTCAGAAACTTCTAATTCAGTGGAGCTATCCTCAAAAGCACTCCAAGTAGCCTTCATGGCTTTCTTAAAATTATTGTTCTTGTATTCATACTTCTTCTTGTATTTCAACTTTGGACAGTCTGCTTTTATGTGTCCCTTTCTTTTGCACTCATAGAAGAAAACTTCATCTGATTTGTCATATTTCTTCAAATCCTTTTTCCAATGTCCCTTGTTGTCATACTTACCTTTATAATTTGATTTTCTGAAAAAAATCTTCTTACTATAAAATTTCTTAAACCTTCTGGAAATGTGAGCCATCTCAGCATAACTATCAGAAGCACTTTCACTGTTTTCACAGCTTGAACTTTAATTTATAGCTTGGATCTTTTCATTATCCTTGTTCTTTGAATTTGAAGTCTTGAAAGAAACAGAATTACTTCAAGGTTAATCTTCTTCTTCTTTGTTAACCTTGAGTTCCTCTTCATACATCATCAACTTGCCAATTAGTTCCTTGACTGGAATTTCACCAATATCACATGATTCTCTTATTGAGACAGAAGTTCCTCTCCATCATTCAGGTAGACATCTCAGAATTCTCATAATTTGTTCCTTTGATGGAACATCCTTTCCCATAGAATTCATTGTGTTGAAAATTTCATTAAACCTAAGATACATGTCAGAAATGGGTTCATCAAGCTTCATCTTAAAATTATCATACTTAATAGTATAAGTATTCAATCTCATTTCCTTAACATTAGTTGTTCCTTCATGAGAAACGGCTAAGGTATCCCAAATTTCATAAGCAATTTTACAGGAATATATTCTATTAAATTACTCATCTCCTAAAGCACAGTACAAGGAATTCATAGCTTTGCAATTATTATTGTAGACAGCCTTAGTAGCTTCATTCCAAGTAGATCTAACAGTAGTAGGAATTTTATATTCTTATTCTATAGTAGTCCAAATATCAAAACCCATGCTCTCTAAATGAATTTTCATCTTGATTTTCCACTGAGCATAGTTAGTGCCATTGAAAAATGGTGTTCTATTGGTAGCAACACCTACAAGTCTATTATCCATGATAGCCTACTTAAAGCAAAGATTTTAAAGAGATAAAAATTTAGAAATAACAGAAATTTTAAGAACTTTAAAATACAACTAGAATCACATTTAAAAAAGCAGAGTACTTTTGATAATATTTTAGACCCTCTGATACCAAATGTTGGTCGGAGTGGATACTCAAGATGGGGGTGAATTGAGTTCCAATTAAAATTTCTATTTAAAAACTTTGTCTTAAAAACCCCCAAATAAAATACTAAATTTAAAATGTAGTGAATTTATATCAAGTAAAGGTTCTGTTGGGTTCTCAAGGGAATGATTATTTCCCAGTTAATCAAAACATAAGAGTTGATTAACTTTTGAAACTAACTTGCTGATTTGCAACTAATATAAACACTTGCGAGTTTGTTTATCAAAGTGACTTTAAAACAGTTTTGGTTTTAAAGTAATTAGCAGCGGAATAAAAAAATAACTTTGAAAGAAATAGCACAGCAGATATAACTAAGAGGTTCAGTCTCAAGCCAAGACTTAGTCCTCTCAACAATTTATATAAATTTGATCCACACCCTGGATCGAGGTCCACAACAGTTTACAACTGTCCATGTCCAAGACCTCTACCGCTGTTATTCATGGGAAACAAAACAACAGCAACCAACTGTCCAGGTCACACATGACCTCTACCACTCTTACAGTGGGAAATGAAAGATGTAAAGAGTTTTCTGAGGATTTACAGATCCTCCAGTTAAAGTACATGAGATAGTGTGTGTGTTAAATACAGCAGATAACACACACTGCTTGAAAATGTAAAATAATGAATCATAGAGCAGAGATGTAGAGTTTAGAAATGGCTCTAGTGATTGCAGTGAAGCTTTGGACTCCTTGAGTTTGATCAGAAATGGTTCTGAGTCCTCTTCTGGTTTTTGTCTGAAAAGCAGAGTGTCGTCTTCTTGGCATCCAGGTTCAGAGATAGTGAAAAAATGTAGTCGATGAAGTTCTTGAATGTCCTCATGAATGTACAGAACTCTTCTTGAGTAATCTTGAGTGTGTATGAGCTTTCCTCATGCCTTCCACAACTATCTCATCCACTACTCTTTGCACTCTTATGTGTCTCATCCCCCCTTTTCCACCAACAGGGACTTCTTGTATTTATGGCACGAGCTCCAGCAAAAGAAATGATTTCTTTTTTCAAGTACAAGGTACGGTTCCCTGACATCCAACAACCTTCATTAAATAAATGAAAGAGCATTAAAATATACCTAATATGACCGTTGGTTAGATTAAATAAAGATAAAGAAATTCAAATAGTTGTTTATGACTATCGGTGAGTCAAGTGATCGGTAGGTCATCAGGATCAGCATTGGTGGCTACACATCGGTGACACAGATGATCAGCATCGGTGTGTCATGATCGGTGACTCATTTGATCAGCATCGGTGTGTCATGATCGGTGACTCATTTGATCCGCATCGGTGAGATATCTTCGGTGACTCAGATGATCAGCATCGGTGTGTCATTTGATATGGACCGGTGCGACCGTTGTCTTTTGATATGGATTGGTGCGACCGCTGTCTTTTGATATGTGCGACCTTTGTCTTTTGATATGGATCGGTGCGACCATTATCTTTTGATATGGATCGGTGTGACCGTTGTCTTTTGATATGGATCGGTGCGACCGTTGTCTTTTGATATGTGCGACAGTTGTCTTTTGATATGGATCGGTGCGACTATTGTCTTTTGAAATGGATCGGTGCGACCATTGTCTTAACAGAACACAAAGTGTCTGTTTGATCCAGAAGACTTTTAGAATACTTTTAAAGCAATAACAAGCACATATAAAAACATGATCCAACCGATATAAACAGATTCACTAAAAGATTGTGATTATGTATATGAGAAATCCAACCGGATTAAGTAACGATGATTTGTGATTATTAAAACGGCAATCGTGGGAAGAATTCAACAATCTTCGAGAGGGATCGACATTCTTCTATATGGTAGTCAATGGGTGATGTTGTAATTTTGAATCAACATACTACCATGAAGAAGAAGAAAAGGAACATGCCTCAAAATGTTTTTGATTACTTTCCTTTAATTCCTAAATTGTAAGGACTATCCATGTCATCGAAAACTACCGAACACATGAAGTGGAATTATGTAGATAATAATAATGATGGGTTAATGCAACATCCACGAGATTAAAAATAGTGGAAAATTTTGATTAATTACATATATATTTCTTAGATGATCTTATTAATGTTCTATTGGGATTGGTTGATGAAGGATTCAACCCATTTGGGACTTTGTGTACTAGTTATAGCATTTGGCTAGTTGTTTTGATCCCTTACTATCAGTCTCCCTGAATGTGTATGAAAAAAATGTATTTTATCATTTTGATGATTATTCTAGGAAAACAATTCCTAGAAATGATATTGATGTATACTAACAGTATTTAATTGAATAACTACATGAGTTATGGTGAAACGGTGTTGAGACATATGAGGATTCTTCTAAAACAATGTTCAACATTCATGCTGCTTTAATGTGCACCGTTAGTGACTTCCCTAGACTTGGTAATTTATTAGGTTAGAACACTTACACGGGTCTGGATTTTCCTATTTGAAACTTTTAGTTTGAGCCCAAATGGATACCTCACAGTAAAAAATGGTGCTTCTTGTGCCATGGAAGATTTATCGATGCATCTCACAGATTTTGGCTGAAGAGATCAATATTTAACAGTTTCATTGATCGTATACCACCTCTAAAGTTATTAATTAGTTCTGAAATATTGGCACAACATGGAAATGTTGAAACAGAATTTGGGAAGGTTCATCATTTGAATGATAGTGGGAAATGAGTACGAAGTGCATTATCAAGTGAAAGCGGAATGCAATAGTGGAATAAAAAAAGTATATTCTTTAAACTTATGTATTGGGAATTTAATTTATTATAGCATAATATTGGTGTGATGCATATTGAGAAGAATGTAGGTGACAATTTGATCTTCATATTTCTTAATGATCATGTAAAGTTGAAGGATAATCTCATAGTTAGGAAAGACTTACAAGTAATGAACAGAAAATGTGATCTCTAGCCATATGAGTATGAAAAGTATGCTCCGACAATTTTTTCAATGAAGAAAAGGGAAAAAGATATATTCCTTCTAATTTAAAAGCTTGTTAAGGTATCTGATGGGTATTAAAGTAACATATTGAGGTGATTTGACTTAATGAATTGTTGGTTACATGGATTGAAAAGTCATGATTCACATATTTTGTTATATCAGTTACTACCATTGGCATTTTGTACATTATTACCCAATAAAGTTACTGCTGTTGTACTCCAATTCTGCACATTTTTCAGACAACTATGTGAGAAATCTCTACATCCATTTGAGCATGACAACCTTCAGGAGAAATTTTATTAAAACATTGTACAATGAATATTATCTTTCCTCCGTTATTTTTTAATGTCGTGATGCATTTCACTATGCATTTGGTTGAGGAATCTAAATTAGGAGCCCATGTACATTATCGATTGATGTATCCAATTCAGAGGTACTTTATTTATATGTTTTTTACTTAAGTAAACAATTCTTGTCACAAATCATAATTATGTTTTTTTATTTTATTTCACAGAAATCTTGGGCATTTGAAAACATATGTGAGAAATAAAGGTCAACCAGAAGGCTCTATTGTAAAAGGCTATTTGGAAGAAGAGTGTCTTACCTTTTGTTCTAGATACTTGGATGATATTGAGAAAATATTTAATCGATTTGGATGTGTTGACGACACATAAAATAAATCTCAAATACATGGGAAATAAAAAATATATCTTATTATTGGCCGATCAGTTGGGAGGACCTCAAATGTTACACTGATAGAAGTGGAATTATTACAGGCACATAGATATGTGATGTTGAATAGTGAAATTTCAAATCCATTTTTTGAATATTTGAGGAAAAAAACAAAGAGACGAATGGGAGGCTGAACACGAAATGACAAATATGTAATAAAAGCTATTAATAAAGTGCTTGTAGAATGGTTTGCATGACGTGTAAGTTCATAGACACAGAAATAAATATAGATATTAGGTTGACACATATATATTTTAAATCTAATAATGTATATTTTTTATATTATAAATATTGATACGCGAGCTGATTTTTTAGAAGATTTGAAGTTTCTTGCTTGAGTTCTTCTAAAACGAGTTAAACAATTCGATGCTTACAATGTGAATGGGTTTAGATTTCATATAGTTGATCGAGAAGAGGGTTTGAAAACACAGAATAGTGGTATATTTACATTTTCTGAAGTGGGATACAATGGAAAGATGACTAATATTATTGAATTAAACTACAACAAGAATTTGTTAGTTATTTTATTCAAATGTATTTGGGTTGATATTACATAGGTGTTAAAATGGATTCCTTGCAATTTACTTCTGTGAACTTCTCTCACTTGATGGATGTTGGTGATCATGAACTACATGATCCGTATATCTTATCATCCCAAGTGAAAATGGTATATTATGTGAATGATGTTGTAAATGACTGGTGGAGTATAGTTTGTCACATAAAATAAAGATATTTTTATGATATGGGTGATGAAGTGGAAGATTTGACCTCTAACATTGAATCTCATCAACATCAAGAAGTGGAATGATTTGTCCATCATGATATTGAAAATATTAATCTAGCAAGGATGGATGAATTGGATGAAGTAATGGAGCATGAAACTGAAATGATTGAAGGGGAAAATGATTTTATGTATAGTTATGAATTCATTTAGCAACCACTTATTTCATTTTTGTAGTTCTTCATTATCATTGTTATGTATATTTTTTTAGTATAGAGCATCTGTTGTCAATTTTAATTTTTTTATGCATAAATTTTTTGAAATATATGTTATGAACTTAATTTTTTTTATTAAATGATAGGAATTTCAAGGAGGAAGTGTTATATTGGATGGAATCTGACTGTATAGAAGATAGTTGTCCCATTTGATTTATATGGGTTCCCTACGGATGACGTCGCAAGATTACATGGACAGATTATACGCTAACTGGCTGTGGATCTGATTTCCCTTAATATTTCCTATGATTTTTGGAGGTAGATATCCACATTACTGAATTTGTTGATTTATTTATATCATAAGATGACCAAATATTCCCCCTGTGGTATTGAATTGTCTGGTGATGAGTAGGTAAATCACAAAAATTAAAAAAACATTTATCTTAAAACCATTTATTGGTTTTAAGATTAAATATAAATATACAACAGTATTTAATTTTCAATATAATGTTCTAACAGGTGGTAGCTAGAAGCAGAGATGGAGGTGGAGAGTGTGATGAGTTGTGTTCATCATCGGACAATGATTAGTTGAATTTTTGATATGTTGGACAAATATGCCAATGTTCGGTTTGTATATGTATCCTGTCTGGTACAGAGTTTCTGCCAAACATTTTCATTAACTAACATTTTCTTAATTTCTCATATTTACTTTTATGTATTATGATTCCAGTGTTCCAAATACACTAGGAATTTAAGATCCTTATATTGTATTAATGTATATTTATATTTATGAATCATATAATAATGTGTAAAAATTTCACCAAGATTATATGATCCACCAGTGTCATGTTATGAATACAATAGGGAAAAGTTTAGACATGTAGCAATATACGGTTCATAACACACTTGACATCATACCACAAGATAATTATATTTTCATTTTAATAGTTTCATAATTGTATAGAAAACAAACAAAGATCCATTCACCGGTACAACATGATGCATGTATTGGCAACAGGTAGAATGAACAGTTTGTGCACGGTTTCACAGTTTGTTCTCATGAACTATGTGAACACCCTCCATAATAATGGCATGAGAATGGTTGGTACACAGTATGGATAACTGTGTAGAACAATTGTGCACCTCATTAAATAGTCTTGAAATTACAAAAATTCCCCATCATCCTTATTTTTTTCACCCTGTCTTTATTTCTCCTTTGTGTTCTCAAGGGGGATCCCGCCCATTCTCCTCTTATCCTCTCCTATCAAAGGGTTGGATTGATCCCCATTATCTAGTTTTGAATTAAACCTATTTCAAGTGAATTTTATATCGCTCAGTGAGTCTATGAATCTTCCTTCCTTGTTTCTACATTTATCTCCTCTCTAGATGCATTATTTTGGTGCAACTAATTTCAACATATTATTAGGGCATTCATCTGTTTCCAGAATTTATCTCAATATGGATAAAAACATTCCTTGATATTGGTCATATCGGTCATCTATGGTATTTGGTAGGGGTCTATATCATTTCCCTTATAGTATTGATGTTCTTTAAATTGTTTCACTGTGATTTCTGGCGGGACATCCATGCGGCAACTAGTGAATTTGTTTTTTAATTTTTTAAATGTAGTTCATAGGATTAATATTCCTTTTTTTATTAAATTGGAAATGTTAAGGACCATGAAACTCAAATTTAAACCATACATAAGAGTGTAAATCTTCAATGACTTAATACAGTTAGTTTTTATCTAATAAAACCCCCTTTTAAGTGTATTGTTTTCTAAACTATCAAAGTGAAGTTCAAATGAATTGTGGAGGACGTGACAACCCCTATATATGCCTTAATGACTAAACCCTCTTTTAGGTGGTTAGGGACTAATTATTATTGAGGGAACTAGATGTTATCATATGGAATGCATGCTAGCAAGACCTACCACATACCTTTGAATGTATGGTGTTAACTGCCATGGGTAGTCCACATGAACCTATAACTTTCATTCAATTCTCAGAAACCATTAATTATGGAATGGACTAATTAATTAATTAAATTAAATGGTATGAGTTATGTCTTGAAAACTACATGTCCCTTATGACATTATAATTGAAATGGCTTATGGGTGTGAACCTCATTAAATCCACTTGATTTATAAGATGGAATGGCTCTACACATGGTATCATTAGTGTTTAAAACATAAAGAAAATAAATGTATTAGTTTCACCTTGAATGATACTTACATTCCTCTTTACTAAATACTATGAATGGTATCATAGGTTTTTGATTCTCTATAATCCAAGAGTGATACATGTTATATCATGGATGATCACACTATTCATGTTACATATCTTCATATGAGTAACATTGGTTCCCAAGGGAGAACACATGGTTGGGATAGGTGGAAATATTATTACACCATTTAATGAGTGTTACTCATAAAAGTGTGTGGACTTGAAAGTGATTTTTCTTATGAAATTGTTGGTCTCCTTGTATTATTTTTGATGTAGGATGTATGTGCATGTGAAATTAGAATGGTTTTTTTTCAGGGCACTGGTACTGGGGATACATGACCAGAAATTTCTTTTGTAAATCTAGAATTAGCGGTGGTTTAAATCACTAATAATTAAATGGGTCATATTAATTAGCCATAAAAATGCCTATATAATTTGGTATTTTACATTTGGTGGCGGTTAAAATAGTCGCTACATACAATAATTTAGATATGGTTAAAACCACTATTACACGGTTTTTATCTTCTGCTATCCGTTCACTACAATTATCTTGGTTTTAGCAGTGGTTGTCAGGGATAAAATGAAAATTTTATTTATCTAAAGTGTAAACCGCCACAAAAAATTATTTTATTCCAGGAAAATCGCCGCTAAAACAAAAATAAAATGCCACGAAATGAATTCACTACAACGGTTACCAAAAACCGTAGCTAAATTGGAGAAACCTCCATGTATTGTATGAAGACAAAACATTTAGTGGTGGTTTTTTGAAACGACCACATCAGAATATTGTGGCAGTTTAAACCACCTCCATATCCAAAACAAAACTGCATCTATATGGTGATTTTCATGTAGGGTTCTATTCTCTATCTATTTTATTGGTTCCTTATTTTCTAATAAAACTTATAGGTTGATGATATTTATATTACATTAAAATCCTAGGTTTTTTATGATCGTGGTTCACATTTAAACAATGTGTTTTTGGTTTCTTGGTCCCCATTCAAACCAAGGGATTCATTATGTGTAAATTCAATTTGTTCTCATATAGAGGAGACATAGGGGTACCCAATGGTAATATCGAACAAATTCTTTACCCAATTTATCAGGTTTATTTAGTTTCCAATTTTTTATTTCTTAATTAGTTTTTTCAAATTTCTATATTTTATTGTTGAATATACTTTTTATGATCTTTATCACATTCTATTATAACATTATTTTATTTTTTTAGAGGATCAATTTTATTTTTTTTATTTAATTTTTTAAAAGTAAATCCACCCTAGTCTTTTCATTTCTATGGCCCAAAAAATCGAATCAAATAATGTCAATGATTATATTTCCAAATAATATTTTCATAATAATTTTTATACTAGTTTACAAAAATGATTTTAAATATTAACTAAATTTAAATGTTTAATTTGAAAATGGAAATTAATTTTTATATGAATTATCCTTTAATTGATAGTTTAAATTATTAATATTAAAAAAAACATGTCCTTTTCTTATAAGTATTGTAGATCATACATAGATAATGATTATATATTGTTAAACCACTAAAACTATATCTAAATATTTATGGGCTACTCAAGATATTTCATATTATGATATAGATAGTAAATCTATTAATAAGATTAATTTCATTAGATCAAAATACTTTTTATTTAATATCTACTAGAGAAATGGATACTGACATTCAGAAGCAGTAAGAAATCGCACAAAAAGGATCAAATAATATAATGGAAACTTGATTGGATACGTATAATTAAAATTTATTAAGATCCACCATATACAAAAATGAATTTATTACTAACATTATTATTCATTTAACTGAAATTTATAATTGTATAAAATCTCTTAGTGTTTAATTTTACATAGATATTCTCATAAAGAATATATTATGTGTTTTACCAAGCTCATGGGTTCCCAATGTGATAGAAATCCATGAATCCAAATACATAAAAAATATATTCATTGAAAAACTCATTAGATCAGTCATGAAATATGAGATAGCCATGAAATTAAATTTTATTAAAGATTATTTTGATGTCAAATAAATAAATATTATCATTGGATATAATGAAATTAATATGATGATTCTTCTGAAAGTGACATCGATGATGAAGGAGAACCTTAAAAAATTGCCCAACTGATTCATAATCCCATTAATGTAATGAAATCATTACATTATTTGCAAAATATAATCTAATTGATTTTCTAGAAAAGATTTTTATGAATATAATAAAATGGGTCCTATAAGACAAGATTTCCCAATCTAAAAAAAGTGGTTAAAAGAAAAATAAGATGCATAAGAAAATCTAAAACCTGTTAGTCGAAGTGATTTATCTTCACCATGTGATGAAAGTAAAAAAATGAAATAAACCATGTTGATAAATATTTTTAGGTTAATACCCATCATCAAATTTCCTACTCTTCTAAACATTTATCTTTCTTTAAGAAAAATTTAGAATACTTGAAGTATTGTTAATATAAACTCGAAAATGGCTATCACTAAACCGATTCTTTGTATTTTTTTCTCAAAATGAAGTATAATAGTTGATTTATTAAAAAATAATTTTTAAAATGGATAAAAAATTCTTTTAAATGATAATTATGATTTGATTTTGGAATTAAAAAAACAGATGTGGAATTTTTTTCAAAACCAAAATCGTGGATCTCAAAAGATCTCTTTCTAAATTAACACAAAAGGTGAAAAAATATTAATTTATTCCATGGTTCTAAATGTTTTAAAATATATAATAATGGTATTGGTATTTAAAATTATAATGTATCTTCATCAAGAAATACTACTTTCTAATGTTTTTCCTCAAAATAAATTTTATAAATAATATTGTAAATATGATCATATTATATATGAGTGTTATTGAAAAAATAATAGATGTGGAAGGCCTAAATTGATACATATTTCTTCTAATAAATCTGAAAATCTAAGAAAGTTTTGGTATATATATAGTTACTTTACCTTCATAATGGATATAAATTTGTTACCAATCCTAAATATTATGCTATCATTTTTTAACCCTCAATGGCACAAAATTTCAAAAGTTTTTATATCTTATAGGGATCTTTCTTTGACCATAATTGATGTATCATTTGGTATTAATACAGAAAAATGATAATACAACTCAAATAAGGTTGTTTCGAATTGGAAAATCTATAGAGTTGGAATCAATTGATAAATCTATGAAGTATTTTGTTTTTATATTCTTTATGTGTTATATCAAGGGATAGTAGTTTTATTGATCTTAACACTTTATCCTATTTCTTATCCAAGAATTTTCTCAACATTTATCTTATTTTTTAGTGTGTCATATATTTTTTTTTCTAATAGAATGTTTTAAATTATTTTTATCCTTATCATGATATATATAAATTAGGTGCTTTGGGGTACAATTACAATTAACACACACACCATAGACATAGGTCAAAAAGGAAGGTCATAGACCCCCAACCCCCCAAGGATATACCACACATCGTGCCATATTTGTTCAGTACATGGCCTGAAGTACCAGTGGGAATGAGGAACATTACATTGATCAAATGCCCACAAACTGGCATGAAGGCCCATTGCAGTGACATGCCTACATCATACTGCATGTGTCAGCTAGCCGGCATCAGGCATATGTCACCGCATGCCTATAGAAATTCAACCCCACCCAGATTTTATCCTGGGTCTAATGTAGGATTATGGTTAACCTTTATAACTTTGTAAATCCCCCAAATTCCATGAATTATACATGGTTCAAATATCCTTATTTTTATACATTATGTTTTTAGATGTGTTTTTTTTCATGTATTGTTTATGTTTTTTCTTGAGCATGAGATTAATTATTATTAACCAATTTATTATTCAACATAATTATTATACCCCATTATATTTGTAAGAATGATAGTTTTAAAATTCAATTCTTTAATAAGGGGAGTCAAGTAATGTTTAAATACTTTTTTGAAAAATCTACATTATCATATCATATCTCTGAACCTGGTTGGTTAGAATGTTCCCATATCATAATCTCAAAGGGGGAGAGCTTCTTGATATAGATAAAAGATAAATTATTGTTTTCTTTGAATAATGTTTTATCAACAGGAGAAATTGTTTTCAAAGTATCATAACGGGTGAGATATGGTATCCTGATTATTTGGTAACTCCTTTTCTTTTAATTTTTTCTCTCATCCTAGTCATTATTTGTAAATTATATGTTTCTATCTATCAAAAGGGGTATATTTGTGTGCCCCAAAGCATAAAATTTTTAATGAATGAAAGAAACCTAATATGTTTCTAACTCTTTTCATATTGTTTCGAGTGTCGTGTGTGTATTTAATTTGAGTTATGATTGCAGTAAGGCATCTGTCCTAAAGGAGGATTAAAAACATTCTTAAATAGCCAATTTAAAAGTGCATGAAATAGTGTATCGCCTATTGGAAGGTGTAGTGATACTAGCTACATGATGTAGTATTAATGTGTCTCTAGAATACAAGAAGGCCTATTGTCGAGCTAGTAGTGCACCATAGGCCTTCCGATGGGAGCATATAGTGTGCATATTGTTCTAGAATAACTAATGACTATCTGATGGGGATACTAGGTATTTAGTAGAATTGAGACTATTATTCTGGGGACGAATTTTTGGTATTTAGAAAGATTTAGTTTCGGGTTTTTAAATATGTGTAGTGATGTCTTGGACCTTGTAAACCTATCGAGTCTATATATGGTGGCCTTGGGAGGCATGTTCCTTTATATAATTGTAATGTTAATCTATAGAAATTATATATAATAATCAATGGATTTGTAATATCCTGTGATCATTAATTTTTAATCTTAATTGTTATTTTCAAAAGGAGAATCAACATTTTGATCATCTTAACAGATCAAGGAACCAAATCAAGAAGGGTGTTCTCTTCACTGACTTTATCCAAAGCACTAATGATATTCTTATTCTATCTTTTGTTCCATATTCTTCTTCATCCTATTTATAATTTTTTGAAACCCGTTGGCTATCAATTCTTATCCTTCTCTCTCTATATCTTTTTATTTGCATATATTCCGTTAATAAAGTGTGAATTTTTTGCATTATAAAGGGTTTGTACTTTTGAAATTCGTATATTTATCCTCTCCCTCTATTTATTTTAATCTTGGTTATTAGTTCAAACCTAAGGACTGAGGTTCCTACTTTTTAATTAAAAACAAGGTTTTAAGGATTCTAGTTTCCATTAAAACCAAGTGTTTTTTGTTTATTTGTTCCCATTTAGACCAAGGGGTTTATTATAATGAACTTCATGATAATTATCAAGGAGGGGTGATGTAGGAATGATTTTAAGTACTATTTCCGAAAACCATTACCAAATTTATAATTTCAATTTAATTTATGTATTATTATTTCTACATCAATTTCAATTAATTTCCTTATTTTAATTTTTTCTTTTATTTTCTTTGTAATTTATCACAAACATTTATTTCATCATAATATCTATATTAAAAATAATATAATTCATTCAATTTAATTTTTTTAAAAGTTAATTCACCCCCCCCCCTATTTCTATCTCTATGACCCAAAAATCACTCATGGGTCATGAAGTAAAACTTGGGGAACCCAGGTCAAAGATTGACTGGCCTGGCTGCTTGGTTGAAGTGAATTTCAACTCAATGATCCATGAGAATATGAGCTTCCTTTATAGGTGTAATCCCAATACATATAACTATTGGTGAATTAATTATAAATAATAAACTATGAGTTTGTAAACTCCACATATGGGATGCTTATACATATACATAATCCCCAATCATACTCTCTCAATTCCTAAGTAGAATTTTGGGCATCCTTTTTAGTGTATAACCAAATCATAGAATCATAAAATGAGATATAACTAGATCACACTATAATTCAATCTATTTCAGGAATTCCATGTGTAAGAATCAATAAGTTTCTTATGGGGTCACATCCCACATGAGTCCAGTCATCCTTCACTACATAGGCATCAATCGTTAGGAAAAATACTCTCTTGAGAAGCCTCTCACTTATGTGTGGGTCTAATAAAAAATTGCCTTATTAATGATATGATCTTAATAATTAATTACAAAGATATATGCATTATAAAATTCCTAATGCATAATCCCCTGTAAATCATATATTTTAACCCTATTCTTGAAACAAAAATACTTACTACACGAAATTAAACTAAACACAATGGTCATGTTGTATTAACATAAAATGTGGAACACTAGCTACATGGTATATGATTACTATAAATTAGGACACATTGGTTTCTTCCTTGAGGTTCAAACCCAATTTCATCAGCTTTATATAAATATCCCCATGGGTCTATATTCTAGATGATGCCACGTATTAACATCCATATCGAGCTATATTATTTGCAAGTGTGTAAGTCCGTTTATGACGTCTATATTCCCATGTGACCCATCATATTTTTTCTAGATTCCAGAGAAGGTTATATCCTACTTTATGGGATATAACCTTGTGAGACCAATCAACCATATCATTTGGCAATATTGTCGATGAAATATTTCCCCCACCTAGAGGGCCAAATTTCAACTAATTAATAAACAAATCCATTTTATCAGAATATATTCCCACTAAAATTAACTAGAAATCACTACTCATGAATAATCCCCACAACAATTGTTTCAAGGAACCTTTCAACTAGTATTCAATCAGTCACTTTTTAATAACCTTAAAATGAACTAAGATATTCCTTGTCACAAGACCTCATAAGGAATAACATGTGTCAAATATATAGTTTTGTTTTCCCATAACAATAACATATAAGAGGATCTTCATATAGGATTGATCCCAAACCTGGATACACCAGTAACATCTATGGCCCCAAATAAACAATCGAGAACACAAATATGTGAAATTAAACATTAGTACTAAAAAACTATGCATCACTAGTGATAAGAAAAATATGGAGAATCTTTCATACATATATATGGTTCTACCAATGGAAATATTTTGATTTGTATAGAGGTTATCAGTGATCCGAGACCACAAATGCATAATATAAGATCATGTTAAAAAGAGGTGTTTCTATCTATTACTAGAATAATGGTAACCAATCTCAAAATTGAATTTAAAAGGTATTTTTGCATATTACTATAATCTATAAGTTAATAATTAAGTAGTAAAACATTCTCCCTTCAAAAGTTGTGGATGATCTCATCCTTACATCCTATCATCCAGCACGAATTCTAAGGTGTCGTTGGAGAAGTCCTAGTAGCCAATTTTCCTTATAAATAATGATCACACTAACTCAAAATGATATAGTAGAGTAACAATAGTGATTTATATTAGAAACAAAATGGTAAATAAAACTTGAAATCTATATTATAATTAAATAAATGTGTTACAATGAACACCGAGATATTCCTTCCCAACCAAAAAATAATCCCACACAATTGATCCCATTATAGACAGTTGGTATATAAGGTGTAATGTTAAAAACATTAAAATAATTTAATGATCTAGTATTGTTACATTATATTAAAGGAAATTAAATTATATCCTACATAAAAGTCAAATTTTTCAACACCTATCAAATGTTGGTGTCATGCGCTTGCTGATATTCCATGTTATAATAATATATTTACTATGATTATTATAGACATCAGATATTAATGTCAATTCATCCCATAACACATAAAAATATAATTAACATTGTAAACATATAACTTCATCCTCATATACTCTATCCCTTACATAATATGCTTTATAGTCAACATTTGGCCATAAGATTCTCCAACATGGTTATTTTAACCACCAAATTGGACGATTTATATATCAATAGGTGAATAAAAGAAATACATACATTAAATATGAATTTATCCATCAATAAATTTAATATAACCTGAAAAATATTTCATAATTAAACATTACATCTCACAAATAAACAGACTCCCCGAAATAAAATGTTTATTGTCAACGGATATTAGCTACAGAATAACATTTTTACCTAAAAGTGCTTCAATATATCCAGGAAACTTTTCTATGACTTATTTTCATCTATAAATATAATATATAATATCCCCACTACAATTAATTAAGAAAAGATAAAATATATAAAAAATTGTTGAGATCAAATACTCTATAATGAAAAACGTGTATCAATGAGTCACATAAGATTAGATCATAAACCTGTTAGGAAATATAAACATGGTATAGATACCAGATTACATAGATAATATCATTTAGTCATTTAAATTGGTCATAAATAATTGTATCATGGTCATAGATCATAAGATATAAATATAAAAGCAAAATAGTGCCATCAGGAAATCATAACATGTTACATTGAATAATAAGGTGAAATTATATCAATAATCCTGAACCATGGTGATATATAATATGAATATTGAAATTAATTATGAAAAGAAAATCATAACATATGTCATGGTTTTCTACCAATACCATCATAACATTGTGTTTCAGGAATCATTAGAGGTATCTCATTGTATAATGGATCAGACATCACAACATATATACCATAGTGGATTGATTAATATTGTCCATGCAAGATAGTAACCTTATATGATAATAAGGTTTAAAAAATGCGTTGGAGGTATATATAATTTTTTCCCACCCATCATATAATGATAAAAAATAAATATATGTTCCATAAGAAAAACCTAGAAGAATTATAGGATTTATATAAAATTTGGTAGGGATTTGCTTAATAAGTAAACAATAATTGGATCAAAGGATACCTAAATTTAAATCACTAAAATTTTGACAAGAATTGTAGAATTAATTAGGTGATTGAATCAGTATAATGCCATAGATTATGTATACGTGAGATATAGAATATAAAATAAAATAGAAACAAGAAAATAAATTTCATTGTCTTTTTTTTTATATTTTTAAAAATGTAATGTTTCAAATAACATTAAAAATAATTTAAAAAGGGAAGCTAAATGATATTAAAACATTATTAAAACTAAGTGTCTCAATAATGAAAAATAAAATTAAATAAATGTATAATAGAATAATTTTTTAGTAGAAGATACAATTTTGTATGGAAATGGAATGAAATTATTTTTTGGAATTTTTATGGTTTTTAAATATCTTTTATCGATAAAAGAGGTAAAACATTGAATTTTTAATAGAAATTAAAAATTTGAATATATTTATAAAATATACTAAAAATTAAACATTAAAATAAATAAAATAAAATTGTATTGAAAATAATGAATATCGTTAAAAAGGAAATATACAATAAAGTGGTTGTGAATTATTATTAATGATGTCATATTTTTATAAATTGAGAATTCAATTGAAGAAGATGGTATTGATATGAAAAGTTTATTTTATAATATAAAAGTATAAAATAAAATATGATATTGATAAGTGTAATGATACACTGTAATTATAAGTAATAGGTCAAAGAACAATGTTTGGGACTGAAGGAAAGAATATTTAGTTGAGAAAAATCCATACCTATGATTCCCACTTGGTTGAACACACTATATACTAATTTATAATAAATCTAGGTTTATTATTATTATACTAAAAATCATTATTTATATTTATTTTACTTAATACCAATCATTTCTTATTTCTTATTTCTCATTTTTTAATTATTCATTTATCAAATTAATTTTTATGTGTTAATTGTTTTGTTTATTCTATGCTTTCCTTTGTATATATATTTTATCAATTGTCATTTATAATGTGTTAATAAACTCTTTAATTTTATTTAATATTGTATATAGTTATATTAAAATGTTTCATTATTCTATAAATATTTCATGGATTTTTATGGCTATGACCAATGCTGAATGACTAGAAATTATTTTCCTTGATGAATATTGAATTAATAAACAATATTTAATTTGTTGATTAACATAATTTTGAATATTAACATTATAGAGAAATGAAAATTTATTAAATTAATTATCATTACAATATATAACAAATTTTTTAAATTTTTTAATCACGTGTGATGGAAGTGTTATAACATCGTTCATGGAGGAAGTAAAACCAACACAAACAAGAATGTGTTTTAATGAATGAATGAGTAATAAAATTTTATTGAATTATTAAAATATGAATTAAATAGAAGATTAATTATTTAAATTACCATTTTTACATTAAATTTAATTAAAGAATACATGGATAAGAATATAATAAAATTTATTAAGGAAAAGATAACACTTATGTTGACTGGTCTAATATTTTTTTAGAGAACCTATTAGAATAAAATTATCACAAACTCATTCATGTGACCAAGAGCTACCCAATTTGGGAGAGGATAAATAGAGAGATAATTTTGATAGGTAATGAAGAGGAAAAAAAGGAATTTTGTTCATTGATATTAGAGTTAGGATTTGGGTAGCTATAGGAGTGGTGAGTGGAATCACATGGGTTTAATTTTTTTAATATTGTGAAATTCCATTATCTCAAGTGCTTCACTACCCACATAGTTCCCCTTTACCACCCATAAGGATCAATTATAATTTTTAGTATATAAATTATTCTAATAATACTAACAAGGTAAAACAAGTGTTATTACATATGTATGATTTCATATATAACGCTTGTTATTTTGTTTCACTATTTATTACCATATTTTAATATTTTTAGAAAAATTATGAACTTTTATTCCTAAACTACTTTAGACTTCATGATTCCAAATATTTCATCCATTTTTCAAATTAATCATTCAATTATGATTATAAATAAATACTTTTAAAAATATTTTTATTTTGATAAACATCATTCAAAACTAATACCTTTAAACTTCAATGGTAATATTATTTATTGAATGACTACATTATAAAAATATGATATAAATTTTTTGAAAACTATCCATTAAATTTTATAATTTATATTATCAATTAAAAATAATTAATACTTAAAAAAATATTATTTTAGAGGAAAATTTTTAAAATAACCTTTTAAAAGGGACTTATAGAGTGTCAAAATAAGAATTTAGAATATTTCATTGGATTAACAATTCGGTTTAAAATTATTTCAACATGAAATGAACAATTATAAAAAATATGAAATCATTGATAAAATATTAATTTTTTTTAAATATATTATTTGAAAATTAATTTTATAATATTATTAACATAAAATGTCATATGAAATTAAAACTCATAACATTAGTTTCTATGATAAAATGTTTCAAATATATCATTTGAAAAAATGAATACATTACTACTGTAAATTTTATATTCAAATCAAAAAATTATTAAATTTATTATATTAAAATGAAAATTAGAAATTAGTTTAATTCAGTTTTCAAATTGAATTGTATGTGTAAAAAATCATGAATTTAGTATATGATATTTTATATAACCATTTTGATAAAAAAAATATTCAAAATTAAGTTTGGATACATTAGTGTGTAAAACTTCTTTATTACTCAATTAAATATTAATAAATAATGAATTATTAATTTTATAAAAGAATTTAAAAAAATATATAATGCCATGTTTTCAGGAGGAGAGATAAAAAAACTAATTTAATAATATTTTATAAAATTTATGTATTGGTTTCTCGATTAATAATTATGTATATAAATAATAATTTGATATAATTAAAAATTAATTAATACTTAATATAAATTCATTTTGTATTTATATTTTTAATTTAATGGAGAAATATTATAAAAATATTTATTCAAAATTAGGGATGCCCCACCCTCGTTAGAAATATTTCATCAACAAATTTTGAATTTTATCTATTCCAATAATAAATAAGGTTTTCATAAAATTGGGTTTTATTATATTGAGAAGTCAATCTATGTATCATACCTAAGAGTATAGAACTTCTGATTTCCCTCATAATGGAAACTTTTGATATACTTATTTATCTAAACAAATTTTACAATAATTAATGTTTAATATATGATACATATTGTGCTTGTGAATAAGTTTCTTGGAGCATAAATTTCACTGATTCTATCTCATAATCCTATTTAAAAACCAATCACAAATGAAAAAATTGATATTTTGATTCATGATAATATATAAAAAATCATATTGAATCATCATATAAACATGAAAATTATAATTAAGATCATATTTCTTATAATTCCATCATTTCAACATATGATATCTTATGTTCAACTTAAGTTTCATTGATTTTTATTCTCTTATACTTATGGACACAAATGAAAAAATAACTCGTCCTCACTCAGATAAAAAATATCATAACCATGCTAAAATTTCATATATCTTAGATACTTTTTCAAAATTAATCATTATTCCTCATAAATAAACACTCTCCAAAAATACAAATGTTTATCGTCATTGGATATAAGATACATTACCATTTTATTACAAAATAGTTCATCAAAATATTCCCAAAAATTCTTGGCAAATGATTTCCAACTAGAAATATCAGAAAAAATATTTCTCTTCATTAAGTTGGAAAAAGTGAAACATATTGAAAAGGTGGTAATCTCAAATTCTCATCATGAGAAAATTTGTATTAATGATTCATGTAGGATTACATAATAAACATGCGGAAAAAATTAACATGAGAGAAGTACATTATTATGTGGATAAGATCATGGAATCATCTAAAGTGATCATAAATCAGGATATCAATCTTATAGATCATAGCACATTAACATTGTCCCATAAATGAATCATAATGATTTAATGGTATGTAAAATTTCATAAGAATGTGGAATCATAAGAATAATTATGATCCATGGTGGTATTATGATATAATTTAGTGAAAACTATAATCAACTAAACCTTATTAACCCATATTTGATGGTCACATTATTAAATTGGCACTATATACAAGAGATAAAGTCCCAAAAAACATAGTTATTTAATTTTTTTAAATATTTGCATAGTAAAATTTTACATTAACCTTAAAAACATAAAATAACATAGTAGTTTGTATGTTAACTTCATTATTTCATCTAGAATATACCTATATAAAAATCATAATACAATTCAATGAATCCAAGGGAAGAGAATCATATGTAGGGATGATCTTGGATGATTAGTAAGGGTATGTATATAGTGGAACCTAAATAATACATGATTATTATGGAATTAAGAAATGATAATCAAATAATTCCATATATACAATGACATAATAAAATAACTTATCCATTAATATAAAATATTATCATATAATCACATGGTCATCATTAACTGGGTTCATAAAATTAAGATGCATAATTTTAAAAATATGAAACACACTATTGAGGCCTCGTGTGAAGGAAAATATACCATCAATCCCTCATGCAAAGACATCTTATATAAATTGGTATGGCCTCAGACAAATACCCAAGGCAGTATTTGTCATCATACATACCAATTCGTCAAAGGGATATAGAGGGCCATACTATTCACTAACTAGGTCCATTGAATTACTAATTTGAAAAGGGAAAAATATAATAAACAAGAATATTTTTATTGAAAATAGAATATAATATGTCAATAATTTCCCTAATCAATAAACATAAACATAATCCATACAGAGTAATATGGCGAATGGTATCAAAATAGAGCATCCCTATTTAAACTGATCATAAATCCTATGATGAAATTATATGTATAGTATCATTACAATGGATTAAATGTATATAATTTGTAAAATATGGATTTTTTTATTTTTGAATATAATTACAATAAAAATATCATTAATACATTATTAATAAAAACAACCTTTTAACATTGGATATCATTTTTTAAAACATCAAAAACATAAAGGATCAAATTTCCTAAAAATATCTTGTAATCTAGTAAATAAAAATCCAAATAGAATATAATTCATTATGGTTAAAAAAATCCTTTCATGCAATATAAATTGAAAAAAATATTCCATTCACACTTTTTTATGAATATTCAAAAAATGCATTTTTCGAAATGCGAAAGGAAGATTCCATTTAAACCATTTATTAAAATGTAAAACATGGGTTAAAATAAAAAATAAAAAATCATTGGAGATTACTAAAAAAATTAAAAAAAATTTATAAAATAGGGACATCTAATATAAATATTCCCTATGGAATGCTTAAACATAAACAATGTCGAATAATGATGGGATTGTGAAATAAACCATTACCTCATGTGTGGTTTCCTTTGTACATGTTCAAAAATATTATATAATAAATATATATTTAGTATAAATATCATAAATTACCATAATAATATATATCATACTCAAATATTATTTACTTATAATATTTTATCATTCGTTTATTAAGAATTCTTTTTTAAATCACTGTACCCGGTGATAATTACCTTATTATTCATGTATGTTTTGTCTTGGAAGTTTCGATCCCTATATTATAATTATTGTTCAATCATATAATATTTTTAATAATTATATAAAAATAATATATATATTCATTATATATATATAGTAATCCATAAAATATACATATCAGAAAATGAAATATATTATTCATGGAGACAATAGTTCGTTTGTACACATGAAAACTGTTTTCATTCTCCTAGAAATATAAATAAAGATAGTTAAATTATAAGTATCATTTAAATAATAATAATAATATAATATTAATCATATATATTCATCCTATCAATCTTTATTACCATCCTTATAAAATATAAATGAAAAAAAGAATCAAATCAATTCGTGGAGGTGGCAGTCAACACTTATTCCTAGGCGATATTATAATTTCCCAATGGATTGTAAGGTAATAAGGTAGATATAATATTAAAATTAAAGAGTTATATTTATATCATAATTATCATATAAAAACATTAAACCCAATATATTTCTAGTCCAAAAATGTAGTGATAAAAAATTTGTATTGCAACGTAGAGATGGTAAGCCATACATACACGCAAGTGATACTTTCACATCAAATTTTATATGAAATAGATTGGATAATAGTGGTTTAAAGATAATGATAACAATTAATTTTATTTAATATATATAATATTCTATTTAATGATAAATACAATGTTTTTTAAGTGGTAAAAGAATAAATAAATTGAAAGATGTTAGGTAAGATGGTTACCACTTCTTTGGGAGATCTCATTTAGATCCTTCTATAAGGAACATGTGATTTGAATATTGAGGATTCCATCACCTAAAAACATATATAAGGATGTTTATTAGAGTAATGTGTTGATATTTGTTGATATATATTTCTCAATGTGTTGTAAATAAGTGAAGGAAGAGGATCACATTTATAATTGAGTTGAGGGGCACTTTTGGAATTTCTTATAAATATAAATTATAATAAATTAATTATCAAGAATAATGTGTCTAAATGGATATATATTAGAAAATAATGTAGGATATGGTTTTAATCTCATCAACGAATAATACTTGTAAAATATTATGAGTTATTTTAGAACAAACCTCAAATTTATACAATTTAAAATTTAACCGTGATAATGTATTTTTAATTTATAAAGGGTAATAATTATACATATAATGTAACTATTGAAACATAAATTTAAATAGGATTAAATATTTTAAAATATATTATCCAAATTTTCCACTTTCAATATTTTTAATTTTTTAAAATAATTTTGTGAAGTTTATTTTTGATAAAATATCATTAATGTAAATTTTAACACTAGTTGATTTATTTTGGAATTAAATATATCATGAAAAATGGTGAATTTTTATAAAATACTTTATTAGTTCCATAAAATTTAATATTTTTTTATAAAATTCAAGTAACACCTTACTTGTTTCACATTATATAATTTTTAGTATTTATAATTCATTTATTATATTTTTCTAGTAATAAAATAAATATTGTGTTGGTGTTGTGAAAGAATTTAAGGTATTTATTTAATACCTAAACATATTAAATAATTTATATAATGAAAATAATTTTATATTGATCCAAATATGAATTTATATTCATTAAATATATACTTTAACTCAAATATATGTCCTGAAAACATATTAAATATGTTATTTTGACTTTTATGGAATTGTGCAAGCATTGCATGAGAATTTGGATAATTCACAAGTTATATAACTAAATCATTTGTTTATAACACTTAAGATAAAAATTAAAAATTAATAATTAATATCCATGTCGATCATGGACTTTTACCATCTCAATTATTATGTTTTGGATAGAAATTTTTACATTTCTAGTGTTGTGCAGGCTCTGCGTCGACATTGAAAATTATTTTTAAATTTGTTATGTAATAAATTTTAATTTATATGTTTTGATTTATTTTTTATTATATTTCTTTTATTTTATTATATTTTATTTTTTTACAAGTTTCATAAATTTTTATATTATTTTTATGTCTTGGAGATATCATATAATATATCATATTTTATAAAAATTGTATTATTTTTTATTAGTAAATAAAATATTTAATTCTTTATAGAAATTTAAAAATAGTAATCCTATGATAAATCTTACTTATAGAATCCCTAAATAAATTTCATTTAATGAAATTAATTTACTATATGATATTGAATTTAATTTTAATATAAATTTCAAAAATGAAATAAAAATCTAGTAATTTAAAAAATATCCTTATTAAGTAACATATTATAGAAATATTTTTTCTTTAAAAACATTTCAATAAAAACTAATAATTTTTAAATTTATTACAAGAATCGTTTTTTAACAGAATTAAATATTTTTCTTTATTAACAAGAAAATTGATCATTTCAGAGAAATCCAAAAATTTTACCTTAAAGTAATTTTAAAATAATGATTTAAAAAATTGTTTTATTTTTATTTAAACAAATTCATAAAAGTTTGATAAATTCATTATAATATTTTCTCAAAAAATCAATAAATTCTTTTTTGAAGAAAAATTATTTTTGAAGCATAAAATAACTTTACTGAAAACTGAGTACATATTTACTAAGAATTAATCAATTATATTTTATTTAGTAGTTCATTTATATATATTTTATAAATATGTTACTATTATTCATACACGAAAATTTAATGGCTTGATTATGATTTTTGCCTTTAAAGAATAGTATTTCATGAATCATTTAATCTTAGTGTTCTTTTTCATATATGTTATTGACCATAGAGTTCATTTGAATTCTCAAGGTGTTATATTCACCCCTAATTAAATTTCACCCATGCGATTAGCATTTTTTTGGTAAAAAGGGTTTTGAAATTTAAAAATACCATTGAGTATGTCCCATACCATCAAAAGGGTTCATAAAACTTCTTCTTATAAATAGGGAAAGGGAAATGATAAGTTTATCCCAAAACAATGTTTTTGAATAGGAAAACATTAGCGGGAAGTGAAAAAAATTGATATGGAAGTGAAAACAACCACCTGATAAATAATAAAGAGTGATAAAGAAAATGTTCATGGAAATTTTAAATATCCAAAAAAAATCCATGATCATTTAAAAGATCATTGATTTAATAGTAAGAAAAGAAAACTGATAAAATTTTTATTTCAAGGTCATTTTCCTAAAGTCGAGGGATTATTTTACTTTCTAGATAAAATAAATAGATAAAGTTAACTTACTCAATTTATTTCCATGTCATAACTATAATCTCATCATTTGGTTTTGTATCTATCTATTTTCACTTTTTCACTTAGTCAGGGAAATGGAAATTTGAGATGAATTTTTCATGCCAGATGAAAATTTAATGAATAATAAGATCCATAAGTCTTTCCTTCAGCCTAAAACAATTTACAAAAACCTCAATTGTTACCATATGTTATCCAATATGATAAATAATAGTTAACTTGAAACAATAATATCCAAATTTCAACTCAATACAATCCTTATGTAATTAACCTTAAAGATCCTCCAAAATATGTCTAAAAATATTCAAAAACCCCAAAATTTAGGAATAAGGTCAATAAACATCGATGATCCACTAACTATTAATCACCCATAATGTGACTCTTAATGTCACATGTAAATACCTTGATCATGTGTCTTAACTTGAATAACCATAAAAACATAAGGAAAACATGAATGCTTCCAAGAAATAACTCTCTCCTTATTTCATAATTTAAATATCATATTATTGAATATAATCCCAATATGAAATAAAATAACTCATGAATTATTGTATCATCATACGAATAATCATTTTTAAGGCCATTAATACTATCCCATTTCCTTATTCAATATCAATGTTCTCTTTATCCCTACTAAACATCACTAACTCATCATCACAAACATATTAAGGGTTATATTTTCGTTTCGTCATGTATTCTCAAAAAATAACAACATACCACTAACCAATTTTCCCAGTTATCGATATCATTCATCACATGCTTTAAAATTCATAATGAAACACTATTGTAATAAAATCCTAATAAATTTTACGATTCTTATAATGAGAATATCAATAACAAAAATAATTCCCCATCATAATTATTAAATCTAAATACACAAGAACATGAATTATTCCACTTCAAAAATAGTAACATTATAAGCATGACATTGATCCTTCAGTTTATTCTGATATATATTCATTTGATTATTGGGTAATTAGTTTGCGTATTATCCAACCACTTTATAGTTGAATGATTTCATACTAGAAGCTTCTTGGTTACCTTTTTAATCATGAACTTGGTTCCCATTCTCTCCAAACTTGTAGTAAAATACCATTACATTCGATCAATTACTAGGGTTTTTATCTTCATAATTATCTCATGTTGGAAGAACATTATTTATATTCTATTCTTTATACATTTTTCATCAACCTTCCAATTCTAATCTTGATTCCCATTGAGGCCATAAGTCTTAGAGAATTATTTCTCTCTCTTGATATCACATTATAATATATCATCATTTCATTATAATATTTTTGTATATTAGTACCCTTATATGGATTTTGTAAATTCAATAAAATAAACTACCAACCTTACTCTTTGTATTATGTTTGTATTCAGCATCATAACATTATATCATTGTAATGTTGGATTAAAACAAAGAAACATTTTCATATCCTTTTTTTCCTTGGTATTTGTAATTTTCTCTCCATATACTCTTATAGTTCACAAGGAAACTATTTTTCTGAGAAATGTTTTTTTAAAAATAATTTCATTTCATGATCATTATTTCCTCTCTATCTTTAGTATTTGGAGTTGTTGACCACTATTTGTTTACACCCCTTAAGAGTTGGTAAACTTCCATAACAACTATATCCCTTTCAGTACTTCCCTTGTGAAAAATATATTTTTCATTGAACTTATTCATTTTTTAGCTACAATTTTATTTTTAGTTCTATTTAATTATCGATATTGATGATTCATGAAGTGGTCTAAAATTGTTACACCATTTTTTATATCAGTAGGTTCTCCACAAGAAAAAGGCATTTTCTCATAACCTGAGTCAGTTACCCCAATATAGTTATAATATTTTCAGTTCTATAAATAGATACAGATATAGATTCATGATTTTTACCAATAAATAAATCCCTTCATATATTACATGCATTGATATGGGTTTCATTCCTTCTTATAGGTTCAAGTTTCTATCACTTTTCTTGGGGCCATAGATCCATGCTTCTTCCTAGTGGTGACACATTGTTTTTTATTAAATTTCATTCATTATTTCCAAAGAAGTGAAACTTTCAGTACATTCATTGGTGATATATTCTACTTGATCGAAATGGGTTAATGTGGTGTTAGATTCTCCTTCTATGGATTCCCCCTTGGAGCTCCTTTCCTAGTTTGGGACTCACTTTAATATTAATCCATGTATTTGGAACTCATTCACATGACATATCTCTATGGAATCCAATTAATTATAATGCTTCAATCACAATAGGGCATCAAACTTTTGTTAGGAGACTAGTTGGGTTGGGAAAATCTGGGCATGTATGGAAATTTTGTACATTTGGCACCTATTAATATTACTCTTTTAGAGGGAATCTCATAGGAGGCATCTTCGGTGTGGACCCCAAGGCATGTTGCGTTGATCATGAGGTAGTTAACTATAGGGGTGTAATTCTTCCAAGGATTTTTACCTTAGACATCCCATGTTTATGGAATGGTGTAGGTATTATGGACTAGCTCAGAAATTATACATCATATGGAGAGAGATCAGAATGTCTTGTTGAGGTGGACTAAAATGATATCAAACCTGAGTTTACCATTGATTAGAATTCCTTGTTGAGGAGGATCATGGAGGTGCATCCCTAGGAGGGAATAATTCACACCATTATTTTCTATTGATTAGAATATCTTATTGATGTGGATCATGGAGTTTCATCCCTAAGAGGGAAGATGTCACACCTAGTTTTTTGGGTCATATCAACTTATTGAGGAAGATCCCAGAGATGCATCCATGGAGGGAAGATGTCACACCCAGGTTGATGGATCAAAATTCCCTGTTGAGGTGGATCCAAATGGTGAGTATCTTAGAGTAAATATGTCAAACTATATTTTCCATTCATTATAACTCTCTATTTAGGTGGATTTTTTTACCTGAGGTGACACGTTTTGGGGGAATGCGCAAATGGACTAACAGTGGACAATATTTTGTCTGTCATTATAGAGACATTCTTGTCACCATTTTTGTTTCGTCCTGATCTACATCATTATCCTTTGGGGGAATTGGATTTCCCCCGTGGGGACTGTTCAACTTATCCCTTTTCCCTTATGAATGAGGTTCTATAGTCGAATAGTCCCAACAGGCGATTTCAGGGGGTTAAGTATTTGTGCAATAGGTCCTCCTAGTATATGATTTCCTCATATGGTCTCTAACAGGTTTATTCGTGGAGCCAGAAACACCTGACAACCCTGGTATCCATGATTTATGGACCTACATTACAATGGAAGATGCATGTTGGATGAAGATTTGGCCAATGACACTTAAGGGCACAGTTGGTCGAGAGGATGGGAGGTTGTGCTCATCACGCACTTTGAGGGGGATTATTACCTATTTTGGACTCCCTTATATATTTAAGACATGTTAATATGTACTTGAATCCTTATTTTATTCCTTAAAATAGTATCCATGGGCTACCCCTGAGTTGTAGGATCATCATGGATATACATGGATTTGATGCTAGGTAGGTAATGCTGACTTAAGCCATGCAATGAGGCACTCTGGGGTTTATCGTCATCCAGGGGAGACAAAAAGTGATTTAATATTGGGGTCAAGACCATAATTCGGTCTTCCTACATACCCTAGGGGGGGGGGTATTGGAGCCCACATAGTTTGTTTATTAGGACTTACACCTAGGAGTAATCCCTTTTGAATTTGGGGGAACATTTTATCGGGACTGACTTCTTAGGATAACGTCCCTTGAGCTTAGGCATTGGAAAGGTGTCCTATGTATCCCAATTATGGTGGGAATCACAGTTCTCATTGTTCATTAATCATGGGTATTAAATCTTGGAGGAGGCCCAGTTTTCAGGGGAATAATTAGGTGAACCTTTTGGAAGGGCACCCCTTTGAGCTCAGGCCATCAAGCAGGCATCCTATGTATCCTGGGTGGAATAGGAATTAGATTTCTTGTAGTTTTTTTAGCTTGGTAGAATTATGTATCATCAAAAACCCCTAACCCCATTTGAGTCATTGTTGGTGTGAGAAACTAGAGGATGTGAAAGATATAACGACACATATTCTCTTGCCCACTACAGGAATGTAGGATGATGTCGGTGGAAGAGGTTGTGCCTACGAGCCCAACGGGAGAAGGAAATGGGAGATTTAGGCATGCAAACCTCACCCGTGTTGATATACAGGATATTCATATCTTGGTGATCTATCCAGACACATCTCGAGGTGAGTCAAAGAGGGTGATGAGTGATACCTATCGGAAAATTCTAGGGGTTTACCTCTAGAGGAGTTCCCTTTTGGGTTATAGTAAAGGGTAATAGCATCATCCTTGGTCAAAGGGTAAAGAAATAGTGACATTTTTTCTCACCGCTAGAACACATTGAAGGGAAAGTCCAGTGGTAACCCCTAAATCCGAGAACAGGGAGTTTCACATTGGCATCCCGAAGTTAGTTCTCATGTCACCATAGGAATGTAGACATGGAAACATTCTGGGGGCCAAACCGTTATGGGGACAACCTTTGACACTCCTCTCACCTTAGCTATGTATATTCAGAAAGGAACGTTGGTGTGCCCACTGATCTGTTCATATGAGTCTGGTGGATTTGGAGGAGGATTTGGCTTGATGTTGATGAACTGGTTCATAGAGGAGTCATGGTGGGTTGGACAGTGATGGAGGAGTATGATTAGATCCAGAGTGAAGGACACCTAAAGACACCTCATTCAGCGTATTTTTTTATCATACAGAATGGGGGTAGCCCCGCATAGCATAATGCTATGCGAGTAGAGGGGTAGTCTACATACCGAATAAGTATGTGGATGTGGGTATGGACCACCGTGTACCAAAGTTGTATGTGGTCCTAGATGTTGTTCATCAAGCTACCCCATGTTCCATTCGCATACTAATGTAGTACAAGGTGAAGTGTTTGATATGCATAGTGATACACTCTGCAGAACGCTAAATTCAAGAAGGGCCCTAGAGAATCTGGTTCATGTGGAATTCATCTTTGAGGGATTAATGGTTCATGATGGAACCAATTATGTTCACATTTTTCTAATTATTATTAAGTTCCTTCTTTTTATGGTTCAAGTCTGGTTATACCTGGGGAAGAGTGGTTTTTGGTTCTCACTTCATTGATGATTCAAAACCAAATTCGTAATCTTCTCTATATCTGAATTATCTCTTCATACTCAGGGGTCTCCATCATACTCTCTTCCAACCGTTTTCACACTCTTCATCAATTCCACTTGTGCTCCTTTTATTGATCACTTGGGAAATCAAATATATGGGCATGTGGTGCCATTTTCGGAAGCCCGTGAAGATATATATCAATCCATGGAAGACTGTGTCAACCTAAGTTTACAGAGGATGTGGTTTGTGAGATGTGGTTTGCGGAACCCTACCATCTTTCATCTTTTAAGAACTTCTTAGTTTGTGGGATGGTATTCGGATGGAATTTCTACGCACAATTTCACCAACGAAACGGTTTGCAGCGTCCTAGGTTTTTTATCCATCGCGTTACGAGTCAGTGCCTTATGGGTCCTTCCACATACCAATGGTTTTCAGTTCATGTGCCCCATTAATCTTTCATGGTGATAGTACGTGGTATTGTAAAAACTCTTTCACAATTTGATCTCATCAAGTTTCCTCTCAGATTAACAATCTAATTTTCATCCATTTTCCTTGATGGACCTGTAGGAATATTTTCTTCCCTCTAAAAATTACTTGTGAAAGTATTTACTTCCACTTGAGATTTTTTTAGAACCCTAAAAATGCACCCCATAAAAATGGGATCCAATCGGAATCAAGTGGAAGATATTTTGATATAGAAGTGGTTCTGAATAGAATTGGTTTGTTTTATAATAGGTAGGCCCGATAGGGGGGTCATGCCTATTAATTGGGGATTATGTAATTTGTCATTTACTATTTCTCATGGAGAAAATCACTCATAACCTCTCCTTGGATTAATTTGATTCTGCATACTGAATCCATTGTGAAATCCATATTCACAAACCACTTCATAGGTTCCGTGATCCGTACTCTTCACGATTGCTTCTTCCTGTGAACCGAATTTTTCTTCCGCGGACTGCACTATGGAATTTAAAACTTATGTCTGAAGCTCTGCAAAGCATAACACTACGTTATTTATATATTCCAAACATGGACCATTAAACCTATGAACTAAACTTTTAACATTATTAAACTGAATATAAAACTTAAATTGGCAAACATTGAACATCTGCATAATGAGTCCTTGGTTCGCGGTTTCTTCATTCCATGAACTACTTAGTGTGCTATCCAATGCTCTATGTGCTAGTTCCTCATGGGCCTTCTGCATACCAAGGTCATTGATAGTCTATGGCTTCCTTGGGTCAATGAAGTACTCAAGAAATGAATTATTCATACCATTTCTAGGAACAGTACGCAGAGCCCCATGAAGACCCTCATTTTTATGTCACCTGGACATTTTAGTGCCTCTTATCCAACAATTTTCTCATTGGACTCACTTTTTTGGGCATTTTGGATATTTTTGTTTAGACTTCAATGGCTCTTCTACAGACTACGATTGATGTTATTGTTCCTAGTGAATCAACCGCTACTACCCATCTTTCGACTGCTGATGAATGATTGAAGAACATGGCGGACTCGGTTGATGAAAAAATTCTCATTTCTCCACTTTGTAAATATTTGAAGAATCTACTTATGATGAGTCAAAGGGAGTATCTGGATTCAGATGGGCTTCCAACTTATTGGTTTGGTCTACTTTCTGACATGTCTATTCCAGCACCAAATCAGGCTTATTAGCCTACTTCCTGTATAACTAACACCTCCATCCCAAATACCCAGATCACTTCTGTAGGATTATACTTCTAGAGAGACATTATTGATGGTTCCCTGCTAAACTACGCACCTAAAACCTTAGGGGAGTTAAAAGGTAACCCAGACAATACATACCATTGTTATCAAGTCAATATGTGGAAGGCCACTATGAGTAAACAACATGGTTGGTCATCTAAGAAGGACCTTCTCTCTGGAGGCTCATTTAGTTTGGACTCGGGGTGGACTTTCTAGATTCTCTTGAGTTTTGAAGAGTTTTGGACTGATATGCGGGCTGTGGGGCAATACAAGGCTACATATATATCTTATACATACACTCATCGACCCAACTCCCTTATTTCACAACTCCTGAGTAGTTGGAGCCCATACATAATACCATTCATTTATCCCACGGGGAAGTCTGCCTTAGCCTATGGGACATCTGGATAATTTAAGGAGTCTCTATTTTTGGGGACATGTATGATTAATTCCTACCTATTTACTTGGCATGTTAAAATGGGGAGAGGACTCCTCCTTTGTCTAAGAAACTCATTGTTCAGCATAAGGCACTTTTGAATGAAATAAATCCCTATTCAAAGAAATGCATTCCTTTCATTGAGTGGTTTGGTGTCTTTGTTGGGAAAATGGTCTATATCCCCACCCATGCAGACCTAGGGCCTACCCAACTAAGGAAACCCAAAGTCGAGAAGGTACCTATTGAACCACCTTGGAACAGGGGAAATTTCATGAATGAGGATGCGAGGTCGTACATAATTTTGACTAATTGTATCAACTAGCGGCCTCTTTGGACATGTTTTTTAGTGGATGGATCTTAGCAGTATGGGACTCTAGTGGTGTGAGCATCTCAACTTTCATCATGGCTACTCAGATAGGCACTGGTAGAGGTATTAATCTAGTTATTCCAGTGATGGCTAAGATTTATCACTTTTTGGGCCGGATTGGAAAAGTGATACCACCTTAACGGATTATTGGGCCCCTACAAATCCTTTGGTGATGGATAAGAGCTCACTTGTGAGGTTATTACTTTATCAATTCGAATATGATTCCCCATTCCAACCTCTAACTGTACATTCAGAGCACTGGTGGGGTTATGTTGATGGCTTGGTCTACGCATGATAAACAAGGGGAGTAGACAGAAAACAATGACAAAGACATAATAGCTCAAATAAATATCCATGAACATTTTTCTTATCATCTTAATGATTTCCCTACTGGAACTACTGTGAATAATTAATCAGACGACATTTTCCACTGAGGAAACCTTTTTTCATTGAGAGAAGGCATCTTGGTTTCCTGTATTAGAGGGAATATTTTCTATGATGGATATGAACATTGCATATTCATTCATTAATTTAATTGTTTCTAGAATTTGTGTCCTCCCACTCTCAATAGTGCATTTCAAGAGAAACAAATCATGATAGCACGAAATTTTTGGCTGATGTTTACCCGAGAGGACACCCAATACCGTGTCAGACTTCCGGATTACGGGGATTCTGCACTCTTCCTCACTAGAATCTATATTGAGGCCTAGGATAAATCATATCTAGATAGACAATTATATAATCTGGTTCCTATCGTAACAATTTCCAAGGCATCTGAGGTCAAGGGGAATGATAAGCAAAAGGAAGTTTTCTGGCACTCTCGGCCAGGAAACGTTCTTCGAAAGCCAATCAGCTCTCCCCCAAGGAAGGCTGTGAAAGACTGGGTTGTGACTTAATGGATGGTCGAATGAGCTGTTGAATCTTCTACTGGGAGTCAACCATCCATCCCACATGAGGCTTATTTCCCAATGTCTTGGAGGCAATGTGACATTTTGAGAGTCCTTCAATCCACTCTTGACAAGTCCCCTCTTGCCTTATGGTAGTTCCTCTAGGATGGGGAAATTTACCTTACCAGAATTGGTTATGTGTTATCCCCTTGTGACATCTCTGTTGATCAAGATTGTGATAATGTTGGTCTTTACCTTGAGTACATCAAGACCCTACTCCATTTCTGGAGTGGTTGCTGCAAATACGCACATTAGGTACTTTCCATGCTATGACCAAAAATTGATGACGAGGACGATGATGTTGCATGATCTCTTATTGTGGATGAAAAGGGAGAGGCTTATTATCTGTTACCAATGTCCTATAAGTGTTAGACTACTGGGGTTCTCATACAGCATAAATGCACAAGAATCATTTACGGCTGATGAGACCCTCTCCGCTCCCCTCGTGTTAATCTTTCAGCACTGGTTATCCCAGTCATAGCTGCATTTCCAAACGCATAGAGAGTCTGGGATGAACTGAAGGAAAATGGTAATGATGATGATATTTTAATACTAATTCAAGGAGTATGCTTTGACCTTCCAGGTTTTGGAGAATCAATATCCCCCGCCTATATTTCTGAATAAGAAGTGCTAGATGTGGTGGGTGTTTATTTGAACGAAATGGATAAGTTCCTTCACACCTCCAAAGATAGGTATTCTTAGTCGTACCAATTAGAATTGATGGCAGTACTCCTGCGGTCGATGACCGTCAAGGTATAGTATGTTCTATCTATGAACCATGGCTTTAATTTCCGTCATTGTAGAGATGCTAAATCTCTCCCCCCCCCACCCCTTCTGCTTTGTAGGAGCCTGTAGGGTCTTGGGAAATGGTTCTTTCCTCAGTTTATTCCCCCATGGCCACTATATCTGGGGAGCATACCCTTACGATTGAGGGGGGTTCTCTGAAAGATCTACTAGAGATAGAGAGCATATAGAAGCAGTCATTTCATCCCCTTCTAAGAAATTTCCTCCTCCTACACCCCTAGGTGCTCTTATTCAAGAACAATTTCCATGGAAAACCAAGAAACTCAAGTAGGTTCTCCAACTATCAAGAAGTATTAGGAGATGAATCAAAAGTAATTGTCTTTTCAATCAGTGGTCATACCGACTGCCCTTATCTTGTTGAATCACTATTATGTGCGCATTTTGGTGCGGATCATATCAGTAACCAGGTGGCAGTTTCTCAAGAATCTTCAGCTCTCGTTCCCTTTATGAAATAGGAAGATCCACCAACAATTTTTATTAACCGAATCATAAGAACATGAAGATCCTAGGAGGCTAGGGGTATTGTTGACCCCTTATGTGTGCTTACTCCTGCTCAAAAAACTCCACCTTAATAATAGAATAATATCCAGAAGTTGATGCCTCAATTGAACGTGTTAAGATTGTTCCCATGGAGAAGGACATGAAAACTTCTATGGTAGGTGTTGAATCCAGTGAAGATCCCCAAGCACCGCAAGATGTTGGAGGGATTTTAAGTCTTGAGGAATCAATCATTCTTGATCAAATGAATTTTGACCCTATAGAGGGAGACCCTTCGTAGATTGATGCTCTGCTTGCACATGTCTACACCGCCTCTGTAAAAGTCACAACCATAGGGGAGGCTATTATCCTAGATCTTGGAAACATGTAGAGAGATATTTTTCCTTTTTCTCCAGTTTTGAGAGTAGAAGTGGTCTCAACGCCCATAATTTCAAGACCAGTATCCATTTCTGGGTTGATCATCCTTACAGGCCTGATATCGATAAGCGACCATAAGGGGGCTATCATGGAGGTTTCTATTCTATTTGATCATGGTAACACATCATTGATTCCCTTGAGAAACCATGGGGTGCGACTGCTAATTGGAGACGTGGGGCCACCTTTTCCGGGAAATAATATTTTCAGGGAGGTAGGAGGTATTAATGATTTAAAAGATAGAGGTTAGTTCTCCAGTCTTTCATTCATAATTTTTTTTTCAGGATTAGAGGATATTTAATAGTATTTTTGATAATTTCATAATTAAAACCACATGCTTTATCAATTACATAAGACACTCCCACTTTTTCCACCATTGAAATCATCAGTGGTGTGGCTGTTGAGGGGTCGATTCGTGCTACAGTCACTGAATCGAGTCCCTATATCGTGATGTTCATCCTTGAATATATTTCTTTATTAAGGAGTGACTTTGAGACTGACCGAGAAGGCTTGGTCGTCCTTCGTCCCACACTCCAAAATGCATGGAATAATTTTTAGTGATTAGTCTCCTAGACTCCATTGGTTGAGATGTTAGTGATGTTTCTAAAATTAAACAACTAGTTTGTGTTCCTATTATTTGATAGATTCGGCTACCATGGAATCTATGATATAGTGAGACAAGTGGTTACTTCTAGGGAAGTGGCTGGAACACTTGAATCTCAACCTTTTGTTGTAGAGATGATGGATCATCTTAATGTTGTGAGCAAAATCCTCATTCAAGAACTTGCCAATAAAGATGGATTTTTAGCGATGCTTCAAATTGAGCTCACAAAGAAAGATTCATTAGTGGAACAACTTGGCCAGGAAGTGGAGTAGAAGAGTTGGAAGCTGGAGAGACTTAAGCATGAGAGGTCCCATTATGTGGTTACCATTGAGGAGGGGTGATGGAATACAGAAGAAGGAGGAAGGGATGGCCTTGAATCTATGAGGGATGCAGAGGAACTATGGTCTAGCATAGAGGCTAAGACCATTAACTTTTTAAAACTCCATTAGGATATTGATGAGTCGCTTCAACTGTTGATGCAACATTTCAAGTCCATTTAACGTCACCAATAATGATCATGTACCACCCACAAGGAGTGTCTACATGTTGTGGATGCCCTCCATATCACAATGGAATAGAATGGAACTATTTAAACATCTGATGCTTCTCATTTTTATTTTTCCTACAATGTCAATCAATAACAATCAATCATCATTTCGACCAGGTATTAATTTAAACCATGATTTGAAACTAGTTAATTGAAATAATCGAATCAGGATCTAATTTTTTCCTAATCCATGGGACTCTGTGGTCATAGTTCGACTATTGCTGAGGTTACATGGAAAACCTCATGAAATTTTGTCCCATTTTCATTATTTCCCTCATTTCTTACCTTAGCCTATTTGGTACATTCTTAGTAGGTATAGCTTGAATTTCTCTTAGGCTGCCCTTTGTGGGGTTTTGACATAACAATATTTATGTATTTCTTTAATATTTGATATCTCAAAAAAATGCCTAAACCATACACTGTATAAGTTTAAAGAGAAGACACTCGACTTTTATCTAGGGGTGCGCCTTGAATATTTTCACTCTAGTGAGTATTGCATCTTATTCATTGGTGGTTTATAGTCTTGGTAATCAGACTTGTTACTGATGTTTTATGTTGAGTATATTTGACCAAAATTAACTACACATGGGCCCCAATTTAGGATTTATCAGTCGGGAATTTCCTTATAACTCTTCGGCATGAATGAGGGATTTTTCTTGACCCTAACATTGTGAGTTTTGTACATATATGGGGATTTGGAGAAACTTCAGGTGTACAGAGGTAGGAAAGGACTCTCCTGAGGATGAATTTTCATTTGGTTGATGGTTGTTTTGTAGGCGACGTATGCAGAGCCACCGGGGCATGATGTGCATAGTCAAACAAATGTTTCCGTAGGACACTCTCCTTCCATTTCTAATATCCTAGGATATTTATAACACTTTGGATTCATTTTGAGGATGGGTACCACATTGGGTGTCCTATCTGAGGGATGGTGTCTGAAAGTATTAGGGACATTTGTATATGATTTGAATGGGAAACTGATCCAACACGAATTTATCCTGTATAAGGGAGAGCTGGTGAATTGTAAAGATTAACATCATACAACCAGGACACTTGAAACTTTTTATGGGAGATCATTTTACTCTAACAAAGAGAGTGTAAATAATTCATCAGTTCAACTAGAAATGTGTTTCTTCACTGTGAATTTTAATGGGGAAAATTATGTAAACTATAATCCAATAGGTTTCCAAATCCGGGGAGTGATATGGTATATAAATGAAATTTAGGGGTATAGAAACATGAGAGGAATCTCTTAGGGATGAAATTTTTCTTTGGTTTATGGTTGTTTCATAGGAGACATATGCAGAGCCACTGGGGCATGATGTTAATAGTCAAAAAAATGTGTCTGTAGGACACTGGCCTTCCATATTCAATGTCCATGAAGGATTTTGGGAATTAGGACGTTTCTAGACACGATGTATGGCTTATGAAAGGTGTTGCGCCTAAACATAAAAGGGGGGATTTATTTGGATGAATATTACTGGTAAAACAATAAATATGTGGGGTAATTTTTTCATATGCAGATTACATTGCACATATGGATGGGGAATCTTTATTTTATAGAATACTTGAGAGACCGGTGATGAATTGGGCCAGGATGTTCTAATATAACCAGGACATGGGTAGGAATGATAATGTAATCCATGACTTTGAGGGTTCATGAATCAAGAGGGATATCAGAGGGCTTGGGATCTATTAGGAATACCGAGGTAGGAGAGGACTCTCCTAAGGATAATTTTTCCTTTGATTGATTTTTGTTTTTAGCCAACATATGTAGAGACACTAGGGCATGATGTGCATAGTCAAATAAAGGTATCTGCATGACATTGGACCTCCTTCTCTGATGTCCATGGAGGGTTATGGGGATCCAAGATTACACAAAGAATGGAGTTCTATATATGATAGGAGTGTATTCAGATACATTAGAAACGTTAGTGATATGATTTTCCCATGGGATCAAGTAATCCCTTACATATATCTGGCGTATATGTAGGATGAGGCATCTAATCTGTCTTTGGAGTACCATTTAGTTTACGTCTTATGATAATGACCTGGGGTTATTTATGTGAAATAGAACCATAACATGCATTTTAGGGTCATGTTTCTAGGACCAAAATCCTATAATATTTTTTGATGACGCTATGGTGGATCTTCTGCTAAGGCCCCTAAGCTTACGTGAGCAATGCTCGGTGTGAGAAACAAGGGATTACAATGATTTATCATCACCACTTAAAAATGGACTAATCAATGGAAGGGAGAATTTTATGCTATGAACAATGTTGTGCAGATTAACATCGCGCAGCAAGGATGAATTACACACAATTTATCATCACGTGGGATTGACGTAGGGTAATCCAATTGTCAAAGAAGGAAAATACGATTATGCTTAATAATCCCTGTAAATAGGAATTGTTTGAGGATTCTCGACTTTGATTCAATTCATGCGCAGAGAAGGGGATATTTCAATATATTCTATGGCTGGGTCTGGGTCATAGGGTTTGAGTCTACCATAAATTTATCAAGGGGAAACCGAGTTATGCAGGATTCCCAATGAACATTCCTTGCGAATGCCTAGCCCATACATAGGAAAGAAATAAATTTTATTCGAGGTGGATGAGACAAGATAAGAAACTAAGAATTTCCATTGTGCGGTTCATTTTAATATCATGCATCCAGGACATAATGGCCTTGTAGTTTAGCATCGTACTGTAAAGATGTTGGCAGTACAGTTTACTATAATGTTATAGAGACAACTTGTCACAAAGTCCTTAAATAGCTTTGAGTTAATCATGGTCATGATATTCTGGTATTCCATAGACATGAGGGATGGAAGAAGGTGTAAATAATAGTCCTGGGGGTCATGGATAATGAATAATGACATGAGGCTTAGAATCCATTAGGTGTATGGAAATAGGAAAATCCTCTCATAAGGAAGAATTTTCCTTTAATTAACCATCCTGTTTCGTATGCAACATATGCAGATCCACTAGGGCATGATGTTCATAGTCAAACAAAGGTGTCTGTAGGACACTATCCTTCCATGTGTGATGGTTGTGAATGTTTATGGGGACCCAAGCATTATGAGAGTATAGAATTTGAAAAAAGGGAAAGATGTGTCTGGGAATGTAAGAAATATCTCGACCATGATTAGTTGTCAACTATGGAATATTATACATAGATCTTACTCATATGTTGGGGGAGCATGTTATTTTGACTCCTTTTAGGTTTCTAAATTCAGACATGGAATTTCAGTCATCTCTTTTAATTTTATTGTGTAAGAAATTGGGGGTATGCTCGGGATCTCGTAACACTAAGAATCTGGCCACACAAGATTCTTGATGAAACATGCAGTTTAATTTCATTCCGTTTGGACCTTTCATGGATTCCCCTATGCATTTCTGACCTATACATAGTGTAAGAGGTATTTTCCTTTTTTTTGTTTCAAAATAGTGGTTGGACTAGGATAGAGGATCTAGGCATCACTAAATATCCTTCAATGGAAAGAGTCAAGCCACACGTAGTTCTGGAAAGGAATTCCCTACATAGGTATGGCCTGTACATAGGTAAAAGGGGTATTTTTTGTTTCCTGGTCACTGGACCAAGATTTGGGGTCATGGTGTCAATATGTATCCTTAAGGGGTAAGAATTAATCCACACGTAGTTCTGTACATATCCTCCATGTAATGGTCTGGTCGATGCATAAGGAGGGGGAAGGAATTTCAAATAATGGATGAACTAGGATATGATATCCAAGAATCATTACATATCCTAATGAGATAGGATTTAGGATATACATAGTCCTAGGAGATTTTATACAGTTAAACATCATATGGTAAGGATAAAGGTAAATCGTCGTGAATTATAACCATATTGGGGTTGGACCCAAAACCTAGGATTCTGGCATCACTATGTATCCTGTTGTGATAGGGATCAATCTATTCATAGTTCTGCAACTTCCCTACCTGTATAGGTCCATTCCATACACATGGGTAATTTTTATCTGTTGTTTATGGATGGGCTAGGATAGATGATCCTAACATCACTATGTATCCTACAAGGGCAAGAATCAAGCCATACATAGTTCTAAAAGTTCCGTACAGAGGCCTGGTCCATGTGTAGGGAAACGAGAGGGAATTTTTCTTTGATTGGTTGATAGGCCAGTATGTAAAATATGGTAGTCAATACATATTCTATAAGGGCAGGAATCAATCCATACATAGTTCTGCACATGATATGTTCCCTGTAATGATCTAACTTTGGTGTAGAAGTAAGGGCAGTTTGGTTTCATCCTCTACAGTTGTCGGGATTATCATATTCCTTTATGATTTCTTTACACGAGGGAACCCTTACCACTAAACCAAATCTCACATGATTTATACTCAATATGAGAAACAATGGTAGAAAAGTATTTACCTCATAATATGGGGTGATAGAGGATATAATATTGTCATTATGTTTCATGTGATGGCTGGGATAAGATCGAGGGTCGAGGAGCCTTTATGTATCCCAATGATGAATAAGAATCTAGCCATAAATAGTTCTTGGGAAACCATTCAGTTTAACATATTGTGGTATGGATAGATTTCATACAGTTTAATTTCATGTGGTTAGGATGAACTTGTACAATTTAACATCATGCACTTAGGATGAAACTATCATATAGTTTATTGTCATGTGATTAGGACAATTTATGTCTCAATACAGTTTAATGTCTTATAGCTAAAACGTACATGTCATTGTTACATGAAATATTTCATCAAAAACCTTGCATTTGTGGGATTTGTGATGACTTGTCCATCCATTGATATCTTGTCATATGCTCCATTGGTGTATACATTATGTATGACATATGGCCCCTCCCACAATTTCTAAATCTTTAGGGGTTTCTTCAAGAGTATCATCATGGTTATGAGGAACAACACCGTATCTCCTTTGACGAAAGACAAAAGGAAAACCTTTTTGTTGAAGGCTCGTGTGATCTGGTTTTGGTATATTTCCAAATAGTGTAAGTGTGAAAACTTTTCACATCTATTCCCTCCAACTCATCAAACCATTTATGGGATTACTCATCAATAGAAAAATGTTCACAAATGACACTATGGATTGATTATACTTGAACTTCGATGGGTAGAACCACCTCTATCCCATATACTAGTGAGTATGGTGTTAGCTAGGTGACAGTGCGGGTCATGGTCTGCTAAGCCCATAAAGCATAGAGGAGATTGTCTATCCAAGATTTATTGTCATTATCTACCATCTTATGGAGTATGATGGAAAAATACTTGTTAAAAGCCTTTATCTACACATTGTCCACTGCAAGATTGCGGGATGAATAATTGGATTTTATTCCATATTCGTGGTATAACTTGTCCAAATCAATAGATTATAAGTTGGTTCCATTGTCCTTTAGTATTTTATGAGGGACACCAAATCTGGTAATGATGTTGGATTTCACAAAGCTGAAAATTCTTCTTCCCCCTACCTCTTTAAGGGGAATAGTTTTATCCTATTTGGAGAAGAATTCAATTACTATGAGAATGAACTTAAATTATCTGGCTATGGCGGGAGGATATGGTCCCACATTATCTAGTCCCCATTTGGAAAATCAACATGAGTACTTAGTTGTGTGAAGTAGTTTGAGGGTTGGTGAATGAAATTGGCATGAACTTGGTAAGGATGGAACTTCTTGGAAAATATGACACAATCATGTATCATAGTGGGCCAATAGTATCCAAGCCTTTGAATTTGATGAGAGAGCTTAGTTGTTGATTGGTGTGGTCCACTATTTTCGGTGTGCACTTCTTTCATGACAGCAGTTGTCTCTTATCCATCGATGCACATGAGAAGGACTCTATCAAGGCCTTGATTGTATATAACCATTTCTTGGTTTCCACCATTATATAAAAAAATTAACCTCCCACATCCGGATGTGTTCTCTTACATCCCTATCTGGTGGGAGTACCCCCCTATGAAGGTAATTTTCAATGGGATTTATCCAACTGCTGGTGTGACTATAATTCTTAAGAATGGGGCTAATCTCATCAATTTCTTCCATGTTATTCTGAATTAATGTAAATACCATCTAATGGTGGGCAATGATGATGACTGTTTCTTCCCGGTCTGGATCAGCCAGGGTTTTGGCTGCATTTTACAATGCATCATCTTGAGATTTTTGTGACCAAGGGACATAAGTTAGTGTTGGTTTTCATGGGAATTATCCCATCATCTCTCAGAAATGGTTCATGAACGGAACAAATACTTCTTTCTTAATGGAATATTCACAATTTACATGCATTATGACCTTCTTTGAATCACATTTTTTCTTGAGGCGTTTGGCTCATGCATGAAGTGTTATCTCTAGGCCCACAATGAGGGCCTGGTATTCTGCTTTATTATTTGTGCACCCCTTATAAAAGAATAAAGGAGTAAGACAACATTTATTTTTTGGAGATATGAGTATAACTCCCAGCCCTAATTTTTTAATCTTGGGGTCCTCCATCCTTTTCCTTGTCAGGCTTCTGGAGGCACCATATAAGTACATTTCCAATGCTTGGGGGCCTTCTTGGGCGTAGAATTCTTCTTTATCAGGACATTATTATCCAATGGTTTCATTTCTTCTGAGGAGTTCTCCTCTAGAAATTAGTCTAACACCTTGAATTTGATGGATTTATAGGGAACATACCTTATGTAAAACTGGAATAGTATGATTTCCCATTGTGATAGGCATCCAATTAACATAGGATGGATGAGGTTACACTTGAGAAGATTGTAGTGGGAGACCATATAGACCTCATAGTGTTGCAGGTAATGCCTATGTTTCGGAACTGAAAATATTAGTGCTAGAATATTCTTTTCAATTTCTGAATATCAAGTGTCATCGTCAATCATTGTTTGGATGAGTTAATAGAGACTATTTTCACTTCCTTTATCATTCTTATATTCAAGGAAAGCACCTAGTGACCATTCCAAGGCAGTCACGTATAGAATAAGTGGTCTTCCCTCAACTGGTGGAATTAACACTTGTGGTTTTTCCAGAAACCCTTTATGATTTTCAAATTCTTCTTTATAATCATTATCCCACTAGTATATGACCAATTTCAACATCACCTTAGTGAAAGGAACACACTTACCTACAAGGTTGCCTATGAAGTGCAGAATGTGGACCTAATTCCCCTAGAGACTCCTCAACTTAGTGAGGTTGAAAGATGGTGACATTTCAAGGATATTTTTTGTATTCTTATGTTCAAATTCAATGTCACGATGGCATACAACAAAGATGAAGAATTTCCTAGTGGTAATTACGAAATCACACTTTAGGGGATTCATCTTTAGACTGTGTTGTCACAGTTTATTGAAGACAGTTTCAGGATCTATCTGGTGGGTTGAGCATTGTAGTAATTTAACAACCAGGTCGTCAACATAGCACTCAATGAATTTTCCCAAGAAGGGCTTCAAAATGAGATTCATGGGGCACTGATATATATCACCGACATTTTTCATACCAAAGGGAACCACCTTATAGAAGAATACTCGCTAGGGGACCTAAAAGTAGTGGATTCTTCATCTTCTTAATAAATTATGATCTTTTTGTATCCAGAATATCCATCCATGAAATAGAGGGACTCATATCTAGTGGTCGCATAAATTAGATATTCTGTGATCAGGACCGCTAAATCATCTTTTGGGAAATGTCGATTGAGGTCCCTAAAGTCAATGCAGACTCTAATCTATCCATTCTTTTTTTTTGACAGGGACTATGAATTCCATCCATATCATATATTGGATATCCTTAATGAAGATATCATTGATTAGTTTGTAAACTTCTACCTCTATTTTGGTAGCATGTATTGGGTGGCTCCTTCTGGAAGTCTTCTTGTAACCACGATGGTCTTTCAGCAGACCTAGGTGATGAGTGGCAACCATGGGATCGAGGCCTATAATTTTTGTGTAGTTCTGGGAAAAAACATCTTGATTCTTCTTTAAGTAGTTATATGCCTCTTTATCATTGAAATTAATATCCACACTAATCAGAGTGGGTGGCGGGTCGTCTTTGGTGCCTAGGATTATCTCCCTATGTTCATCAATCGTGGTGGAGACAGCTTTTTTGAATATGGTAGGGGAATATTTTAGGTATTCTTATTCTTCTTCTTCCTCTTTATCATCTTATTACTCTTCTTATGGGGAGAATATTCTCGATATGAACTCTATAGTTTTGGGGGAGGAATCACATCTCTTATTTTGGGAAACTAAAATAGCTCCTTTTGTCCTGACTGACTATAGGGAATTCTCTGAAAAAGGATGGAATAGGGGTGAAGGAGTTTCCTAACTTTATTTTAGTGAAAGTACATCATCTTCTACCATATTGAGTAAGGAATTAACTATATGGGGACCCAAGGATAGGCTTGGAGCATTTTGTTTTGGGCCCTGTGATCATCATGGGGTTTAGCATTCTTTTCATTACCCTTGGACTTGGTGTCCATAACGGAAATCATGAAGACGAATGAGTCTATGTCTGAACTTGAACTTATGAAATCAACCTGATTTATGGGTAATACATACTCTTCCCCATGCTATCTGAGGTAATTAGTGGGATCCATTTCCAATCTATTTGGGGTAGTGATCCAGCAAACATTGTCATCCAAATAGTACTTCTCTTTCGATTCAGAGAACGCTACATCAATGTAATGTGACTCACAAGATTCAAATGTGGATTTATCAGTGTTGAATGTCTTGTTTTTTGGATTAGAACAATATTTGATGAACTGTTGGTATGATGAGGGAAGTGCAGCATGTTGATGCAGCCAGGGCCTCCCCAATAGGACTTTGAAGGTCGTACCTTTCCGTACTACCAGAGACTCGGAATCAGACACGAGGTCACCAAGCCAAGTTTTATGCTTGATTATTCTGAAATGTTTCTACTTGATTTGGTCATATCCCTGTATAGTTGTGGTGTAGTGTGTCATAATATCCTCATTGTAGCCCAACTGACAAAAATTTCACAGCTGAATGAGGTTAACTATAGAGCCATTGTCGATGAATGTTTTCTAGACATAAATTCCATTTATCTTTCCAGATATGGATAATGGTTTGATGTGTCCCTGCATGATGGAATCTTCATCCTAATATTTGAAAGAGATGTCAGGGTGGCATTCTATAGGATTGGTCTGTTTCTGATAGACTATGGTAGCTACTACTTCAGCCTCAAATTCATAAGGACATAGTAATGCATCAATCAGTGTATCATTAATGTATGCTGAAAGATTCATGGCATCCAGTCTTGATATCTTTGTCAGTACTAAGGCTAGCTACTTCAGAATATCGTACTTCTTCTCCAAAGTTCAGTGCTTCCTCGCATGGGGATGCTCTTTCATGGGCACTTTAGGGGATTTAACTTTGGACATAGATTGTTCAGCCTCTATGACCGGAGTTGTTGGTGTTTTTGTGCTTTCTGAGTTTGGGAGAACTAGTCTACATGTATGTCTTAAGTGATTAGACATCTAATCTTCCTCTGATGGATACTCCAAGATGATTGGGCTCAAATATCATCCAGAAGGGCCATAGAAACACTCTAGTTCCTTTTGTGTATACTGGAGGGTCCTTCTGTGAGTTTCCACAATAATGATGGGTTGAGTTAAGGTGTGGCCAAGAATTTGACATCCGCCACGATCATGCCTCCCTAGAAACCCTTGGCCTTGGTGGCCTCTTCCTTCGTCTCTCTGATTGGATGCGTGGAATTTCGGTTCGTGGACATAGTATTCATCATATAAGGGATCCATAAAGTGAATGAAATTAATGGAGCTGAAGAACATTTTTTGATCCAACAAAAAATTTGTATTATTTTCTTCTTCTAATGGTTCCATTTGGTGGGGTGGTGCTCGTCATCCCATTTGGCAAGGTTGTGCCTGTGCATTCAATTTTTCTATCATGATGTTGGAAATTTTAAGGAATAGTTTCGGTATTGGTGCCGACTCATCTTGTTACTCATGCTTTCTGCCATTACATCTCTCATAGGGTTTTGGGATTGAGGATGATGGTTGTGTTGCATCAGGAGGTATTGGGTGCATTATTGGTGGCTTCAATTGTTCTTGGAGTATTCCATGATCTCGGTTCACTGTTTTCTGAGTCATACAAGAGTCAAATTTTTGCTCCTTTTTTCTACTGATTGTTATCCACTCTTCTTCTCTTGTGTCTAAGGTGGCTACACACACCACATTTGATGGAGGTAGACCTAACTTGAATTTTCTAGAATAAACCATCTTTTACAGGAGATCCATGAAGATGAAGGACTCTTGGATGGTGTGTCCCTTTATTCAGTGATAGGGACAATAATTTGGATGGTCATTGAGACCCACTTCATTAGCTCACTTTGGATCTAGTATCCAGAGAAAGATGCCATTCATGGAGGCTATGAATTAGCCATAGACTTGGCCATCTCATAATGAGTAGACTTCATTTCTTCATTCCTTGAATTGATTTTATTTGGCACCCCTTCGCTCATATTTCTGGGGTGGGGGTGAATATTGGCATCTATGGGGCCCTTCACGTGTTGTTTGAGGCCTAGAAACTAGAGATGGGGTTGGGGTGGCTTAAGCATGATAGAAGTTGGTTTATCTTTTTCCGTTCTTTTTCTTGGGGCCACTCAGGACATGAGGTTGGTCCACTACAAGGAGTCTTCTATCCGTTGGGAAATATATAAGAAATCTTGGAACCCACTTTTGTATTTCACTAGGATGAGTAGTGTCTGAAATTCATGTTGTAGATTATCGATGCACATGGAGATCATTTCATCCTGGAGGAGTGGATGGTTCAGGGAGAAAGTCAGGATTTTCCATCTAGTGATGAAGTCTAAAACTCCTTTATTCTCTCACTGATTGTGGCTCATGAGATTACTGACTATTGTCTTAGGCAATGTCGAACAAAACTAAAAGAGAATATATCTACATATATCCTCTCATAATATGATTCATTTATCTAGAAAACTAGAATACCACATGAATTCTGAACCCTATAGAGTTCGCATGAAGCACCTGAGTCTCACTACTTCTTGTTGTTATGGGGTTCCCATCTTGGGGTCGTAGTAAGATGCATAGTGCATTAGATGCTTCTATATGTCTGTTGAACCATTTAACACTAGAAATACGGGGTTCTATATGTTTGGTGGTGGCGGAACATTTCTCACCCAATCAGGGTAAGGTTAGAATTCTTATTCTATCAGAGTGCGCCGCCCTTCCATGGATTTCAGTTGGGATGTTAATTGCTCGTCGGTATTCAAGATCCCATGATTCATATCTTTTCATACATGATCTTTGGTGGGTGTAGTAGGGGGAAAAATATACGTTCTAGAAGTACTGGAATTTGGGGCGGATACCCAGCCGGAGGTATCCTGTGTGGGTTCGACTGAAATTATTATGGATGCTTTCCAAGTGGAGGGAAGTCTTGATGTCCTTTCGGGGCCGGATTCATGTATATTGATGGTCCCAGTGCTAGATTATATGAACATACAAGAATATTTTCATTTATAAGGATGAGAGCCTATGGCAGAGGCACTTCTTCTAGGAACACCTGTTGACGTTCCACTTGAGGAACACATCTGGCAGGATAGCTTCCCCGACGTAGCTCGACATTGATTCACTTGAGATATTTCATTTCTTCCTCCTTCTTGAAGAATATTTTTTCAAGTGTTACGGACATATTCATAGGGGATAAAGATTTGGGTCATATACAAAAAAGTATTTATTCTTCTCCTTGTTTAGGATTCGTGATGGAGGTAGTAATGGGTTAGCTGAGGGAGCACCCAACTTTAGAGAAACTCTCTAATTCTGGGTATGAACACAATCAGGCTTGGTGTGGGATGCTTATGGGAGAGAAAAATCTCTTCTTTCATCCTCTCCATTTGTATCATTTCTAGTGAGATCCATGGGGATGACTTCCACCAGATTCACAGATGGATACCACATTGGGGGAGGTGTAACCGGTGCCAAATGGTAAGAGAGCATTTTGTGTCTTTTTTGGACTTTCTCCATCTATTCAATAGTATTTGTCTGATGTCATGGTGATGAGTGACCTGAATGTAGACCTAATATGTCCTCTCAATATACCTCTATTCTAGGGGGTATGAACCATGAGATGGGAATGAACGGGTGACCTCTCTTCTCATCATTTTTCCTAGACATGAGGATACATATGTCTGCTGTGCGAGAATTTGAAGTAAAAATACCCCAAGACCTGTAAGATGGGGTTGCTCCCATTCATTCATTAATAAACTATGGACCTGATATTTTTTTGTCATACAAGGGAATTTTGAGTTAAAAATTCCCCCATCCTTGTGGTCTAGGGATGTTCTGGTATTGCGGAGGTAACTATCGGTATTGCTACCTTCTTGATTTCACGCACTCTCGCATGAGTGTGAGTCGGGTATGGCCCTGGGTTTTCATGGGATTTATTTACTTTCGAGTACATAAGTAATCAATGTTGTTTGTCTTCCCTTAGGCAGGAATCCTACAGAATGTTATCAGTTCCCTAGATCAGAAGTTTCTTAATGGCTTGATCTTGTCAGGTCTTATGCTTTTGAGACTTACTCATGGGCAGTTCTTGTTGAGCATTACACCTTTCCTAAGCCGGGATTTTATTTTATTTTTTCATTTAGTTAATGACATTAGAAGATGTCATTTCAGATGAGGTCTGCAAGAAGAGACGTGGGGTGAAGGGTAGAGCTCTAGGTTCTCCCCATCCCTGTATATAAACTCCAGACAGGGCATCGCTGATGAGGCAACACAATTTGTACAACATGTGGAAGTAGGTCTATTCATGTTTTCTCTTTCACCTTTCTGATTGTGGCCACCGTGCATATGAGAGGGCTTCCAGGTCAATTGGATGGAGAAGCTCTCCTAATTTTTCGACATGTTATGCATACCCTTCATAGAGAAAGAACTTTTATTTTAAATGGAATATAGTTTTCAAGATATTGAGGAGAATGTTATGCATGCATTCCTTAGACAAATCCCTTGGTATGTTAAAGTGAGAAGTGGTTGGGGGATAATACATCCCTGTTATATCATCCCTCATTAATTTTCTTCTCATGAGAAACATATATTTTTGTTGTTGTTCTAGGAACTCCTCTACTTGATATGCCCAGCTTGACTGCTTCTTAATGAAGTAGGGCTAGTAGGAGCCACATTGATATTTGAGTGGCATAGGGGTGGCTTGGATGATGGGCATGGCCTGATACCATCCTCTTGTTGAGAAAGGATATCACTCATCATAAACATAGTTTCTAACATGTCTAACTCCATATTTCTTAGAACCACATATTATGGGGGCTTTTAAAAAATTGTCCTGGCAAGGGGAGGATCTTCTTGACATTATGGATTTTGATTGAGGGGAGGACCTTCATAATCGGTGCTACAATGGAGATGGATACCATTTCAACTTGATGTTTGACTGTGGGGAATGTCCCTATGGTGTATGCCATGGGGATAACCTTTATGGTAGACTGTAATAGGATGAAGAACTTCTTACTGCTTGGTGTCACTTATGGGAGGACCTTATTGATGACTACTATGATGGCAAGGACTACTATCAAAACTTGATATCTGACTGTGATGAAAATTTCTACAGTGTACATCCTGGGGATGGCCTTCAAGACACATTGTAATGAGGGGAGGAATTTCTCATTGCTTTATGTTACTATGGGGAGGGCCTTCACATCAACAGCCTTTGCAAGGAGGGCCTTCGCAATGGATGTCTTCATGGAGAGGACTAGCATCATGACTTGACATCTGACTATAGGGAGAATCATATATATAGCATATACCCTAGGGAGGACCATCAGGGAGGACGACGGAAAGTGGAGGGCCTTCTTGCTATCTAATATTTTGTTCAAGTGGTGGACTACCCTGACACACATTAGGAGATAGGCTCTTGTGATCGATCATTCATGTCTCATGGAGTAAACCTCTGTGGGTGCTCTATAGAGGACCTTCAGATCTGCTGGTAGCAACATTGTGGGGAGGGGCTTTGCCACTACTACTACCACTTTTATAATTTGGTAATTGACTGATAGGTTCTTGATCCACTATTGATATATGATCAAGGGTGTCAAGGACTCTAGCTTCCAGCAACGCAGAATCATGTATATTCTATTCATTTTTCGGTTTCGTTTGATACATTTCATTTTTGGGAACCCTCATATGGGTAACTGGGGTCATCTGTTGTTGGTAACAACCTTCATATATTTATTCCTATTTTTTGGGTCTCGTGTTGCATTCGGGATATGTCAACAATCATCTTGAGTTTTGGTAGGGATATATTTCTACCCTGGAGTGGCCACCATATTGGACCATCATCCACCAATTGGAGCGGGTATTTGTTCTGATATTGTTGTTTGTGTATCATTGTATATTGTCATCGACCCTCCTAGAATGGAGTTGGGATACGGGTCTAATCCAGATTGGCTAACACATTTTGCTGGTATGTCATTCCATTTGAGGAAACCGGGTTGTCAACTTGGTTCCTTGCCTTTTCTGCTAATGTAATTATACTTCTACATGTCTGCAGGATATGGTCCGAAATCGACTTCAGATCTTCCATCATTTCCAGGATGTGCTGAGATACATCTTTGGTTGGAACGGGTATGAAGTCCCATTCCAATGTAGGATTAGGAGTTTTTGACTACTCTGGTCCTCCATAGGTTTTTAGTTGATACTGAAAATTCTTCTATGTCAGGAGAGAGGAACGATTCTACCTTCGGTTTTCTTCTCCAGTTTCCACCATATTTGATTAGTGGTATTCATATTTACAAGTAGGAATTTTCATCATCTCTCTTTCCATTGTATATTTCTCACAGTCTTTGTATGAATCTGTAGGAATTTTAATCTACTCATATTTATTTCCTCCCTATTTGGATGGTGGTATTGATGCACAGAAGTAGGTATTTGTGCATTCCGGTAACTAGTTTTCATCCTATTTGTATGATAGGATTCTTGCGCATCGGTAGACATTTGCATCTACCTTTAATTTGATTCTTTTTCTGCATGGTGGGACCGACGAGAACTGGAAGGAATGTTCACCTGCTTATATTATGATACCAAATTCTTGTGGTAGTCTTTAGTGGAGGGGGTAGAGTTTCCCATATTCCCATTGAATGCCTTTGAGACTGTACGGTGGGTTTCCTCCTCAGAAATCAAGGTGATTACCTGCTCTTGGTTATATGTTTGTCTCCCTCAGTGGGTTTTCTGAGGGGCCCGCGTCCATTGTACATCAGTAGGTGCGCTCAGTATGAGATCCTCTTTAGAGTGAGGATACTTGGTCACCCAGTGTTGGCGGTGATTATCTTTGGCAGGGTCTTGTGAGCATGACCCATGTATAGTCAACATGAATTCATCCGCATCGAATTCATCTAACTCCTTGAGATAAGGGAGGTACTTGTTGTCATGTTATGGGGATAAGCTCTTGAAGTGATTTGAGACAACCACTGGGGTCGCCTTGTGTTGGGGTGTTGGTTACGGTTGAGGAGGTTGCTAGAATGTTTTTGTAGACTAGAGGGATTATTTTACGGCCACCATTGTGGGTAGAGTACCATTTTTGGTGGTACTCTGTAATCAGTGTGTTGGATACCCAGCGTTGAAGATGTTGGGTAGGCGAGAGGGTCCTCCTCTTTATAGTGGGCCTGACCACCTGTGGGATCACTGAGGTGGCTGGTTTCATTGGTTGTGGAGATTCCATTTAGATCTAAGTTTTCTATGGAAACTTGCAAAATATATATGACTTAGACAGAAAACAAAACCCCATCAAAGTATAATCTCTTGATCATATGCATATTTGATGATTCGTATTAGCCCCTACCTTTTTATTAGGTGAAGGGGCTTGAGTAGGGAAAACCACCACCTAGGTTGAGGATTCACGTTGGGTTCACTATTTCTATTTTTACCCAAGGTGAAGCGTTTTGGGGGACTACCAAAAAGTTATGATAGGTTACAAGAATTTTTTTTCATTATAGAGACCTTCACCTTGCCATTTTAGTTTCAAATCGATCCACATCGTTATACTTTAGGGGGGATTGGATTGACCCCATGTGGACTTGGAAGCTTATACCTTTTTCCTTATGAAGAAGTTACCTTAGTTGAATGGTCCCAATGGGTGATTACATGGGGTTATGTATTTGTGTAATCAGTCCTCCTAGGATATGATTTACTCAGATGCTCTCCAATGGGTTTATTCATGGAGGTAGATTCACCCAACAACCCTGGTATCCTTGATTAATGGACCTTCTTTCCAAAGGTAGGTGTTTGTTGAATGAAAATTTGGCCAAAGACACTTAAGGACTTCATTGGTTGAGAGGATGGTATGTTGGGATCATCAAACCATTTTGGGGGGAATTATTTCCTATTCCATGACTCTTTTATATATTTAATCCATGTTCATATGTTTTTTAATCCTTGGTTTATTCCCAAAGAGTGTATCCATAGGCTACCCATGGGTTATAGGATCATCATGGATATACATGGATTTGATGCTACAGAGGCAACGATGACGTAATTCATGAAATGAGGCACTTTGGTGTTTATAATCATCTAGGATATACAAAAGTTGATTTAATGTTGGAGTCTGACCCATAAGATGGGATTCCTACGTATCCTTGCGAGAGGAATCATAGACCATGTAGTTCCATTATCGGGACTTAAACACAAGAGGAAGCCCTTTCGAATTTGAGGGAATATTTTATTGGGATTGAATTTTGAGGAGAACATCTCTTGAGCTTGAGCCTTGGGTAGGCATCCTATGTATCCTAATTATAGTGAGAATCATATTTCATGTAGTTCATTTAGGTTGGGCCTTACCCCGGTGAGGAGGCCCATTTTTTGGGTGCATAATTGGGTTAACCTTTTGGGATGGGAACCCCTTTAAAATCGGGCATTCAAGCAGGTGTCCTATGTATCCTGGTTAGAATAGAAATCAGAGTTCTCGTAGTTCATTTAGATTGGGGGAATATTGTTTCTTCACAAACCCCTAAGCCCACATGATCCATGCTCGGTGTGAGAAACAAGACACTACTGGAAATAGAGAATTTCCCAACGGTTTAGAACCGTTGGGAAAGGCTGGGGAACCTTTGGTATGTGTTATACCAATGGTTCTGCCATCCGTAGGCAAGTAAGCCGTTGGGAAAAACTTTTCCCAACGGTTTACAGTGAACCGTTGGCATAGGTGGAGAAAATTACCCTATCCCAACGGTTCTTCAAAACCGTTGGGAAAAAACATTTCCCAACAGTTGTCAAACCGTTGGCAAAGTGCTGAAAAACCCCTATATATATTCTTTCCCAATGGTTTAAAACCGTTGGGAAAAGTGTTTTACCAACGGTTTTATAAACCGTTGGTAAAACAAATCCAAGATATTCTATGCCAACGGTTTTGAACCGTTGGCATAGCCTCTGCTGGGCAAATTGCCCAGCAGCCCTGCAATTTGCCCAGCAGCTCCCCCAATTGCAACCAGGTCTCCAATTTGACCACCACCTGGTGTGGTTTTGTGGGTTCCCTCTCATATTTCAATCCAATTATTGTACCTGCAATAAACTAACACATACATATAAAATTATTGTACCTACAATAAACTAACACATACATATATAATTATTGTACCTGCAATAACCAACTAACAATTACATATAATGGTGGAACTATACACATCCATAATTAAATTAGAATATATAACGTAATTATAAACATACATAATTCGTTTAGAATTCAATTTAAAATTTAGATGACAATTATATGTGGAATCCGGAAGTCAATTCATAATTTAATCGGTTTTTTGTATACCATATATTTTTACCTGAAATAATGTCCATTTTAAACATAATACATACACCTGGAGTGCTACCGGCCACAACGTGCCTCGGATTGAGGCGGGGTTGACTCATACACGTCACATATGACCCATTTATCTTTGTGCTAATGTATCGACACAATCCGAATGCGTTTGGTCGGTTTTCCGTATGCCAGTTGATGTTTTTCAATTAAAATGATGTACTTTTGAAACAAAAGGCAGACACTTTGAGTGGTTCCGGCCACACTGAGCCTCGGATTGAGGCGGTGTTGACTCATACACATCACATATGACCTATGGATCGTTCTCCTAAAGTTTCAATGGAAACCGAATGTGTTTGGTCGTTTTTTCGTATGTACTTAAATTGTTGTCCATTTTAAGAAAAAGAGAGCCACTTAGAGTGATTTCGGCCACACCGTGCCTCAGATTAAGGCGGGGTTGACTCGTACACGTCACATATGACCCATGGATCACTTTGCTAATGTATCGACACAATCCGAATGCGTTTGGTCGGTTTTCCGTATGCCAGTTGATGTTTTTCACTTCAAATGACGTCCTTTTGAAACAAATGACAGACACTTTGAGTGGTGGCGGCCACACCACACCTTGTATTGAGGCGGGGTTGACTCGTACATGTCACATATGACCCATGGATCGTTGTGCTAGTGTATCGACACAATCCGAATGCGTTTGGTCGGTTTTCCGTATGCCAGTTGATGTTTTTCAATTAAAATGACGTACTTTTGAAACAAAAGGCAGACACTTTGAGTGGTGCCGGCCACACCGTGCCTCGGATTGAGGCGGAGTTGACTCGTACATGTCACATATGACCCATTGATCGTTCTCCTAAAGTTTCAAGGGAAACCAAATGCGTTTGGTCAGTTTTCCGTATGTACTTAAATTGTTGTCTATTTTAAGCAAAAGAGAGCCACATAGAGTGATTACGGCCACACTGTGCCTCAGATTAAGGCGGGGTTGACTCGTACACGTCACATATGACCCATGGATTGTTATGCTAAATTATCGACACAATCCGAATGCGTTTGGTCGGTTTTCTGTATGCTAGTTGATGTTTTTCACTTCAAATGACGTCCTTTTGAAACAAAAGACAGACACTTTGAGTGGTGGCGGCCACACCGTGCCTCAGATTGAGGCGGGGTTGACTCTTACACGTCACATATGACCCATGGATCGTTCTCCTAAAGTTTCAATGGAAACCGAATGCATTTGGTCGGTTTTCTGTATGTACTTAAATTGTTGTCCATTTTAAGCAAAAGAGAGCCACATATAGTGATTCCAGCCACACCGTGCCTCCGATTAGGGCGGCGTTGACTCGTACATGTCACATATAACACCTGGATCATTGTGCTAAATTATCGATACAATCCGAATGCGTTTGGTCTGTTTTCTGTATGCCAGTTGATGTTTTTCAATTAAAATGACGTACTTTTGAAACAAAAGGCAAACACTTTGAGTGGTGCCGACCACACCGCGCCTCGGATTGAGGCGGAGTTGACTCGTACACGTCACATATGACCCATTGATCGTTCTACTAAAGTTTTAATGGAAATCGAATGCATTTGATCGGTTTTCCGTATGTACTTAAATTGTTGTCCATTTTAAGAAAAAGAGAGCCACATAGAGTGATTACGACCACATCGTGCCTCAGATTAAGGCGGGGTTGACTCGTAAACGTCACATATGACCCATGGATCATTATGCGTTCTTTAAGCATTGCGCGCGCTTGATAAACGCGCATGGGGGGTCCAAACAGGCCGAACGATGTCCGAATGTCCTGAAATCGGACGAAATCAAAGGGTGAGTGAATTGTGATGTGGTCGAGCAGACGGCACGTCAATCGGACGTGTTGTGTGCCCGCGGTGACCGTGAACGCCGTTCTGGTGTCATAAAGGCCAAAACGGGCGTCTAACGGTCAAACTCATAGCGGACGACATCGGATTGACCTGAAATCACAGGACAACAATCCAATTATTATTCGCGATGTGCACACACAGACGGCATGTCAATCGGACGTGCGGTCTGCGCGGTAGGGCTCATTATGCGTTCTTTAAGCATTGTGCGCACTTGATAAACGCGCGTGGGGGGTCCAAACTGGCCGAACGAAGTCCGAATGGCCTGAAATCGGACTACATCAAAGGGTGAGTGAATTGTGATGTGGTCGAGTAGACGGCACGTCAATCGGACGTGCCGTGTGCCCGCGGTGATCGGGAACGCCGTTCTGGTGTCACAAACGGCCAAAACGGGCATCTAACGGTCAAACTCATAGCGGACGACATCGGATTGACCTGAAATCACAGAAAAACAATCCAATTATTATTCGCAACGTGCACGCGCAGACGGAAAATCAATCGGACGTGCGGTCTGCGCGGTAGGGCTCATTATACGTTCTTTAAGTGTTGTGCGTGCTTGATAAACGCGCGTGGGGGGGGGTCCAAACTAGCCGAAAAAAGTCCGAATGGATTGAAATCGGACGAAATCAAAGGGTGAGTGAATTGTGATGTGGTCGAGTAGACGGCACGTCAATCAGACGTGTCGTGTGCCCGCGGTGACCGGGAATGCCGTTCTGGTGTCATAAACGGCCAAAACGGGCGTCTAACGGTCAAACTCATAGCGAACGACATCGGATTGACCTGAAATCACAGGACAACAATCCAATTATTATTTGCGACGTGCACGCGTAGAGGCCACGTCAATCGGACGTGCGGTCTGCGCGTTAGGGCTCATTATGCCTTCTTTAAGCGTTGCGCGCGCTTGATAAACGCGCGTGGGGGGTCCAAACTAGCCAAACGAAGTCTGAATGGCCTGAAATCAGACAACATCAAAGGGTGAGTGAATTGTGATGTGGTCGAGCAGACAAAACATCAATCGGATGTTCCGTGTGCCCGAGGTGACCGGGAACGCCGTTATGGTGTCATAAACGGCCAAAACGGGTGTCTAACGGTCAAACTCATATCGGACGACATCAGATTGACCTGAAATCACAGGACAGCAATCCAATTATTATTTGAGATGTGCACGCACAGACGACACGTCAATCGGACATGCGGTCTGCGCGGTAGGGCTCATTATGCGTTCTTTAAGCGTTGCGCGCGCTTGATAAACGCGCGTGGGGGGGTCCAAACTGGCCGAACGAAGTCCGAATGGCCTGAAATCGGACGACATTAAAGGGTGAGTGAATTTTGATGTGGTCGAGCAGAAATCATGTCAATCGGACGTGCCGTGTGCCCTCGGTGACCGGGAACGCCGTTCCGGTGTCACAAAGGGCCATAACGGGTGTCTAATGGTCAGACTCATAGCAGACGACATCAGATTGACCTGAAATCATAGGACAATAATAAAATTATTATTCGCGACGTGCACGCGCAGACAGCATGTCAATCGGACGTGCGGTCTACGCGGTAGGGCTCATTTTGCGTTCTTTAAGCGTTGCGTGCGCTTGATAAACACGCGTGGGGGGTCCAAACTGGCCGAACGAAGTCTGAATGGCCTGAAATCGGACAACATCAAAGGGTGAGTGAATTTTGATGTGGTTGAGTAGACGACATGTCAATCGGACGTGCCGTGTGCCCGCGGTGACTGGGAACGCCGTTCTGGTGTCATAAAGGGCCAAAACGGGCATCTAAAAGTCAAACTCATAGCGAACGACATCGGATTGACCTGAAATCACAGGACAACAATCCAATTATTATTCGTGACGTGCACGCGTAGAAGGCACGTCAATCGTACATGTGGTCTGCGCGGTAGGGCTCATTATGCCTTCTTTAAGCGTTGCGCGCGCTTGATAAACGCGCGTGGGGGGTCCAAACTGGCCGAACAAAGTCCGAATGGCCTGAAATCGGACAACATCAAAGGGTGAGTGAACTGTGATGTGGTCGAGCAGACGACACGTCAATCGGACGTGACGTGTGCCTGCGGTGACCGGGAACGCCGTTCTGGTGTCACAAACGGCCAAAACAGGCGTCTAATGGTCAAACTCATAGCGGACGACATCGGATTGACCTGAAATCACAGGACAACAATACAATTATTATTCACGACGTGCACGCGTAGACGGTACGTCAATCGGACATGCGGTCTGCGCGGTAGGGCTCATTATGCCTTCTTTAAGCGTTGTGCGCGCTTGATAAACACGCGTGGGGGGGGTCCAAACTGGCCGAACGAAGTCCGAATGGCCTGAAATCGGACGAAATCAAAGGGTGAGTGAATTGTGACGTGGTCGAGAAGACAGAACGTCAATCGGACGTTCCGTGTGCCCGCGGTGACCGGGAACGCCGTTCTGGTGTCATAAAGGGCCAAAACGGGCATCTAACGGTCAAACTCATAGCGAACGACATCGGATTGACCTCAAATCACAGTAAAACAATCCAATTATTATTCGCGACGTGCACGCGTAGAGGGCACGTCAATCGGACGTGCGGTCTGCACGGTAGGGCTCATTATGCTTTCTTTAAGCGTTGCGCGCGCTTGATAAACGCGCATGGGGGGTCCAAACTGGCCGAACGAAGTCCGAATGGCCTGAAATCGGACAACATCAAAGGGTGAGTGAATTGTGATGTGGTCGAGCAGACGACACGTCAATCGGACGTGCCGTGTTCCTGCGGTGACCGGGAACGCCGTTCTGGTGTCATAAACGGCCAAAACGGGCGTCTAACGGTCAAACTCATAGCGGACGACATCGGATTGACCTGAAATCACAGGACAACAATCCAATTATTATTCACGACGTGCACGCGTAGATGGCACATCAATCAGAAGTGCGGTCTGCGCGGTAGGGCTCATTATGCCTTGTTTAAGCATTGTGTGCGCTTGATAAACCCGCGTGGGGGGGGGGTCCAAATAGGCGAACAAAGTCCGAATGGCCTGAAATCGGACGACATCAAAGGGTGAGTGAATTGTGATGTGGTCGAGTAGACGACACGTCAATCGGACGTGCCGTGTGCCCGCGGTGACCGGGAATGCCGTTCTGGTGTCATAAACGGCCAAAACGGGCGTCTAACGGTCAAACTCATAGAGGACGACATCGGATTGACCTGAAATCACAGGAAAAAAATCCAATTATTATTCGCGACGTGCACGCGTAGACGACACGTCAATCGGATGTGCGGTCTGCGTGGTAGGTCTCATTATGCGTTCTTTAAGCATTGTGCGCGCTTGATAAACACGCGTGGGGGGTCCAAACTGCCCGAACGAAGTCCGAATGGACTGAAATCGGATGAAATCAAAGGGTGAGTGAATTTTGATGTTGTCGAGCAGACACCACGTCAATCGGACGTGCCGTGTGCCCGCAGTGACTGAGAACGCCGTTCTGGTGTCATAAAAGGCCAAAACGGGCGTCTAACGGTCAAACTCATAGCGAACGACATCGGATTTACCTGAAATCACAGGACAATAATAAAATTATTATTCACGACGTGAACGCGTAGACGGCATGTCAATCGGACGTGCGGTCTGCGCAGTAGGGCTCATTATGCGTTCTTTAAGCGTTGTGTGCGCTTGATAAACACGCGTGGGGGGGTGTCCAAACTGGCCGAACGATGTCTGAATGGCCTGAAATCGGACGACATCAAAGGGTGAGTGAATTGTGATGTGGTTGAGAAGACGGCATGTCAATCGGACGTGTCGTGTTCCCGCGGTGACTGGGAACGCCGTTCTGGTGTCATAAAGGGCCAAACCGGGCGTCTAACGGTCAAAATCATAGCGGACGACATCGGATTGACCTGAAATCACAGGACAACAATCCAATTATTATTCGCGACGTGCACGCGCAGATGGTACGTCAATCGGACGTGCGGTCTGTGCGGTAGGGCTCATTATGCGTTCTTTAAGCGTTGCGTGCGCTTGATAAACACGCGTGGGGGGGGGGGTCCAAACATGCCGAACGATGTTCGGAGGGTTGTTCGGGGTCCAAGGAAGAGGGTAGGGGGGATGTCTGGGGTCTAGGGAGGAGGGTGGGGGGGGTTGTGCGGGGGGCTGTCCGGGGGGTGTTCGGGGGTTGTCCAGGGTCCAAGGAGGAGGGTAGGGGGGGCTGTCTGGGGGCTGTTCGGGGGGCTGTCTGGGGTCCAAGGAGGAGGGTGGGGGCTGTCTGGGGGCTGTTTGGGGGGCTGTCCGGGGGCTATCCGGAGCTGTTCAGGGGGTTGTCCGAGGTCCGAGGAAGAGGGTGGGGGGGGCTGTTCGGGGGGCTATCTGGGGGGCTGTCCGGGGGTTGTCCGGGGTCCAGGGAGGAGGGTGGGGGGCTGTTCGGCGGGGCTGTCCAGGGTCCAGGGAGGAGGGTGGGGGTTGTCTAGGGTCTAGGAAGGAGGGGGGTTCCCAAACACACAACCACTAAAAGGCAACATCCATAAAAACAGATAATATATAAAAATAACTCAACTCCAATACTATACTACGAGTCTAGATAAAACCAAATAGGAACACACCCTCATGTTATCATATTAATAACTCTTCTTGAATCATTTAGAGTCACATCCCAATGATCATAGGATCACTAACCTAATTGATCACTAACCATGAAACACATGTATGTTGGTCATGTCACCACATGCATCATCACTCATGCCACCATATCAATATATCACAAGGAATTCTCCAGGATAAGACAATATTTGATCACACATCATTCACATTTAGTTATCATAATACAAATTATATTTACATGCTTATGATATAGAATGAATCCACATTAGTAAGACCCACCCCTCTCATAAGTTACCATCGCATCACTACAACCCATCCTAGAAAGCACCCTACCGCATACAAATTCACCCAATCTAGGGTCCAATATCCAACAGGATCTTACAATCTAGGATACACATCATGGATCACTATCAAAACCATAAAAACATTGACAGATCTCAAAAAATTAGTGCATGCCATCATTACCTCATAGAATTGAAAAAAGGTAAGTAACAAGCAATATATCTCACTACTCCATACTCACCCCACAACATAAGGGTCTCACATTACTAGGGAATAATTCTATCCAATACTAAATGATCTTGATCCATTTTTCATATACATATATGATTCACCTAAATAGTAATAACATAAAAAATTATGATTCCATTTAACTAGAATTAAACCATCAGGTTTTACAAGGAAATTCTATATAAGTATTTGTTTACACTTTAAATAATCTGACCCCATACCATAAATAAGGTGTTAAACAAAAATCAAGAACATGAATGTCATGTTAACACTCAACATTGATTCATTAATAAATTGTATTCGAATTTTATGGAAATACCAAAATAAATTAGTGAATCAATGTACCTATAGTGGCGCACATGACCACCATGAAACAATCATAAATTTTTACAAAAACCCTAATAATTGGGAATAATGAAATCAAGAATAGAAGTATATGATTTATAAGAGCTGGAACTATATCCTTGATAAAATATAGGAGTCTAACCTGGTAGGTGCTGGATGATGTGGGGATTGGGAGGTCCTTCTGCCAAGGAATCGCTCTAGGAGGACATGAGCTGAATGCTTCTGGAATGTGGGGAGGCCGTTGGCTCAATTTAGGTATTTGGGGAATTTTTTTCCCAACGGTTTTTAAAACCCGTTGGGAAAGACCAACCTTTCCCAATGGTTCCATAGAACCATTGGGAAAACAAGGTTTCCTCTCCACTTTTCCCAACGGTTCTTAAGAACCGTTGGGAAAAACCTATCTTTCCCAACGGTTCTATGAAACCGTTGGGAAAACTATGCATTGAGGGGTTTTTCCCAACGGTTTATAGAAACTGTTGGGAAAGACAAGATATGCCAATGGTTCTTTGAACCGTTGGTATACAACTGTTGGGAAAGATCCCCTTTCCAGTAGTGAGAGGATTTTAAAGATTTAACAAGGGAACATATTCTCTTCTCTGATGATGGAAAAGGAGGACAACATCGACAGAAGAGGTTGTGTCTATGAGCCCAATGGTATATGAAAAGGGTATATTTAAGCATAAAAGCCTCACATATGATGATATCAAGGATATTCATGTCTTGGTGATCTATTCGGTCACGTTTGGAGATGAGTTGAAGAGGGTGAAGAGTGATACATCTCGCAAAAGGCTAGGAGATTACCTCAAGAAGAGTGCCCTTTTTCAGCTTCTAGGGAAGTGGAGGAGCATCATCATTGCTCAAAGGGGAAGGAAATCATGACCTTTTTTCTTGTCACTGGAACTCATTAGAGGGAAATTCCAGTGGTTACCCCTAAACCAGAGAATGAGGAGGTTCACATTGGCTTCCAAAAGTCGGTCCTCGGGTCATCTTGGGAATGTAGGCTTAGAGACATTCTAGGGATCCGAACCGTTGTGGGGATAACCTTCGTCACTCCCCTCACATTATGTAGATAGATTCACAATGGCATGCTAGTGTGCCCGATGATATGATCATATGGTTCTAGTGGCTTTGGAGGACGTTATGGCCTGATGTCAGTGGACTAGTTTGCGGAGGATCTATGGAGGGTTGGACGGTGATGGGGTATGATTGGATCCATTGGGAAGGACACCCGAAGAAACCCCATTCCACGTACTATTTTTTTCATGTGGAATGGGGGTATCCCCCCAAAGCATAATGCTATGCAGGTAGAGGGGAATTTTGCATACTGAATTAGTACATGAACGTGGGTATGGACCATCGCTTACTAAAGTGGTACGTAGTCCTGGATGAGGATTGACACACCAATCTGGGTTCTATCTGTATAATGATGCAAGATACAGTGCATGTCTCGATCTGTATAGCAATGAACTATTTGGATAACTGAATTAAATAAGGGTCCTGAAGCCTGTGGTTCATGGGGAATTCATCTGCGAGGGGTTTGTGGTTCGTGATGCCACCAATTAGGTTCGTGGTTCACCCATTATTAGTATGTTCCTTCTTTTTATGCTTCACGGCTGGTTATACCTACAAAAAACTTATTTTCGGTTCTCACTTCGTCGATGATTCGAAATCGGAGTCATAATCTTCTCTGTTTCTGAATTATCTCTTCTTGACTCTAGGGTCTCCTTCGTACTCTCTTCCACCCATTTTTTTTTCTCTTCTTCAACTCCTCTTGTTCTCCTTTTATAGAGTACTAGGGAAATAATAGCTATGGGTGTGTGGTTCCATTTTCAGAATCACATGAAGATGTATCTCAACCCATGGAAGACTCAGTCAACCAGGGTTTGTGGAGGCCTTGGTTCGCGAAACATGATTTGTGGAACCCTACCAGCTTTCTTTGTTCAATAACTTCTTAGTTTTCAGGGCGGTATGGAGATGGAATTTCTGTGATCGATTTCACCAATGACACGGTTCGCGGTGTTTTGGGTTTTCTAGACATCGCCCCACTGGCCAGTGCCCTGCAGGACCTTCCACGTATAGATGATTAGCGATTCATGTGTCCCATAAACCTTTCCCTGTGATGGTACACGGTACATTAAAAACACTTTCTCAATTTGATTTCTTCAATTTTATTCTCAAATTTGGAATCCAATTTGCAACCATTTCTCTTTCTGAACCTATATGAATTTTTTCTTCCCTCTGCCAATTACTTGTGGAAGTATTTACTTCCCTTTGAAATGTTTTCATGAACCTACATCGATCATGCAGGTGTATTTGTAGGCAGGAAGATTTCACACCTGTGTTGATGGATCAAAATGCCCTATAGAGGATGATTCAAGAGGTCTGTCCCTAGAAGGGAAGATGCCACAACTAGGTTGGTGGATCAAAACTCCCTATTATGGTGATTTAGGAGGTGAATCCATAAAAGATCATTTTTCACACCCAGTTTTACCATTGATTGGATTGAACCTTAGGGAGGCATCCTGCATAAACTATTTAAGAAAATTTATTCAAAACCCACGTAGTTTGATGGTGCAATTTATGTTCGTATGATAGTAATAGTCCAAGTAGATAAACTTCATGTAGTAAGGACACTCATTTCATGGAAGTAGCTTCAATGAGGGTTGGAGTGGGGATTACACATGAATGGTTCCCTTTGTAATAATATTGCTCTTGGGGGAATGGTGAGGGGATTACACTTGGAATATTCCTAATAATGAATTTCATCCCATGATATGGAAATATAATTCATCCCATGTGATTCATACATAGGTCATCGTGGGTTTATTTCATAGGGTTGGAGGTGTGGGATTATCCAATGTCAAACATACATGGGGAATCCTTCATTCAGCACTTTGGTTAGGGCCACAGTTTTATGTCATGTCTTGAGGGTGTTGTTTTGATGTTTTATGTCATATTAATAGGACACGAAGATTGGAATGATTGAATCATGTAGCTGAGATGTGGAGAATGGGGTCAGTCCACAAGGGAGGACTGTGTCCAGTCAGTAGAAAGATTCAAAAAGAATTTACATTGAGATATGTGCATAGTTTTCCTTAAATATTCCATCTATATGGCTTACATGATTTATGATCATGTGACTCTTAGTGGTACATGGTGTTGGGACTACTATAGAGGAGTGGAAATTATGAGTCATGATATTAGGATCCTTATGATTAGGAGAAATGAGATTAGGTTACCTATTCTTATGAGAAACGGGTAGGGTAATGGGTACAATAGATTCATCGAGATCACTGGGTAAGGAATCAGGAAGTTGTTGGGAAAAACTTTATTGGGTTGCCTACCAATGGATTTTTGTGAGTAAGGGGCTTAGGCATATGGGAAATAGATGGATTCAAGAGGCATAGTTGTGCGCATGATTTGGAGTTGTGTTCAGACCTGGGTAGCACAGAGGAAGATTTATTTATGAAAACTGGAAAAACATTAATAGTAGTTGTGAGAGGATTAGTTCACCACAGGACAAGTCATGTTTGGGCCCATAAGAGGTATATTGGGAAAATGATCCACCTTTGAGGGTATATGATCACTGATGTTACATGTTCTCATGTAATTTAGGGAGTTACACACAGTAGATCATCAATTCATATTACATAGATCGTCTATTAAGGGTAGGGGTGAGTATCTATTTATTAATTAAATCCCATGATGTGGGTGTACAACTCCTTGTGCATGGAACTAGGTTGTGATCTTCTCCAGCCTTTTCCACCGGTGGATTGTCTGTGAAATGACTCCCGATTGATGTCATATTTGGAGTATAGTAAGATAGTTGTGCTCCATGTTTTCATGATATTCTTTGGGAAAGGATTTTCTATTATATGTTTCTATATCCATTTCCTCTAGGGGCTTTTCCATTCAATAATTATGGTTTGATGGTGACTTCAGTGCACAAATAGATGGTTTCACGTTTAGTTCGAATGAAATGAGTCTTTCTTGTACATGAGGCATCTTTCTGTTGGAACTTGTACTTTTCCAACAACCTTGGTAGGTGGCTGGTGCATCAACTCCACCCACTATGATAGGTGATATCCATGGGAGAATTCCATGGTGGGTGGGGGGATTGGCGGAGAATTGGTGGGGGAGTTCTGTCCAACATGACACCCCCACCATGGCAATTTAAGGAGGCCTTGGGGAGCTTACTTCGAGCAAATTAGTTGAGAAATGACAACTCTTCCATTCGAGAGAGCTTTGAGAGCTCCATGTCTGAATAAAGGGAGGTGTGGGAAGGGTACATTGTATCATTTGTTCTTGGTGTAATAAAGAATGGTTTCCTCTTCCATTCATCTCTCTTAGTGGTCGGTGAACCACAACAAGTGGTATCAGATGGGAGGTTCTGGTGAAATGGAAACATGTAGTGGAAATTATCTGGTGACGGGAAAATTCATGTTGAATGGAATTGTGTTTTGAAGTCATATTCGGAAGGCTTGTGTCAAGATGATTCCAACGGTGCAAACAAAATAAAAAACGGAGCTAAAATGAGCTTCCTTGGCCCATTCAAAGTTTTGTCAAACTACAGGTGCTACAATACCCCCTTTCCAGAGAAGATGCTATTGTTCCCGCACCGACAAATTTTCCGGTGAGTTTTTGGAAACTGCTTCGGCATGCCACGGCATCACCACGTCATCAGACGATCTCTGCCGTTGATACATTTTTGATCATAAAATGATCAATCGATATCCGATTTTGACGATCTAGGAGTCGATTCCTCCATTTTAGACTGTTTCGGACGCAAAGGTGAGCTCTATTTTTTCAGATTCTAAACCATATTTATCTTAATTTAATTCTAATGGAGGGATCATCCATAGGAGGGATGATCATGTTGACTTCTTCAAATGAATCCATTTGGAAGTCTCGAATGGAAGATCTTCTCAATGCTAAGGATCTTTTTGACCCCATTGAGAATGAGGGAGTAAACCCTAATACCACCAAGGAAGCGGAGTGGAAGAAGTTTAACAAGAAGACGATGGGCCAAATTCACCAATGGATCGATCACAGCATTACCACCATGTTTCTCAAGAGACTGGTGCATACAAACATTGGAAAAAGTTGGAAAAGATGTACCAGTCAAAGACCGATTGAAAGAAGATCCTCTTGTTGAAGCAGTTGGTGATTCTTCGGCTACAGAGTGGAAGTTCTATAGATGAACACACCAGCGAGATCCAAAACTTGGTGAACTAGCTGGTGGCTGCCGATAAGACACTAAATGATGAAGATCAGGCGAACCACTTACTCTGCACTCTTCCCGATAGCTAGGCTACGCTTGTCGTCTCACTCGACAACTCGGTGCCTAGAGGCAAACTTACCATGGTTATGGTAAAGGGTGCAATGTTCAACGAAGAGGTCCGAAGGAAGGATACAAGTTACAACCAGACGCTAGCTCTCATTTTGGAGAAGCGAGGGAGACAACAAGGAGGAGGTTGTGGGGTAGGAACCATAGGTCGAAGAAAGAACAGAGGAAGGTCCACAGATGGAAGGAGGCCAACATACAAATGATACCATTGTGGCATGGAGGGACCCATGAAGAAGAACTGCTGAAAGTTGTTACAAGAAAAGGGTATAAGTAGCAACCAACAAAGAATAAATGAAGACGTGCATGTGAGAATTACCGGAGAAGTTATTCTTTCCTCTAATAATGAAGAAGAGACATGCTTTCATACATCAGGCCGAGACACAGAATGGGTGGCTGATACTACAGCATCGTACCATGCCCTGCCGCATCGTGAGTATTTCTTGACATATCAAGCTAGTGACTTTGGTGCAGTCGTGATGTGGAATACCAGTTTGGCAGAGATTATTGGCATTGGTGATATCCATTTCAAGACGAACATCGCATACACAATCACCCTGAAGGATGTTCGTCATGTTCCAAGTCTTCGCATCAACCTGTTATCAGGTATAGCCTTGGATCGACAAGGCTATGACAACATCTTCAGCAATGGAGCATGGAAGATGACAAAAGGATCCATCATCGTCGCCCGAGGACACATATATGGAACGTTGTACAAAACTCATTGAAGATATGTGCAAATAGCCACATCATGGTGGAAAGAGAGATGTCATCCAATATGTGGCATAGGAGACTCGCCCACCTTAGTAAAAAAGGGTTATTTACCCTGACGAAAAAGAAGTACATCGGTATTGAAAAGGATGCATCACTTGATCCTTCTAAATACTGCTTGTATGGGAAGCAACATAGAGTCTCATTTAATATTACTTCATCACGGAGATCAGAGTTACTAGATCTGTTGCACTCAGATGTATGTGGACCCATGGAGGTGGATTCACTCGAAGGTAACAAATATTTCTTATCCTTTATTGATGATGCATCTCGAAGTGTGTGGGTGTTCTTTTTACGGATGAAAGAACCAAGTACTGGACTACATCAAGATGTTCCATGCCATGGTGGAGCGTGAAACTGGAAGGAAACTGAAGTGTCTTCGTTCAAACAATAGAGGAGAGTACACATCTAGGGAATTTGATTCATATTGCAGGAGTCAGGGAATCCAACATGAGAGGACGATCCCTCTCACCCCACAACACAACAGAGTAGCAGAAAGGATGAATAGAACCATCATGGGGAAGGTCAGAAGCATGATGAGTTTGGTTAAGCTCCCAAAGCCATTCTGGGGAGAAGCTGTTCAGGTTACCTGCTACCTTATCAACCGATCACCGTAAGTCCCACTGAATTTTGAGATTCCAAAGAAGAGATGGTTTGGAAAACATCCATCTTACACTCATTTACGAGTATTAGGATGTTTGGCATTTTCACATGTATCCAAGGTGCTCAGGCAGAAGCTGGACAAGAGATATAATCTATGCATCTTCATCAACTATGGAGATGAGGAGTTCTGATACAAGCTTTGAGATTTGAATGAGAAGAAGGTGATCAGAAGTAGAGATGTCATGTTCCATGAGAACCAGACAATCGAGGACATTCAAAATCTTAGAATGTCTCGAATGGAATGTGTTGAGAACTCAATTCATGATCCAACACCTATACCAGCACCGCCTGTCATTGAAGAGGAGAAGATGCAAGAAGACTCATCGGCACCGGACCAGGAGGTAGTGGAGGAGGATATTGAGCAGGGGGAGACTCAATCCTCTCTGCAAGAAGTTGCAGAACCATCATAGGAGTTTGATGAAGTAGTGCCTCTCGAACCTAACATTTCACTGCTTCAAAGATCTTCATGAGGAAGGATTCGATCAACAAAATATTCAGAGTCAGATTACATGTTTTTGACTGATGATGGGAAGCTAGAAGGGTATCAAGAAGCAAATCGACATTCGCTATCATTGGATACACAAAGTGATGGATCAACAGATGGTGCGACTTGTGAAGATCCACACGAAGGAGAACCTGACATATATGTTGACAAATGTGGTTGCTGAGGAGAAGCAGAACCTTTGATGATTTTTCAGCGGATTGCAGTTGGAGGGGAAGAATTGTTGGAACTTGTACTTTTCCAGCTGCCTTGGTAGGTGGCTGGTGCATCAACTCCACCCACCATGGTAGCTGGCAGCCAAGAGAGAAGTTCATTGTGGGTGGGGAGATTGGTGGATAATTAGTGGGGGAATAGTGTCAAACTTGACACCCCCACCATGGCTATTGAAGGAGACCCTGAGTTGCTTCCTTCGAGCAGATTAGTTGAGCCAAGAGAGGTCTTCCATCCGAGAGAGCTCCATGTGTAAAAAAAGAGAGGTATGAGAGGGGTACATTGTAACCTTTGTTCTTTGTGTAATAAATTCTGGTTTCCTTTTCCATTCATCTCCCTCAGTTGTCAGCGAACCACAACACGTTCTTGCATGCATGGGCCTTTGGAGTATTGTTTGCCAAAATACAGTATCTTTCCTTTGGTGCACATTTATTTTGCGTGCGTAGCTTTATCTTTCCACAATCGTATTGAATCCTGCGCGCAACATGCTCATCATCCGCATAATTATCCTTGCAGGCAGGTCACACATTCAGTTTACCCAAAACATTCCATTTTAAGGTTCAAGTTAATATTTTGGCTTCATCAAATGAAACCCCACCTCAGAATCAACCCAAAGGCTAAGTTCCAAGGGAATTGCCAAAATGAAGGGCTCATTAACGCGGGCGTTCGCACAACTTCAGGCTCAGGTCACACAAATACATTTCACGTTGCACGCAACCCAACAGGCCAGGCCTATAAAGTGGGGAAGGGACCCGTTTTACGGTACTTGACTTCCCGCATGAAAAGAATTTGATCTCTTGAGCGTAACAAAACATTTTCATGAAAACCTGAGCCTTCAGCTACGTCTTTAGCACAACTCCACCACAAAAAGGGATTCTTTTCTGTGCACTCTTCCATATCTGTGCACCACATTGAATTTTTTTCACTAAGATCCTGCATTTTAATCCATCTTCATTAGAACTGCAGTACTTTTCTGAAATTATCATCCAACCGAACCTGAATAAGATCGTCGCTTCTGACGTCGCCTAGAGGGCCAAAATGGCGGGAAACCCGAAAATTACTTGAGTCGGGTGGGTTTCTTATGAAAACTAGGAACTTACCGGCATGTTTTCTGAATCCCGGAGGAACTATCTGATGGGAAACTACCTCCCATTTTATAATTTTGGGCTGATGGATGAAGTGGAGAACCCAGGCATTGAAGACAACATGCCGTGCTCTTGGTTCAGATGTCCGGACGAGCTCTTCTGCTGGAACATCATTGTTCCAGGTCACCATACTCGATAGCACATGGAAATTTCCATCTACAAACAGAGTTGATGGAGAAGAATAGTTACTCAGGAGAAACCAGAGGCTGAAGCGTTCCAAAACCCCTACGCCAGCATTTTCCAGAGATGTATCCAAGACAATAGATAGTGTTGATATAAAGACTAGGATCTGCGGGCTGATGGAAATTTTACTGAGGAATGGGCCATGGAATATTGGGCATGCTTCACCTGAATGGAGCATCGTGCTGAGCTACATCATATCGGATTATATGAGGCATTGTGGAAGTCCTAATTTCATATATACTATCTGTAGGAGATTTTCCGAAGCTCCTCAGCCATTACTCTATAGATTCCAACACATTCTACATTCAGTCTGGGGATGTGGGAATCATCCCATGGGATGTGCACAACATCAGTGGTATCCTACTGAGTGGATTCCAATATGATGAGTTTCTCCCGGTGCCGAACACCTGGGTCGATGGGAAATAGACTCCTCTCTAGGCGTAGCACCGTCTGGTGGAGTTGAAGGTAAATATGGATAACAACCCTCATTTCCCAATGAAATTCCCTTCAATAAATTTCTTTGAACGTTCTTGAAAAGGACCTAGATATGAAGATTCCAGATCAACCAAAGCAGTATCTAACAGCACCGTCGAGGAGGTGACAGAGATCATACTGCCTGATTCTGAAGAAAGGGAAACACGATCAATGGGGCTACAGTATGGTGGAGAACTAGAAGAAATTAATTTGATACACCATATTCCCATCTACCTTAGTAGATGGCTAATTCATGTCAGAGACGCTCACATGGTCGAATGCTCAGGGAAGCTAGTGATGGTGGTGACCATGTCTGCTGACAACAGGGTGAATTTGTCGGTAATAGTGATGTCCCAGCTCTACAACTAGTTGGGAAATGTGGTTAGGGGACACATGACTAAGAGGGTTTGAGGTCTGTTCTAGTTCCGGAATGGCTGGACTGTAGTTCACTTCTAAGGATACGAGTTTCTGAATGTTATCTGTTTAACTAATTCTAGTTTGTGATCCCCACTGCTCAACATTGTCAGGGTCTGGACAGTGGCACAAAGTGATACAAGGGTTATGATTGGCATGGGTAACCTCATAAACCACAAAATAGTTCTGTTATCAGCCGTAGTTGGTGTACTGGTGGAAAACCTTCAGGGGAAGTTGAAATAGGGGGAATACATGCAGAACATTTGTGGTGTAGTGCTGGTGGCCTGAATTCAGAGAACCACCCACTCTGAGTTATACACTCAATCATGGTTCACCCAACAATTTGTATGCATCCAGCAGTATATGAAGATAGTCTACATGGGGGTCTGTGAAGAGTGGCATCCTTGTATCATATATCAGTTGTGAAATATTTTAATTGGTGATGTCTTAGGGGATACCATAATGTTTCCACCTACTATGGTCAATGTTGGAGTGTCCTAGGATTACTCTAAAAATTGGGTAGAGGCGTACCCTGGCACAATCCTGTGTCAACACCTAAGGGTGATCGTGCCTATGAGCACGGTACTAGAGAAGCTTGGAGGTTTGTTGTATGCTATCCAAGGGGTGAGCCAATAATCCAGTGCAACTCAAGTTTGAGCTGCAGTGGGGGAGGTGAAAGGTGTTGTTGCACCCCCACCTCATGGAGGGGAACAACATCCCCAGAAGAGAATGTGGGCAATTGGAGGGCGGGGGGATCTCATACTTAAAGCAGCACGTCCATTGAGGCTCCTTAAAACAACATGTGTTATCTTCTCGAGTCGACCACTTATGTGGAATTCCCAGTGCTTTGGGTAGCCTGGGGAATTTTGAGGAAGAACATGGCGGCAGAACAGCTACTGAGGATGCTAATCTGAGACAAGATCGTGCTGCTAAAGGTGGGAAAATCCAAGATCATGACCATGGTGTCCTTCTATAAGAGGTTCAAATAACTATAAGTTGTGGATACTTTTCCCCACCAGGGTGGTGTACCATAGTTTCCTCCAGGCCTGTTGTGAGTGATGTTCGCTGATGAACCCGAATGTGAGTAGACTCTATCTTCTTGGTAATCAACTATTGTGGAATCGAACGATGATGGAACATAAGGATCTTATGATGGATAATCCTAGGGATGGAAAAATGAACAAGTGAGTCCCCAAGAGAGCAGTGTGATCGCACCTTAGGATGATTTCGACCAAGTCGATCTCCCTGAGGTAAGCATGCTAACCAACATATCTATTCTTGTCCTTCACCTAGTTTACTCATAAGATCTAATTGAAATTTATCTTGTGTAGGAGAAATCTGAAAATGGACAAGGGGTCCCTCTCGGAGTGGGATATGGTACCCCATTAGGTCGAAAAAAGAATTCATTATGACCTATTCTCAAGGCTGCTACAACTGGTGGGCTTACCAAAGTGGTTGGAATTGTGGGATTGAATATTCCAATCTTCCCTTTCTTCTATGGGGGAACACATCCAGGCATCCCATTGGAGACATCTACTGTTGACAGCAAAATTCTCCCATGGGGCACATTTTTGAGATCCCTCTACCTCTAGGTAAGGATAAATCTCAAGACACCTGTCCCCTTTCAAACATTTCAAATAGATTTTTTGTTAATTTTTTCTATCTATTCTCATGAATCTCTTATTCATCCAACGCTAGGGGGGTCTAGTTCCAACTATCGAGGGGTCGACCAGTGTCGTGGGGTCTACTATGGTGGTACTCTATGTCGATATTTCAGGACCAAGCCTCAACCAAATACCCATCCCATGTAATCTACACTACCTAACATAAGTCATGTTTTCCAAACATTCCAACATTGGCCAAATTGACTGATATGGTTTTATTTCAAGAAGTACACGGGAGGGTGCATTCCTAGTAAGTGGCTCTATACTAGAGATCCAGGGAACCTTGATGGCTACGCCAGCTCTTGGGGAACTGGTCATTCAAGATGACCCATCCTTGGTTCCAAAAGGATATCCTTTTACTTTGATGGGTGATGCCCCTATTGGGGCAGAGAACGAGGCTGGTGAGGGTGCTTCCACCAAGGAAGTGTTAGATGATGATGACCAACCACTTTAGAGGAAGCCTGATATATCCGAGAAGAAACTAGAGGTGGACGCTACTACTACTATCCTCGAGGATTTCCCTGAATATTATCTCACACCCCCCCCCCCCCGAGAATCTTGAAGACTCGGGCTCTAACATCAAGGAGTATAGCTACATAGTCTGATGTAGGGAGTGTAGGTAATTGAATTGTTTCATCACCCGACCCTAGATCCATTCCTGATGACCTGAATGGGGTCCCTTCACTGCTTGTTGTAGAACATAGGAAATGTAGTGGTGGATGATAACACTCTCCATGCGCTTATCTATGTATACCTCACTGAGTGGGTGTGCACAGAGAACCGACATTTGGAAAAAATATCGCACAAGAATAAATTTGATAGCACCCAAAATATCATGTGGGAAAATCAACTAAATCAATATCCAGAGGAATAGGTGAATGGGTGCACATCCTTCCTCAACGATCAAGATGTTTTCATCAACTAGTTGAAGGCTTAATTGGTGGTAGATGAGGATCAATAGAATGTGATAGTGTGTCAAATAGCTAAGTATCAGGATGAAGTGGATTGGGTGTGGATTCTGGATGATGAAATTTGTATTGTGGCTAAAGAGGATGAAAATCTCATGAGGCTACAATATGCCCTGGATTCCACGTTCCAGACTCTAGCCATGCTATATAACTCAATCATTAGGGTGGATCCATAGGGGCATATTTTTGGATTTAAGAGAGGCTCCAATGTGTCGATGACGCTCACCAACTATCGAAGATTATTTGTTTAAAATGACTTGCATGTATGGACACATCTCTTTTGTCACCTTTTATTATCGAACTACAATCATATTCACGGTAAAACCAATTAACAAACCCTAATCCCATGCGAGTCATGGTCTATGTGATATAAAAGGGACAACCATTTGATTTATCAATTATAAGATTATTAGATAATCGGGGAACACATGAGGTATGTAATTATCGAATAACCACTGGGAGGGTTTGGGAAAAGAGGGGATATGTCTGGAGAATAAGGATCTTCGATTATCTCACATACTTCATGAATGTTTGATATTTCATGAATGGTTTAATGTAAGGGTCACTAAATTATACCCAAAAAAGAAAATGATGTAGCACCCCCCGGTTTGAGGTATGTATCCTTTTTTATTACTTTTTGTGTGTTTAAAGTGCATGGGATGAGTTGGGAGGAGGTTGGGAGTGTTTGGAATGATTTTTAATATGTTTGGAGGCTTTTGTAGGTGCACACAGTTTGCGTACGGTTAGGGGAAACCAATCAAGTTCTCCAGGAAACCGTGTAGGGGGAGACAATGAGTTTTTCATGGCCTACACACGATTTTCCAAACCATCCGAGAAAACCGTGCATACTCCCTCTCATGATGCAGTGGCTTGTGCATGGTTAGCACACTATTTTCCAAACCGTGCGAGCTATCCATATGGAAACATAAAGGAAGATTTTTTTTTTAAATTCAGACTCCCTCAGGCTTAACCTATTCCACTCCAATTTTTATCCCACTCAAGCCTCACTTGAGATTTTGGGTTCTCAATGATTTAAGGTGCTCTCTCTATCATTTTGGAAGCTAATTGAAGGGGTTCCATGGTGGATTGAAGTCGATTCTTCTCGGGTAAGTTTCATCTCTTGGTTTCTCTTTTTTTTTCTCTAGGTCTTCTCTTACCTCTCTCTCATTTTTCTAGATATATATTTGTTTCATGTAGATCTACTGTTTTGTTTGCCTTGGGTGTTGATTTTAAGGCTTGTGGATGATAATGAAGGAGATCTAGAGCGGTTTTCTTGATGTGTTTTCCCGGATTAGGGTGCAGTTGATTGTGGGTCGATTTCACTGGAACCCTAAAGGTAGGTGGATTTTCTTGAGACTCCACATGGTTAAAACTAGTGGTTTTGGTTACAATTAATTTTTTTTCTTGAGATTAATGGTGTTTTTGATGTGTGAAATTGGTTGGAAATCTCTTTGGTGATGTTTTGGGGATTTTTTGGGAAAAGGGGTTTTGTGGTGAAATGATCTTGTTGTGGATTTTAAAATGAAGATTGTAAAATGGGTTGCTGAGATTGATTTGTGAAAATGGTTGATGAAAAATGTTTTTCAATAAATATGTTGTTTATTGAAAGGTTTTTTGGCATGTAAAATTATTAAAGGGTGTTTTCCATAAATGGGTTATTTATTGAAGTGAATTAACATGTGTTGGAAATGGTTGTGTGCTTATTGTGCGACCTTAGTACTTTGTACTTGTTGGTTGATTAATTGTTATGGATTGTGTTGGTTGTGTGGAAGTTGGTGGGAAGTATCACTATAAAAGGTGATGGATAGTGGTCGGAAGAACCACCATATTGGATAGTGGTTGGGGAGCGCCATTAGATGTGAATGGGGTGATCAGGATGGGCGGAAGTCCCACCGTAATGGTTTCTTTGTTGTGTGTTGCTTTGAAAATATGAAAAGTTTTGTGATAATGCGTGATGGGGATATGTATTAGGGAATTTTGTGGCTTTCCATTGTTTTTCATGGCTTGGTAAGGGTAAAGTTTGGCATGTTATAAGTTATTGCACTATTAAACGTTTTTTATAAACTTCTTATTATAAATGTGCTAACAATTTTATACTAGTGTCATGTGTAAGGAAGTCATTTTGGTAAAACCTATTGATTATTAGTACTCACCCCCTGCTTTGAAACTTGGGTGCTTTTGAAGATTTCATATTCCGAGACACATGTGAAGGTAAACATCTCATTGCTAGTGGCTTGTGGTGATGCTTGGGAGATGTGTTGGTTTTTGGAGCACGGAGCTTGGTGTGGAGCTGTGGAGTGTGTATTGGTTTATTTTTGGGTCTCTTGTTTAGTCTTCTGCATAGTACTCTGATATTGTGTTTGGTTGTATTGGTTTTGGGTTTTATTTTTGAACAAATTGGTTGTCTTTTTGGTAAAACATGCTTGAATGTTTTTTTGACTTGCATCAAATAGTTGTTGTTAGTGGATGGTTTGGATGGTATTGTCTTAATGGAAAATAGTTCCCCAATTTGTCTGTGAATCCCTTGACGTTTATTTCTAGCCTTTGGAGCCTTGGGAACGTCGCTTGAGTCTAATTATCATTCCTCCACTCTTTCAAGCCAATGAGATGGGGTGGGATGTTACAAGTTGTTTCAGTCTATTCAGTCCTTGGATTGTAAGTGAAAGCAGTCGTTTAATCCTTTGGTGTTGATTGTTGGTCTTGGTGTTGACATTTGTTCTTGGGTTATTCCTCGAGTTAGGATGGTATCAAGGCATAAGACTTTTGTAAAGTGGAATGTAAAGCCTAAAAGGATGTATCTAACCCTTTAATGCTGGACATCAAGTTACCAGGGAGTTGGGTATATAAGTGGATGAAGACACTTATAGGCATTGGAAATCTCATTGTCGTGGGTGTAGCCAATGAGATGAGCATGAAGTGCATGGTAGAAATTAATTCCCTCTAGGATGCATATTTTATTGGGGTATAATGATTTATTTTGTGATATGAATTTGTGAATTTTGGAATATCTGATTTGGGTTTCAAAACGGAATGATTTGAAACATAGAATCCTGTGGAATTTTGAAAATTGTTCAATTTTCAAAACATGGAGGATTTTGAAAAAAAATATAGTGAAACATTAGAAATGTGAACATGTGAAAAGACTGGTTTTGATAGTTGGTATGTAATTGAACTTGAACTTGTAAGTCATGTCGTATTAAAATTGAAAGACTCATGGTTGTTTTTGTATGAATAGAAATGGCATCGGGTAGGAATCGTAGAGACCAACTGGGAGGAAGCTGCTAAAAATGTGGTTGCACCTGAGCCCTAGGTGAACCAGCAGCTAGTGCAGAGTATAGTGCAAGATTTCCAAGCAGTATAAAGTGAGAATAAAGTAAATTAACCAAGGCATGTGGATCATGAGGTTTTGTTTCAAAAGAATAATCCACCCATTTTCAGGGGTGACTCAGAGCTGGAAAGGGAAGAAGCATGGTTGAATAGAATAAACAAGATATTTTAATTCTTGGGAACACTAGTAGAGTTGAAAGTGAAGTTAGACACATATATGATGGAAGATCATTCCCTTCAGTGGTGGGAGTTGGCGTTCCAAGCTAGAATGGATCAAGGTATGACAAGGGACAGGTTTGAGGAATTGTTTAACAAACAATTCTACCCCCATACATTCATAATTCAGCGCACAACGGATTTGTTTTGTTTGAAATAGGAGAACCTTTTGTTAATGGAGTATGTAGCTATTTATATGAACTTAGTGAGGTTTTCACCCGAGGTGGTGGGTAGTACATCGTTGAAAGCTCTTATCATTGATGCTGGTTTGAGTCAGGACATTCGGTCCAAGAGAGTAGTGCTATGTATAGATGACTATACAGAGATGGTGAATAGAGCCTCGGTGGCCGAAAGGGATCTCTTGGGGGCTATGACTAGAGTAAGTGTATTTGTACCTATGGGGAATATTGGGAACTTGAATGCTAGGTTCAAGCGGAAGAGGGACACTTATTTCTAGTGTGGGAGTATGTCTTAGAATCCAACTACAGGATCAGTGAATCTTCCTCTGAAACCTCAAAGTAAACGTGGATGTTTTCAAGGTGGTTCTACAAGCCAAATAAATAGGTATTTTATGACACAACCTTGAGAATTTCATAATTGTAAGAAGATGGGGAACCTTTAGCGGTATTGTTGGAATGATCCGATGTCAGGAGTTTGTGACACTCCTCAGGGGTCGCATTCCTTGACGAGACAAGGGCAGAAGTATATGCCTTGTCAGCAGAGCCGAGTCAGTCCTGATGATTTAGGTAACACCATGAATCCTCTACAGGGAAAGTATCAGTAGGGAAGCAAGGAACAAAGTGTCGCAAGCATGCAGTTGTTTGGAGATGAATAGGTTCTGATGGGTGATCAGTTAGGACCATCCACTGTGTGAGGTACTTTTCTTTTAAATTAAATATTGATGCAATATTATTTTGATACGGGTGCTTCAAATTCTTTTATTTCTTCTCACATCATTGATTTTTTGGGTTTAATGGTAGAAATGTTTCCTATGGTTATCAAACATCAAACTCATCTGGGTGAAAAAGAGTGTTCAACCTTCCTATGTAGAGCATGTCGTTTAGTGATGGATGAGGTTGAGTGGACAAGGGACTTCTCAGTGCATGAGATGGATGCGTATGATATAATCCTTGGAATGGATTGGTTGACAATGTTTAAGGATCACATTTACTGTTATGAAAGAATGGTTTGTTTTGTGATGGAGGATGGCGTTAGACATATCTGTTGAGGGGAGAAGAATGAGAATTCGGGTGAAACAGGTTTGTTGGAACTGGTGGTTGGAACAATATCATACTGGTTAGTAGCTTTGTCTTTGGAATCAGTGGAAGGTGTTGAGAATAATTATCTTCCAGTATTCATGGGTCAGTTTATGGATGTTTTTCTTGAGGAATTCTCAGGGTTACCACCAGTGAAAGATGTGGAGTTTACGATTGATCTCCTTCTAGGGACTAGTCCTATATCACTTCCATATTATCGGATAGAACCAGTAGAAATATGGGAACTAAAAGTGAAGTTGGAAGAGTTAAAGAACAAAGGTTTCATCCGGCCTAGTACGTCTCCATGGGCAGCGCTAGTGTTGTTTGTCAAGAAGGCAGATGGAATGTTGCAGTTATGTGTCAACTATGGTAGACTAAATCAAGTTATGATAAAGAACTGATATCCACTTTCATGCATTGATGATTTGTTTGACCAGTCGAGGGGATATTAGTGGTTCTCTAAGATTGAATTGCGATCAGGGTATCATTAGTTGCAGGTAAGTAAGTAGGATATTCCAAAAACAGCTTTAAGAAGTAGATATGTCCATTTTGGGTATGTGGTTATGCCCTTTGGCCTGACGAATGCACTAATAGTATATATGGAATTGATGAATATGATGCTTTAGAGATATATATGTTCTATTGTGGTGGTATTTGTGGATTATATAATTGTGTATTCGAGTACAAAGTTGGAGCATGAGCAGTACATGGCAATAGTGTTGGGGATCTTGATGGATCATCGACTGTATGTCAAATTGTCAAAGTGAAAATTTTGGATACAGGAGGTTCATTTTCTTGGCCATGTTATTTCTAAGAGGGGTGTTTTAGTTGATCCGAAATAGATAGAGGCTACTATCTCATGGAAGCTGCCAAAGAATTCTTTCAAGATACGGATCTTCCATGGTCAAGTTGGGTATTATCGACGTTTTGTTCGTGATTTCTCACAATTGGCTTCGCCGATGACAACTTTGACAAGGAACAATGTCCCATTTCAATGGGATGAGTAGTTCTAGAAATTCTTTGAAGAGTTAAAGGGTTTCCTTACATCAACACCAATCTTGGATTTTCCATAAGTAGGGAAAGGGTACCTGGTGTATTATGATGCATCGAGATCAGGGTCGGGGTGTGTTCTCATGCAAGGTGACCATGTGGTTGCATATTTATCACAATAGTTGAGGGTTCATGAGAAGAACTATCCAACAAATGATTTAGAGTTAGCGTAGTTGTTTCATTCTTTGATGATGTGGCGTCATTATCTCTTCAGTGAGAAATTCACGGTGTTTATCGTCCATAAGAGTTTAAAGAATATTTTCTCACAAAGAGATTTAAAAATGAGGCAACAAATATGGATGGAGTGTCTTCAGATGTTTGATTTTAACTTAATATACACATCACGTAAGGGAAATTTGGTGGTGGACACATTAAGAAGGAAATAATATGCTCAAGGGGTGAAACATTCATTAGATGGGTGGCAGTTGATGTCGGTCATAGCTGACATGTTGTTGGAATGTGAGGAACAGGGTGATAGAGAGGTCTTCTTTCTAGTTTTGTTGGTTCCTAACATGGATGATTTGGTTAAAGAGGCACAAGCATCTGATTCCGAATGTATGGCGATGAGGTTGAAACTCAATGGTGGGGGAGAACATTGAGAGCTGGAAACTGAATGAGAATTCAATCTTGTGTTTTCAGAATCAGATGGTGGTACCAATGGATTTTCTGGAGGAACTTCATAGGGAATATCATCATTCTAGGTGGGATGTCCATCCTAGAATTCAGAAAATGTATAGGGTGTTGAAGGCACACTTATGTTGGGATAGTATGAAAATGGATGTGGTGGGGTTTGTCTCGAGATGCTTGACTTTCCAGCAAGTCAAGGAAGAGCATCAACATCCAAAAGAAATGTTGCAGTCTTTACCTATCCCAGTGTGGAAATGGGAGAAAATATCAATTGATTTTATGACTGGTCTCCCAATAATGGTCTGGAAATATGATTCCATATGGGTGATTGTGGATCGGCTCACAAAGTCGGCCCATTTCATCCTGATTCATGAATCTCATATAGTGGATGATCTGTCCAAAATCTATATCTACGAGGTGGTAAAGAGGCATGGTGTAATAATTTCTATTATATTAGATAGAGATTCGAGGTTCATATCTCATTTCTAGAAATCCTTGCAGCATGCCCTTGGACACAGTTGACTATTAGCATAAAGTATCATCCACAGATGGATGGCCAATCCGAGAGGATCATATAAACCGTGGAGGATATTTTATGGGCATGTGGGATGGATATTGGTGGTTTATGGGAGGAAAACTCACTGTTGGTTGAGTTCTCCTATAGTAACAGTTATAAGGCTTCAATATATATGGATCTATTAGAGGCTTTGTATGGGCTACCTTGTTGTTGTCCACTATGTTTGGTAGAAATGGGCGAGACTTTGATGATTATACCGAGCCTTGTCTAAGAGAATACCAAGAAAATCAAGTTGATAAAAAGGAGTATGGAGATAGCTCAATGTCGTCTCAAATTGTATAAATACCATCATCGACAACGATTGTTGTTCGAGGTGGGTGATCATGTGTTTTTAGAATCCATCCTTGGTTGGGACATTGTCAGCTTGGGAAGAAAGGTATGTTATCTACGCGGTATATTGGGCATTTTGAGATACTAGAGTGGATTGGAGAGGTGGATTATCATTTGGATTTTCCACCATGGTTTATTGCAGTGCTCAATGTGTTTCATGTGTCGTAGTTGAAAAAGTATCATCCGGATCGTGACCATGCGATTCGTTGGGATTATGTTGAGCTAGAACCGGATGCATCCTGGATGTACGTGCCAGTGCAGATTTTGGATCAGCAAGAGAAAGTCTTGTTTGGTAAAATAATTGGTTTAGTTCATGTTTTTTTTCATCATGGTCAGATTCAAGAGGAGACTTGGGAGGGGTAGAGATGGTTGAGCAATGTACTAAGCTCTTTCATCAAAACAATGGTTCCCTACTTTCTAAGGATGAAAAGTCTGATGGTGGGGAGAATGTAGCACCCCCGGTTTGAAATATGTATCCTTTTTATTACTTTTTATGTTTTTAATTTGCATGAGATAAGTTGGTAAGAGGTTGGAAGAGTTTGTAATGGGTTTGAATAAGTTTGGAGGATTTTCTAAGTGCGCACGGTTTGAGAACGATTAGGGTAAATCGTGCGAGTTCTACATGAAACTATACAGGGGGAGACAATGGGCTTATCATGGCTTGCACATGGTTTTCCAAATCGTGTGAGACAACCATGCGGACCTCCTCTCTCGAGGTAGTTTCTTGCACACAGTTAGCACATGGTTCGCCAAACAGTGCGGGCTAACCGTGCGACCACTTAAAGGAATGTTTTTTTTAAAATTTGGGATCCCTCGGGGATAACCAATTGCACTCCAATTCTTCTCCCAATCAATCCTCACTAGGGATTTTGGGTTCTCAAAGGTTTAAGGTGCTCTCCTACTCATTTTGGAAGAAAATCGATGGGATTTCGTGGTGGATTGAAGTCAGTTCTTCTCAGGTAAGTCTCTCCTCTGGGTTTCTCTTTGGGTTTCTCTAGGTCTTATCTTCCCTCCCTCTCAGTTTTATAGATCTAAATCCTTTTAATGTAGATATAGTGTTGGGGTCTCCTTGGGTGTTGATTTTATGGTTTTTTATAATAGGTAAGAAGATCGGTTTTTGTGAAGCATTTTCCCGGATTGGGGTGTGGTTTCTTGTGGGTCAATTTCATTGAAACCCAAAAGGTAGGTGGATACTCTATCAAATCCATTTGGTTAATACTAGTGGTTTTGGTTACAGTTAATTTGTTTTTATTGAGATTAATTTTGTTTTTTATTTGCGAAATTGGTTAGAAATCCCTTTGGTGATGTTTTGGGGAATTTGGGGGAAATGCGTTTTATGGTGAAATTCTCTTATTGTGGATTTTAAAATGATGTTTTTAAAATGGGTTTCTAAGATTAATTTGTGAAAATGTTTGATGAAAAATGGTTTTCAATAAATATTTTTTATTGAATTGTTGTTTTCCATGTAAAATGACTAAACAATGTTTTCAATAAATGAATGATTTATTGAAATGAATTGGCATGTGTTGGAAATGGTTGTGTTCTTATTGTATGGCCTTGGTGATTTGTGCATGTTGGTGGACTGATTGTTATGGTTTTTGTTAGTTGTGTGGAAGTGGGAGGGAAGTCTCACTATAAAATGTGGTGGATAGTGGTCGGATGAACGACCATATTGGATAGTGGTCGAGGTGCACCGCTTGTTATGAATGGGGTGACCAGGATGGGAGAAAGTCCCACCGTAATGGTTTCTCTGTTGTGTGTTTCTTTGCAAAGATGAAATTTTTTGTGCTAATGCATGATTGGGATATGGATTATGGCATGTTGTGGATTTCCATTGTTTTTCATGGCATGGTAAGGGTATATTTGGAATGTTGTAAGTTTTTTCACTATTAAATGTTTTATATAAATAGCTTATTATAAATGTAATAACAGTTTTATCCTAGCGGCATGTGTAGGAAATTCATTTGGGGAAAACCTATTGAGTATTATTACTCACCACTTTTTGGGTACTTGGGTTCTTTTGTATATGTTGTATTCCAGGAAATAGGTAAACGTAAAGCATCTCATTGCTAGTGGCATGTAGTGATGCTTGGGAGATATGTTGGTGCTTAAAGTATGGATCTTGTTGTGGAGGTGTGGAGTGTGTCTTGGATTATTTTGGGGTCTCTTGTTTAGTCTTTATCATTGTACTCTGTTATTGTGTTTGGTTTTATTGATTTTGGGTTGTATTGTGGAACAACCTGGTTGTCTTTCTGGTAATACAAGCTTGAATGTTTTATTAACATGCATCAAATTGCTGTTGTTAGTGGATGGTTTGGTTGGTTTTTTCTTAAGGTAAAATCATTCCCCAATTGGGTCGTGAAGCCCTAGGCATTTATTTCTAACCTTTGGTGCCTTGGGAACAATTCATAAGGACAAGTAGCATTCATCCGCCCTCTCAAACCAATGAGATGGGGTGAGATGTTACAAATGAAGAGGGTGAATCAAAATGACCATTTTCTGGAACAAAAGGGGAGTGGCATGAGGATGGAGGTAAAATACTAACCATGTTTGAATCAAATTATCCATTATCATTTTTCTGGGGATGTGGACTGAAAAACTAAGGATCTACCACTAACCATGTTCAAAATGGGTCCTATTTAAGAATGTTTTCAATGTCTTCCAGGGTGTGTTCCTAGGATGGCAGGTTAGCTAGTGAGGCATAATGTAACACTCAAGACTTTTATGTAATATAAATCTTCAAAGGAATCTTTTTCTACACAACACTTGCTTGGATTGATTTACACGAAATCGCGACCTTCCTCGATAGCTTGCGTCGTACGCAATACCGAGTTTCACTAAACAACGATATGCTATTAAAATATTATTAAAACTAGCCATTATGAATAGTAATAACGACTTTTTGAAATTTTATTTCTCAAAATGGACTTTGTTTTTGGATTCGGAATATCAAAATTAGCCTAGGGTGAAATTTTGGTATTTTTTCTGAAAACTTTCAATTTTTGATGAATAGTGAAACCACTAAGTGGTAGTTAAAAAACTGAATTTTACATAAAACTTAATTTTACCACTTCTGTGAGTGGAATTTCAAAAATCCGAGAGACATGGTTGATTTCAGTAAGTAAAATGTGGTTCAATGAGATGAAAATAATTTTTTGGTGAATAGTAACGTTTTACTTTTTTTACCACGGTTAAAAGTAAATAGGGAAATTAAGGGTAAAGATGATATTATTATTACCCTAACACATGTCCTAATTCTATTGGATAAGTTTAATTCGACCAAAAACAAACTTAGGAATAATATATGACCATTTAGGCCCACTTGGATTAGATTAGGACATTTATTATTAATTTATTTAAAGAAGGGTTAAAATAGTTAAAATCAAAGTTTAATAAGTAAATAATTTTTAATATGGGGTTATACATAAGATAAATTCAACTATAAATATTAATTAGAAAGATAAAAGGATTTCTGACATAATGGTATTTTATTTGTAATTTTTAGACATTAAATAATTTAATTTATTAATGACACAAAGATGATGCAGTAATTATCTTATTAATGAAATATTGACATAATTAATGTTATAAACACCAAAATAAATGTAATTTGAGACTTTTTATGAATTACACTAATTGTCTAGGTTAATATGACATGTTAGTATTGATTTGATTAACTTTTTTCGAACTAATCATTCTGTTATGATTTTCACAAAAATCAATTAATAAATAGTGTCAAAATTGACATAAAATAGTTTTTAAAACAAATATTATATTAGTAATTGTTATTTTATTCCTAAAAATCTAAAATTCGGCCAAATGACTTATATAAGGTTATATATATTAATAATAAACAACTTGGGGTTCGTTTGGCTGCTTATCGTAAGTTTATTAACCTTATAGTATAAGAACACAAGAAGACACGGTAAAAGTAAAATTATTTAACTTAATGTTAAATCTAAATGATAAGGTTAAAATAGGAACCTAAACTTTTCTAAATTATATTGGAAGAGAATTTAGACCCATACCCACCTTAGAATCGAAATATATCAATTTTGAGCTATTTAAAACCAAACTTGACTTTATAATAAAATAATTGTTTTAGTTATTCCAAAGGTGCCCCTCTCCTCCCTTATAAAAGGACACCTCCTCCCCCTCTTCCTCACACCACTTTGAGCCTTCAAGATCGTCCAACCCCTGAAAATTCCTCCTCTACACTTCCCTAGAGACATCCTAGAGGTCTTTTTCTTCTTAAAAGACCAATTTTAGTGCCCTAAAAGAAGGTCTCAAAGAAGCACTTCAAAGAAGAGGTAATGTCCGTTATCGATTCTTTCATCTTTATTTATTCTTCCACTTCTTCTTCTTTAGTTGTTTCATTATGAAGTAATAATATCAGTATCACTCATATACTGATATGTTATTATAAGTATGGAACAACCCTATTTCACCATCTATCAATCCTATGGAAAAAAGAAATCATCGCACGTGCGTACGTACGGAATACCGTCTCCACGCCGTGGTGTAATCTATTTTCCACCACCACCTTACTTGGATGGGTATAATGGTGTAAATAATGACTATATATGACTATTACAAAGTGATACTAATTCTGAAATAGTATACATACACTCCAATACAATTCCATGATCATAGGAACAATATCATCACTCGTGCGTACGTACGGAATACCGTCTCCACGATGTGATGCGACTCGTTCTACATGATCTTCATTTCATAATGATTATATAAATGAATTGAATGAATTAATAAGATATATATTACACTAATAACATTCTGGAAATGAGGTATTTATAACCTAAAGATAAGAATAATAATTTATTCGACAAAACACGAACAAGAACAAAAAGTTATAAACACCCGAATAACAAGTAGCAATGAAATATTACAACTAAGAAGCTAAGAAAATGACCATATATGATATCATAAAAATAAGTATGATTCTTTAATAAGTCAATAACATTATTTAAATCATTATACAGGAGGTTCAGACACTTATGAAGCAAAACGGACCTAAGGTAAGGGAAATATCACAGTCTCATTTTTATCCGAGATTGTTTATACTTTGGAATTTACTGGGGTGTATTTTATCATCCACATCCATGTTTCCTCAATATGTAACATTATTTACATCCACATACAATTTTTTAAATCCAATTTTACCTTTTGTGGAGTTTTTAGTAAAAGATATGAAAGGAATCTTTTGTCGTTTTTCGTACGAGGTACTTTTTGACTTTTTCGACAAAAGTACGAGAAGAATGTTTTTTTAACTTATACGGAATGAATGGATTTTTAAAACATTATTTCCAAGAATTTTCATTTATAAGTTTTCAAGTTTATTTTTAATCAACTTATTTTAGTTTAAAATTTTTTGACATATTAAGAAAGGAAAATGTTTTTGAAGTAGAAAGGATATTTTCCTCAAGAATGGAGTTCAAGTATTTTATCAAAATTATTTTCCATCTAAGATAATAAAGGGTTATGTTTATATCCCTATTATTAAATTCATTTGATTATGTTGTGATGGAATTATTTTTATGAATTCATTTATCTTATATGAATTGTTTTATGATGTCATGTTGTTTAAGAATCCCATTTTTATTACATGGGTTATGCAATGATGTATGATTTATGATTTTGTGGCACACATAAGAATGGTGTCATTATGAGATGGGCGGGACCTATATCTCCCTCCAATTAATTGGTTAATGATTTTATATCTCATGAGATAGACATGGCTGGAACGGTAGGTTATACCGGTTCAGTGAAACAGGACTGAAATGAGGGTGACTCGGTTCAGAAATGGACTTTGTCCACTAAGATAGTCTTGGAAATAAGTCTTGACTAATAAGAAATGATTCTCTATGATTATGTGTGTATGCCACAAAGTTTCATATTTTAAGTTTTGATTATTGGAATTACATTTCACTACTATGATTTATCCCATGTTATGAAATTATGCTCTCTTTTGCAGGTTAAGATTTCCAAAAGTTATATTCTTATGAATATGATGTGATTTCTATTTCTTTTGTTTACCCTTACTGAGCATTTGAGCTCACCCTTTCGTATGTTTTCTTTCCCCAGGTGAGAAAGAAGGTTATTAAGTAATATATGCCAAAAGGGACTATTGATATGATGAAATAAATGGGAGACAATGTAGACGCTTTATGAACCAGTTGTTTATGTTTCCCAGTTTCTAAAGACACTATACCTATACGGTCCTTTCGTGGTTTTGTTATATGTTGTAATAAGTATGCTTCAATTTTGAAGTATTAACAATATATGTAATGTATGGGTCGTTATAGTTGGTATTAGAGGAAAGGTATAGTCAACCTTTGGAAACTTGGATGCGAAAGCCTTAGTAAGAACCCTAAGGATAAGTCTAAGCATAGAACACAATATTAGTGTTTTAGAAATGGCCATTAATAACCTAGGATAAGACCTTAAGTGTGAAATCTTATTCTTGATTATGTGGTTTTCCTATTATAATTAGTGTTGCTCACACTATTATTTTTGGTTTTAGTCAATGGATGGAACCCGAAGGAATCGTGTTAATGCAGAATGCGACAAGCAATGCAATGATTTTCCCCCTGAGCAACCAAACGTTATGGGAGATGGAATGAAAAATCTTGTATCCATGCTCACACAACTTTCTCAACCTATAAATCATGCAGGAATTCCAAACGAGCGAAGGAAGGAGCAACATTCTGTTGAATCCTTCATGAGGCAGCGTCCACCTTCTTTCAGCGGGTCTAATGATCCATTATTTGCTGAACAATGGATTAGTACTACTGAAAAGATATTTTCAGTTCTTCAATGTTCTGAACATGATAAAGTCATCCTATCAGTGTATCGTTTGGAAGGAGATGTTGATCAATGGTGGAATCTTATTAAGAATACGAGGCAAAGGGATGAAATTGAGTCCATGGAATGGGACGAGTTTAGGAACTTTGTTTTCAATAAGTAATTCCCTCGTATTCTCCGAACAAAGATAGGGAAAGAGTTTCTTGAAATGAAGCAAAAGGATGATGAATCTGTTGGTACCTATGAAGCAAATTTTACAAGACTTTCAAGGTATTTTTATGGAATTATTATCCAACCTGAGAGTAAGATCGATCTATTCTTTAGTGGCTTAAAACCAAGTCTTCGAAGGGTGTTAGACATAAGGGACTTCAATAGCTACGAGGAAATCGTTCGATGTGCTCTCAAAGTTGAGATGGAGATTAGAGTAACCCATCAGTCATATGGGTTTGATAAGAAGAGGAAAATGGAATTCAAAGAAAAATCTAAAGAGCACACTGAAAAGAAGATGAGCTTTCCCTTATGCTCAAAGTGTGGAAAGAAACATGGAGGGAGTTGTCTTAAAGGGACAAGTAAATGTTTCAAATGTGGAAAGGAAGGTCATCGGGCATTTGAATGCCGCGATGATGGGAAGAAGATGTATAATTATGAAAACAAAGGAAGGGATACATAGAATGAACCTACTACACTTCAATGTTTCAAGTGCAAGGAGATGGTGCATTATTCCAATAAATGCCCTAATCCAACGGTTGATGATGATGGTCGACGTCAAAAAACTCTTAACGCTAAAGACAAAGGAAAGTCACATGCAATTTCTATCAGCGATGTGGAGTACGATAACGATGTGGTGAAAGGTATACTTACCATCCACTCTAAAGTAGCAAATGTTTTATTTGATTCTGGATCCACCCACTCTTTTATTTCTGAAGAATATTCTAAGGGTATCACCGTATTACCTCAACAATTAGATGTTGATTTAGCTATGACAACACCTAATGGCACAACCGTCGCATCAAAAGTTTATAATTCTTCTCCGATCGAAGTTTGTGGGAAAGTGCTTCCTGCAAATCTTGTGATCCTTCCTATAGTGGAATTTGATGTGATTCTTGGAATGGATTGGCTTTCATTATATGGAGCTCATATCAATTTCCAAATAAGTGAAGTCACATTTCATATTCCAGATCAATCTATGATCGTCTATCAATGCAAGGATGAACATAAACTTCCAGTGGAAATTTCATCCATCTTATGGGTCTTGATTCCAATAAATGAAGGTTATTTATCTCAAATGGTTGGTGAGAAACTCACGATTAAGAATATGCCCATTGTACGGGAGTTTGATGATGTCTTTCCGGAGGAATTATCGGGACTTCCACCAAATCGTGAAGTTGAGTTTTCAATAGAACTCGTACCGGGTGCTCTGCCTATTTCAAAGAAACCTTATAGAATGGCCCCAATTGAGTTGTAGGAATTGAAGAAGAAACTCCAAGAGAATCTTGATAAGGGATTCATACGCCCTAGTGCGTCACCTTGGGGATAACCTGTTCTATTTTTTAAGAAGAAAGATGGATCAATGAGACTCTGCATTGATTATCGAGAACTTAACAAGATCACTATCAAGAATAAATATCCTCTCCCACGCATTGATGACTTATTTTACCAACTACGAGGAGCTCAATACTTTTCCAAGATTGATCTTCGTTCAGGGTATCATCAATTAAGGGTCAAAAGGGAGGATATACCAAAGATGACTTTTCGTACAAGGTATGGACACTATGAATTTATAGTGATGCCATTTGGTCTTAATAATGCCCATGCTATCTTCATTGATCTGATGAATAGAGTCTTTAGAGACTATCTTGATCAGTTTGTGGTAGTCTTTATAGACGATATTCTTGTCTATTCAAAGAGCAAGGAAGAACATGAAGATCACTTGAGAATTATATTGAAGACCCTGATAAAGGAAAAGCTTTATGCCAAATTTACCAAGTGTGAATTTTGGCATCAAAAAGTTGAATTTTTGGGTCACATAATCTCAAAAGAGGGGATATCTATGGATCCAGCAAAAACATAGGTTATCGAAAGATGGTCGAGACCAACAACAGTAACTGATATCTGAAGTTTTCTTGGTTTGGCTAGATATTATCGACGTTTTGTAAAAGATTTTTCACGATTATCTAATCCACTCACCAAGTTGACTCAGAAAGGAGTTACGTTTGTCTGGATGGAAGAATTTGAAGAGAATTTCAAGGAGTTGAAAAGAAGGTTATCCAGTGCACCTATCCTCACACTGCCTTATAGTGGAGAAAGGTTTTTTATCTATAGTGATGCATCCAAGAAGGGATTGGGGTTTGTTCTTATGCAAAATGATATGGTGATAGCTTATGCCTCACGAAAGTTGAAAATCCATGAGCAAAATTACCCAACACATGATTTGGAGTTAGCTGCGGTAATCTTTTCATTAAAGAGTTAGAGGCATTACTTTTATGGTGAAAGGTGTGATATTTATACTGATCATAAAAGTTTAAAGTATATTTTCACACAAAAGGAGCTGAATATGCGTCAAAGAAGATGGTTGGAGCTGATTAAGGATTACGATTGCTCAATCCATTACCACCCTGGGAACGAAAACAAGGTGGCAGATGCATTAAGTCGACAAGACCATGCTAGTTTATCCATGATGAGGATCACAAAAGATCCAATATTTATGGATTTACAAAGGATGGATCTTGGAATTAAAATGGAAGGGGAAAAATCTTATCTTTCTCAAATGAATGTTCAACCATCTATACATGTGAAGATTAAAGAGGCACAGAAAGAAGATGTCGAGTTAGAAAAGAAGGTGATAAATGTTCCTGAATTCAACCTTGATTGTGATGGGATAATAAAGTTCAGGAATCGGGTTTGTGTTCCTCCCATCCCCGAATTAAAGAAGGAGCTGCTGGATTAGGCTCATAGTTCTTCATTCTCTATTCATCCTAGAAGCACGAAGATGTATAGGGACCTGAAAGAGTACTTCTGGTGGGATGGCATGAAAAGAGATGTTGCTGAATATGTCTCTCGATGCTTGGTTTGTCAGCAAGTTAAAGCTGAGAGACAGAAGTCTAAGGGGATGTTACAACCATTACCCATACCCGAATGGGAATGGGAAAACATCACTATGGACTTTGTCACAGGACTTCATAAAACATCCAAAGGGAATAATGCTATCTGGGTCATAGTTGATCGTCTTACCAAGTCTGCACACTTCATTGCTATTAGAGAGGATTTCTCTCTGGATCAGCTTTCCAGGATATATGTAAAGGAAGTGGTAAGATTGCATGGCGTACCACTTTATATTATATCTAATCAAGATCCGAGATTTACCTCGAAGTTCTGGAAAAGTCTTCAGCATACTCTGGATACAGAGTTGAGTTTCAGCACTGCTTATCATCCTCAGACAGACGGTCAGTCTGAGAGAACAATTCAAACTCTAGAAGATATGTTGAGAGCTTGCTCTATGGATTTCAAAGGTGGTTGGGATCAACACATAACTTTGGTGGAATTTTCTTATAATAATAGCTTTCACTCCAGTATTCAGATGACTCCTTATGAAGCTCTCTATGGAAAGAAATGCAGGACTCCAACTTGCTAGGATGAAGTTGGGGAAAGAAAGCTATTAGGACCTGATCTCGTTGATGAAATGGCATAAATGGTCAGATCAATTCAACAACACATAAGAGCAGCTCAGAGTCGACAGAAAAGTTATGCCGACAACCGAAGATAATACCTAGAGTTTGAAGTGGGTGATAAAGTGTTCTTACGAATATCTCCCTGGAAGAGGGTTATGAGATTTGGAAAGAAGGGGAAGTTGAGCCCTAGATATATCGGTCCTTTCGAAATACTGGATCGTGTTGGGAAGGTAGCTTACCGATTGGCGCTTCCACCGAATCTCTCTCAAGTTCACGATGTGTTCCATGTATCTCTCCTGAGAAAGTACATACCTGATCCTTCACATGTACTCAGCTCAGAAGTTGTACCGTTGGAGCAAGATCTTTCTTATGAATAACAGCCGATTGAGATTCTGGATCGTAGCGAAAAAGTCCTATGAAGCAAGACCACTTGATTGGTGAAGGTTTTATGGAGGAACCACCAATTAGAAGAAGCTACATGGGAGCTTGAGGATATGATGAGGGTGAGGTATCCTCATCTGTTTGTTACAAAGTGACGAATTTCGAAGGTGAAATGCATTTTAAGGGGGGTAGAATGTAACACATGAGACTTTTATGTTATATAAATCTTCAAAGGAATATTTTTCTACACAACACTTGCTTGGATTGCTTTACACGAAATCACGACCTTCCTCGATAGCTTGCATCGTACGCAATACCGAGTTTCACTAAACAACGATATGCTATTAAAATATTATTAAAACTAGCCGTTATGAATAGTAATAACCACTTTTTGAACTTTTATAAATTTTATTTTTCAAAATGGACTTCATTTTTGGATTTGAAATATCGAAATTAGCCTAGGGTGAAATTTTGTTATTTTTTCTGAAAACTTTCAATTTTTGATGAATAATGAAACCACTAAGTGGTAGTTAAAAAACTGAATTTTTCATAAAACTTAATTTTACCACTTCTGTGAGTGGAATTTCAAAAATCTGAGAGACTTGGTTGATGTCAGTAACTAAAATGTGGTTCAATGAGATGAAATTTGTTTTTGGTGAATAGTAACTTTTTACTTTTTTTTTACCACGGTTAAAAGTAAATAGGGTAATTAAGGGTAAAGATGATATTATTATTACCCTAGCACATTTCCTAATTCTATTGGATAAGTGTAATGCGACCAAAAACAAACTTAGGAATAAAATATGACCATTTAGGCCCACTTGGATTAGATTAGGACATTTATTATTAATTTATTTAAAGAAGGGCTAAAATAGTTAAAATCAAAGTTTAATAAGTAAATAATTTTTAATATGGGGTTATATATAAGATAAATTCGAATATAAATATGAATTAGAAAGCTAACACGATTTCCTACATAATGGTATTTTATTTTTAATTTTTAGACATTAAATAATTTTATTTATTTATGACACAAAGATGATGCAGTAATTATCTTATTAATGAAATATTGACATAATTAATTTTATAAACACCAAAATAAATGTAATTTGAGAATTTTTATGAATTACACTAATTTTATAGGTTAATATGACATGTTAGTATTGATTTAATTAACTTTTTTCGAACTAATCATTCTGTTATGATTTTCACAAAAAATCAATTACTAAATAGTGTCAAAATTGACATAAAATAGTTTTTAAAACAAATATTATATTAGTAATTGTTATTTTATTCCTAAAAATATATGGTTTATCCAAATGACTTATATAAGATTATATATATTATTAATAAACAACTTGGGGTTCGTTTGGCTGCTTATAGTAAGTTTATTAACCTTATAGTATAAGAACACAAGAAGACACGGTAAATGTAAAATTATTTAACTTAATGTTAAATCTAAATGATAAGGTTAAAATAGGAACTTAAACTTGTCTAAATTATATTGGATGAGAGGATTTCGACCCATCCCCACATTATTTTCGAAATATATCAATTTGGAGCTATTTAAAACCGAACTTGACTTTATAATAAAATAATTGTTTTAGTTATTCCAAAGGTACCCCTCTCCTCCCTTATAAAAGGACACCTCCTCCCCCTCTTCCTCACACCACTTTGAGCCTTCAAGCTCAGCCAACCCCTGAAAATTACTCCTCTACACTTCCCTAGAGACATCCTAGAGGTCCTGGTCTTCTTCAAAGACCAATTTTAGTGCCCTAAAAGAAGGTCTCAAAGAAGCACTTCAAAGAAGAGGTAATGTCCGTTACTGATTATTTCATGTTTATTTCTTCTTCCAATTCTTCTTCTTTAGTTGTTTAATTATGAATTAATAACATCAGTATCACTCATATACTGATATTTTATTATAAGTATGAAACAACCCTCTTTCACCATCTATCCATCCTACGAAAAAAAAGTCACCGCGCGTGCGTACGTACGGAATACCGTCTCCACGCCGTGGTGTAATCTATTTTCCACCACCACCTTACTTGGATGGGTATAATTGTGTAAATAATGACTATATATGAATATTACAAAGTGATACTGATTCTGAAATAGTATACATACACTCCAATACAATTCCACGATCATAGGAACGACATCATCACTCGTGCGTACATACGGAATACCGTCTCCACGATGTGATGCGACTCGTTCTACATGATCTTCATTTCATAATGATTATATAAATGAATTGAATGAATGAATATGATATATATTACACTAATACTATTCTGGAAATGTGGTATTTATAACCTAAAGATAAGAATAATAATTTATTCGACAAAACACGCATAAGAACAAAAAGTTATAAACACCCGAATAACAAGTAGCAATGAAATATTACTACTAAGAAGCTAAGAAAATGACCATATATGATATCATAAAAATAAGTATTATTCTGGAATAAGTCTATAACATTATTTAAATCATTATACAGGAGGTTCGGACACTTACAAAGCTAAACAGACCTATGGTAATGGAAATATCACAGTCTCATTTTTATCCGAGATTGTTTATACTTTGGAATTTACTGGGGTGTATTTTATCATCCACATCCATGTTTCCTAAATATGTAACATTATTTCCATCCACATACAATTTTTTAAATCCAATTTTACCCTTTGGGGAGTTTTTAGGAAAAGAAATGAAAGGAATCTTTTGTCGTTTTTCGTACGAGATACTTTTTGACTTTTCGGACAAAAGTATGAGAAGAATGTTTTTTTAACTTATACGACATGAATAGATTTTTAAAACATTATTTCCAAGAATTTTCCTTTACAAGTTTCATTTTTATTTTTAATCAACTTCTTTTAGTTTAAAATTGTATGACATATTAAGAAAGTAAAATGTTTTTGAAGTAGAAAGGATATTTTCCTCAAGAATGGAGTTCAAGTATTTTATCAAAATTATTTTCCATCTAAGATAATAAAGGGTTATGTTTCTATCCATATTATTAAATTTATTTGATTATGTTGTGATGGAATTATTTTTATGAATTCCTTTATCTTATATGAATTGTTTTATGATGTCATGTTGTTTAAGAATCCCATTTTTATTACATAGGTTATGAAATGATGTATGATTTATGATTTTGTGGCACACATAATAATGGTATCATTATGAGATGGGAGGGACTTATATCTCCCTCCAATGCATTGGGTAAAGATTTTATATCTCATGAGATAGACATGTCTGGAACGGTAGGTTATACCGGTTCAGTGAAACAGGACTGAAACGAGGGTGACTCGGTTCAGAAATGGACTTTGTCCACTAAGATAATCTTGGAAATGAGCCTTGACTAATAAGAAATGATTCTCTATGATTATGTGTGTATGGCACAAAGTTTCATGTTTTAAGTTATAATTATTGGAATTACATTTCACTACTATGATTTATCCAATGTTATGAAATTATGCTCTCTTTTGCAGGTTAAGATTTCCAAAAGTTATGTTCTTATGAATATGATGTGATTGATATTTATTTTGTTTACCCTTACTGAGCATTTGAGCTCACCCTTTCGTATGTTTTCTTTCCCCCGGTGAGGAAGAAGGCCATTAAGTAAGATATTCCAAAAGGGACTATTGATATGATGAAATAAATGGGAGACAGTGTAGACGCTTTATGAACCAGTTGTTTATGTTTCCCAGTTTCTTAAGACACTATACCTATACGGTCCTTTCGTGGTTTTGTTATATGTTGTAATACATATGCTTCAATTTTGAAGTATTAAAAATGTATGTAAAGTATGGTTCGTTATACATAAGACCATACTGTCAAGGCATACCAATTCAGATGTGGAAGAGGATGATGATCCAAATAAAGGTAAATAAAAATAATGGAGGTGGAGTGATGGATTTTTTGAATGAAGTAAAACCATCATAGAATTTTTACACTATTTATTTAAGAACATTGGATAGGAATATCGTTCTATAAAATGGTCAAAGTCATCATCCAAGGGGAGTGTTGCATAATATTCCAAGCAATGGTTGAAGAAAATGAATAATTTGGTAGGACATAGTAAATAGAGGAATGATATTATTGGGTGAGGGCAGGAGATGCTTCATAGTTTTATGTTGCTCAGTGATTATGATGGACATGATGTTTAATGGAATATATTGAGGGTGTTGGATCAAATTTTAACATCTTATGGTAATGATGATGTATCACATAATTTAACATCAGGTGATATAAATGTTGGACACACAGTTTAATGTCATAAGTTAATTATGATGGAAACACATTTCAATTTCATTTGATTTGGATGTGTGAAAAGACATTAAAAAAACCATACAAGTTGTAGTAAAAGGTGTATTTCTTGGAAGGGACAAGAGTGCTTAAAAGTCCCCACAACCAAAAAAATATTATTGGGCCAGTCACATATATTTTAAGGTCATAATTCTTGGACCAAAAGGTCATCTCACAGGGTACATGGATTGTTTAGGAGAGATCTAACCCAATGTGAATGGAGGGGCTTATAAACCCACCTGAAAAATGGAATATCCCAAAGACGTTTTCTCATAGTTAATTTCAATTATGTTTGGACCATGACTCTTAGTTTATGTTCACAAATATTTAACCATAGGGTGAGCATCCAAAAAGGTTATGTGTATCATGGTGGAGCAACAAGATTTTGTGAATTGAGGTCCAAGGGACCCAATTCCACAAGACACATTCCCAAGAGGATTGGAACATAGTTTAAAACCATTATTCTTGAGTGTGAACTTCTTGTTTACAATCATAGAGTTTGGATTATGGGGTCATAGTTTAAGTTCATAGGGTTCCAATCATGGGAACCATAATCTATTTTAGGTGTCATGAATGAGTAGTGACATGATGTGAAAGGATCCAGAGAGGCCGACCACATGAGAAACATAAGAGACATGTTAAAAATAGTTTAAGGTGCTCATGTTGGGACCCTAGGATCTTAGTTTATGGTCATAGAGTTTAGGCCAATGGGCACATTAATTATGGTCTAAAAGTTTAGAAAATTAAGATTTTTTAGTGATAAAATGTGGAATAAATTGAAATGGTTAATCGATGTGAGATGAGGGGCCATAGAGGCCTCTTAATGTCACACAAAACATCGTTGAGATAAAATTCACATAGTTTATGTTCCTGATATTCTATCCAATGAAAATTAGTTTAAGTTCATAGTTCATAGACCATCCAAAAAGAGTTTTAGGTTATACTTATTGTAGAAACGTTTGAGTATCAAAAAAGAGTATCTTTATTGTGGTGGAGTGATAATCATGGTGTGAATTGAGGGATGCGTAGGTCCCATGACACACATCTCACTCCTTAGGAGTCTTTCACCTAGTTTAGAGACATGATTCTTGGACTTAGAATCATAGTTTAAGGTCATTGGTTTCAAACTAATGGTGTAAATCCCCCAAATGTCCACATTTAGTGGGGTGGAGTGAAAAACCAATGTGAATTGAGGTAGAAAGGACCTAAATCCATACAAAACGTCTCATGGGGGACTTGAAAAAAGTGTAAAATCATTATGGTTATACTTGAGCTCCATGTTTTCGGTCACAAAGTTTAATCCATTTGAGCGGAGACCCAAAAATGACATGTTTAGTGTTGGAGTGTGAAAACCCCGATATGAATTGAGGGCCAAGGAACCTAACAATACACAAAAAGTATCTTGGGAGAACCTGAACAGTTTAATGTCATGATTCTTGGACTTGGACTCTATCATTATGATCAAAGAGTTGGGACCATATGGAGCTCGATTTTCTCATCCATTCATGAGGAAACTTAGTCCCAACTCTGCATCACACATGATCCATGACTGGTTAAAGAAAAATTCATTGTTATGTAGTTCCCAATAATTGAAGGGGAGAACCAAATGAGGGGAGGAAGTAGAAAAAAAATCCGATGAGGGTGATTTTGAATTTCTAGGATTGGATAATGAAAGAGGGGGATAACTGATATATGGGGAAAATGTTTACCATGTTCAAAAAAATGTATCAATATATATTTTAGTTAGAGATGGGGTGAACAAGTGAAGGATCGATCATTGATTGTGTTATAAACATATGATCCACTATTTGCTATTGAAGATCCTTTGTGTCACGAGCCCAGGACTACAGGTGAGCTGATGTGGCATTATAAGATTTTGTTAGGGAGCCTATTTTGATCAGAGGGATTTTTTTTATACAAATTTTATAAATCAAAATGCGTTGAAGAAAAAGTGGGTAATGTTCTAAAGGGAATATTAGTTTCACTGGTAGATATTTTTTCATGCGCTCGAACGAGTTGAAAAAACATGTAGGTAGGGGATAATCAAGCTTGTTCCAGAAGGGAAAGACCCCAAGGTGAGTCAATGGAAGGATTGATCCTGAGATGATATATCTGAGAATCACTATGTATCCCATAAGGATGGGAATCAAGCCACATGTAGTTCTGAGAAATGATGTGTTAGGATACAAACACCGGTACAAGTACATTCTCTATGGCGAGGATATAAAATCATCTCAAATTATGAGGCATCACAATCTTATATGGTGTAATGTGTGGACTGTATCATACATATCTTATGTTGAGTCCCAATTATCTATGGGGTATTTCCTTACATCGCATACTCATCGTACGGGGCATCCTGGTTTAATACAGGGTAAATTAGTTATTGTCATCCCATATATATAATATGCGGTTTCCTGATTTTAGATGGGGTAGGGATGCAGTTTAATGCCTTTTGCAGAGGAGTTTAGACTAGTCTCTTTAAAGTCATACAACATTGAATAGGGAATATTCTATTTTAAATTCAAAGAGACCAAAATGTAAGGATGGTAGATGGTTTAAGGTCATGTAACTTTGACTAAGGGGCATGGGTTTCCCAGGGAGGATTTGATGTCATAAAAGAGCGATAACCTAATGTGAAAGTATAGTCGAAGGGACCATATTCCAAAAAAAATATTACAAATTTTACCTCAGGATCACAATATGAAACTAGCAAAGAAAATTCCTCTCCCTACAAGAAAATTCTAAGTATTGACTTTTTTTCATTAGAAGCTTTTAAAATTTCACTAATTCCTTTACACAAATTTCTAAAAAAGGTCTCTAAATGAGGAGTATCTAATTTAGTGACATTTATAAGCAACCCAAATTTAGAAACACCTACAAACATTGCTAATTATCATTGTTTCTAAATGATGCTAAATTGTCGATGCTTATAAATGTCGCTAAATTTGTGACGTTTATAAGCATCACCTTTTAAAAACACCTCAGCTACCAAAGTTTTCTACAAATTTTGGTAAATGTGATGTCATTTACTGATGTTTCTAGAATAAAATGGTATTTGTTTTTGTAATTTATAATTTTTTAACTTAATTTGGTTTGATTTTTTTGTAATATATATTAATTTATTATAAGAGAAAAATATGATCACCCAACCTCCTTTATTTTCCCCACTCATCCCTCCTTTTCCCTCTTCCCATTCATACCAACACCCCTTTCAGTTCTCACCCTACGACCATTGATACCCCCACCCTCACCCCTCACCGCCACCCCCCATCCAGTTACTGCACCCTCCAGTCCCATGACTGGCCCCCGAACTCGAGTCTATTTCTCATGTCTGTTCTGACTTTCCCTCAGCCCACAACACTACCCATACATATCAATGAAAAAATGGAGCCAGGAAATTTTGAACCATTGACTTATGTCCTCGTAAGTAATGCCTCGTACAACCAAATAGTTAGAGTTACTAAAAAACTATATTATATATATATATATATTTATATATATTAGTATTTAAAAAAATAATATATACAAATATATATATATATATGTACATAAATGTATATATATATGTATATAAATGTATATATATAGTTATATATTATATATATATTATATGTTTATATTAATATATTACACACACTTATATAAAACGTTGTTAAAAATGTAACTAAAATAATCACGTTTTCTAAAAAACATGAGTAAATTTAAAATATTTAATCGTATTATGTTATATATATATATATATACTTATCGATATTTAAAATTTAATATTATATATATATATATATATATTAATATACACCTATTAATATATATATATATGTTTATATTTTATGTTTATATATATATATATGTTTATATTTATGTCTATTTATATGTTTATATTAATTATATATATATATATTTATATTATAGATATATATATATTTGTGTGTGTGTTAATAATATATACGTGTTTATATTATATATATATATTATATGTTTATATATATATATATATATCTGTGTGTGTTTACATATGTATATGTTCATATGTGTGTGTGTAAATATATATGTGTATGGATAATTATATATAATTATAAATCTATATGTATATATAATAAGGCATATTTAAAACATTGGTAAAAATGTCACTAGAATTCCAACATCTTCTTAAAAACGTGACTAAATTTACAATATATTTTTGTTTTTATATGTAAATATATGTTTATATATATTTCTATATTTCTATATTTATATGACTATATATTTATATATTTACATTTTTATATGTGTCTGTGTGTATTTATATATATAAATATAAATATATATATACATATATGTGTCTGTGTTTATATATATTAATATATTTATCTATCTAAATATATATTGACATCAATGTGGGGAAATTAATTATATAAATATATATATTTCCTAAAAAATGTCGCTAAATTAGAAACTTTCCTTAAAAATGTGGTTAAATTTGCATCGTTATTCCAGAAATATCCATAATTTAGAGGTGATTTTTAGAAAACATTGCTAACTTTTGTGTGATTTTCAAGGAATGTCTTGAATTTAGTGGCATGTTTCAGAAAATATCGCTAATTTGGTGATGTTTTCAGAAAATGTCTCTAGTTTTACACCATTTTTTGCAAAATGTCTCTAGTTTTATGTAGTTTTTCATGAAACATGGATAATTTAATGAAGTTTTTTAGGAAAACCTACATATGTGGTGACATTTTTCATGAAAATTCACTAATTTGAAAACATTTTAAGAAATGTTGCTAATTTAGTGATTTTCATGAAAAATGTGACTAAAAAATGTCTCTAAATTAGAGTTTTTTTGTAGTGTTGTAGTGAGTTGACGAAGGGGTATGGGACCAATATGATATATCTGGACATCACTACAAAACCTATGAGTATGTGAATCAAGACGCACATAGTTATGAAAATTAATATGGTAGGAGACTGATGTTATAAGGGGATATACTCTATAATGATAATATTGAATCTTCCCATAGTAGGATATGTCGAATCCCAATTTTACATAGGATAATATCATAGTTTTAAATCATGCACTATGGTCATTGGTGTTTATTCATCCCATAATTTTCATATAGGTCTTCCAAGTTTGATACAGGGTAAATCATCTCTTAATAAGAAGTATACCACTTTTTATATGGGGTAAGATCGCAATTTAACATTCTGTGTTGAAGATGTTATGTGTGGAGCATACACATTGAGTTATTCATTCGTTCTTTCTTCATATTGGTATATGAATAAATCTCATGGGGGTAATTTGGAGTTATAGTATCACAGGTAATGGATGGTTTTTCATTGAATATGTGGCTGGGAAATAAGACATAAAGGCTAGGCATCAATACATATCCCATGATGATGGGAATGAAGCCACATGATTTTCTATAAAGTTGGTGTATTAATAGGATTTATGAAACACCATTGATAAAGAAAATTGTGAAAATGAATAGTGAATGTACATAGTTTGATGGTCATAGTTCTTTGACCATTAATCATAGTTTTAGGTCTGAGTGGTCAGACCAATAGAAAATAGTTTATGGTCATAATACCTAGACCAATGGGAGGGGGATTCGAGGATTTTTGTGTGGTGAAAAAGAGTTAAAACTGACATGAATAGATTTATGGAGGCCCTACACCACATGAAGCAATCTTGAAGCTGATTTTTCATAGTTTAAGGTCAAATAGCTTGGACTATGGAAAATAGTTTAAGGGCATGATTCATGGACAATCAGTGAACAATTTAAATCCAGGATTCTTGGACTAGGGAATTTTTGTTTGGAGGGTATTTATTTCGTTGGAAAGTGGTTGAACCTGATTTGAAAGGGGGTCAAAAGGCCAATGTACCACAACTATTCCATGAAAAGAATTATCATAGAATAAGTTTGTAATTCATTTTCAGTGGAGAAGGTGTAAAATATTTTGAATTTATGATGATTAAAATAGGAGGATCTTTGTATCAAGGGTATTCATGTGTCCTGGAATAAATTGAACTCGAAACAAGTGGTTTCAAGGTGTTTTCCGTACGACATACACTCGCTAAGAAGAACTGCTCATAGGTTAAGGCCATAATTCTTGGACCTTATTATGGGTGAAGGGGATAAAGTGTTGGTAAATTTTTGATTGGAACGAAATATGGAATGTCTGGGATTCACTACATATCTCATGAGGATTGGAATCAATCAACATGTAATTCACATATATGGTGTGGTAGAATACCAACATCAGGAATGGAGAAAATCTCCCCTGATGTGGGAAATGAGGCATCACATGGTTTTTTGTGGTTCATCCCATGCATATGGAAATGGGTGAGGATAATGTTTAACATCATATACTAATGATGTTGGTTTTATTTAATCTCATATCGTATGAGGCATCCCAATTTTAGATGGGATATAACTTTTTTGGATCATCTCATACATATTATATAAGGAATTCCAATATAATATGGGGTAAGATCAATGCTCATTTAGAGGAATCTCAATTTTATATGGGGTAAGATCATAGTTTAATATTATGTGCTCAGGAACTAAAGCTTTGTTGGTCAAAGTGATACAACTCAGTCTATAGGTGATGCAAGTAGTTTTAAGTCATATTGCTAGGACCCTTGAAAATAGATTAAGGTCATACTTCCAGGACCCTTGAAAATAGTTTATGGTTGTGTTTCATGCACCAAAGGGGATTTTATTAGTTTAATGTCGTAATTATTGGACCCTTTCAAGCAATTTATTTTTTTATAGGGACCATTGAAAATATTTTATGATCATTTTTTATGGACCATGATTCTTATTTTAAGGTTTTAGACTTTGGACATATGGAACCATCAAAAGATGTATTTCATGAGAATCTTGGAATTGTTGGGAGGTTTTATATTACCTCCATCCATGTTGATCAAAGAGTATTCTCCATTGGAATAGACCCTATGAATGATGTAAGGTATTTACCACATATGCTCAATCTTTAGTAGATTGTTTTCATGTGCCATCAGTATTATAAGGGAAACTACCATTTCAACCTGCAGGTTGTAGTGGAGGTGAACCTTCTTATTAGCACTCTCACTGTCCTATTTTTCTGCATATTAAGAATGTTCAAGGTCTAGAGCATGTTCCCTTCAAGGGATTCTTACTTAGAAAGATATACCTCTATCATTCTTTTTGAAATGTATTGGTCATTTATAGCTGATCAACGCAATGTAAACTAAACCTTGATGGGAAATACTATCTCTATTCCATATACCATTGAGTATGGGATTTACTAGGTGTAATTATGAGTCACCATCTGATAGGGCTAGAGGTAATTGGATACCTTGTCTGATTTTTTTATGGCCCATCATTTTCAGCATAATGATACAAAGGGTTTTGTTGAATACCTAAATATAAAATTTTTATTATGCATGGTAGTGAGAAGTAGGGCAGGACCATATTTGTGTCTTGTCATAAAATTTTATTACCTTAGATTCTGGGATGTTGGTTGTTTTGTTAGTGGAAGTAGCATGAGGTACTCTAAATCGATGGATGATGTGGGATCTCATGAACTCAACCGCGGATTGGGATTTGAATTCCTTGATGGGAATCACTTCCTAACACATGGAAATGAAGTTTGTTTTGGTTAGAATAAACCTTACATAGAAAGAGATCGCTAGAAGGTATGGCCCCACACTTCTGATTCCCCATACAAAAAAGGTCCAATAATACTCTGTGGGGCGAAGAAGCATCAACGGTCAATTAAAATTGTTTTCACGGATCTGACTTGCATAACACCTCTTGGTGAACTCAATGAAGTCATGCACCATGGTGCGATAGATATAGTCCAATCTCTATATATGGTGGGAGAGTTTCAACCCCACCTGAAGGTCTTAAAGAACCCGAAATGGGCTTCTAGAATAACTTGGGTGATCTCATCTTCTTGGATACAATGGATGAGAATTATATCAATTCCACATATTTGTAGAGTCTATAAAAGGATAAAACCACTTTAGATGATAAAATTCAAATAAAATTGAAATTATATATTATACTCGTATTGGTATAGTGGGATACTTCCATGCTGAAGATACTTAATAAAGGGAGATGCCCAGTCGGGCATTTCCTCTACGATAGGGGGACCTGAGGGCCCTGGGGTAGTAGCGTTGAATGCTAGATGTTTTATCTATTGTCTATAATAATTATCTGAAATGGAAGGGGCGATGACCCTTCATTGTACCACATGAATGATCATTTCTGCATGGTAAGACTTCATGAGAGATGCATCCAGGATTTAAAAGGTGTTATATCGACCATTCTGTGATCGAGGTTTGGTAGTCACATTTAGCTAAGCGGGAAACTGACAAATCAGCTAACGAGTGAAAACTGGAAAGGGAGAAAGCTTTTTCTTTCTAATGATATATTCACAATTATTCTATTTGATTATTATACTAGAGTGACTCATCACATGGAAGTAGGGGACATCAATCTCTAGGGATATCTTGAGATGAGTAACGAGATATTGATACTCCTCCCATTTGTTGGTGTATCATTTTGATAACATGGATGATTATTTCATGATTAACTGTGTAGGATTGATGAAGGAAAATTCAAAGAATATTCTTTATAGTTCTTGATTGTTGATAATTCTACTAGTCATAATTTAGAAGCCACCATCAATGTGAATATGGAAACATGGCCTAGCCAGATCCATTGATAGGATTTCCTTATATGGGAAATGATCACTATGTTGAGTGCATCAAATTAGTTTTTTAGTTTTTACAATAATTTCTACATTATAACAGCAACCCTAGACCATCTCTCGAAGGATCCTTAGATCATTAATTTAAAAATAGGGTTTTAATTATGAAAAAATGGGAATGGTAATTTTAAAAACATGGGTTTTTATGAATAAATACAATAAAAGAAAAATGAAAGTTATAAAACAAAGTATAAATGAACAAGATTAATTAAGTGTGATCAACCCGAGAAAATCTCATGATGATCACCCTTCATTAATTCAAGTAACAGGGTTATGATCTTTTATTAACTGGTTTATAACACCTAGAACTAGAGTTTCATAGATTCTATAATAGAATCCCTCCTAGGGTTCATTCAGAAACACATAATGATTCACCAGATACTGTCGATGATTGAGTGATTTGTGTTCGACATCATAACTGAAACTCACCAAGGCAACACATGAATAACTCAATCTGCTGTCTAATTTTGTATGTTACTTCATTGTGTTACCATGGAATGAAAGTTTAAGTGTTTATGAGAGTTCAATTGACCAATATGAACGACATTAACCCAACAACTAAAAGAGGGAAGAAGAAGTGGTGAACGGTGTGTGAAAAATCACATTATTAGGTACCCCAAACATGATCATATGAATTGAGCATGACATACCGGTACATAACTCAGTTAAATAAAAATATGGGATTAATAAAAAAACATATAACATATAATAAAAAATATCATTCAAAGTAACAAAAACATGAAACTCGGGATTACATCACGTTCCCCCTAGGTGATCACAATGAGTTTAGAAATCCATGGTAGGGAAGGAAGAAGAATATGTTGATGTAGTACTTCCCATAGCCTCCAGAATGACTAGGGATAATTAGAAGACTCCTTTGAGACTCCAAAATGGTAGAACCTTTCCTCCTGGCCGAACTCCCAAATGAGGTTCCCATGATGCCTTTTTATAGCCAAAATGGGAAGTGGTGCTGGGAACCCATATTTTGAGAGACCAACTGGATCATGGATTTCAGACACTAGAAAGTCGAATATTCACTTGGAGAAAACTACAGAGTTGTATCCCCATATCTTTACTATCTCCACCAAACATTTGGCACTATGTTGACAACTACAACATGAAATATCAATAAAATACAAAACACCACTATAGTCTTTGTGAAGATTCGATTCCCTGGATATATCTGTTCATATGAGAATAGTAGATACTAAATGGGGATTGGGTTTCTTCATATAAAATTTTGCCCATTTAATTTCGGACCAGCCCAAAAACCTTCAGACCATTTGAACTCACCTTTTAGTATAAGTATTCATTTTAGTGCAATGGTGTACTTGGATCCTGTGCAGATTGGCCCATTTTTCTTGGACTTCATCATGGGAATTTCAAATCACCTCCACCTACAATGTAATTATCAAAACAAGTAACATTTCCCTTTTTAGCAGTGTTAAACAAAAAATAATTGAATCAAACATGAAGTGAAATTTCTTATTATACTTTTAATTTTTAATACAAGACCAGTTCAATACATTTGTTTAAGGATGAAATAAAATATTGAATCATGTTGTGATTAGGAAATCAACATCTAAAGGAAGTTCTTTGGGGGACCAATGGGAGACTAGGAAATCATCCACTTCCTTCCCTATAAAGGATTTAGGTGGAACAAACCATATATTGAAATGTTATAGGATCACTTTCAAATGATCCAATCATCCCATAAACATGGGGGGATTGAGGATATATATCTGTGGGTCCAACTAGTACATGAGATGCATCTCATGATGCTGAAACTAATTCCACATAATTCACACCAGAAAAACCAGTATGATATATCTCTTCTCAATATGAGATTATCTAGTCTCCGGTTTTAGGAGCATGTGAATGAGATAGTATAAAATACCTTTTGTACCCCAAGTAATTTTTTGTAAATAAGGGCTCTAAAGGGAACATTTTAGGGAAGTCATGTTGTGGATTATAGGCTTTCTTGAAATATAGGGCATCATAACTATAGACTTGTAATGGCACAGACCTCCCTGGTCCATTACTTTGTCAAAATCTTGTGTTTGGGGTGTTCTGGGAGGCAACAGTAGCTCATTTCAAGAGTTTACCAAAACTATGGGTCTTCCATCAGTAGGATGAATCGAGGACATAGCGTTATTAGGTCATGTCAATAGTTGATATCATTATCTTGTGTCAGTAGATTTGCATCGGCAAATTAGCATCGGTAGGTCACATCGGTAGGTGGTATCAGTAGTTCTCATTGGTAGCTCAACGTCGATGACTCAACATCGGTAGGTCATGTCGATAGGTGGTATCAGTAGCTCGTGTCTGTAACTCATCATTGGTAGGTCACATTGGTAGGTGGTATCAATACCTCGCATCATTAGGTGGTATCCGTAGGTCGAGTATCAGTGACTTGCATCGATGAGTCCGATGTTGGTGGGTCATGTTGGTGACTAAATTTTCATAGATCACATCAGTGACTCTCTGTTTTTGAGTCACTATTGGTGACTCACGTTGGTGACTCACCCATTGGTGAGTCATTTCCAGTTTTTTCTCGTTTTTACAGTTTCACCCATATTATGTTTTACTTGACTTAAATAGAGTGTAAAACCATATTTTAGTATTTATAAATGTGTTTCAAAGGATATTAATTCTAACTTTAATATCCTAATACTCCCGGGACTTTGAAATAGTCAAACCGCATAATCTTGAACATGATAAGACTTTAATGGACCTTGATACTATTTCCTTTCCATTGATATATGATCTAGATCTTCTTAGACAAGGTCTTATCTTACTAGTGTGTTTACATTTTTCCCATGGTCCACCCAAAGCCTTTCTTCCCTATAGAGTCATGTGTTGTGCTGAGGCCTTCGGATTCAGTTCCCCTTAGAGTCTCCTTCTGGTTGCATGACCCACAATTTTTTAAGCAATGAGGGGTTTCTGATCATCTATTTTTAGAGGTAGAAATACCTTCATCTCCCTTTTATTTTTTTATCATGTGAAGTGGGTAAGATAATGTCCCTTGGTGGTTTCAATCGAATCATACCTTCAAAATTAAGGTTTTTACGAAGATAATCTAACATGTTATAAAGATAATTGGACCTGTTACGATAACAAGTTTATACATTAATAATAAATGAGGGGTGAGGAAGATTATGATGGTGATGATCATTGGTTTTATCTGTTATCTTTGATCCATGTTTTGAATTTTATGCCTTTAGAAAATCATGGTCATTGGTTGTCCTTTCTTACCCACATGTGATTATTTACTTGTTATTGATCCTAATAAGAATTGGTACTATTATGAAAATATATTTAATTACATATACTTGGTTAAATCAATGGACACCCCAAGATTGAACTGTTTTGTGATCATCCATAGATTAACAATGTGAAATTAAAGAATGAATATAGGTTAAATATAAATACACCACACCTTTTTTTGTTGTGGTTGTGTGCTCTATGTGGTTCTGTTCATCCTGGTGTCTTATGTGGGTTGTGTGGTTCTATAGTTGGGAACGTGACTATGGGAACGTGGCTAGATAGGGGGTTGGATCTATGGGTGTGGTGTGTCATGTTTTTTTCACCAGGGATGTAGTTTTGGTGGTGTGGGTGTGTGCTATGTGTATGGGGTGGTGTAGATGGCATATTGGAATCTCCAATGGAGATGTTCATTGATTGTGGAATGAGTGAACTTGTTGAAAAGTGGCTCTACATCTGGGTTGTGATATTATTGTTGGGCACAATCTATTTGTGTAGCGGGACTGTAACCTGGTTGGCTTTTTTTGTTTTTTTGGATGTGATTCCTATCATGTAGCTATAGTGGATGGTTTGGGAGAGATAATTTTGAATATGTATGGTGTTAGATTGCATGGGTGTTTCACACAAAGTTTCTAGAGGCTGGTATTTTAGGAATGGGTGTTAGGGTTCATTATTTTACCCTAATATTTCTCTGTTTGGATCTGGCAGTGGTTGGAATAGTTACTTCTTCTTATAACGTGTGTTTTGTTTGGTAGTTTCCTAGGATAGGATGGAATTGAAAATTTTGGCTTGTTAAATAAAGAATAAATTTTGGTTAAATTAATTGGTTGGGGTTATGAATTAAGTCTATTCCTGGTTGTGGTTATGCATTAGCGGTGGGAGCAAGGGAAATTTTGTGTGGTCTGGTTAGTTGTTTAGAAACCCATAGGTTGGGATGAGTATTTGATACATATATTTATATATTCTTGTAGTTCCTTTTTATTTCTATTTGCTACCCACCCTAGTGGAGAACTATATTCCAAAGACCCCCATTTCATGGGGGAGGGTGTTTCCCCCAACATCCAGGTGGGATGATGGATGGATGGTTATTGAATAATCTATGATCCCTCTTTTAGGTATTGGTATCCCAAGACTCATTAAGTAGGTTGTGGTGTGGTTTTGAGGCCCAGGTGTCTACGAGTGAGGTGTGTTTCCCATGTGTCTTTGTGATGAGATGTGGTGTTGTTTCCCCAGTTTCTTCAAGATGATGTTGTGGTTTTGTGGACAAGGATTCTACAGGCAGAATGTGATGTGGTTATGGACTAGGTGTTTGCAGTTAGTATGTGGTATGTGGCCCAGGTGTGTGCCGACATGTTATGGTAGTGGGGAATGTGGAAGAGCGTGGTAGCATCAGAACATTCTCTATTAGGGATGAGAAATTAACCAGTGGGAAGTGGTATAGGGTACCCTATCATTGATGTTCTTACTACATTACATTACATGACATGCAATATTTGGTGAGTATTCCATGGTGAGGTTGGGGTGGATTGTATACCTTGTTAGGTGCTTTAGAGTTTCTGCTATTTTTCTCATGGGTGAATTAGTGTTCTTCTCCCACTTCTGCACGAGTGACATCAAATTTTCCTACTTAGTATACTTGTATGCACACTATACGTATATAATACAATTTTGAAGTTTCTAGAGAGATTACTTGGACCATTATGAACCCTACTAGCTCAGACATCATGATATTTTTTGTTTCACTACTTAACTTTGTTCTTTTGGTATTTAAATTATATTTTCTCATTTTATTTCTAGTATATTTACATTAAATATGCATATGGTATGAATTTTGGATTCTTTTATATTTATGTATCGTAGTTTTTTCTAGGTTGATACATCTTATCTCCTGATTTTTATTACTATAAAAGGGTAATTCCTCCCATTCTATGATATTTGTATAACCTTGGTGATAGTCACCACCTCAGGGCCTATTGATGTGGGAATTAGGGGGTCATTATCTCTTTTTCATCTTGAAGAAGGAATGTAATGACACTTTTCTATCCCTTCCCTCAACATGATGAAATAGAGTCATGAAAGAATAGTATCATAGGCCAATGATTGAGATATAGGATATTTTTTGGAGGTAGGCACCATGAGGATATCATGGGATGGTAAAGAAATAATGTAAGGTGATCTTGGTTCGTGACATAGGCTATGGTAGAATGGTTAGGAAATGGGATTTTAGGGCCCCTTATGGTTTGATGCAAGGAATATAAGCTTATAGAATGAGCAAGTGAGGCTACACCATTTTTTGGATAGAGACCCTAGGAAAGATACATGCATAATGCAGAGTTGTGTTCTTTTTTGGACATTTTTTGGAAATTAAAATAAATGAGTAAAAAATATTTTTAAATAAATTCCATACTACTCTGGCTTAATAGTTCCCTATTTACTTTTTCAGATATGGAAACCGGTCATTTTCCGCATGTGGTATGAGTATTAGAGGCTCAACAGACTGAACCGGTCATCCGATGGAGGGTTGACCCAGTGGGGGATGATGATTAGTGGTATAATACTCGTCGTGATTTCCAGTAGTAGACTATAGGAAAGTATGAGGGAAGTGTTTTAGATAGAGAGATGGAGAGTTGGATTGAGGAGCTTGTGAAAAATTTCAACCTGATCCGGGCTTTAATGGTGTATTGGGTTTCTCTTCCTCTGAGCTAGATATGGGGTGTTGTGAATTAGTGGTGGATGTTATACCTGGGGGAGAGGAAGGGGACTGAGGTTCTATGGGTTGATTTTGAGATGGAGTTCTGGGTGAAATTCCTTTCTTTGACCATGAAGGAAAAACCAAGGCATGAGTCACTCTCAATCTAGCATGGGAGTATGATAGTACGGAAGTTGAGAATCATGGTCAATAATCCTCGCCACATTTCTCTGGATCTATTTCTGGATGAGGACTCTCAGGAGAGATTCTTAGAGGAGGCACTTCGTCCTTCGCTTTAGTATGCAGTAACTCCCTTCACCTTGTCCACATACCTAGAGGTCCATAAGATGATGGAAGTGGTTGAGATGATGAAATAATTAGTAGTGATACCATAATTGGGGATCCAACAAGGTTTTATGAAGTGCAAGGCTTCCAGCTATAGGTCTCATGGACCATGGACTTCGAGGTTTTGGCCAGCAGGGAGTCGACCTCAGCTGTTTTAGTTTCAATCTTCTTTTCCTCGTTCTTTTCCCATTCAATTGGTATGAAGGTGTTTCACTTTTGGAGGCCGAATCCACATTTAGAGTTAATGCCTCGTTTGATCTCAGTATGGTGGTGGTGGGCAGTTTAAGTGACCACCTCAACAGTAGTTGACTACATGTCCGTTTAAGCAGTAGGGATAGTAGGCTCCGTCTCCACTAAGGGGAGAAAAAGAAGTTAGAGGCCACCCTCAGTGTGCTACTCAAGGACCTCAACCCTGATGTGGTTGTGGAGGTGGTTGATAGTAGAGGGGCATAGAAGTTTGGCATTGTCTGTTTCACATTGCAAAGAAACAGTTCCAATGGTGGTATTGGTCATTCGAGGTATGAGGAGCTTGTTTAGTACTCTTTTTTGCACCTTGTTTTATTTAGTAGCTTCATACTCCTTTTTTACATAGGTTATATCCCTTACTCTAGTACTATACATATAGAGTATTTCTATTATGCTGGTGTTGAGTATACCAGTTGGAGGTCAGACCATCTTGCTTGATGTTTGTCAAGGATATAAACTGATGTTGGGGCAGCATGAATCCCACGTGGATATTTTCATGTTATAGATGAAATTGTATGATTTCATCCTTTTTATTGAGTATTTGTACTATATTCATGCTGTTATAGACATATTCTGAATAAGAGTCATGTTTTTAGATGTGGATGGATAACATGTGTCTTTCTTTGGGGAGTATATTTGTCTGATGGGAATTCGGTGTATAGAGCCTCTAATTTCCTTGTTGGACAAGATATCAGTGGAATAGGTGGATGCTGAGATGGAATAGGTTCCAAGAGTTGTTGGATAATTCTTTGATGTCTTCCAAAATTAGTTTGTGACTCTACCCCTTGATTTAATGTTGTGTTTGGAATAGACATGCATCTCAGTGCTTCTCCGATTTTGATGGCTCCTTATGAGATAACACTTTCTGAGTTGTGGGAGCTATAGATTTATATTGAATACTTGATGAAGAAGTTCTTTATCTTGCCCAGTGTGTCACCATGGGGTTCTCCTGTCTTGTTCTCAAAAAAGGAATATGGTTGTCTAAGGTTGTGCATATACTATAGGAGGTTGAATCAGGTGACGTTCAAGAACTGTTAGTCTCTACCATAGATAGAAAATCATTTCTACCAGCCGAGGGGATAAATTTAATTTTCAATGATCTATTTTCATTTTGGGTATAACCAATTGAGGTTGAATGTGGGTGAAATCTCAAAGATTGATTTTAGATGTAGGCATGTGAACTTCGAGTTTGTGGTTATTTCGTTCGATGTTACAAATGCACTGGTCATGTTTAGGAGACATAAGAACTCCATCTTTTGTGGGTTCTAAGACAGGTTCATCATTGTATTCAATAATGACTTTTTGATCTACTCGATGTCAGAGGAGGAGCATACCGAGCATCCCATGAATGTCTTGGAGGTCTTTAAACACCACCAGCTCTATGAAAGGTTGTCCAAGTGTATGTTTTGGACATGAGAGGTCCACTTCCATATACTTGTGGTGTATCAAAAGGGTGTAGCAATGGACCTATCAAAGTTAGAGGAAGTAGTTTCTTTGGAGGAACCCGTGAATGTGGCATAGGATCATAGTTTTCTCAGTCTAGAAGGATATTACTAGATATTTATACCTGTTTTCTCTTGAGTAGTAGCTCTGTTGAAGGATCTGAAAAAAAGGACTAGGGATTTGTGTGGAGTAAATAGTGTCAGGCACATTTGACTACCTAAAGGGGAAATTGGTCAGTGCTTCAATGCTATGGTTTTTAGAGGTAGGGGTGATGTTTGATGTGTTTTGAGATTCTTCCTGTCTAGGAATGGGTTGTGTATTGATGAAGCAATGGAGAGTGATCTCTTATGGGTCTAGTCATTTACATCCTCATGAACTTAGCTATTCCACCTATGATCTGGACCTAGTGGTGATCATGTTTTTGATAAAGTTGTAGTGATATTACCACAATGGGGAGAACTTTTTGGTCTTTAAAGATCACAAGATCATGAAATATATCTTCTCCCACTTATATAAGAAATTATGGAAGTAGAGGTGGATGGAGTTTATTCATGACTATGATTTTGAGATCTTCTAGAACTCAATAAATGGGAATTTTGTGGATGATTCCCTAAGAATGAAGTCGTAGAAGGAAGTAGTTCAATAATATGAGCACACTTGGATGGTGATATAGGGTTTGGATGCCCCACACTTAGATGTAAGAATGGTAAGAGGTAGAGGATATTTATTTTAGATGAAGGTACAATCATCTATGAGGTATCAGGTTTATGATATTCTATGGGGAGAATTAGAGGTGTAGGTGATGCGTGATCATATTGAATAGGGTGATGCTCTAGAGGGCTGGTGGAAGGATGGTCAGAATTAGATGTTGTTCCATGAGAATCTGTTTATTCTAGTGGGGATGTGTGAGGGATTTCTCTGTGTGTTTCAAAGATCACCCCTAGCGGTACATCTGAGAGTTTTTAAGATGTATTGTTGCTTGAGGGAATAGTTAAAGTGGCCCAGGATGAAGTGGGCAGTGGAAGAGTTTGTGTAAGACTTCCTAGTGTGCCAATAGGTGGTGGCTGAGCACTTTGTTAGCAATGGTTTGTTTCATCCCTTAGATGTCCCTGAGTGGAAGTGGGATGAAAACGAAATGTATTTCATCATAGGTCAGGGAGGATGCGATGAAATCTGGGTAATAGTTGACCACCTGATGAAATCAAATTACTTCATAGAAATTAAGGAGTCGGGTATAGTTGATTCAATAGCACAAGGATATGTGTATGGGGTGGTGTGACTATATGGAGTTCCAAGATCCTTTGTCTTGGTTCGGGATATGTGTTTTACCTCATAAGTTTAGAGGGGATTACATCATTCTTTTTCACTCAGGTATACCTCCACTCTAATTTCCACACATAGAAAGATGAGCATACAAAACAGACAATATAGATGTTGGAGGGATTGTTACGGGCATGTGTCTTAGATTTTGGTGGATCTTCGGTGTGACACATTTTTTTGGTACAGTTTTCTTAAAATAATATCTATCATTATTCCACTAGTATGGCTCTATTAAAATCCTTGTATGGGAGATCATGTCCTTAAGCATTTTGATAGTTAGAAGTTGGGGAAACAACTATTCTTGGTCTGAACAAGGTGTAGAGTATAACCAATAAGGTACAACTTGTCCATGATAGGATGAAGGAAACATAGGACAAGAAGAGGTCGTCTGAAAATCGTATGAGTAAGCCATTGTAGATTGATGTTGGAGACCATGTTTTCTTGATGGTTTCCCCTTTCTATGGGCAGTGGAGGTTTGGTTGAGAGAGAAATATTTCTCCCAGGTTCATCAGACCCTTCAAGGTGTTGGGTCGAGTTGGTGAGGTGGCATACCAGTTTTCATTTCTACCATAGTTGGAGAGGATCCAAGATTTCATTAATTTCTCCCATTTTCTTTGGTATTTTAATGATGAATCCCATTTAATTGACAAGGGAGAGTTGGATATTATGGATGAAAAAACATTCATGGAGTGGCCAGTGGATGTCCAGGATCATCGGGAGAAGGTGTTGCATGGACTGATCATTCCTTTAGTTCGCATGATGTGGAGGCATGGTGTCCTGGAGGGGATTACATAGGAAACGGTGAGGAAGATGTGTTCCCAATACCCGTAGATGTTTTGAGTTTTTCTTGTCTGTTTTTCATTGTGATTTAGTTGTTGAACCTTGTTTTATATAATATGTCTTGCTTCCTTTTTTGGTTATGTGTGATGAACTCCTAACCTGTAGAATAAGGAGGAACTGATTCCTAAGTGAGACAGATTAATTGATATGTGGTTTAACCCATGTAGGTGAGTTAGTGCCGCACAAACTGACTAGTATCTCGACATGGAGGAAGGAGTTCCCCAATTCATGTGTCTGTATAGTGTGGCTTTGGTTATCATGTAGGGTGTCTTCGTGTCGGTTGGGGTTATTAGAAGTAGGATGAGGAGTTTATGGAAGTTGAGTTTTAACTCCACCATTCAAACAAAACAAGGTTGTTTATTGTTGAATTTTGATGATTGTAGCAGTGTTTCAAGTGATGCAATATCCTTGAAAGGTATCTTATGGGGCGATTGTTCAGACCCCTCTTTCTTTTGGGTTTGGTTTTGAATTTTCGGGGGTGAGAATAGTTTGAGAGGTATCTTATGTAATGGACTGAACCTCCCCAATTCATTACCTTTTCAAAATCTTGTGTTTGGGGTGTTTTGGGAAGAAATAGTAGCTCATTTCAATAGTTTTCCAAAAATTACTATTTTTCCAGCGGTAGGTCACAGAGGTGACTCATTTTTGGTAGGTCGCATCAATATGTTGTATTGGTAGATCACATCAGTGACTCAACATCAGTAGGTCACGTCGGTATGTAGGGTTGGTATCTTGCGTTGGTAGCTCAGCATCGGTGACTCAACATTGGTAGGTCACATTAGTAGGTGGTATTGGTAGCTCACGTCGGTAACACACCATCAGTAGGTGATATCGGTATCTCACATCAGTACGTGTTATCGGTAGCTCAGGTCGGTAGGTCAGCCATTTCTGACTCTTGTTGATGAGTCAAGCGTTGGTGGGTCATGTTGGCGACACACTATTAGTAGGTCACATTAGGGACTCTATATCGGTGATTCGCTATCTATGACTTACATTGGTGACTCACCCATCAGTGATGCACCCATTGGTGAGTCATTTCAAGCTTTTTCCAATTTTTCCAGTTTCTCACCCCTTACATTTTATTTGACATATATCGAGTTTTATACCTTTTTTGAGCATTTATAAAGGAATTTCAAAGGAAATTAATTATATATTTAATATCCTAACACTCATGGGACTTTGAAATACTCAAACCACATAATCTTAAGCATGATACGAATTTTATGGCCCTTAAAACGTTTTCCCTTCCGATGAAATAGGATCTGGCTCTTCTAAGTTGAGATCTTCTCTTCCGTGTGTGTTTCCATTTTTTTCTTCATGTGCCAAAAACCCATCTTCCCCGCAAGGATGTGTATTGTCTTGAGTCCTTCTGATTCAGTTTCCATTTGAGTATCCAACTGCTTATACAACCCCTACTTTTGGCACAAGGAGGAGTTTCTGTTTGTCTTTTTTTAGAGGTAGTAAATCATTCATCTCTATTTTATTTGGGTATCATGCTGGGTGGGTAAGATAATGTCCCTTTATGGTAGCAGTCAATTAAAAACATCTAAATTAATGTTGTTATGAAGATAATCTAACATGTTATAAATATAATCATACATGTTACCATAAAATGTATTGTTACATTAGTAATAAACAAAGGGAAGGGAAGATGGTGATGAGGATCATTTATTTTATTTGTTATATTTGATCCATGTTGTGAATTGTATGAGTTATAAAAATAATGGATATTTTTTGTTGATTATTTCACATGAGTGATGTTCTACATGTTATTTATCCTCTTTTTAAATGATGATAATATGAAAATCTAGAAAATCACGTATACTTCGTTAAATCAAAGGACGCCCCAAGAATGAACTATTCTGTGATCACCCCTAAAATAATAACGTGAAATTAAAGAATGATTTTTTATTAAATATGAATACAACTCACCTATTTCTTGGTGTGGATGTGTGCTATGTGTAGTTTTATTTTTCCTAGTGTGATATGATTTTCATGTGGTTTGCGGTCAGGATCACGACTATGGGTATAAGTGTGGAAATGGGGTTGGTTTTGTGGGTGTGGTGTGGAATGTTTGTGCACCAGGGATTTGGTTTTGGTGGTGTGGGTGTGTTATATCTATAAAAGGGTGGTGTAAGTGGTGTAGTGGAATCTTAGATGGAGAAATTGATTGATACTAGAATGGATGAACTTATTAAACAGTGGGTCTGCATCTGGTTTGTTTTATGGTTATTGGGCCTGGTCTGTTTTTGTAGTGGTAATGAAACCTATATGAGTTTTGTTGTTTTTATGGATGTGGTGATTTTTGTGCACCGGGGCTGTGGAGGACGGTTTGGGAGGTATAATTTTGAATAATTATGATGTTACCTTTCATGGGTGTTTCACTCAGTGTTTCCATAGACTGGAATATTTGGAATGTATGTTATGGTGGATTATTTTACACTGGTCCTTTATTTGTTTGGATATGGAAGTGGTTGGTATATATTTTTCCTTTTAATGTGTGTTGTGTTTGATAGTTTCTTGGGTAGGGATGAAAGTGAAAATTTTTTCTTTCTAAATAAAGAATGATAATTTTTAAATCGAATTTTATGCATTTATGAATTAATTCTATGGCTTGATATGGTTACACATTAGAGGTGGAAGCAAGGGAATTTTCATGTGGGTTGGTTAGTTGTTTTGGAATTTATAGGATGGACTGAGTGTTTGATACCTATATTTATATACATGTAGTTCTTTGTAATTTATATGTGCACCCCTCCCTAGTTGAGCACTATGTTTTGAACACCCTCATTTCATGGGGGTGGTGTTTTCCCAGCATCTAGGTAGAAGGATGGATGTATGGTTTTTGGATTTTCTATGCTCCATATTCTAGGCATTGGTAGCCCAAGACTCTTCGGGAAGGTTGGGGTGTGTTTTTGAGGCCTAGGTGTCTGAAGGCAAGGTGTGTTTCATAGGTCTCTTTGTGATGATATGTCTTGGGATTTCCCAGGTGTCTTCAGCCTGAGGTTGGGTTTTTTGGCCCAGGTGTCAGCAGGGAGGATGTGATGTGGTTGTAGACCAAGTGTTTTTAGGAATGATGTTGTATGTGGACCATGTGTGTGTAGTTAGTTTGTGGAAGTGGGGCTTGTGGAAGATCATGGTAGCATCATGACGTTCACCATTAGGGATGATCAATTAACCAGTGGAAAGTGGTGATTTCAACCCTATCATCAATGTGATAACTACTTTACTTTACTTTACTTGTATTATTTGATGAGTACACCTTGGTGTGGTTGGGGTGGATAGTGTACCTTAATAGGTTCTTTTTATTTTGTATTGTTTTTCTCATGGGGGAATTAGTATGCTCCTTCCACTTGTGCCCGACTGACTTTAGTTTTCTTACTAAGTATAATTATATGCTCAACCTATGTATATAAAACTATTTTTAGGTGTCCTAGGAGATTACGTAGACCATGTTGAACCTTACTAGATCAAGCATTGGGGTATTTATTGGGTCCCTTCTTACATTTGTTCTTTTAGTATTTACTTTGGAATTTTTCATTCTATTTATAGCATATTTACTTTAAACAAGCTTGTGGGGGGGATTTTGGATTCTTTTATATATATGTCTTGGATTTGTCTTGAGGTCGATACATCTTATCTCTCAATATTGGTTTCTATAAAAGGGTAATACATCCCATTTCATGAAATTTGTATACCCTTGGCATTGGTCGCCACTCCAAGGCCTATGGAGGTAGGACTCGAGGGTCATTATATCTTCTTTATCTTGAAGAAGGAAGGTCATGGAACTTTTCCATCCCCTCCCTCATCTTGAAAAAGGATGGTCATGATAAAATGGTATCAAAGGGTGATAGTTGATAGATGAGATGGATTTTGGAGTTATTCACAATCAGGATTTAATTGGATGGTAGGGAAAAATTGTTAGGTGATCTTGGTGCATGACATAGGCCATGGAAGACTGACAAGGGCCTGCGATTTTAGGGCCCCTAAAGATCCGATCCAAGAACATTGAGCATACCTAATGACCAAGTTAGGCTACACCGTTTATAGGGTAGAGACCCTAGTAAAGGTACATATATCATGATGACTTGTGTTCTTATTTGTTTTGGGTGTTTTGGGAAAATAAAATAAAAAATGAGTTGAAATTAATCCTAAATAAATTACATACTACTCGGGCTTTAGAGTCCCCTATTTACTTTTTCATATATATAACTCGATCATCATCCGTGTATGGTATGAGTAGTGGAGGCTCATTAGGCTGACTCGGTCGACCAACGGAGGGTTGACCTAGTGGGTGAGGATAATGAGTGTCAGAAGATGCTTCGTGCTTTCTAACTACAAACTCTGGAAAATTATGAAGGTATTGTTTTAGAAAGAAAGATGGAGAGTTGGCTTGAGGAGCTGGTGATCACTTTTAGATTGATCTAGGATCTGACGGAGTACAATGTTACTTTGCAGGTGAGCTATATATGGGGTTTTAAGCATTAGTGGTGGATGCTCTACCCATGGGAGAGGAAAGAGACTCATGTTCAAGGGGTCAATTTTTATAAGGAGTTCTAGGCGGAATTACTTTATTTATCCATGAAGGCTGAGAAGAGGAAAGAGTTACTATCATTATAGTTGGGGAGTATGTTAGTATGGGTGCTGGGGAACAAGTTCAAGGGTCTCTATTTCTTTTCTCCAGATCCCTTTCCATATCAGGAGTCTCGGGCGAGACGCTTTGATGAAGCACTCCTTCCTTCCATCCAGTACACATTTACTCCTTTCACCTTGTCGACATACCTAGAGGTGCCAAAAAATGTGTAAGTGGTTTAGAGGATGCACTCATGAGGAGGTCTACCACAAGAGGGGTTCCATCAGGGTTCGAAAAAGGTCAATGCTTATAGCACCATGCCTCAAGCGCCATGGCCTTTTAGGTTTCGACCAGTTGGGGATCGACCTAAGCTATTTCAGTTTCGACCTTCTAGTTCTCGTTATTTTCCCATAAGATTGGGAACGAGGTGATTATCTTGTGGAGGCTAAAGTATCCTTCATAGTTAGTTCCCATTTCGATCTCATTATAGTATATGTGAGAAGGTTTTGGCACTCGCCTAAGTATCATTTTTCTACTAGACTATATTAATAGTAAGGACAACATGATCCTTCTCTATCGAGGGGAGACAGAGCAGGTGGAGGCCAACCTTAGGGATATCCACAGGGAATTCAACTTAGACGTGATCTATGACATGGTTGACAGTAGAGGGTAAGAAGATCTAGACGTGGTTAGTTTAATGTTGTAGAGGAAGCAGTTCCAGTGGGGATAGAGGTTATTCGAGGTATGATAATCTTGGTAGGTACTCTTGTTTGAGCAATATTTGATTTAGGATCTTGAAAATCATTTGTTTCACAATGTTGAACCCATTTTATGGGACTAGACATAGATAGTATTTTCATTCCCCTGATGTTGAGTATGCCAGTTAGAGGTTAGACTTACTTTCTTGCTGTTTTCCAAAGATGTAGACTGATGTTGTGGCCGCATCAATATCTCGGGGATCTTTTCCTGTTCAGGAACCCTTTCATTCATAGAGGTGACCCTATCTTCTTTTTTAGGTCTTCTTTCTTAACCTAGAAGAGGAAATATGTGCAAGTGTTGTCAATCTAGTTATAAATCATCCTCCAAAAGCTGATTCATTTCATAGAACTCTTGGAATACACTTCGGTATTTTGATTGATAATGGTTGGGACCATATTACTCTTAATTTTCCAAATTCTCATTATCAACCACTATTCCTAGGACCTCAACATGTCATATGAACATGTGAGGCCTTTCCACTGGGAGAAAATCTCTACAACTCACTCATCAGGTAGTATATTTCTGTTTAAGAGGGAAAAAGTACATGTATTGTGAGTGGTAGAGATGAACTGGTAGAAGAACTTTCTATGATGGGTTTCCTAACTACCAATGGACACTATGGGTAGATGTCTGTACAAAAAGAATGTGGGTCATCCTAGTGTATGAGAAAATGATTTTTGGAAGCCTCCTACTATTCTATGGTCCCTAAAATAGGTGTACACCATGATATAAAGTGGGAAAGGTGTTCCAGTGGTTATCTTATCCAATTGAAAGGAGAAAATATGGGATTTAAAAACTCTGTGGGTGATCATATATTGTTTACCAATGACTGGTACAAGTTTCCATCAGGCATGATTTCCACTTGTCATGTCTTTAGGGAATCATGGAGATCAGTGAGATTAGCTATCATGTTTTCTTATTGAGGGTGTATTGAAACCAATGTGTTAACATATACAACAATGTAGGGAGATGTCCCGTCAACTCAGAGAGTGGAATATCTTGGATACTATTAACGATAAACGCACTACATGGGTGGGTTTAGGGAATCATACCTTGTTATTTTTCCATATCTCTGGGATTTTACTCAACCTATATGTGTGGGGAACCATGCTTGAGTATAAATACTTGGATGAAGAGAACTGGATCCACATTAAGGGATAAATAGGACCAGGATGGGGATTTCTATTATCTGGGTTCTCCTTATCAATGTTTTCATCGATGAACCTTATATACTCCTCAACTTAAATAACAAGGAATCTACCATGGGATCCACCTATGCTTTCTACGCAACCTTGAATGGATTAGAGGGCTCTGTCCCATTCCATTTTCAATATGTCAATGGGGGAGGCAATGACTCATTTTGGGGATTGAGGCATAATGACTACCTTTGCGGATGTGTGAGTACACCTACTAGAGTGTAAAACTCTTACTGTGCCTCCCCTTATGGAATATTTTACAAGTATTTTCATTCATCGATTACAGTGGTTCTATGACCCTTGGGCAGTTCATCGAAAACCATATTAACCATTGAGGTATCCGGAGGGAAACATTCATCATCGGTAGATATGTTGAACTATCGGAATATAGGACTAAAATGAAGGGAAACATATTATCCCCATCCTCTGTAATGTATGATCAAATACACTTCTTTCATAACTCGGCAGATCAGAGTGAGGCTCTTGATGCATATTTGTTGAAGGTTCTAGCGATAAACATATTGCTCGGGGTTCTTATTCATTTGGATTTCTAGAATCTCAATACTTCGGCACTGTTGGTGAATGGAATCAAGGTTTTCTTCATTGCCCAGATAGGAAAATTGATGATCACAGAGGTAGTGAAACATCATCCAAAAAACATGGAGGTAAAATATTACCTGATTCTCTGTGAGGGACTCTGGGATGTAAAATTCTGAAGCTATAGGTATCCATAACACTATTGATAGTTTTTCAGTGGTTAGAGACACCTACAAGACATCTTGATCAGAGGAAGGGTCTTTCTCTTAGTCGACCCAAGAAATGATTAGTGAAGGCCGAGATATGGGTAGCAGCTCCCATGTAGATCGACTCTAATACATGTTTACTAGGAGAGGAGTCACTATGAATGTCAAATTACACTACTTTCTAGGGAATATATCAGGTGAATTCCCAACTTTATCATCATATCTATGAGATCCCAGACCTAGATACAACATAACCTATGCCTCGGGCTCAATTGGACGCCTGACCTTAGGCCCGTCTCCTTGTATGGCAGATGCTACCGACTTGTAGTGTGTCCGTGGATGTATTATAGATGGGTGATTATACCCCATGTAAAAGTTATAGAAAAGATACAAAAAATAATAACTTTATAATAAGAATAATATAAACATACAAGTTTAATAAATAACAGAACCATAACAATTAACTAAATAACCAAGTAGTGGGAGAAAAGATAACTGAACAACTGACTAACATAACAAAAAGTATCAATGGTAGCATGTGATATAATAATTAATTTCATGCTGATGAGATAAATATGGATGAAATGATACTAGAATTCTATATTTTAGTACAAAAGGAAAAGAGGAAAAAAACATATCCATGATAATCTCGAGCAAAATCTTGATCCTCTACTCTTAAGCTCCAACAATGTAGTACATGTCAACCACCTGTCCATTAGACTTTACCCTTACCATTAACTATACCAAAATAATTTTCTTGAGTTCCAAAGGCTATACGAGTAAGGTGTGAGATAAAAATAACATTAGGCCATCAGTAATGGTTTCTTTGTGTAATCCGAGTAGTTTTTCATAAGTAAACAATGTGCAGATACAAGCATGAATGTCAAGAAATGTAGAATAAATAAATAACCTCCAACTAAGGTCCCTAAAGGACACTTGGAAGGCATACCATCTTCATACCATGGATGGTATGTCATATCATTTCACTATATATATAATGTATAATTATATATAAATACATATATTGGGATGGATCAAGATGTAACTCTCAAACATCAAATACCAGGAAATGATCTTATGGTCTAAACTCTGGACCAACTCCAAAAGCTCTCACAGTCTCTTGTAAATCCACAAGTAATCTCTCACTATTTTCCTTACCCAATTTCTTTCATAGTCCTTTGGAATCCTCATAGAAGATGACACATTCTTCATACTCAAAGGATCTCATAGTCCCTTGGATTCATGACCTATCTGGTATATCACTATAATGATTAATTCATGAGGTATATACCTCTCATAGATATATCAATCCATTCCATTTATGTCATAAGTAATGAGTTAATAAGTCTTTCATTCACTTATTAATCTGAAAAAATATAAGAGTCACATTCATTTATCCCATTTATAAGTAAGGAAAATCATATTAAGCATTTCAATTAAAATACCTTTAAATTAATGGTTACATAAGTAATTAATTTAATGAAAAAAACCAATCATATATGTCATTGACCATATTAAATTGATGTCGATACATTTGTTTGAAAATATGGCCATCATGTGTAATCCATCCTATAAAAGTGATTTCATACAATTTTCCTAAAGATGTAAAATTTATTTAAAAGCTATAGGTTTCATGGTCATTTCATTCAAAGGATTCCACTATCTCATTTAATCCATCCTATACAAGCGAGTTACCTTAACCATTTCATAACACTCATTAAGTCCTGGAAATTTCCATTTCGAAGGCTCAATATAACTGTCATGGAAGAAACCCAAATACCCACTTGGGAAAACACAATTATAATAGGACCAAACACCCATGAGGAGAATTGGTAACAATTTAACACACATGAAAAAAGGGTCATTTTATATAAGATACAAGCTTGAAGATAAATTTGTTCCCAATTATTTTGTTCCATTTGGCCCAAATGACCAATTACAAGTGGTACACCAAAGGGGTGACTATATAAGATATGTGAAGTCTCTAAACCACTAGGAAAGGATCAATTCATTTGTATAAAGTCACTCGACTTAATTATTAATGAAGTAGCCAACACATTTGAGATGCTCAACAAAGTATGGAATATGGTATTACATAATAATTATGAAATGATCAAACCACAAATGTAAAACAACATGACCAACTACCATAGGGATGTAGAAAAAGACTCAATTTATAAAGACCTTATATTTTAACTAGGTTGGAAGAGATATGATTTTCATTTGAATGCCTTGAAAATTGGCTGAATTCCCCTACAACTAAATATCATAATATATATAGATATTTACTATAAAAATAAAGGGTTGTGAGGTTATTTTACCTTTGGGAGTTCAATTCTTTCTTAAGAGAAAATATCATTTTCCAAAGGGAAGATGATATTTGAACATTACGGGTTGCGAAACCCACTGCAATCAACTAAAAAACAATGAAGAAAAGAAAAAAATAGGCTTAAGAGTTAATGGGGTAAATGTGTTCCTTTTATTACAAAAAAATTGGGGCCTCATGATTTCAAACCATGGTTTTAAAAACATGTAAAAACTATGTGGTATGGATCTATCCAACACCTGCAACAGGCTACATGACCATGCACCTAGGACCACATAGTTATAGACAAATTGTGTGGACATGCAGGCTCCCCTTTCGGTAGTGACATGGTTTAGTAAACAGTGTGTCCTGGGGTGCACAGTTTCCACTAAATATACATCCTATCTTGTAGCCTAGTATTCCAGAACTCTAGTCTCTAAATAATCCCTAGATGCTCCCTGGACCATCCCTAGGTTGTAGTATACCATTACCCATATTAAAGTATTTATTCAAAGTGAAAAAGTAATTATCCACACTGTCGGGAAAACTCATGTCGTTACTACATCCCCTCCTTAAATCATCACCGATTTAGTATTTTGAGGGTAATGAGAAACTATATGTAACAATTTATGGACACTGAGATCATATATCCTCTTCCCGCTCCCAGGTCTCATCCTGTTCCCAGTCTTTCTTCAATAACACCCATAAAAGGGGAATAGACCTACCCCAGAGTGTTTTCAAACACTAGTCAACTATTCAAATGGGATATTCCTCAAAGGAAGTATACATATACAATTTGACCTCATCCATATGAAAGATGTGTTATGGCACTGGATTGTATCAGTGAAGTTGAGATACAAGAAAGACTATCATGCATTGACCGGTATCTATAAGGAAGTTCCAATGAATAACCCACTGGTCTGATACACATCACAACCTCGGAGGGTCCAACAAACCTGGTGAGAGACTACCCTTATTCTTGATATGTCTATGCCCTAACCTAGGTGAGACATTCCTGAAAACCTGTTCTCTGACCCTGATCCCAAGAGGTCTCTAGAATCTGTTGGCATAACCCTTCTGTCTAGACTGAGCAGTAAACATATTATTTTTTATCGACTAGACCTAATTCATAGTATCCCAAAAGAGACGTGGCACAAGAAAAGCTTCTCCCCTACCTACAGCCATAACAACGTGGAGTGTAAAGGACTACTATATAAGGCTTCATATGGATCTATCTAAATGGTATCTCAAATGATGTTGTTATAAGAAAACTCGAATAGATTAATATGATACACCAAAGATCATAAAAATTCAAGGACACATGCACGAAGCATATACTATTACACCATAATTTTCCCCCTATCTATGTCTGTTAGTTTGTGGGTGATATTTCAGGCTTATATTTACCTACGTACCCATGTACTTATGTAACACCTCCTAGAACCGTGATGTGAGACAAGCCTCTCTATCAAAAACAATTGAAAGATTATCTGAATGAATATGTGCCAATTATTTGATGTACATCATTCTTAGCTCATATTCTATGAAGGTCTCTCGCATAGGTAGGAAGTGTTCAGCCTTCGTTATATGGTCAACGACAATCCATACAATGTTTTTTCTCTAAGGTGATCTGATTAGACCAGTCACAATGTCCATCAAAACATCATCCCATTTCCACTCAAGAATGGAACACTGTTGTAGAAGACCTAATGAACACTGATTTTCCACAATCCCATGCTAATAGGGGGAACATTGGGTGATGAAACCAGCAATCTCAAATTTCATGCTAGGACCCTAGTACTGGCATCACAGATATCAGAACATATTGGTGGAATTGGGGTGAACTGACTACGGTGAGGCATAAATAACCTATATCATATCCTCCTTATTGTCTACGGGGAACCATACACACCCATGGAATAATAAGGCATCATCCTCAACAAATTTCCAACCAAAATATGTATCATCATCTAAAATTATTTCTACGAGGACAAGGAATTTAGGATCAGATAGTTGTATTGAAATTACCCATTACAGACGAATAGATGTCACCACTAAAATAAAAGAATAGTATGACCATGGTCCTCCTAAACCTCAACATTTCATCTTCCATTAATCACTATATTATGGAACCACCATTGTCAAAGTCTTCCATCTTAGACCATCAACCACATAATTTCCCTTCCCATGTGTGTAAGAATGTTCGAAATAAAATGTTTGTAGGTACTCATCCCACTTAAGTGGCCTGATATTTATGTCACGCTGTGTAAAGATGTAATTGAGGATTTTGTGGTCCGCATACACCCCTAAAAAGTTATCCTAGTAAATAATGTATCTAACAGTGTATGTCATGAACAACAACAGTGAGCTTGATATCGTGAATGAGATAATTCCTCTCATGAGGCCTCAACTGATGAGATCCATACACAAAGACCCCTCTTCCTTCATTAGAACAACTTTATGACTGATACCTGGTGTGTCACAGTATACAGTGTAAGACCTAACTAGATCTAGAAGAATCAATATCAATGTTGAATATTTCTTCACAGGTTTCAAATCATTGTAATTTCATACCCTTGTTTGTTAATCCTACAATCAATGCTTCAAGGGATGAGAAATCATAGATGAATCATCTATAATATCTATAATTCCATAAGAAACCCCTAATATCAAATATGTGTTAGGGTTGGTGTCCTGATAACCAACTGTTTTGTGCTTTGATTACATGAATGTGCACTTATTATATATTGTTCATTGTTCTGAATGACTATAATATAATAATGTCCTGGAATATTTGTTTCATTCATACGGTCATGGTAGATCCCCGCTATGATGAGAACCTTGGAATGCTATTACAATATTCTTAAATAAAGTTCTACAGTTGGATGACATACTATGATAGGACACATAGTATACAGACCTTCATGTGCATGTACTTGTAAGAAGACGAGACTCTCATTGAGTTCACACTTGGTAATCTCCAAGATGGGAGATTATGAGAACAGACCTGCGAGTAGTAATTATGCATGTCTTGGTGTCATCAGACATTGCTATCTACGAGCGTGTGTGATGGTCCTTATACTAGGAAATTATCATTAACTCATGAAATGACATACACACATAGATTTTATGATGAAAACCGTCACGAAGAAAGTTGGCGGGATGTAGGGTACGTTGAGTGTGCGACAAATGACATGTTGTTAATGGATAAGTCGAGGAAGGATTTGTCTCTTCCATATTTATGGAACTAGATATCTCGGGCCCTTTGATTGAAATAGAACTGTCGAATAAATTCCATGGCCATGGTGTCATGAAGAGTTTATTTCTGGAAGTCAAATAATGACAGATCAAGCATAGAGGTTTATGAAACTTCCATTAATCCTACATGATGATATATTGAGACAAAGGGATTAAATTACATAGTAAGCATTCATATGAGGTAACATGTCAATGCAGCGTCAACTTCTTTCTCTTGGGTGCCTTGACCCATTGCTAGACAGTAATCTTGGACTCTATAAAAGCCCGCCTAATGCCAATTAGAATGAGGCCTAGTGGGTTACACACTAAGTGTATCCATGTATCTCATGTAGAATAAAGATTATTATCTTATGTGCTTTAATAATTATTCAAGGAATCCTAAATTGTTTTAATGTTGGAGGAAGAGTAAAATGAAAACAAGTACACGCCATGTATTAATGATTACATGTCGTTTAGTTTTTATTTTTGAAAACAAGTACACATCGTGTATGAATGATTACACGCCGTGTAGTTTTCATTTTCTGAAGGAAATGAAAAACACGTACATGGTGTGTATTAATGATAAAATTCCGTGTAGGTTTTTTAAGAAAAACAAGTACATGCCATGTATCAATGATTACACGCTGTGTAGTTTTTCCAGTCAGGATTTTGAGGATATAATATGGTTTTATTAATGTATATTTATTATAATCAGTGTGAGCACAGGTTGAGGAATTAATTATTTGACATGGGGGTTTTCCATAAAAGTTAATGAAATAAATAAAACATGTAACACGTATATTTATTTTCATAACTCTATAACCTCAAACCTGATTATAAATATCCTCACAACCACAAAACTTTTCCCCAATCGTTGTGTACAACAATTCTGGAGAATTATTTTAATGCTAAAAGAAATCCTTCCTCCAAGAACGCTCTCAAGACCGAGAGAGATATCCATCTCCATCAGATCAACGCGATCTAAGGCAGAAAATTATAACAAAGGTTTCTCCACACTAGCACCCGGAGACTCCTTTGGTGAAGTTAAGATATATGTGGTGCACATGTGAATCACCGCTACAGGAAGTCTACACTTGGCTTCTACGACGCAACGACGAATCACATCAGAGTATGATCAGAAATATCAACGAAGAAAGAATGCCAAAAAAGGTATTTCTTTTCAATTAATTAAATTAATTATAATCAACCATTGACGATCCTCTTTTGTGGTTCTAGGAATATTCTTCTTCTTTGTCTATTTATGTGATTCGATCCATGGAGTCTGGTGTTTATTGTCGTATTGATCCTGGATTGATCATTTCTAATGAGAAAAAGACAAGTGGACTTGTCCAACCATGAACTTCCACTGCACCCGGAACCTTGAACTGGTATGAGAGGGAGGATAAAACATTGATTATATTTATATAATTTGTGTTGATAATTTATGGATTTATATTTGATTCAATTCAAGATAAATCGTTCTATAAAATTTAATGAACCAGATCTATTCTTCCTCCTTAGTTTCTCGATTCACATCCTAGAAATTACCTTTTAATTTTAATTTTGATTAAAATAAAAATGAAAAACTCATCCAGAAGAGCCACTCATTTTGTCTGTACAACACAAGAAAAAACGACGTGTAGTGAATACTACACATCGTGTACTTAGGTTCAACGAATTTGTACTGGTCCACCAAACCACATAGTGCGAATTGAGTATACCTAAGTATTTATTACACCATGTTGACTAGAAATTAACGGCATGTGGAAACCGGAATACACGATGTGTATGTTGAATCAACAAACCGTGTAGTCTGATCCGGCCCAGGTGAAACCATGTACAAGGAGAAGACATGTACCACGTACATAGGATTTCCAAGATGGTAACCGTGTAACAAGGAAGTACACACTGTGTTAGGTTAATCTACATGTCATGTACTCCAAAATTTTGAAAGTACAGAAAATACACCAAATCCCCTGGATAAATGGTGAAAAAATACATGTCGTGTAATATAGCCTACACGTCGTGTACTTTCTAGAAATGGAATTTTACCAGGTTTATTCAAAAAGTACAAAGACACTGTACAAGGAATATAGATGAGAAGAATGTCAAGGAAATTCACAAAAGAATTTAAGATAAAGAATTTATTAATTATAAGATCATAATTAATTGAATTCAAGCACGACTTTTCTTGAATAATAGAATGATTAAATGAATTTGATTTCTAAATATGAATAAATTTCATTGCATGCTATGAATGATCATGGGCTAGACCAAAGAACCTTTGTGTGTGTATGGTTTCATTTTAATTTATTTAAATATGTTGGCCTACGAGCCTTATTCCAATAAAATGTATGGCCTATGTGCCCAAGGTTTCTTTATTGTAAACCCCATGTAATGGAAGTTATCCAATGCCAGAGGATATGATTCAAAATCCGAAGCTGAGGTGAAACCTACCCAAGAAGATACAAAGGTGGACAGTTGGGAGCTTCGAAAACACAAACCATCGGGTTCAAGGTGTTTTTCCCTAGGTCAAGGTTATCTTATCAAAACTGTTAGATAATCTATCCAATAAAAGCTCATGATCAAGACATCTTATTTTATTTCTATCTGATTACATGGATTATTTATTATGTAGGTGTTTTAGCATTCACATAATTAATGAAATAAACAAGAATGTAAAGATGGAATAAAATAAAAACCAAACTATGTGTAAACATTATCAGAAAATGGTTAGTCACTTAAGCAAGAATCACTTTATATTAACAAGCATGTGATAATGCGAAACAACATATAAAGGATTAAAATCCCTCAAATAACATATTAAATCAGACCAAGCCTTTCATTATTTGATTAAGGGAAAGACTCAATAAAACTATGTGTATGACCAACCCTTGTTGGGACACATAATTTTATAAAGGAAGCTCTTATGAAAGTTTCAGATTAACTTAAACATTTTACATCAAGAGAAGTAGCCCTTCCTATACTTGTTGTAAAATGGAGGCAAGTGTTGAGGAAATCTATGTTAGGATTTCAGTATTGGGGAGTCCACTCAACAGATCAAGGTATTGTAAGCTCACAGTTGGCAAAGACCTGCCTACCTAAATACCTTCTAATTTCTTGACCAGCCCTTGTTGGGTTTATGCGAAGGGGAATATGGATCCTTTCCAATACAATGTCAAAGAAACTGTAAATTCTGAGCTCAACGGTGAGGGCCATTGGGACTTGAAAAAATAGTGGGAGACTTAATAAAATTTATTATTTCCCATAAAATGTAATCAAGAAAGTACTGATAAATCTTCTCTTTTAATTTGTAGAATCAATATGAAAAACTCGTCAACAAAATTTTCTCTCTGATCAATTCTGGAGAAAATAAATATCACCAGCTTTAGTAACTTTCAGGAATGGTTTAAGAGCCTTCGGGTTATCCTATGTCATGAACGAAAGTTTTACATGTTGGAGTCCTCACTTCCAGATTCTCCCACCCAAGGGGCGAGTAATGAAGATTTCTTGGTCTATGATCAACATTTGAGCGATACACTCGACATTTAATGTTTGATATAATCATCAGTGTCAAGTGAGCTCATGAAGTCTCATGAAGACATGGATGACTACAACATGCTTGAGCACCTCCGTGGTCTATACAAGGAGAGAGAAAGGCATGAAAGTTTTGAGATATCCAAGGATCTATTTTAGAGCAATCTTGGAGAGGGTGCCCCAACCGAGCCTCATGTATTCATGCTCATTGGATACATTGAGTTCTTGGAGGTTCTAGAGTTTAAAATCCCCAAAGAAATGGGTATCGATCTCATTCTTGCATCACTCCCCCAGAGCTTCTCTAATTTTTTTGTAAATTTCAACATGAACAATATTGAGAAGTCTCTATCAGATCTTCTTATCCCCATTCACCAAGTGGACAATGATATGAGGCGTGAAAATCCTTCTATCCTTATGGTGAATAAAATTAAAGGGAAGGAGAAGAGATTTAAGACCAAATCTTCTTCAAGGCCTTCCATGAAAAGGAAGATCAAAGGGGAGGAAAGAGAACATGAGGCTGTTTGTTACACATGTGGCAAGAAGGACCACTAGAAGAAAAACTGCACCCAGCCAAGGAAGAAAGGGGAAACTTCAGGTGTGTCTATTATCAAATGTAATCTATTTGTTTCTACAAATTGGGTATTTGATAGATATTTTGGTTCTCAAATATGTATCCAAATACATGAACCAAGGAGATTCAAGAAGATTGATCGAGGGGAGGTAGATCTACGAGCAGCCAATAAATCTAGACTTGCTGTTGTAGCTTTTGGGGACTACCACCTCACATTTCCTACTGGGATAGTCTTGGTATTAAAAGGATGTTATTATTTACACTTTGAAACCAAAAACATTATTTCAGTATCCAGATTAGATACTGATGGATTTATCTTCAAGTTTGGAAACGAATGTTGCTAATTTTATAAAGATAGCATTTGTTTTGGTAGGGAACATTTATATAACAGCCTTTATGTGTTAGATTGCACAAACCAAGTAATGGAAATTGATGACAAAGTTAATTCACATGACTCATACCAAACCCAACTTTGGAATCACCAGCTAGGATATGTCAATGAGAAACGTTTGACAAAATTACATCAAGATGGGTATTTAGATTCTTTCGAACTAAAACCACTTGGTGTATGTCAGACATGTCTACAAGGAAAAATGACCAAAGCCCCATTTAGTGGGAAAGTTGAAAGGGCTAAAGATATTCAAGAATTAGTTCACACAGATGTTTGTGGACCATTTCCAGTTTAATCAAGGGGAGGATTCTTGTACTTCATAACATTTATTGATGATTTTAGTATATATGAATATATTTACTTAATGAGGTATAAGTGATATTATTTTGATAGGTTCATAGAATAAAAAAATTAATTTGAGAACCAGCTTGGTAACAAGATTATAAAACTCCACTCAGATAGAGGAGGAGAATATCTTAAACAATACTTCATTGATTTCTTACGGGAGTTTGAGATTCTATCTCAACTCACTCCTCCTTACATGCCTCAGTGGAATGGTGTATGTGAAAAGAGGAACCACACCCTATTGGACATGGTGAGATCAATGAGGAGTCAGGCGAGTCCTCTATTATACTTTTGGGGATATGCATTACAAACAACAACACACATAATAAACCATGTACCAACTAAATCTATAAATGGTATTCCATACAAGTTATGGAGTGGACACAAATCTATGTTATCAAATTTACATATGTGGGGTAACAAAGCATTTGTTAAGGCCTCTTCATGTAACAAGATTACACCCCGAGGAACAAAGAGTACCTTTATAGGATATCCCAAAGAAACAAGGGGATATTACCTATACAACCCATCAGATTAAAAGGTTACAGTGGAAAGACACACCATATTCCTTGAAAGGGAGCACATCTCCAAAAGAGATATTTGGAGCGAGATAGACTTCGATGAAGTCAAGGCTCAAGATACACAGGTGTTGGTACAAGGACAGATTCCAAAAATCCCCGTGGAAGAAAAATCTATTCTAGAGACACAAGAACTATGTAGGAGCATGAGAGAGGTGAGAGAACCGGAATGAGATGGTTTTCTTGTCACTGAGGATCATGACACGTTATTGGTTGAAAATGATGATCCTATTACCCACAAGGAAGTAGTTGAAGGCACAGGCATTGCCAAGTGGCAAGAATCCATGAATTCTAAAATGGATTCCATGTACCAAAACCAATTCTGGATTTTGATTGATCCTATAGTTGATGTAATGACTTTTGGTAATAAATGGGTATTCAAGAAGTGACTGGACATGGAGGGACAAGTCAGCACCTATAAGGCATGTCTGGTTGCAAAAGGGTTTAGAAAGATTCAAGGAATTGACTTTGATGAAACCTTTTCACCAGTTGTGATGCTGAAATGCATCAGGATATTATTGGTATTTCCTCTTACCATGACTATGAAATTTGGAAAATGGATTTCAAAATAGCATTCCTTAATGGGAACCTCCAGGAAGATGTCTACATGACCCAACCAAAAGGGTTTGTGACTCCAAAGGATTCCAACAAGGTTTTCAAGTTTTATAAATCCATTTATGGATTAAATAAAGAATCAAGGTCATGGAACATTCATTTTGATGAAGCCGTAACATAATTTAGCTTTATTAATAATGAATGTGAGCCTTGTGTCTACAAAAGGTTTAGTGGAAGTGAAATCATTTTCCTAATAGTACATGTTGATGACATATTTATTATTCGAAAATAAGTACCTATCTTATAGTCAGTTAAGGCATGGTTGGATAAATGGTTCTCCATGAATGACTTGGGTGAAGCATCATATATTCTTGGGATCATGATCCATCATGATAAATCCAAGAGAATGTTGGGCCTCAGTCAAAGTACATACATTGACAAGATACTGAAGAGATTCAGTATGGAACAGTCAAAGAGGGAATTTTTTCCAGTGCCCCATGGCATTCATCATTCCAAGAAAATATGTCCTCAGACAAATGAGGAAAGAAAGAATATGGAAAGGATCCCTTACTCATCCGTGATTGGGTCAGTCATGTATGCTATGATTTGTACAAGGCTAGATGTTTCTTACGCATTAAATGCGGTTGGCAGATATCAAGCTGATCCAGGAGACCGACATTGGATGGTAGTCAAGACTATCCTTATGTATCTGAGGTGCACTAAGGATATGTTCTAGTTTTAGGAAGGAGATGAGGAACTAGTCATTAGAGGACATATAGATTTCAGTTTCCAAACTAATCAAGATGACATGAAGTCATAGAATGGACACATATTCATTTTTAATGGATGTGCAGTGAGCTAGAAGAGCTCAAAGCATGGTGTGGTTGTAGATTCTATAGCAGAGTCTGAGTATATCACAGATTCTGAGGCAGCTAAAGAAGTAGTATGGATGTAAAGCTTCATCCAAGAGTTGGATGTAGTACCTATTAGTAAAGATCCTATCACACTCTATTGTAATAATACTGCAGCAGTGGAACTTGAAAATGAGCCAAGGTCACGTTAGGAGAAAGAGAAAATACTTCAGAATTATCAAATATTGAGGGATTTTTCTCAAAGAGGTGAAGTTACAGTGAGCATTATTTCCATGGAAGACAACATGGAAAACCCCCTGAATAAAGCATTGACTCAGCAGAAATATAATCATCATGTGAGTTCTAGAGGACTAAAAGTCATAGGAAGTTGTCACTAGTACAAGTGGGAGTTTTTTAGGTTTGGTTTCCTAAGAACCAACTATTTTTTACTTTGATTACATGAATGTGCACTTATTATATATTGTCCATTGATCTACATGACTATAATAAAAAAATGTCCGGGAATATTTGTTGCATTGATAAGGTCATGAAAAATCCACGATATGATGAGAACCTTGTAATGATATGACAATATTATTAAATAAAGTTCTATGGTTGGATGACATACTATGATAAGACACATTGTATATATACCATCATGTGTGAGTACTCGTAAGAAGACGAGACTCTCTCTCATGGAGTTCGCACTTGGTAATCTTTAAAATGAAAGATTATGAGAACAAACCTGCCAGTAGTAATTCCAAATGTCTTGGTTTCATTAGACATTGCTATCTACGAGCGTGTGTAATGGTCCTTAGATTGGAATATTATCATTAACTCATGTCATGACTCACACACTTAGATTTGCTGACAAAAAACATCACTAAGACAGTTGTTGGGAAGTGGGGTACGTTGGGTGCATCACGAATGACATGTTGTTAATGGATAAGTCGAGGAAGGATTTGTCTCTTCCATATTTATGGAAGTAGATATCTTGGGCCCTTTTATTGAAATAGAACTGTCGAACAAATTCCATGGCCATGGTGTCACAACAAGTTTATTTCTGGAAGTCAAAGAATGGCGGATCAAGCATATAGATTTATGTCAATACCATGAAACCTACTTAATGAGATATTGAGACAAAGGGATTAAATTACACGGTACTCATTTGTATGAGGTGACACCTCCATGGGGTGTAAACTTCTTTTTATTGGGTTCCTTGACTCGTTGATAGACAATAATCTTGAACATTAAGCAATCCCGCCTAATACCAACTAGAAAGAGGCCTAGAGGGTCACACACTAAGTGAATCCATGTATCTCAAGTAGAATAAATATTATTACCGAACGTGGTTTAAAAATTATTCAAGGAAGCCTAAATCATTTTAATGTTGGAGGAAGAATAAAATAAAAACAAGTACACGTCTTGTATTAATGATTAGACGTTGTGTAGTTTTTTTTTGAAAACAAGTACACGCCGTGTATTAATGATTACACATCGTGTAGTTTTTATTTTCGGAAGGAAATAAAAAACAAGTACATTCCATGTATTAATGATTACATGCCATGTAGTTTTTTTTGAAAAACAAGTACATGGAGTGTATCAATGATTACACGCCGTGTAGTTTTTCCAGTCAGGATTTTGAGTATATAATATTTTTTTATTAAATGATATGTATTATAATCAGCGTGGGCGCATGTCAAGGAATTAATTATTCGACATGGGGGTTTTCAATAAGAGTTAATTAAAAAATAAAACATGTAATGAAAATATTTATTGCCCAAACTCTATAACCTCAAACCCAATTATAAATATCCTCACAACCCCAACACTTTTCCCCAATCGTTATGCACAACAATTCTGGAAAATTCTTTCAAGGCTAAATGAACTCCTTCCTCCAAGAATGCTCTCAAGATCTAGAGAGAGATCCACCTCCATCAGATCAACGTGATCTAAGGTGGACAAGGCAAACAATGGTTTCTCCATGCTAGCACCCAAAGACTCCTTTGGTGACATTCAGAGATACGTCGTGCACGTGTGGATCACCGCTAGAGGAAGTCTACACTTGGATTCTACGACGCAACGATGAATCACCTCAGAGAGTGATCAGAAATATCAACAAAGAAAGAACGCCACAAAAGGAATTTCTTGTCAATTAATTAAAATAATTATAATCAACCTGTGATGATTCTCCTTTATGGTTCCGAGACTATACTTATTATTTGTCTATTTATGTGATTCGATCCATGGAGTCTGGTGTTTATAATCATATTGATCCTAGATTGATCATTTCTAATGACAAGAAGCCAAGTGGGCACATCCACCCACGAGCTTCCGCTATGCTCAGAACCTTCAATATGTTCTTGGTATTCTCCCAAGAAACTAAAGCTCTCACTTTCACTTGATCAACTAAAACTTTTAACTCTGAAATGATATGACCCGTGAAGTGGTTTTTATCAATAAATAATTGGCATTTACTGATATTTGCATAGATATGATTATCTCCCACTATATTTATAATGACCTCAAGATCAGTTGAATTGTCATGTTTTTAGCATGAATACACTAATATATCATCAATGAATAATACCACAACAGAATCCATATATTGGTGGAGGACCCATTAAATAATATCTATGAAGACAACATGTGCATTCGTGAGTTCGAACGACCTAACCGGGTACTCTTATAGACCATGTCTGCTCATAAAAGTTGTGTGAGTTATGTCTGATGTCCTAAAATAAACATGATGATACCCTGAACTCAAATATATCTTTGAAAACACCTCTTATCCTTAGATATTATTAAATTGTTCATCCATTCTTGGCTGTGGATACCAGTTCTTCACAGTAAGATGGTTCAACTGATGGTAATCCACACATAGCCTAAGGTTACCGTATGCCTTCTTGGTGAAAAGGACAGGTGAACCCCAAGGAGAAGTGTTGAGGCATATAAATCATTTTTCCTCTAGATCCTCAAACTAATTATTGGTCTCTAGAATCTCTTTAGGCGACATCCTATATGGAAGAATAGTCAAAAGATCTGATCTAGGGAAAAATTAAATGGTAAAATCCACATCTCATGAAAGAGGTATACCATAGAATTTGTTAAGAAAAACATCGTTGAAACGTTCCACTATAGGAGGAAGGATAGAAGGTTGTAACCCATGGTCATTAAGGTAAAGACTGGAAACTTACACAGTTACATTTCCCCTCCGATTCTTCTTGAGTCTAACTAATATAGCTCAAATTTCAAATTATTCCTTATGAACATTCATAACACCCTTTGGTGATATAAGAATTAACCCCAAATGAGAGAATTCAATACAGGATTGGTAGGGAACTAACCAGTCTATCCTAATGATTCTGTTAAAGACTGATATGTTGAGGATGTACACATTTCATACAAATTGGTTACCACATATATCAAAGGGACAATTCTGATAGTAGTGAATTCCCTCTGGATGGATTTCGAATGGTTTATGTATTTTCAGAACGCCATGACAATACTCGATGTTGAGGGATGAACTCTCAATGATTGTACCTAATATAAATGAGTGATACACACATGTATTAAATAAAGAAGACACTACAGATTAGGATACTAGAATAGTACCTCATATAATATATGGTCCAACGATCTGTTCCTCTAGAATTGGCTGGACTCTATCCAACTGGAATGTACCACGACCCTAAGTTAGTACCTAACTTCCACAAGTAGGCCAACTCTTGTAGCATTAAGAATCATATGTACGGCTACCTCTGCCTCAAATGCCACATTTTCATCAATGACCCATGGTATTCCAACTCCCTGACCATCATGATCCTATTTACCCCACTCCATATTGAGGTGTAGGTGTAAATCCCCGTTTGCTAGAAATTGGAGGGAAAGTCTAACAGAAGCATTGGATATGGCCCATCCTACCGCAACCTCTACATTAAACTGAATCCCATTAAAACTAAAACCTGATGTGCCTAGACATTCCACACCAGTGATAGATAATAAGACTATATGTTCTAGGAGCTTGAATGCTCCTTCTTTCATGGGAAACCTCAAATTTCCTTTTCCATCAAGATGAGGAACCACTATAAGACCTAGGTACCGAACCACCTTGGATTTAAGCTTCATCATACCTTAAATTCTACATTTCTATTAAGTCATAGTTGATGATTATTATATTTTAATCCTATGGAACAAATTGTCATGCGATCGTATGGCATAACACAACCCATCCTCAAATCACCTAGTAGCCATCAGATCATCTGCAACTAGAGAGAGAGAGAGAAAACCAATACAGATTAGTAAAACATGATGAGTATTCCATAACTAACAATGTCCCGTACTATAGGATAAACAATTCTCTATCCCTGTCATCCCGTTGCGTGTGAGGAATGATGTTGTCTTAGAATACAGTATGATTGTCAGCCCAAACCATCTCACTTTTCTGATTAGCCTCGATGATGACATTCCACCACCTCCTATCTAAAACATTGACCATATAATAAGATAGCTCAAACACCTGATCTGGAAGAATCTCTATATTCTCAAATATATATTGGATCACCTCAAGATAATACTCTATAACATGAGGTCTTCCATCCCACGAAACGGTGGGAGGATGCTTCTACTAAAACTCATGAGTCAACTCTGCCATACTTGGGGCAGGTCGCACTCTGCCTTGCATACCCTGTAGAATATGTAGAAAACCATATTGAAATTGGGTTCCATCACCCACATCTAGAATAGGTAGAGGTTCAATATGTGTCCCTATAAGAAGCACGACTAGTAGCTTATGGACCACCACCTCAAGAATGTGATTGTCATAGCCATCAGGGCGTATGACAAGAGGTCATCATGGGGGCATAATAATATAATGCTAATAGAAAATATCAGAATTTATTAAAGAAATTCATAATAATGAATTTAAGAAATGAGTAAAGGTACTAAATCCTTCTAATAAGAACAAACACCCCACTATGAACTCTTCAAAATCTAGGTCTAGACGATGGAGTAGACAATTATATGCCATAAGAATTATGAAACACACACTACACACTACCAAGGAAAGGTTTGGGTCATGTTTCTTTTTTAAGAATGTACCAGACGAGTTTTCTCAAGTTATAAGTACATTCCAATTTAAAAATGTGCTCATTTTAATATTTAAAGAATTTTAATTAGTTAAACCCATTTATATTCCATTTTCCAGTTCATAAGGGCCCATACACTATGTGATCCAGAATATGTCATTCCCTTGGATGTCATTCTCATTTAAATTTTGATTTTTCATGTAATAATGCCTCATTAAATTAACTGATCGAACAAGAATTCCATTTTGAAATACATAAAGAATCATATACCTTATGAATAAAATAGTGTCACCAATTAAACTCACATCATAGGACATTATTGAAATGAAGAGATAACTAAACAATTTAATATAAAACATGGCATAATCAACATATGGCCTAAAATGATTACATAAAATTAGACGTGGCATGGTATTATGCATGTCCTATATTTCATGATGTGAATATGATGATGCATGTTCTAATACATAACCCTCATGTCATTAGTTCAATGGAATTAAATTAGAATTTCACTATAAATAATACCAATAACAGAAAAAACATGTATATCACCAAATGGTGAAATCATATCAAAAGCATCAATAGAAGTGGATGATATAATAATTCAATGCATGCTAATGATATAGATATGGATGAATAGATACTAGCTTTCCATACAATAGAACAAAAGGATAGAATGATAGAATTTGGTCAATGAGTATCTTAATCCTAAGCCCGATATTTTTCTCCAAATATTAAGAGAAGTAGTACATGTCAACAACTTGTAGAAGGGGATTTACCCTTACCAGGACATGCGAAAAAAAATATTCTTAGGGTGCTAAAGGGGGCCCGAGTAGGGTGTGAGATAAAAATCTCAGTAGACCACCACCAATGGTGTCTATATACAATATGATTTGGTGATCCTAAGAAAATAGTTTGATGTTATAAGAAGGAATGTAAATTAATGCAGAATAAATAAACATCCACCCACTCAATTTCCAAAAGGACACCTGGTGGGTCTACATACGTCAGCCAATGGCTGGTATGTCTGAACTTGTAACTATATATATATATATATATATATACAAAGTATATATATATATATATGTTGCGACAGATAAGGATTTATATTTTGAAATCCAATACCATGAAAATATCTCATGGCCTAAACCCTATCCACACTCCAAGAGCTCTCACATTCTCTTGAAAATCCACAAATAAACATTCACTATCTTCCATACGCAATGGATCTCATGTTTCTTTATACTCTTCATAGAAGATCACATAGTCTTCCTACTAAAAGGCTCTCACAAACATTTGGATCAGTGGACTATATGGAATATAATTATAATACATAAAGAATGGGGAATTTACCTCTCACACACTTATAAATCCAGTCCATTTATGTTATAATTCATGAGATAACAAACTTCTCAATCACATATTAATCTGAAGATATATAAGAGTCACATTCTTTTATCAAATTTATAATTAATTAAAATATTCTTAATCATTTCAATTAAAAAATATTCAGAAGCATGGTAACATAATAATTCATTTAATGAGGTAAAACCTCTCAAGCATGAAATTTTACATATTCAATTCCATTTGATACATTTCAATGAAAATACTTCTTTCCAGAGTTATCCATCCTATAAAAGTTATTTCACTCAATTTTCCTAAATAGGGATAAATGATTTGAATGGTAAAAGTGTCAGGGTCATTTCATTCAAAGGATTCCACTATCTCCTTTAATCCATCCTATACAACCCATTTACCATAACTAATTATTATCACTCATTATGTCTTGTCAATTTCTATTTTAAAGGATCAAGGTAAGTGTCATGGAAACAACTCAAATAACCACTTGGTTAAATCCAATTCCAAAATGACCAAACACCCATGAGGTGCCTTGTAAAAAATTTAATACACATGAAACAAGTGTAATTTCATTTAAGATGAAAGGAAAGAGCTAAATTGTGTCCCATGTATTTTGTACCATTTGTCCCAAATGACCAATTTCAAGTGGTTCACCCATGGGGTGAACATATAAGATTTTTTAATTCTCTAAACCACTAGAAAAGGTTCAATTAATGTGTATCAAAGAACTATGATCAATTATAAATTAAGGAACCGACTCAACTGATATTATTAGTGAAGGCCAGTGTGTGGAACAATAATATAATTACCAAAAATCCAAATCCCAAATAAATAACATTATGACCACAAACTTTAGGGCTATATACAAAGACTCAGTTGACATCTCCCTCATATTTGATATAGGTTGGATGATATTTTAGTTTCAATCGAACACCCTAAAAATAGAGAGAATGAGACAACATCAAAATAACATAATAAATGGAATGATTAACCAAGTAAAGAATGGTGTGTGAGGTTTGAATTACCTTGGGGATTTCAACAATTCGTTTAGATAAAATATTGCTTACCAGATGGACGAGATAGAGGGGAACCAAGAAAGAAGAATACTAAATTCTATGGGAGGAGAAAACCACTAGAAACCACTAGAAAATAAGGGAGAAAATGAAAATAAGATTTAAGTGTTAAGAGGATAAATTTGGCCATTTATCCCAAAAATTTGGGGCCACATGGTTTAGATTCATTGTTTTTAATCCATCTACAAACCATGCATTATTACTCCATCCAACACCTACAACAGGACACATGACCATGCATGTAAGTCTGTATTTTTGTAGAAAAAGTGCATGGACTTATAGGTTCCCCTGTCAATAGCCACATGGTTTGGTCAAACTGTGGAGGTTGGGTCACATGGTTTCCTCTAACCCTGAGACCTATCCTATATCCCACTTTTCAGGAACACCAGAATCCAAACAAGACTCGAACACTCCTCAAACCTTCCCTTGTCTATATTATACCTTTACTATGATTAAAGGGTTGATTCAAAATAGATTATTAGTGATCCGTAACTTTGTTAAATGTGGGTCATTACAACATCATAGTAGGATGGTTTTTTCCCCACTACTATTAAGACCAAGTTGATGAGTGTGATCGAATTAAATGTGTTTTATTTTGTTGTTAATGAATTTTATTAAGAAAATAGAAGAAAGGAAAAATCACCTCACTTTGTATTTAGTGAAATTCGGACTAACCAACCTATTCAGAAAATCAAACTCACAATGTTTGAAAAGGTCCATCATATCCAGGTGAAGGTGGCTAGAAGTGAAGAATCATCAGATTCACCAGGAATCTAGAAGGGAAGATTTTATCATAATGGGAGAATCAAAGTCTGTATGACTATGATATTTCAAATTTTCTGATTCTTTAATGATCTTGGATTTCACATAAAACACAAGATTTTGGGGAAATTGTGATGAATGCTTGATAAAAGAGAGGTGGAATAAAAGAGATCCTTCCAATCATATTCATATTGATCAGATATGAATGGAAATAGAAAAGGGTTATGAAGATCGTATTAATTTCAATCGTATTCAGCCTGAAAGGAAATGAAGGAAGTGATTGGTAAGAAACAAGAATTTACGATAAAGTATGATGATGCAAAATCTATTCTCAAATGTATTGAAAATAATGAAAGAAGTGATGATACAAGATAAATATTGTCAAAGAAAAGAGTTTCTTTAGTTGAAGAAGTTGAACCAATCCATCGTATTCAGCTATCCATCATATTTATCAAAGAAAATATTGGGTTAAAAAATTTTGGTATAGGATTTTTGTTGAAGTTGATGAAAAATGTCAAGACATAAACTAATCAACAATTTAGTCTACCATTTAAATATGGTTGAATGAATTTTTGAAGGAATTATTTGGAATTCAAAGGCTGAGGATATTTATGACAAATGTGGGAAACTAATGGTACTAGTTTTTAGTGAGAAAAAAATAAAAAAGTAATAAATATTTAGAGAATGAAGATCATGGGTATTGTATTGAGAAGAGAGATAAAATCATTGATTTGTTGATTTTTTTTTCATCATTTGGGTCAAGATCCCTCATATTGGAATTGAAACTACATCATCAGACTGAAGAAAGAAGAAGATCTATCTATTCTTTCATTCACACATTTGGAACGAAGAATCTTATTGAAGGAAATGATATGGAAATTGAAATCAAACTTTAGTGCATTAAGAGTTTGAAGGATGTTGTTGAATGTATTGTTAAAGGAAGCATCATATTTATCAATTAGAATAGAAAATTGTAATAAAAAAATCATTTGAAAAAGAATGTCAAAATACAAGATGAAGTTTGATGAGGATTCGAAAGATTTTATAAATTCATAAATGAACCCAAAATTAAAGGGACGTTGAAATTTTGGTTAATTTGGTTGAGAGGTAATGTTTTTAGGATTCCCACAAACACCACCCATGGGTCACCTATAAAAGGGGATAATTACATTATATAGTTATTATGACTGACATAGAGTGTACTATTGACAACTAGAGAGAGAAGATCCAAATTTTTAATTGATAGAATGAAGATTCTGTATTGAGCTATGTTGAATAAGTTTCAATAGAGAAACGTATAAAGGAGAGAAGACAATATTTCAATGTTATTTAGCATATCATCGTATTCTATGATCATCGTATTCAATTGACTATCATATTATGCTTTTCATTTTATTCATTTGACCACTATATCTGGCTGAATAATCAGATTAGGATTTCTATATTCTGATTTATGTACTAAATAAAGAAGTGCTATGAATGGTATCAACCATATTATAATAGAGTTTTATCTATCAGATTGGGTGGTTGGATTAGAATGATTGGATTTGAAAAATTTGGGTGGGATGATCAGATTAGGAAATCAGAGTGAGTTTTCATCATGATGTCCAAGAGGTTCCTACCAGCTTCTAGGTAATAAAGTAATGATTTTTTTTGAAAATAATACATTTATGGAAACTGAAAAGAAGCACAGGTAACATATTTTTCTATAGAAACATTGTATTACCCTGTTTTTTCTTAGAGGGTGCACACACACTACCTAATTGTTTACATTTAGATACATGGGTGAAAGGGTATATCCTAGTCATTTTATTCCCTATATAGGATTGTTTTATTGTGGATTTTCTATTACTGTATCATTTCCAAACCATACCAAGTATCTAGATATTCTTATTTAATAGTAAATAATTTATAAACTTGTGTTCATGTGGATTGTTTTTGAATGTTTTTCAATAGGGAGTGAATCATTTAACAGGGCCAAAGGTTATTTCAAGGAAACATAAAAGAAAAAGTATTAATGATTCACCCCTCCCCCTCTAAGTGATACCAATATCCTGACTGGGCAATTATATCTTGTATCAGAGCGAGTTTCCCTTTGCCTATTATATATGGATGTTTTGAATAGAATATCATAGTGAATCTAAATTTTGTGATGATTAAAGGTATTCTAGGTTATGATGGAAAGAATTATCATATCTGGAAATATAAAATGTGGCCTTATCTTATGTCTATTGGATATGATGTTCTTGAATATGCAAAAAATGGGTTACCTCATATTTATTATAAATTCCCTCTTACATATTTTGATAAGATGAATATTGAGTATAATGGAGGGGAAATTAATGCTTTATTATCATCACGTTATGAATGTTATTTCCTATGTATGAATGGTATTTATATAGACAACAGTATATGGGACATATTAAATATGAAGGAAATATAAATGTAAATAATGAAAAATTACAAATATGGATATTGAAGTATGCTGATTTGAAGACTAGTGAGTATGAATCTTTTGGGGACCTTTATTCCATTGTGAAAGACATTTTCCGCACTATCAGATGGCTTGGTGAAATGATATAGGATACTACAGTTGTTGAAATGATTCAGAGAAACATTTTGTATAAGTTTTATGAAAAAGTACCTTCAATGGAATATGGAGATTCTGAAAAATTATCTTTATATAATTTTTATAGCACTCTCATTATATATGAAATGAGAAGGGAGAAATATATGAGAAGAAAAAAAATAAAATTTGATATAGAAATATCTTTCAAGGATGCTAAGAAATAAAAGTAAAAGAAGACACTTATATAATATACATCTGGTGAATCAAATTCTGAAAATGAGATATGTAAAAATTTTAATGGTATTTTATCTTTTTATTCAAAAAATATGAGAATAGGTACATAACAATAACAAGGGAAACTTCCCTTGAAAGGTTTTTAATGTAAAGACATTGGGAACTTCTCGGATAATTGTGAACAAATAAATAATGAAGAATATAGTGATGAAAAAGAAATAATTACAAGAATATTGTGGAAGAAATAGAGTGATAGAGTAAAATCATATTCCATGGGGAAATATAAAAAATATGTCAAATCTAAAAGAAGATGTTTCTACTATTAATATGAATAGGAACAAGAAGTGATGTTGAATCCAAAAAATACATCTATTATAGTGTTGAAAATAATTTTTTTACAATAGTGAATTATTTAGAACTTGAAATCAATAGTTCTGAAGAAGAAGAATCTCAACATAAATATCATTTGAAATAAGATTTTAGGGAATGTCTTTGAAATATTAAAAGGCTTGAGAAATAGAAAAATTTGGAAGATGAATGTTCCTTAATAAATAAATTAAGGATGTTCTGTTAATGAAAAGGTAATGATGATAAAATAAATTTATTATATGAATAAATATCTTGAGGAATAAAATAATCTTAGGGATCATCTGGAAGTGAAGTTAAAGGAAAAGGAAGAAGATGCGAAACTTGTTCAATTTTTATTTCTAAAGTTTAATATAGAGTTAAAAGTTTCAAAAAAACTAATTCTAAAGTTGAGGTAGGTTCTTGAAAAGAGAATCCTAAGAATGACAAATAATAATTACCTTTGAATGTAGAGAGTAAATATAGAAGTGTTTCTAAAAATAATGACGGGAAAGTAATATATGTGGCCAAGACAAACAAATCTTAGAATTATTAATTTTCAAAATACACTCTATCCAAAAATGTTTCCAAACATTATAAATCCGAAAAGATATCCAATTATTTTGGATCTAATAAAATTGAAATAAATTAAGACTCTAATTGATTCCAAAAATGTTGGTGGCTCAGAAAATTAAAAAAAAGAACATTACTAAGAAAAATATTCACAATATCGGTTAGTATGGATATTTCATAAGGAAATACTATTTCTATGGAAACTATTGGTATTTCGGTGGATTAGACATACAAAAAATATATGTTTGTTCAACCAACAAAATTTCAATTGTCCCACATTTTATGGAAGGAAAAGGATGAGGGGGAGTGAATCTCCTCAAAGAAATAATTCTGTGAAGGTTGTTGTGATTAAACCTAAAAATGTTGGAGTAGATATTGAAAATAGGTTACAACTGTTGGAAACTATTTGTGAAATATGTGATCAAACTGGACACCTTGAAATAGGATGTCTTGTTTTTTTTACAAGCACATCAAAAGTTTCATAACTATTCTTAGAAGCTAGAGGTGAAGAATGAAAAGGGTGATGAAAAATATCATGTTGTTGAAACATCTTTGAAAGCAACAAAGGATAATGACCTTGTATTCTTGATAGTGGGTGGTATTCCCATATGATATGATAAATTAAATTATTGAGTAATGTGGAAGAAATTAAATAAGGAACAAGGAAATTTTTCAATGATGAGTCCTTAAAAATCAAAGGTGTTGGATAAACCATCATTTAGAAAGAAAATATGAAATCCAAGAAAACATTGTATGTTGATGGTATGAAACACAGTTCTCTAAGTGTTTCGCCATTGTGTGATGACGGTATCAAATTTATCTTCATAAAATATTGATTTGTTTTTAAAAGTGAAGAAGATGGAAATATTGTTACAAGAGGACAATGTACAAATTGAAACATGTTTCAGTTTGTTGAAGTAGAAAACTCTTGTTACATGAGTATAGTGAAAGAGAATAAATTGTGGCATAACATTCTGGGACACGTGTTTCAATGAAACAAGAGAAAGTTATCAATGTGATATATTGTCCGAGACATTCTTGATTAGACAAGAATATTATATTGGTGTTGCACTATTCTTCAGAAATGAATGATTAAAAATTCAGTGCATAATAAAGGTTAGATTTGTTCATGACAACCCATATAGGAAATTCATTCTAATATTTAAGGGCCAATGAGAAAGCAATAAAAAAATGGAGATATGTACTTCATTACTTTCATTGATGATTTTACTCTCATTACCTATGTTATGTATATGAAACATAAATTAGAATCTTTGAAAGTGTTTAATTTTTTATGTAATATTGAGAAGGAATGTGAGTATTTAGTAAATAAGTTGAGAACATACAATGTTAGTGAATAAAGAAGAGAATTATTTTAAAGTTATCTTGAGAAGTATAGAATTAGGCATGAGTATAGTTCTGCATTGAATCCACAAAGAAATGGATTTTATGAATTTAAGAATAGATGTTTGGTTGAAATGGAAAAAACTATCTTACTTGAACATTGACATTCTCTTTAATATTAGAGTAAATCCATTAGTATTTTTGTGAACATTCAAAACCAATGTTTTTATGTCCAAGCTCACATATGACTCCATATGAATTGTTTTTATGGAAAAATCTATGTTTTATACATTTAAGGGTTTTTGGGAGTCTATGTATTGGAAAGAACAAAAGGCAGAAATGATAGAAACTTTGAGCAGAAAGGTGAAATTGGTATTTTTCATGGATATGCTCTAGATGGAAGAAGGTAAATATGTTTCAACAAAGGATCCAGAAATTTTGTTGATTATATTGATTTGAAATTAATTGAAATATCCAAGTAAATAAAACTTGGTCAGGAATACGTGGAGGTTGAAAAGTATAAATAAACAAATTATGAAAAAGACACAAAAAATTGCAATACTTTTCAAGAATTAGAACTATATGTATCTATTTCATGTGATGTGGAAGATACTCAAAAATGTCATCTTAGGATGAGGAAACAAGTGGATGCTCATAATATTTTTTTGATCAACATCAGAAGGTTCAAAAATGATGAACACCAAATACCATTACAAAAAAATCTTTATTTTAAAATATAGAGATTAATGATGTGAAATAATATATTGAGTATAGGGAAGGGGTTCAAGTTAGGAATGAAGAGTTCAATTAGATTTAAAATAATGATACGTGGGAAGTCATAACCAATCTAGATAACAAAATAATTTTGGCACAAATTTGGTTTTTCAGAACAAGATAAATGAAGAAGGTGAAGTGATAAGAAACAAAGCAATATTGGTGTGAAAATAATATTCAAAAAATTAAGGTATTTATTTTGATGAAACCATTTTTCTGGGGTCAAGAATTGAATCTATAAGAATTTTTCATTCTATTACTGCACAATGAGGATACAATATCCTTTAAATGGATGTAAAATCTTTATTCTTAAATAGTGATTTTGATGAGGAGGTTTATATAAAACAAACTTATGGCTTTTTGTTGGGAAAGTTAAATGATATGTATTCATATTGAAGAATGATTTTTATGGGATAAAACATGCTCTGAGATCATAGTACTCGAAATTGGATTCATTCTTAAAGAAAATTATTTTCATGAAAGGAAGAGATGATAACAATCATTATATTATAGAAAGTCCATATTATTCCCTCGTTATAATTTTTTATGCTTATGACATTATCTTTTTTTAAAATGATGAAATAAATTTTAAATTATTTTATGAAGAGTTGAAAATATTATTTGAGTTTTCAATGCTGTGGGAAATCAAAAACATTCAAGGGTTAAAAAAATTTCGAAGGGAGGAACACATTTTTCTTTCTCATGAAATGTATGCTAAGTAAATTCTTTATAGGTTCCACATGGATAATTCCAAGCCTATTTCCACACTGATTTCAATGGTAACAATGTTATCTAATGATATAGAAGGAAAATAAATTGATCAGAAATAATTCCAAAAGTTGATTGGGAGGTTGTTGTATTTTAACCCCACATGGCCCTGAATTCTTTATGTTGTTACCTTATGTTCATGATTTCAGAGTCATCCAAATGAATAAAATTTACTTAATGGAAACTTAATTCTCAGATAAATGAAAGGAACAAAAAATTTGGTATTAGGTATGACATATCAGATAGTATTGATTTTATTGGCTTTTTAGAATATGATTAGGTAAGAACTTTTTATTATAGAATATCCAAATTTGGTGGAGTATTATTTATAGGAAAGAATAATATTAGTTGGGATTCAATGAAATAGAATTTGGTAACTCTCAGTACAGATGAATATTAGTATGTATTTTTCACTCAATATGCTGCTCAACTTATATGGATTAAAATAAAACTAAAAAACTTAGTTTTTTGAAGTAATGTTACCCTTGCTATTGGGTTTTGAAAGTGGGAGTACAATCAATATTACCAGGAATCAATATCAAAATTATCAATTACAACATATTGAAATCAAATATCTTTTCATCTAAGAGCATGTGGAGAAGAATAAACTAAAGGTGGAGTATGTTCTAACGATTGAACAAGTTGCTTACATTTTTACAAAACCTTTACTAAAAGATTCCTTTTCTAAATCAAGGTTGAACATAGGTGTCCAACCACTTTCTAATCAAGGTTGAGGTGTGTGGTTTTGTCCCCTATCTCATCTTACCATTGTATTGTGTTCTAAATGTGGATAATTGATTCATAAATATAACCTTATGGAATAATTTAAAAAAGGGGAGCTGTGGGTAAGATGTGAATTCAACATTGAATTTTGTGTGAACTATGCTAACTATTTGTTAGAGGGGTTGTAGGAAACAAAGTTTTTTATATTCTATGATAGTTAAAGAGGTATGAAAGAAAGATGAATCATGTTTTCATAATCACTAAATTTTTACAACAAGGTTTTTTTTGTCAATAATTATCATTTACTATAATAGTTTATCTCACGTAGGCTTAGAATTTTGGATATGTAATCAATTTTATTTGGAAAAAAAGTTTGGCGATTTATGAATCATGTTTGGAAACAAAATCCAATGGTAGAAATTTTTAGGGACAAGATGATAGTGATGATCATATTCAAGGTGTTTCCTTTTGGTTTCAAGGAATCTTAAGAATAAAAGAGAATAAATGGGAAATAAACTCACTTTGTATTTGGTGAAATTCAGAATATCCATCGTATTAAGAGAATCAGGCTCACAATTTTTGAAAAGTTCTATCGTATTCAGGTTAAACTAGGTAGAAAAGAAGAATCATCATATCAAAACTAATTCCATTATGGAATATTTCATTATAATAGAAGAATCAGTGTCTGTATGACTACAATAAGTCAAATGTGATGATGCTTTAATGATCATTTAGTTCTCATAAATCACGTGTATTTAGTGAACCTCTGGTGCTAGCTTGATGAAATAATGGAGGAGTAAAAGAGATTCTTCTAATTGTATTCAAATTGATCGTATCTTAATGGAAATAGAAAATGGTGATGGAGATCGTATTAATTCCAATTGTATTCAATTTGAGATGGAAATAAAGGAAGTGATTGGGATAATATAACACATTCTAATGAATTTCCAAAAATGATAAAGCTGTTCTCAAATGTATTCAAAATCATGAAGGATGTCATGATACAAGATGCTATTTGTGCAGGAAAATAGTTTATTGAGTTGAAGATACCGAACATGTCCAACATATTTGGCCTACCATTGTATTAATCCAATAAACAATTGTATTAAAAAAATTGATCTAAATAATGTTTCAATTGATGAAAAATCTAATGAACGAGACTGATCCACAATGAAGTCAATCATTTGAAGATTATTGATTTAATTGCCGAAGGAAGATTTTTAAATTTAAAAGGTAGGGAGATTTATGATAAATGTGAGAAACTGAATGTACATGTTTTCAGTCAAACCAAAATACATAAGATATAAATCTTCAGAGAATGAAGATGATGGTTATTGTGTCGAGAAGAGAAAGAAAGGATTTGATTTTTTTACAATGGTTTACAACATTTGGGTCAAGATCCATTGTTGTAGAATTGATATTGTATCATCAACATGAAGAAATAAGAAGAGTTGTCTATTCCTTCTTCTATACATTTAGAATGGAGAATCATATTAAAGTAATTAGCATGTGAATTTGAATGAGACTTGATTGAGTTTAGAGTTTGAAGGATATTGTTATAAGTGTTTTCAAGGAGAGAATCATATTCAGAAATCAAAATAGAGAATTGAAATCAGAACAACATTTAAAAAAATAAATTCTGAAGTAAAGATGAAGATTGGAAATTATTCAAGATTCGAGAAGAGTTTATATAGTCATAAATCCACTCGAAAATCAATGAAAATCAATATTTTGGTGAATTTCGTTGATTTTTAACTTTTTTTGTGATTCTGATGAAAAAAAATCATGGGTCACCTATAAAATGGGATAAGTACATCATAATTTTCTAACAACTGACATAGTGTGTAATATTAATAGGTAGATCGAGAATCTCAAAAAAGTTTAAGGGAGAGAAAGAACATTATGTATTGATCTATGTTGAAGAAGTTTGGATGGATTAAAGTAAAAAAGGAAAAAAGAAAATATTGCAATGTTATTCAGTTGATCATCAAATTCAATGATCATCATATCCAGCTGACTATTGTATTCTACTTATCATCACATTCAGCTGGTCACCTTACCTAGATGAATAATTAGATTGGGATTTCCATATTTTGGATTTCTAAAATAATGATGTGAATTTTTGGAATTCACTCAAATGTATTATGACGTAGTAATATTTATGGATTTTCTGATCAGATTAGAAGGATTGTATTTGAATAATCAAAGTGGGAATATTAGATTTTGAAATCAGACTGAGTTTTCATTACGAAGTCCATGAGATTATTACCAGCCTCTTGGTAAGAAATGAAAGAATTTTTTTTCAAAAGAATACAATTATTGAAACTGAAAAGATGCACATATAACATGTGTTGTCACACAAATATTTTATTACCTTATTTTTTATGAAGGTGAACATGAACTATTGGATTGTTTACATAGTGCGACATGAGTGAAAGGGTATATTCTACTCATTATATTCCACACAAAGGATTGTTTTAGAATGTATTGTGTGGTATTGGATCATTTCCAAACCACAATAAGGATATAGTTATTCTTATTGAATAGTGAACCTTTTTAATACTTTTGTTATTGTGGATGAGTGTTAAAATTGTTTTCAGTATGGAAGAAAATCTTTAACAGGAGCTGAATTTAGATTCAATAAGACATAAAATAAAAAGATCACTAATTAAACCCCTCCCCCTTTGAGTAATACAATTATCTAGAATAGGAAATTACAATTTCCTTGAATATATCTATGGCTTGATGGATTTCCCACCATCTAAAGGAGTCAACCAAAACCCAGAAATCTCACTATCTTATTGAGTGTAGGTAGAGATGATGGAAACTGACAACAATAGAGGTGGATCCACTGTGAGACCTTGGAAGGGGGCTAGAAAATCCTTAACTTGCATGTACCTTGGTAGGGACATATAGATCATGTAGGCCTTGGATTTTTGGATTTGTAATCTTAGTTTCCAGGCTTCTACACTATACCTTTTCAGTTGGGGTGATGTCTCCATCATCGAGTCTTCAATCACCAAGGAACCTGAGAGGCCCACACCGTCAATAAATACACGGTACTTTTCAAGATTTCACCTTTGAAGGTGTGTTTTTATGTTGGGAAAAATACCACAAGGCATCCTTTTGGTGTTTCTTGGGAGATTGGGTTTGTTGAAAATTCCAGATGATCACGTATGTGTTTGGGTGGTGTTAATGAATAATTTTGTTAAGGTGTTGTAGTTTCCCTATGATTGCCAAATTTATGGGCCTCAAAATTGAGAGTTTGTTTTTGGAAAAGGAAAAATTTCCACAAAGGATAGAATAGTATGTGGAAAATGAAGCATAGTATGTGGACTGCAAATGGTTTACAAGAAATAGTGAATGAAATTGGGAAACTAAGGATTTTCTCATAGTAGTGTATCATAGACCATGAAGCATGGTACTCAGGCCATGTAGGGGAAATGGTTCATAGAACAAAAATGGTTTACCGGAAGGCACACAACTTATGTAAGGGAAGTGGTTCATGGGAGGTGTTTCATTCATGGCTAAGTAGTGGAGGTTATTTTGTGGAAGGAATAAGATGCCACGAGGAAGGAAAGGCACTACATGGAACACAGAGGGAAAACAGTTTGTAGAAGGATCATAGTATGCTGTAAAGGATGTATCACATTGAATATTTATGTAAAATGATTTAACAGATATTATGGATATATATTACTATATAAGTACCACTAATCTCATCATTACATGGAGAGATTTTCATTAGAAACATCTTTTTTCTAGGATGAATTTGGTGATGTCTAAAATTATTTACAAAGAAGAATTCCCCATAAAATAAGATATTCTTGAGATGTGGTCCACAAAGACAGTCTCAAGAAGTAGTTTTTTAGGGAACTGTACCCCAAAAAGGAAGAATAATCTACGAAAGAGATGTGGAATGTGGTACATCCACCATCTGTGGAGGGGAGGTGGTCCATTGAATAAGAATATTTCCATTATGTAGGGATGTTCCTCAAAAGAAAAATGTTGTCCATGAACCAGGGACCATAAATAGAGTAGAAGTGGTCCATGAAGAACTCACACCATGTGGTGCATCATAATACATGGAGGACTCTAGGTAGTCAATGGAGTACTCACAGAAGTTCGTAGAGGAACAATTCATGAAAGTAATTCCCTCAAACTAACAGTACATGAAAAATGTGGATTTCATCTATGGGTGAAAATGAGACTTCAACAGAGCATCTATCTCCATATGAGGATGAATTCCTTCATAAAAATTTAGGAAATTGTATGTCTGTAAATTTTGAGTGGATCCCTTCCAAGATAAATTAGAAAAGGAAGAGGAAGAAAATGATCATTTATACTAACAATGATCCAATGAAAGAAACACAGAGAGTGACCCTTGGGAATTCTATGATCATACCCTATATCTGGTAAAGGCAGTGTTCGTGAGCATAAAAGTGATTTAGACCAAACCATATAATTTTTTAGTGAGATTTTTTGGATTTGGTACACTGACACATCGTCGTTTTATGATCCTTGGACATATCCTTGTGAGGATTAAAGAAGTAATGTCACTCGGTCCTGTGAATGATTTCATTTCTAACAATATATTTCTATGGGAGAAAGATTTAAGTGTTTTTTGTTTAATAATTAAACAAAATATGGTGGGGAATTAGTTTTAATCTGTCATACCCAGATTCACCCCATTTTAGGGTATTTGACTTAGTAGTCCTACCAATTGGTACCAGATCCTAATGGTTAGAAGTTGGGGGTTCTCCTTTAATATTGGAAATAGAGGTTATCAGTCCAAAAAGATTCAGATCATCGATGGAAACAGTTTTCAACTATGGAATAATCAGATGCATAACTACTCTAATCATTAGTGAAGGGTGTATTTATAACAGTGATGCATGGAATTTTTCCAATATTGATTGTGGTACTTTATCAGAATCTGACCGAAGTGAATTGGATGCTGATGCTAAAGGGATAAATTCTTTATGGGTATCCTTATCCAATGAAATTTAAATGAAGGTGATTTAATTTAAAACATAAAATCCTATGAAGGAAAATATGTTGAAAATTTATGGGGATGGAAAAAAATTCAAATAATATATGTTGTATGTTCTATGGAAAAAATATGAGGATCTAAGAATTCACCCTAGTGATTCTATAGATATGTTATTTGATTGAGTTAATGTTTTTGTGGACGACATGCATGGTCACAGAGAAATTATTAAAGATATAAATATTTTCAAGCGCATCTTTAATAATCTTCCACCTCGGTTTTATCCAAATGTTTCTACATTGAAAGATAAAGATCCAAAGGATATAACAATGGAAAACTTGTATAATACTCTTGTTTTATATAAAATGAGAAATGATGACAAAAATGTTGTAGAAAAACGAAATTCCAAATAAGTTTCATTAAAGTTCATTAAGAATTTCTCTATTGAAGAGACTTAGGAGGTTTGAAATTTGGATGATTTCATGTCATTTCTCTCATAAAATATTCATTGAGGAAGAGGGACGTTCAATGGTAAACTTCTTCCTGCATGATTCTAAGGTGGAAGGATTGGACATTTTTCATAAAAGTGTCCTGAGATATTTGAAGATGATGATGAAGAAAATAATTAAATTCCCTAGAAGAAGTATTCAGACAATGTGAAAGGTAGGAGAAGTGCTAATATAAAGTCTCAAAAAAGAAGATTTTATTTTAAAGGAGATGAACATTTATAAGAATATGTGGAAAAAGAGTTGGAGGACTAAAATGATGTTGAATAAGATGTTATGCTGGTAGTTGTGGGAAATTCCCAAACTAGGGAATAAATTGACAGTGATGGGGGAGTAGTTGAAGAAAGAGTTGAACTTCAGGTTGAGTTAGAAGAAGATCTTGAAGAGATAGATGTTTGGAGATCCAAAATGAAGAAAACCAACAATTTGGTTCATGATTCAAAATATTATATGATTTATAAAGAATAAGAGAATCATGATCTAGATGAAGAAATTGAAAAAGTAAAGTCTTCAATTCAAAAATGTTTAAAAAAGGTGGCTGAGTACAAAATCAAAATTGAATAACATAAAAGAGAGAACTAAAGTTTGACTAATACTAAAAAAGATCAAATAAAATGTATAGAAGAGATCGAAGATGAATTTTTCCTTAGAAAAAGAAAAGTGAAAGATCATGAAAAACTCTTGATTCTAGAAAAATAGGACACATAGGCAACTGAAAAAGGAAAATTACAATTCCAAGTTCCGGTGAAATAGAAAAAGGAGTGTCATGAAAGGAAATGATTGATTATAATGATACAATAGGTATGGGACTTCATCATAAAAAAAATAAATGGTTGAAGTTAGACCAGAAGTTCATAATATGGAGTTGAATATTGAATTGTGTACAAATCAGAATCAGATGACACATAGATCGCAAGGGAGAACCAATAGCATAATATTGCCACACAGGAATGCACTCCACATTAGATGTTGTTGTTGTGGAAATATTGGGAACTCACAAAATGTTTTTTTCCAAAGAAAACATGTATCAAAGGGGAAAATTCCAAAAAAGGAAGCAATATGGGGTCAATATTCGTAAACATAATTTGATGGCCACTATTTCAGTTGTGAAGGATTTGGGAACACAGAAACATGCTTCTCATCAAAAATGAAATGAAATGTGCTAGAGCAGAATGGTTGTAGTCATAAGAAGCAGATAAAGGTATCATAAAATGAGATTAAAATTAAAATTTATTTATATCTATATAGGATGATGATGGACCATCATACTTCTAAGAAGATAAATATTATCAATCCATGTTAAGTATGAAGTAAAAAACTTGGATCAGAAATAAAATAAATAAAGATGTAGTGGTATCAAATATTTTATTTACAGGAATAGAGTGTACTGGAATATAGATCACTGAAAGTTGATGCACCTCAAATTTAACAAGAAATGATTATCTAGTTACTATAATTAGTTATGATAAGTAAGGTGTCATAATATTTGGTAATGACAAAGGAATAATTATTTTTGGCTCCAAAAAAGCCAAGTTTAGGGGAAAATACATGGGACATGCTAATGTCCTAGTTATTAAAGGTATCATTCATGAATTTATTAGTGTTAGTCAAATTTGTGACCCAAGAAATTCCATAATCTTTTCAAAGAAATTATATGTCATTAAGGAAAAATATGGTACAGTTGTTTTGTAGGGAAAGAAATACAAAAGGAGATATCTATCTTGTGAGTGGAGAAGAAGATATGTGATTTCTGTCTGTGGAAAAAGGAAAAAGTTATGGACTAAACATATTTGAAACTTGATGCAAATATCCTGGGAATATCTAGTGAAATATGACGTTTATCGTGACCTACCTAGGTTATCACGTGACCCTACTCATACATGTGATGCTTTTCAACAAGGGAAAATCATTCAAAACAATATAAGGAAAAAGATTAATGGTCCAAAAGTGTTCTTTAGCTAGTGCATATTTATGTGTGTGGATGTATTTCCCAAAGATATATATATGGGAGGAGAGAAGGTGTTCTCTTCATTGATGATTATAGAATAATGATGTGGGTATCAATCAACACCCACATGTCTGAGGTGTTCAGTTTTATTAAAAAATTTCAACAAGACCTTGAAAAGATTCTAGGTCAGAAAATCTAGAAGATCAGAACAAATAATGGAACTGAGTTCAGAAATATCCAAGTGGATTATTATCTTGAGAAACAAGGGATAAGGCACCATCATTCAATAGTAATAACTCCAAATCATAATAGATTATTTTAAAGAAGAAATTAAATTATCAACAACATGTCTAAAATAATGCTCATTGAGGAAGACCTTATAGATATGTTTTGGAAAGAAGTAGTGATGACATCAGTCTACACATAAAATAGAGAATTCTTATATATGAAAGAATAGAAGACTCCACATGATCTATGGTATGGAAATAATTTCCCATTGAAGTACATAGAAATCTTAAGAAGTAAGTGTTTCATTCTCAATAAGGAGAAATAGGGGATGTTTTAATCTCATGAATATGAAGGGATTTTTGTAGGATACTGAATGAAAATAAACAAATATAAATTATATAATAAGAAGTATGGAAATTTAATAGAAATATAGGATGTGACTATCTTTGATAATGAGTAGAAAATTCTTCAAATACAATATCAGTCTCAGGAGGAAAGTGATGAAGAGATAAGAAGATCAGAGGATGCACCATTTTTAGAGGCTGATTCAGAATAAGATTCGAATAATGAAAAGGATGATCACAATTTAGTATCTAAGGAAAGAAAGGATATAAGATCCAAAATTTAAAGGTATAACATAATCAATGATCAGATAGTACCAGTGTAGATAGGGATAATGAAGAACCCATAGAAAGATTCATTCTTATCACATGTAGAGTATAAATGTGTTGATGATGTACTTGGAGATGAGAATTGAATTTTAGATATGAATGACACTCTTGAGAAAATTTAAAAGAACCAGACATGGGAGATTGTTTCAAGGCCAATAGATAAGAATGTAATTGGAAGTAAATGGGTCTTTCTCAATAAAATGATTTAATATTGTGTGATAATTCAAAACAAATCATGACTAGTGTGAAAAGGGTACCACCATATATAGGGTATTGATGTTGATGAAACTTTTGTACAATTTGAATGTCTAGTGACAATCCGATTATTTTTGGACATAATAGTTTATAAATTTTTTAATATTTTACAGATATATGTAAACTCATCATTTCAAAATGGGGTTCTAGAAGAAGAAGTTTAAATTGAAAAGACATATGGTTTTCTCATTCATCAATATGATAATAGAGTTTATCTACTAAGAAAAGAACGTTGTAGGATAATGTAAGCACCAAGAGTGTGGTATTAAAGGCTTGATTAGTTTTCAAAGAGTCTCGGTATTTGACATAGTGTATTTTATTGCAATATATGTAAATAATGATAGTAATTAAAGGATTTTAGTGCTGGTGTATGTTGATAGTATAATCTTCTGTGGATCAGATGAAGAAAAATTCATGTTGTTTTACGAATTTTGGAAAACTATGTTCGAAATGTAAATGATTTGTGAGATGATGTTTTTACTTGTATTATAGGTAACATTAGAAAAAAATTACACATTCATTTATCAATAAAAATATTAAAAAGAGGACATGAAATTATTTAGAATGGATAATTCCATGGAGATGAAAACTCTAATGGCTACTCAGATGAAACTATCGTGGGATGATGAAGGAAAAGTAGTCAATGTCACCCAATAGAGGCATATCATTGGAGAACTAATATAAAAAATAGTGACAGGACTAGATATTGTTTTTTCAACATTTCAAGAAGTGAGGTATGAAATATTTCCCAAATAAAAACACTTTCTTTAAGTTAAAAGAATACTTTATAATATCAAGGGCACAATGGATTTTTGTTTGATGAAAAATGAAAAATCTCAGCAATTGTTATTTGGATGCATAGATTTAGATTAGGCTGGTTGAATAGATGAGAGAAAATAAACACTAGGTGGTGAATTCTATCTTGGCAGATTGTGTAGATCTTTTCTAATCAAGAAACAATATTGAATTTTATGGAGCACCTCAAAATCTATGTATATTGTGGAAACTCATGCGTGTACATAACTATTGTAGATAAATCAGTATCTTGATGATATGAGAGTATAAATTATTTCTTCGATCAAAATAAATTTTAGTAAATCAAGTGATATAAATCTTATAAAAAATCTAGTCCATTACTTTATGAAAAATCATATTGAAATTAAGTATCATGTCATTAAGGATAAGGTGAAGAACGGGCTTGTGAAGTTGGATTATGTGCCTAAAGAACTTCAGTTTTTAGCCATTCTGACAAAGGACTTAACCAAAGAAGCATATGGAAGACATAAACTGGATCTGGGAGTATATTTTACTCCCCACACATGAAAAAGTGTGGATGTGGGAACCCCCTCTCCTTGAGGCATGGTGTTCTTTTCTCTAATGTTCTAAATTGTGGTTCTTACCCTGTTTCAGACCATGAGGAAGTGACCTTTAGGATTATTGATAAAGGGGGTAATGTTTTGGAAATTTAAAAGTGATAAAATGTCTTAATAAATACATGGGGAGAATATTCTAGTTGGGGCTTCCATATAGTGGGAGTAGTGAAGTATGGGTAGTTTTAAATATGACGATGCTAGAAGTGATCAGTCAAAGGATATATATCATAGAAGACGAGGTTCATGATGATGGAAGAAGAGTGGGTTTGTAATGAAATGGATTGATTCATTGATGAAATTTCATAATACGTTTATTTATCACGCTGTGCATGGATCATGTGGGCTTATCATTTCTATTTAGTATATCCTTGATAACTATCTTAATCTCAAGAAGAAAATACTTGTAGAAGATGGAAGAATACTCTAGGAGGTATCATAATGAAAAGAGTTGTCAATAAACCCCAAGGGGGGTATTTTTGTTAAAAAATCCCTCAAGGCATTCTCTTAGTTTCTTATAGGGTGACTATGTTTGTTAAAAAATCCAACAGATCATGAATGAGTTTGGTTGATGATGGAAAAGTAGGTTTTTAAGATGGTAAAATTTCCCTATGTTTTCCAAATTTTTCGACCCCAAAATCGTGAATTTGTTTTTAGAAAAGGAAGTAGTTATGAAAAGGAGTGAATAATACAATTATTGTGACAAAAAATTTCGAAAATGAAAAGTGAATACATATAATAGTGAAGGAAATAAAAAAAGTAATTATTTTCGCATTACATTACTATGAGGACCATGAAGCATAGTACGCAGACCACATAGGGGAAACATTTTGAGGGAGAAAAATGGTTCACATGATAGAATGTACTTTTTAGGAGTCATGAAGTTCAATGGATTTGTGTCATTCGTGGAAGAGAGGTGGTGGTTCTTTTGTGGATAGAATCACCTGCTGAGAGTAAGTAATGACGCCATCCATACAACAGAGGAAAAATAGTTCATGGGAGGAGAACCGTATGTAGTTAAGGCTCTACCAAATTGAATATTTAACTAAAATATATTTTCATATTTTTAATATCTATTTTGATAGATAAGTACCCTTAATCAAATCATTAATTATAAATATTTTCATTAGAAAACATCTATTCACTAGGAAGAATTTGGTGACGTCTAAAGGTGTTTTCGAAGAATAATCACATGAAGGATTAGTGATTAATGATAAGTGGTCCATGAATATAGTACATGTAAGAGGTTTTGTGTGAAACTATATCCCTAAAAGGAATAAGTGTCCATAGATGATAGGTGGTCCATGGGACATAAGTCATTCATGTAGGAAAGTTGGTATTCAGAAGAAGAGTCTATTTGTGAAGTAGGGATGGTCTGGTGAAGAAAAAGGTGGTCCAGAATATAGGGATGGTTCAGAGAGGAGAAGTATTCTGATAAGTACTCGTGCCACATGTTGAAAAGTTGTTTTCAGTAGACTCAAGGAATTTTTTGGAGGACTGAAGGCAGTTTTTTAAGGAACATTTCACAAAAGTAATTTCCGCAATCTAATAGTACGTGAGAATGTGGATTTATCTATGGGAGAAAATGGGACATCAAAAGGTAATATGTATATAGTTGAAGATGTGTTATTTCATGAAAATTAAAGAACCTACAACTCCATAAATTTTGTGTGGATGACTTCCAAGAGAAGTTACCAAAGGAAGAACAGAAGACGATCCTTTCCACTAGTAGTGAGTTAGATTAAGAGACATAGGGAGTGACCCCTGGAAATGTAGTCAAAAGACCCTAAATATTGTAAATGTGGTGATCCTGGGCATATATGTGACCTATCCCAATCCTTGTAATTTATAAGTGAGACTTATTAGATTTGGTACATCGGAACATCATTATTGTATTGTATTTGGATATAGACCAGTGAGGGTGAACCATGTAAAATCACCGTGTCCTGTAAATGATTTCATTTCTGTCTATATATTTCTTTGTGAGAAAGTGGTATGAGTGTTTTTTAAAAAATGAAATAGTATATAATGGGGAAGTATTTTCAATTTTTCAAACCTATATTCACCCCTCAGGATATTTGACCTAGTGGGAATAATAATTTACCCTTCATCCTTGGGATAGTTATTTAGATATGGGGGTGTCTTTAGCACGAGGATGATCTTCAGGTGGGTTGTTTATAACACAAGTAGGACTTTTTCAATGGATGATGGGATAATGAGGAGGAAATTCATTTCGATTCATAGTGACAAGGGTATGACTTCCATCTTAATAAGTGATAGTACAGTGAAGTCCTCGGTAGCGAATATCAATGGAGTGGGGATGACAGCCAAATTTTTTTATAGTGTTTTAGACATGGAATTCACTTGGGTCATTTATAGTACAAGGAGGAACTCTGTATTAGATCAGGGTAGAAAAAAAAAGGAAATTCACAGTATATGTTGAAAGAGTTTGGAGGACCTCCACTTTGATCATTGATAACATAAATAGGACCTCTGTACAGATTAGTTGGAACATGGGAGGGCCTACTTATTAGATTGAGAGAGTATGTGGAGGACCTCTGTACTAACTCTTTGGGTTGTGGGTAGGAACTTCGATCTAATTCATTGTATTTTGGTGTGGCCCCAAATGACTGTCTATGGTGATAGTGACATAAATAGTCAACCTGTTCTTCCTATGAGGTTGACAGGTTATTGATCCCATGAGGGAAAAGATAGATACCTATTTTCATGTTGAAAGGATCTAGCGATAAATAATAATAGTGTAAGGGTTGAGAGTAGATGTAAAATGATTATTATTTTTAGGAATTATCCAATGTATTCCACTAATTCCTTAGTCGGTGTCTTTGGACCAGGACCAGTGGAGAAGGGGTGAAGTCTACCAACTCCTTAGCCTGAGGTACTGGCCAGTTCTGGCATTGCCGAGGCTTAGTGGGAGCCCTTGTTTGTAGCACCTAAGTGGTATTACTAGCCGAAGTTACTTGAACATACCCTTCCTCTTTAGTTTAGGTGAGTGATTTATCATATTTCTCTAGGGAGATACATTCTAAGAAGATTTTTATTGGGATGAGAGGTGGTTTCTCTCTGTATGGCCCTTAAGGAGGCAGTGTTGTTGATCTGTCGATGCCTCCTATCCAGGGGAGCTAATACCTAGTGTGAATGATCCCATCCTACTCATACCAGAATATTAATCTTTAAATCACCATCCTCTATATTATCTCATAGGGGGATATGGCGTATGGAAACCCGATAGCCGATGTTATGGAAGAATTCTTGGTGGATGCATAACAACGCAGGATTATTGCATCAATGTTTCTCCTTCCCCAAAGTCTATCGAAATAGGGTTTCCAATTTCCCATATCTTGAGTCATTTAAGTAATATTGATTCATATATCAGTTCATGTATAGAAATATCAACTCATAATTCCCCAATATCCTCTTATCTCCCAATGAAGAGAAGGATCCACACTGATTATGTCACAGACTGAGGATTCCCAATGCAAACTTCGCCAATTCGTGTATGAGTTTAATGTTGGGCCCAAAATTTTCATGGTGGGACCTAGAACTAAATTTTTTATTCCTATGACATAAGAAAATGATAATACCACAGACTCTAAAAGTCCCCATGCATTAGAAGAAGAGTTTAACATCGGGTTCACCATTTTTTTCTAATGCTTTAACTAGGGTCATAGCTCGGTCCTTCTACAGGGTGGAGACACTCTTCATTTATATTTGCATGAATGTGTGATTCACTATGGAGGAAAACATTCATCACATTCATCAATTATGTCTACTTTATGATCAAAATGGGATGATGGGATTCCATTTCCTCCTTCAATGGATTCTTCTTTGGAGCTCATTTCCTAGTCCAGGTCTCCCTCTAATATTAAGTCATGTTTTTGGAACTCATTCGTAGTTACATATCTATGTGGATACTTGTTAATTTTTCTACTTTTTTATTTATATGGATGTAAACCTTTTTCAAGATTGGATTCATGTTGGGAAACTCTATGCATATATGGGAATTGGGTATATTTAAAACCTACGAATCTACCTATATTTAAGGAATCTCATATGAGTAGTCTTTGGAATGGAACTAAAGGAATCCTTTGTTAATAATGTGGACATTAATGGAATGGATGTAAGTATAAAAAGGATTTTTACCTCATTAATCCCATGATTATGGATTGGGGTAGGTAGTACGAATGATGTCACAGGCTCTATGTCTTTTGTAGAAGGATCAGAGCATCATATGGGGATTGGTCAGGGAACAATTTAAATGTCTTATAGAGATGGTATGGTTGATTATAATTCCCTATCGAGGTGGATTATGAGGTGCATACCTAGGTGGTAAGATGTACCACCAGGGTTTAATGGATTAGAGTTCCCTATTTAGTTGGATCGAGAGGTTTTTCTCTAGGGGTAAGATGTAACAACAAAGATTACCATTGATCTGAATGTGCTATTGAGGAAGATCATGGAGGTGTGTCCCTTGGATGGATGATGCAACACCTGAGTTTACCATTGAATAGAATGTTTTATACCTAGTTTGATGGATCAAAATGACTTATTGGGATGGATCAGGTAGGTGATTCCCTAGGAGGGAAGATGTCAGACTTGGGGTTACCTTTTATCATAACTCCTAATTGGGGAAGATCATAAATGTTTGGTTCCTAGGAGGGAATATGTGACACCTGGGTTTGTGGATCATTACACCCTATTGAGGTATATCCAAGTAGTACATACCAAGGAAGGAAGATTTCACACCTTTTTTGTTGGGTCAAAATGACTTATTAACACAAACTATAGAGGTGAATCCCTATGAGGGAAGCTTTCACACCTATATCTACATCAATTTGGATTGAACATCAAGGAGGAAAACTATGTAACCTATTTAATATATAGGTAGCAAAACACTCATAGTTTTATTCCATTGTTTAAAGTTTAATGATAAGACTTTTCCATAAAGATTAATGTCATGTGGTAAGTATGTTCTTGTTTTTGATGAACCGTCAAAAAGGGATGGTGTGGGGATTACATGTGTAATAACACTTAGAAATAAGATCACTATTAAGGGAATGATATGGGGCTTACACATGGACTATTATCAAGGAGGAAGTTCATCACATGATGGGGAAGGATATTTCAACCCATGTGAAACCTAAACAGGGAATCATTAAACTATTACATAGGGTAAAAGGTGTGGGTTGATCAAATTTCAATAATACATGGGGGATCATGTGTTCATCACATAGGGTAGGGTCACAATTTTACATCTTGTGTGGAGGTTCTTATCATGCAATTTGACATAATATAACGAGGATTCAAAAATAAGAATGTTTACATTATGAAATATAAACATTAAATATGGGGTCACTCTTGTAGGGGGATCATGTCAAGATAGGAGGAAGATACATAAGTAATCAACACCAAGATAGGTGCCCTGTTTCAGTTGAAGATTCCCCATCTATAGATTATTTGACCACCGATACTCCGCCTCAAGGTAGGATATGACAGTGGAACTACAGTTGATGATAGAAAATCCAGATTCCCAATAATAGTGTCCCTATTCCTATAATAAAAGGAAATTTGGGAACCTAATCATTGAAGAAACATGTAGTGTTATGGATGCACTATAAGTATAGGAAACATTCGGTTTGGCACCAAGAAGATGTTTCATGAAAATGAAGTTTCTTGAGAAGGGGGATCCATCAAAAGGGGAACTGATGGATTCAAAAGGAATAATTGTGCCCAAAATTTAGAGTTTTCTACATACCTATTTTTTGCGAAGGCCAATTCCATTTATGTGAAAAAAAATCTTTAGTATTAGTTTCTCAAGGATTTATCTACCATAGAAAAATTCATATTTGGGACCACATGAGGTCTATTATACAAATAATCTACATTAGAGGTCAGTGGTCACTAGTGTTATGTACTTTCATATATGGAATAGAGTTTCACAAATTAAGTCTTTGTTTTTTTCTTCTAGAGTGACCCTCTTAAGGGTGGGGTGAGCTTTTATTTATAGCCAAAATCCACGGCTTTGGGCACACAACTCCTTGTGCACCGAACAGGGTATTACACTTATCCATTCATTACTGTTGAGGCCTCATCCATGAAATAACTATATATTTATTTCATATTTGGGGTGCAATTTGATGGTTTCACATAAGGTTTTTTTGCAATTACTTGGGTGAGGAACTATAGTTTCAGGATTCTCTATCCTTTTCCAACAGGGGATTCACCGAAAAAAAAAATTCTATTTGATGTCCCAGTTGATGTGTCGTTGGGTGGTTTTACATTGGGATTTCATGTAATGTGTCATTCATGTGGATGATTAGCCTAATTGTGTGAACATGAAATTGGCATGATGTTTTCCTTTCAAGAAGCCACATACCTATTTGGAACCTTTTTCGTGAAGGAATTTTTCATGTGGAACAATAGATTTCTATTCCCATGCTGAATCTTCCAAAAATCATGCTAATCAGCCCTATGAGTGTCCTTTAGGGTAGGTCGCGCAATTAGTTTCCAAAAACGAGCCTTTTAAGGTCTGATATTATATTTTTTCCCCAAAAGTTACATTTCTAAAAAATAGAACACACTATATTAGATCAAAACATTATGAAAAAATTAATAAATCTATATCATGTGTAATAGTTGTCATAAATTAAAAAAATATATATATCTTTTCTCATAATCATAAACTAGGTCTCTTTATAAATATTCTAAATGCCCGTCATAGGGTTATGATTTCTAATTTATGTTTTCATTAATATAGTTCCCAATGATTCTAAATTTTTTACCCTAATATCAACAATAAGTAAACAAAATTCAATAGTCGGGTGCTGGTGGTAACATTATTAATTTGTAACTAAATATAATCAATCACATTCCAAAGGACTGAATATTTTAGCAGTCATGATAATGTTGTTGCATTTAAAATACTTACATTACATTTGAAATAATAATACAACATAGATTTTTCATTGATATTTCCATTATTACCTTAGTAATGCCACTGTATTTCATTCATAATACCCTTCTTGAAATCTTGGAGAAATGAAACATTATAAGGTGTGATATCAAAACCTCTATAAAGTATGTATATGATAGAAGAAAATTAATACATGAATAATATGACATGAAAAAATCACAATCAAGTAATTTTATATGAATAACAACATGATATAAAAAATAATCCATAGATATAAAAAGTATTAAATTAATCTCATGGACGTCATTATCTAGTTTCATAATACTGGAATGCTTAAAGTCATACATTTGAAACATATTATCATGGACTCATGCCAAGAAATCTATACCATCAAATCCCTGTGCCAAGATATCTCACATAAATGGATAATACCTCAGTCAAATACCCATGATTTTTATCTCATGAGTCCTAACGATGCACCGAGGGAATATAGTATCCCCACCCATCACTTACTACATCCACTGAATTCCTTATATTAAAGGGGTAAATTATAATCAACATAAATATTCATATTGAAACAATCATACCAATTTGTAATAATTTATCTAGTCAATTGAAATAATCCTAAACCATCCAGATTAATATGGGAATGGTATAAAAACAGTACATCCATAGTCAAAATAATCATAAAACATAAAATAAATAATATATATGGCATCCTTACAACAAATTTCTAGTATATCATATTTAACAAAGGTATGTATTCAATATTGAATTGAAATACCATGAAAATTTCATGAAGAAATCCTTAAGGAATGTATCCTTTTAAATTTGAAAATAATGTTGGAAAACATCTCAAATATAATGAACATGAATTACTTTAAAATTAACATTGTAAACCATTAAATGAATCTTCAAAAAATTATTATTCATGATGCCAAGAAAATATAGTCATACCATATAACTTTATAAAAAATTTCATTAAAAATTTATAGGAAAAGAGAAAAAATAAACCATTTGGAAAATTTGAGGATGATTCATTTTAAACCATTATTTAAAAATTCTTCAAAGAATATAAATGTTCCCCAGCATAGACATAAACATAAACAATCCTAAATAATTATGAGATTGTGAAATAAACACTTATCTCATGTCTAATTTCCATTGTACATGTTTGAACATCCTATATAATAAATATATATTTATTTAACATCTCATAAAGAATCATAATTATATTTATCAAACCATATATTATTTAATTACAATATTTTATCACCTTTTTCATTACAATTATTTGTTTAAATAACTCTTCCAAGAGATAATTAAAACGTTTTTAATACATGTTTGGGTTTGGTAGTTTTTTCATGACACTTTTATTTTGATCCCATAATCTCTATAATGTTAATAATGATATAAAATATCATACATATTCATTATATATGTATTTAGTGTAATCCATAATGGTTATATATAAAAAAATTAATTATAATGTTTTTTGAGATTGTAGTCTGTATGAACACATGAACTTTGTTTTCATTCATCTATTGATGAAACTAAAAAAAGTTAAATAATAATTCATCATTTAATAATATTTTTTATATTATTTAAATCATATATATTAATTATATCCATATTACCAATCATATTAAAAATAAATGAAAAATGAATCACATCTCTTGGTGGAGGTGGTAGTCTACACGCATACATGAGTGACATTATCATTTTCTCAATGCATTGGGATGTAAGATGATAGATATAATATTATAAATCTAAGGTAATATTATTTCATAGTTTTAATATATAATAATTAACCATATTATATTTTTTCTCCATCAAATATGTTGATGAAAAATAAATTGTATCGCTATGTGGACATGTTAAGACATACATAAATAGTTGAAATACTTTCACATACCATTTGATGGAAGAAATGGTTGATAATGATTCTTTAATAATCATGATAAAATCTCATTATACTTAGTATACTAAAATTACTCATTTAGGAAAATTTATAATGATCCTGAATATGATGAAGAAGAAATTAATTAGAAGAGGTTAGGTAAAATGATTACATCTTTTTTGGAAAACCTCATTTAGATCATTCCTTAAAGAAAATATGACTATTATTTTATGGAGAACATAACTTAAAAAAACTATAAGGGTTTTTATTGGAAGATTTTTAATAGCTTCGTCAATATTGGTCACTTAATTCGGAATAAATAATTTAAAGAAGAGTTTCCCTTTTTTATTTTGTTTGGGATCACTTTTTATATTTTCTATAGAATACATTAAAATATAGGCATTATCATGAAAAATTCCTCTAAATACCAAGATATTACAACTTATGGTATTATATGGTCTAAATAACATCAATCAGTAAAATTTTGATATTTTTATTTTCTATATTAAATATTATATTTTGGTTTAACCCCATAGTTATCCCAATTTAACATTAATGGTGGTAATGTTTTTTTCACCCTTAAATGGTTTAATTTTGAATATAAGGTAAATATTTACATATAAATAAATAAATTATAATATTTTAAACAATATATTATCCTAATTTTAAACATTAAATATTTTTATACTTTATAAATTATTTAATAAAATATTATTTTTCCAAACATCATTAATGTTTATTTTTGGACAATTCATTTAATTCAAATTTATATATATCAAGGAAAATGATGAATTATAATATAACAATTTTAATCATATCTAATATTTCATATTGATATTTTAAATCCATGGGTAACACTACTTAATTCAAATTTTATTAGTTTTATTATATTTAAAACAAATTTATTTTATCATTCCACTAATTAAATAAATTTAGTATCAACATTGTGCAAATATTTAGGGTATTTATTTAATAATTAAAAATTATTAGTAAATTTAAATAATGAAAATATGTTCATTATAATAAAAATATACATTTATATTCTTTCATTATGTTTTCATCTCACATCATCAAAACGTTTTACCTTTTATTTGACTTTTCCATCCATTCAGAAGAATTTCAAAAGAATTTGAACAATCAATTTTGTATATAAAAAAAATTCATATATAACCATAATAACCATTAATAATACTTATTATTTAATATCAAACTTCATAAAAAAATCTATCACATTTAAAATATTATCTTTAAGATAAAAAATTTCAAATTTCCAATGCTACGTTGGCTTTACGTCAGCACTGAAAATGATTTAAATATTTATTATGCAATAAAATTTAATTTATATGAACTAAATTATTTTTATATGATTTTTTTGTTATTTTATTAGTATTTATTAATTCCACATGTTTCATAAATTTTAATATTATTTTATTTTTTTGTGATATCATAAAAATATCGTATTTCATAAAAACAAAATTATTTGTTTAACTTTTCACAAAATAGAAATTATTCATAAAAATGTCAAACAAATTATCTTAGTATAAATTTTATGGGTTAAATAATAAGTAAACCCCATTTCATGAAATTAATTTTTTATTAGTTATATATATTAAATTTTATATAAATGCATAAAACGTAATGGAAAACATATTTTTTAAACTGTATTTTAAGTATAAATATATTTTTTATAAAAAAAATCAACCATAAAATAGATTCCAAAGAATTTAATTGGATTTTAAATTATATAATATATAAAAATTTACTTTTAAATCATTTTAAAATAATTTATATCTTATTAAATTTTTTAAACAACGTAGTTTTAATAAAAATCTCTATTATTCACTAATCAATGGGAAATAAGTATTTTTAGAACAAGCCCAAAAATTCCCCCAATGATAATTTAGATATTATGTTTTCAAAAATTATATTATTTTTATTAAATAAAATTGTTATGATTTCAAGAAATTAATTATAATATTTTCTCATAAAATTAAATAAAATCATTTTTGATGAAAATGTATTTTTGAAGCATAAAATAATAATATTTAATATTAACTACTTATTTACTAAAAATTAGTCAAAGTATTTTTATTAGTAGGTAATTTATATATATATTAAATAAATAAATTAATATTGTTCATACCCTCAAATTTAATGGCTAGGTTTGGATGATCTTTTTTAAATAAAAATATTTTGTGATTCATTTATGCTCGGTGTTGTGTGTCATATAGACTATCAGGCATAGTATTGTTTTTTATGTTTTGGGGGTGTTACACAAAAATTTGAATATAATATCATAACATATTTCATTGTTTCATTCCATTAATATCATAACATAGTGGATCACGCATCACTACCAATATCCATTAACAAAATGGATTGACAATAACTACCCGCATCCCATAGTGGGCCGAGCACTATCACCCACATACCATAGTAATTTCATGATAATTAAAGTATTAAAAAATTAATTTTAAGGATATAAATTGAAGAACCCACCATCAAATAATGATAAACAATTTTTATGTGTTTCACATGAAAAATATTATACATCACTATTTAAACACCCCATGAAAAAAGATTGGGTTACATATCATTTTCATTTTTATTGTTTAAGAAGTAAATAGAAATTGGAATAAATGATATCTAACATTATATATACTAAAGTTAGCATATATTTTGATAATATTTAGTGTGATACATGGAACATAATCTTATAGATGATGTATCCTCTAGAAGTATAGAGAAAAATGGAAGTGAAATCATGAATTGTTTTTATCGATGTTTTGTTAACAATTTAGTAAAAGAAGTCATAATATAAAGTCCAAATCATTTAAAAAGTGTGAAAATTTTAATTTTAAAATATTATTTGAAAAATAAACATCCCTATAATGGATTTTTTAAATGAAATAATGTTACAATTAAACAAATTTATAGTACAAGATACATTAATACACATAAATAGACCAAAATATGACTAAATAAGTTTAATAGTTTAAATAAAATAAACATCTATGAAAGAGATAAAAAATTTAATTTTGAATATATTTAATTGAATATAATAGAGTTAAAAAATAAATTACATATAAAAATTTCAAAATAGTTTAATTAAATATACCTTTACAGAGTGAAGATAAATAGGAATGATTAATAACCAATATAGTGAATGAAAATAATTATTAACAACATTGTATTTTTATGAAGTAATAAATCAATGAGAGAAGAAGAAATTGATATGAAAATTTAATTTTATTGAAGAAAATGATTAAATAAAATATTATATTAAGAATTGTAAGGATAAATCAAACAATGATGGAAAGAGTGAAAGATGAAATATGGTACTCATGGAAAGGAGTTTGAGTAAAAAACCATTACCTCATATTCTCTCTTGGTTGAATAGTCTATAAAATTATGGAAATTTTTTATTTTATTATTCATCTATACTAGAATAATATTTATATTAATTTTACTGAATACCAATAATTTTTAATTCTTTATTAACTATTTTTTATCTATTTATTCTTATAATTAGTATTGAAGTGCTAATTTTATGGGATTTCATGATTAAATTTGTATATATCATTCTATAATTGAACCGCGTTCATGTTTTAATGATTTTAAAAACATTAATGGGGATTATATTGATGTTGTTTACAAAATTTTGGAGTTCAAAAAATAGTTAAGGTGTGTTATGGTTATGGTTTGTGATGAACAGTTATGAATTTTCCTCTTTTCATAAATATTAAATTAATAAAAAGAATAAAATTATTGATGAATATAATTTTGAATATTATAATTACTGAATTATGAAAGTATATTGAACTAAATATTACTACTAGAATTTATGTTTTCTTAATAATTCATGATGAAAGTGTTATATCATCATTTATTTAGGTTATATAACCGATCAGAAAAATAATGTGTTATAATTAATGAATGAGAAGAAATTTTTTTGTACTATCATAAAATAAATTTTACAATTGATTAATGATGAAAATTACATATTATTCTTGTGTTAAATTAGATTGGATTAGAGGATAATGAAGAATATAAATAAAATTGGTTATGGAGAAGATAATACTTCAATTGAAATGTTTAATCTTTCATTTTGGAACAAATCAGAAATATAGGATTATAGACTTCTTATGGTAATAAGTGAATCAATTCATGATTGTATTATTATAGAGTTAATTTCTAAATATATTCAAGAGTAAAAATATTGAACAATTTTGTCTTAAATAAAAGGAATGAATGGTACTTTTTTAGAGAAGTGAGTGGAATCCCATGAAATTAATTATTCAATATGTTACAATCCCATTATCTTATTTTCTCCACTACATCCATAGTTAAATAACAAGTTTATTAATTATCCATTATAATGGTTTCTAAACAATTAGGCAATATCACTAACTTGGTTAAATTTTTTATTATTTTCTTTGTATAACAACATATTTACTATAAGTTGTTGTATTTCACCATTTTTATTGAATTTTACCCTTTTTACCCTAAATTTACAAATATAATTACCTATGCAATTTTGAATTACCTATTACAAAAATTCACTCAATCATTCATTATAAATAATCAAATTGGGAGAAATGTTCATTTTAAATAAATATTGATGAAAATAATTTTGGTGTGATGAACTTTATTCAAAATTTCTATATTAAAATTTCATTGGCCATATAATTTTTTATATAACCTCATAAAAATGTGATATCAATTTTATAATAACAAGGCTTTCAAATATGAGAGATTTTATTTTCATATGAAATTAATGAATACAATATTAAATATATATATTTTTATTTCATAATGTTTTACATAGCTTTTTAAAATATCATTTTAGAATATTAAAATATTCATGTTAAATATTACAATAGTGTAAAAATAAGATGAAAAAAATGAAATGTTAAATAGACTATTATTTAAATTTAAAAATTCTGGAAAAAAATATTTTTTTATTTTAAAAATATTATTTAACCATTTATTATTATCATATGATTCAAATAAAAATCCACATGAAATAAATAATTATTTCATTATTTCAGATGGTTATATTTTATAATTGTATCATTTTAAAAATAAGTAAACCTATAATGAATCACATCTTTATGGGTTATAAAATGTAGAAGAAATTTGAATTTAAAACACAATATAGGGGAAATTATATGAATTGGGATTTGATCAATATTTTGAATGTTTTAACAAAATTATTGAGTCTTGGGATGTTTTTTAGGTTCTCAGGTGACCATTAGAGTAGTGTTAGGGTGGCACGATTAGTGAATTTAGTTTTCAGTGGCCAATCCAACCATAAATGCAAAGGTTAATTCAATGATGGTGTTGGGATGGAGGTTGGATCATATTATATGGGGTGATCACACCATGACCCATAGAGCCTATGATTCGTCCGACCCTATTGTGGAGGTCATATAATGAAATGAGAGAGTTTTATATCAAGATGGCCTCAGGTGGTTACATCTTAAATTATTAGGGTTACACTATGACCTGTGTTGGAGAGGGGGTGTCACTTCGTAACCCCATTGGCTTCACCATGACTGAACTATGTTCCTAGATTTTTAAGTAGGGGAAAACATTTAATTTTATGGTTATAACCCTTTGTTTTTAGTCAAGTAATCTAGTGGGGAGAGTCCATCTCATACGACCCTCACCCTCTCCATCATCTCTCAATTTAATCTTGATATGGTGTGTTCTTGGTGATATATTATTATTATTATATAAGATGATTTCTTACTACCCTTATGTTGGACTCCTCATGTATTAATCATATTTTAATGATCTCAAATCCAATTATGGTTAATTAATCTCAATCTTAACTGTACATCTTGCTAATGCTCTTCAATCTCAAAAATAATTACACATCATGTTTTAATGATAGCAAGTTTTATTGATTATTTACAAGTCTTATGTATGACCACAAATCTCACTTATATTATCAAGCCTTTATATTTATGATTCAAGTTCTCTTACTCTCTACTGGTTAAAAGTAATTCATATTCTGCATATTACTGTCTAAGTCCAAATAAAGATATTTGTCTAAGTGTGGAGACACCGTGACCAAGACACCGTGACCCAAACACCATGACCCAGACACCGTAACCCAGACACCGTGACCCAGACACTGTGAAGGACATACTGTGAAGCACATACCGTGAAGACCATACCGTGAAGAAGACGCCGTTTACATAATCACCGTGACACCGTTTCTTAACTTTCTGTCAATATTATTTAAATAATGATAACGGTCATGTTTGATGTTTTTAATGCAATTAATGTTATTTAATGGTAGTTTTTGGCATGTCAGGAAACTGTATCTCGTACCTATGAAAAAGGAATCATTCATACTGACAGAACTTGTGGAATTTAAAGAAGTTTGAGATGCAGTACACACAAGAAGTGCAAGTATGAGTGTGAATATACAATAAGAAGAACATAAATACACCCAAGAGCACTGTGTTGAACAAGAAGAACAATCCCGATCAAGAAAGATATTGCAAGACTTTCAAATAACTCTCAAGAGTGTAATCCAACACCACTAAAGAACACACGACGAATCAAGAGATCTTTTTCACTCCTATAGAACACAAGCTGAACTACGACACTCTGTTTTTCAATAGAAATAAAAGATAAGGAATCAGAAAAATTCATGCAGAATCCAATGAGTCCAGAGCTGCATTGATAATCACTAGCGCTTTCTAAACTCTTATTTTTTTTCTCTAAGTGATTTATTTCATTACATTCGAGCAGTGTGGTGTACTCTGTATATCTTACACACACTGTCTCCTGCACTGAACTAGAGGATATCAAAATCCTCACTCTAAAACTCTTAACTCTTGTTTACCCACATCAATTGTGGACGAGGTCCTTGTGTGGCCTAGTATTTTGTTTTGTTTCCCATGATGAACAATGGTAGAGGTCCCTGTGTGGTATGGAAAATTTTTTAAACTGTTTTTAACCCCGATCCAGGGTGTGGATCAAATTTATATAAATTTGAGAGGACTAAGTCTTGGCTTGAGACTGAACATCTTGTTATATCTGCTATGTATCTTTAGTTTAAGTTTAAAGTATACTGCATATATCTTTTATATTCTGCTGCTATTACTTTGAAATACAAAACTATTTTAAAGCTACTTTGATAGATAAATTACCAAGTGTTTATACTTATTGTAAACTAGTAGGTTAGTTTAAAAATTTAGTTTAATCTTATGGTTAAATTAACTGAGACCTAATCAATATTTTAGAAGCTAAGTGAACATATACAATCTGTATAAATTCACTATAGTTTAACTTGTTTTATAAATTGGGGGATTTTAAATAGACAATATTTTAACAGAAATATTAATTGGAACTCAATTCACCCCCCTCTTAAGTATCCACTCCAAAAAAAATTTGGTATCAGAGGTTTTGTTTTTGTTTGAGGATTTTTGAAATACTCCGTTTTTCAACTGTGATTTTAGTTGCATCTTTAAAATATCTTAAATTTCTGTTAGTTATAAATTTTTTTCTCTTTTAAATTTACTTTCTAAAATCTAGTTATGGATAATAGACTAGAGGGTGATGCTACTAACATGACACCTTTCTTCAATGGTACAAACTATGCTCAGTGGAAATTGAAAATGAAAATACATTTAGAGAGTATGGGTTTTGATATCTGGACTTCTATAGAGTCTCAATAAAAAATTCCAGAAACTGAAAGAACAACATGGGATGAACCTACAAAGACTACTTACAATAATAATTGTAAAGCTATGAATGCACTGTACTGTTCTCTAAGAGATGAGGAATTTAATATAATTTCTGCCCGTAAAACTGCTTTTGAAATTTGGGATACTTTGGGTGTTTCACATGAAGGAACAACTAATGTTAAAGAAATGAGATTAAATACATATACTATTAAATATGAAAATTTTAAAATGAATAATGATGAACCCATTTTTGATATGTATCTCAAGTTTAATGAGATATTAAATACAATGAATTCACTTGGAAAGGCTGTTCTAGCAAAGGAAAAAATTATGAGGATATTGAGGTGTATACCAGACCGATGGAGAGGCACGTATGTTTCAATCAGAGAGTCATGTGACATTTCTAATCTACCTGTCAATGAACTCATTGGTAAGCTTATGATGTATGAGGAAGAACTCAAGGTGAATAAAGAGGAAGAGGATGAATGAAAAAGAAAATCAGTGGCTTTCAAGACTACTTCTTCAAAGAACAAGGACAAAGAAAAAGCTCAAATACAAACTGAGAGTTCAACAAGTGAATGTTTAGACTCTGATAGTGATGCTGAAATGGCTCAGATAGCGAGAAGGTTTAAGAAATTTTATAGGAAGAAGAAATATTTCAGAAAATCAAATTACAAAGGAAAGTATGACAATAAGGGACATTGGAAGAAGGACTGGAAAAAACCAGATAAAAGTGATGAATTTGTTTGCTACGAGTGAAAAAGAAAAAGACATATAAAAGAAGACTGTACAAAAATAAAGTTAAAAAAGAAACACGATTACAAGGATAGTAAGTGCAAGAAAGGTATGAAGGCTACCTGGACTGCTTCTGAAGACAGCACAAGTGAATCTAAAATGTCTGATTTTGAAATGAATTGTGCCAACATGTGTTTCATTACAAACACATCTGAGGTAACCTTAGATACTCCTTCTTTATATTATTATTATTCTGGAGATGATTCTGAATCTAATTCGGATTCTGAAAACATGACTAGTGATTAATTATTTGAATATTGTAATATGCTGGAAGAGAAATGAAATGAAATTAAGGATAAATACAAATCATTGAATAAACAACATACTCTCACTACAACTGTTAAAACTGAACTTAATATTGAAAAAGAGAAGAATGCTCAACTATTAAAGGAAAATACAGAACTGAAAATGTCTAATGAGCAACTTAGAGAAGACTTAGAGAAGTTCACAAATGGAAAGGATACACTAACTCAAATTCTAGGAAAGCAAGTAGCACCAAAATACACTACTGGAATATGCTACAAACCAGGACAGATACAGCTTATTAAGAACAGATTTATTCTTAAATATAGACAGAATACTGCTAGTTCATGTTCTGGAAATCCCTATGCTTCAACTAGTTATTCATATGGTTATAGATCAAATAAAGTTTATCTGTCAAAATCTATTGATTCTGTAAATTATATGAGACCCATGAGACAAATTTGGGTACTAAAATCATTGATTCCTAACCTTTCTGGACCCATGAAGATCTGGGTACCAGAATCATTTCTTATCTAAATCTGTTTTGTAGGAAACATGCTTGAAGAGTTACCACAAGAAGACATGGTATTAGGACAGTGGATGTTCAAGAAGTATGTACAGGGACTACTCATGCTTCAAGAGTTTAATAAAGGTTGATGGAGGCTATGTCACCTTTGGTGATAATTCTAAAGGAAAAATCATCGGCCAAGGACAAATTGGTAACACTGATTCAGTTTTAATTTCCAAAGTTTTATTTGTTGATGGACTGAAATATAATTTGTTAAGTATTTCTCAATTGTGTGATGATGGTTTTAATTTGAAATTTGAAAATGATTCCTGTAATGTTTTTAATTCTCAAAATTCTTTAGTATTTCTACTTTAAGAAATGAAAATGTTTATGCAGTTGATTTAAACTCTTTAGATAAGAAAATGGTTAATTGTTTAAATGATTTTCATAGAGAATGTTGGCTTTGGAATAGAATATTAGGACACTACAATATACAATCACTTAGAAAACTAACTAGAAAAAAGTTAGTTAGATACCTACCTAAGCTTGAGTTTCCAAATGACAGAGTTTGTAATCCCTGTCAAAAGGGAAATCAACATAAAGTTTCTTTTAAATCAAAGAAAGAAGTTTCAACTTCTCAACCTCTCGAGTTCATTCACATGGATTTTTTTGGACCATCTAATGTTTCTAGCTTAAATGGGAAGCACTATTTCTATGTTCTAATAGATGACTTTTCTTGATATACTTGGGTATACTTCTTAGCTCACAAAAGTGAAGCTTGTCCTTATTTTGTTAAATAATCCAAGTATGTAGAAAATCTTAGTGGACATAAGATTAAAACCCTAAGAATTGATCATGGTCGTGAGTTTGAAAATAATGAATTTGAATCCTATTGCTCACACAATGGCTATAGTCATAACTTTTCTACTCTTAGGACACCTCAGCATACTGGTGTAGTAGAAAGAAGAAATAGAACCCGTTGAGCCCTCAGGAAGATTGTTGAATTCTTCCTATGATTGCTGTTTTAATAATCACAAATCATCGATTACTTAATCCAGTTGGATTTCTCATATACATAATCACAATGTCTTAGTGAATCTGTGTATATTGGTTGGATCATGTTTTTATCTCTTTGTTATTGATTTACAAGTTTTATGGAAGTCCTCTGGATCAAAAGGACAACGGTCGCACTGATCCATATCAAAGGACAACGGTCGCACCGATCCATATAAAAGGACAACTGTCTCACCGATGCTGATCAAATGAGTCACCAAAGATGACACACCGATCCAGATCAAATGAGTCACCGATCCTGACACACCAATGCTGATCATCTGAGTCACCGAAGATGTCTCACCGATGCTGATCAAATGAGTCACCGAATATGTCTCACCGATGCTGATCAAATGAGTCACCGAAGATGACACACCGATCCAGATCAAATGAGTCACTGAAGATGTCTCACTGATGCTGATCAAATGAGTCACCGAAGATGTCTCACCGATGCTGATCAAATGAGTCACCGAAGATGTCTCATCGATGCTGATCAAATGAGTCACCGAAGATGACACACCGATCCCGATCAAATGAGTCACTGATCATGACACACCGATGCTGATCATCTGAGTCACCAAAGATGTCTCACCGATGCTGATGCTGATGACCTACTAATCACTTGACTCACCGATAGTCATAAATAGCTGTTTGAATTTCTTTATCTTTATTTAATCTAACCAACGATCGTATTAGGATTATATTAATGCTCTGTCATTTATTTAATGAAGGTTGTTGGATGTCAGGGAACCGTACCTCGTACCTGCAAAAAGTAAATCATCTTTTTCCGGAGCTCGTGCTTTAAATAACGGAAGGATGTGCTACTACAAAGAGAGAGATGAATAGATGAATACATAGAGACATATATTCCACGAGGTGTACTGGAAGAACAACTAAGCTTGAATGAAAAGATTCGACTGAACTTACACGAAGAACTCATTCATTACTGCATACTAGTGAAGAGCTGAGAACGAGAACATAACACAAGAGCTTCATCGACTGTCTCTACACCTGGAAGTCAAGGAAAGAGACAATACTCTGTTTTCCAAAAAAAAACCAGAAGAGGACTCAGAGCGAATTCTGATCAATCAAAGGAGTCCAGAACTGCACGACAATCACTAGAGCCATTTCTAAACTCTAAATATTTGCTCTGTGATTTATCTTTTTACATATTGAGTAGTGTGTGTTATATGCCGTATTTTACACACACACTATCTCCTGTACTTTAACTGGAGGATCTGTAAATCCTCACTCAAACTCTTAAATCTTCTATTTCCCACTGAGATAGTGGTAGAGGTCGTGTGTGACCTGGACAACTGGTTTCTTTTGTTTTGTTTCCCATGAATAACAGTGGTAGAGGTCTTGTACCTGGACAGTTGTAAACTGTTGTGAACCCCGATCCAGGGTGTGGATCAAATTTATACAAATTGTTGAGAGGACTAAGTCTCGTCTTGAGACTGAACCTCTTGTTTATATCTGCTGTGCTATTTCTTTCAAATTTATTCTTTTATTTCCCTGCTAATTTCTTTAAAACCAAAACTGTTTTAAAGTCACTTTGATAATTAAATTCTCAAGTGTTTATATTAGTTGTAAATCAGTAAGTTGGTTTCAAAAGTTAATCAACCTTTCTGTTTTGATTAACTGGGAAATAATCAATCCCTTGAGAACCCAACTGAACCCTTACATTGTTATAAATTCACTAAAATTTAATTTAGTATTTTATTTGGGGTTTTTAAGACAATGTTTTAAAAAAGAAATTTTAATTGGAACTCAATTCACCCCCCTCTTGAGTATCCACTCTGACCAACAGAACCCTTCAAGAAACAGCCAGAACCATGCTTAATGAATATGACCTGCCTATTTACTTTTGGGATGAAGCTGTGAATACAGCTTGTTATATAATTAATAGAGACTTAATTAGACCTGTTCTTAAGAAGACCCCATATGAGCTATGGAATAATAGAAAACCCAAAGTTAGTTACTTTAGTGTCTTTGGTTGCAAATTCTTTATTATTAATACAAAAGATAATCTTGATAAGTTTGCTTCTAAGAGTGATGAAGGAATATTTTTAGGATAATATTCAACTAGAAAAGCTTATAGATTTTTCAACAAAAGAACCAAGTGTGTGGAAGAATAAGTTCACATCAAGTTTTATGAAACTGATCCACATGAACTTAAAACCTCTCTTGAAAATCTTGAAGATGATTTATCTGTTCTGGACATTAATGATAAAATCAATGAACCTGCTATAAAGACAACTAGTTCTAGACTTATTCCTGAATCGGATTTTAATGAACCCAAACCTAGAGAAGAACCTGAAATTTCTAGCCCTAACTTTACTAGATCAACTAGAATTATAAAGAATCATCCTTTAAATGTTGTTGTAGGAAATATTGATAGAGGGAAACAGACTAGAGATTCTCTTAGAAATCAGGTTGAACATCAAGCCTTCTTGTCACTAATTGAACCTAAAAACATTGATGATGCTGTTAATGATGAATTTTGGGTAATTTCTATGCAAGAAGAACTCAATGAATTTAACGAAATAAAGTTTGGAATCTTATTTAATGACCTAAGGACACTTTCACCATAGGCACTAAATGGGTGTTTAGAAATAATGTAGATGAATCTAGAAATATAGTTAGAAACAAATCTATGCTAGTTGCATAAGGCTATAGTCAAGAAGAAGGTATTGACTATGAGGTGACTTTTGCTCCAGTATCCAGATTAGAAGCTATTAGGATTTTACTTTCTTATGTTGCAAATCTAAATTTCAAACTATATCAAATGGATGTCAAGGGTGCATTATTAAATGATATATTGCTGAGGATGTTTTTGTTGAACAACCACCTGGATTTTCAAACCCTCATTTTCCAAATCATATTTTCAAATTATCAAACGCTTTATATGGTTTAAAGCAAGCTCCAAGTGCTTGGTATGATAGATTAAGAACTATTTTAATTTCAAAAGTTTTTACAAAAGGTATAGCTGATCCTACTCTTTTTATAAAACATATTTTTAAAGATGTTTTAGTTGTACAAATTTATGTAGATGATATTATTTTTGGATCTTCAAAAACTACATTATGTACTGATTTTTCTAAAATGATGCAAAATGAATTTGAAATGAGTTTAATGGGTGAACTGTAATTATTTCTTGGATTTCAAATATTTCAAAATAATGATGGAATTTGTTGGGCAAAAATCCCTCAAGGTAACATTGCAGCATTTTTGGGTTGATTGTGTTTGTTGACAAAGCAGGTTACCATGGAGAATTGTCGAGTTCCCGAGAAGTTGTTGACATTCCATGTTGACAAAGAACTTTGACAAAGGAAAGGACGATCTGGAGGCGGTACAAAAGAGCAGTACAAGGTGGCGCCGTTTTCCAGTGTTTGCCAAATTTTTGGGCCTGAAAATCGCCAATGGAAAATGGAGTGATATGTTGTTGGCGAAGGTTGAGGAGAGAGAAATGAAGGAGGTGTGCGGAAAAATCAAGCGTGGTGCGCAAAACTAGCGGGTTGCGCGAAATCTTGAAGTGTGGCGCGCAAAACAGCGGGTTGCGCGAAATTGTATTTCACGCAAAAGATGTTTCAAGGCCGAAAGCTTGAAAATCGGTAAAGGCATGAGCCGCGCGAAATTTTGGAGGCGTGCGCGGAAAATTGAAGTGGCACGCGAAATAGCAGATGAAGTATTTCGCGCAAGAGGTGTTTCGAGCTCCGAAGCTCGGAAAATGGCAAAGGCATGAGGTGCGCGAAATTATGGAGCAGTGCGCGGAAAATGGTTGTGCGCGGAAGATTTGTATTTCGCGATCAAAGCGGATTACGCGCTCAAGGAGGGTTTTTCGCGCGGGGTCGATTTTGCCTATAAATATGAAGTGACCCTCCTCCATTCAGAAGCGCTCAAGACATATAAAATACCCGAGCTCTGGTGCGTGAAATTGAAGTTAGAAAGTGTGTTGCGCGTAAACTTAAAGTTTGCGCGTAAAGTCAGCTATTGCGCGAAAAGCTAAGGCTGCACAGAAAGTTGGTGTTGGCGCGTAAAAGGAAGGTTGCGCGAAAAGTGGATTTCGCGCAAAAGTAGTGAATTGCGCGCAAGGCAGTTTCCAGGCTACGCGTAATATTTGGAGGTTGCGCGAAAAAGGAATTTCGCGCAAACCATAGAAATTGCGAGCAAGACACCGTAAGGGTTGCGCGTAAAAATTGTGGTTGCCCGGTACATCCGGTGCAAAGTGAGATTCATCTGCGGGTGAAAGTTGGACTTCAACAGAGCATCTACATACAGAGGAAGATGCATTCCTTCATGAAAATGAAGAGACCTACAGGTCTATAAACTGTGAGTGAATCCCTTCTGGAGCAGTGAGCTTAGGAAGAGGAAAAGGTGATCCTCTCCACCGGCAGTGAGCCAGAGAGAGAGAAACAGGGAGTGACCCTTGGGAAAGCAGTGAGCTGACCCTAAACCTTGTATAGGCAGTGAGCCTGGGCATAGAAGTGATCTAGCCCGAACATTGTAATCCACAGCTAGTGAAGACTAGTGGAATTTGGTACGAACCGGCAACTTGTCGGCGTATGCTCCTTGGACGTAGCCCTTAGCGGTGAACCAAGTAAAAATCTCTGTGTCTGCCTGCTTACTTTCCTGCATTGCATTCAAAGCATCATCATCAGGTAAAGGAGACAAGTGATCATAGTAACCACACAAGTTCAAACAAAGTGACCCTTGTAACAAAGAGGTCAAGATCCAGTGGGGCATGAAGAACTTGAAAAAGAATATCCATACCCTGATTCACCCCCCCTCTCAGGGTATATAGGCCCCTATTGGCCCTAACAATTGGTATCAGAGCGATAGGTTGCTTTTATCAGATTTGTTTGCTTCGACATAGTGTAGTCGATCTGTGTGGTTGAAGATACATTTTTCTATTATCTCTCAATCTGCCATGGGAAAAGGAAAAGCATCAAAGAAGAATCAGAAGTCAGGTAAATTCCCTCAGTGTGGAAGTGTTTTCGGAAAAAGTGTGATTCAACTAAAAGAATCAAACAACTTACTGAAGGAAGGTCTGGATGAATCTGATAGGGAAAAGATTGATTCACTCAATCATGATGTTGGAATGAGTGAAGTACATGAGCATCAGAGTGATGCTGAAACAGAAGAAGAAATTGACGGAAGAATAGACATGCGAGCTGAGTTGGAGGCTGCTCTTGAGGAGATAGATGTTTGGAGAGCAAAAACAAAGAAATCCAACAAAGTTGTTCATGATGCCAAACTCTACATGCAGCAGCAGGAAGAAGAGAAGTCTGAGTTGATGGAAGAAATTGAGAAACTCAAGTTATCAACACGAGAGAACTCAGAATCGGTTAGTGAGTATAAGATTAAGATTGAAGAACAGAAAAGGGAGATCGATGGCTTGAACAGAAAAGTGAAAGATCAATTCAAAAGCATCGAAGAACCTGATATTACAATTGACGTTGGAAACACCGAAGAAGTCAAATCTAAAGATATTCGGATCAAAGTATTGGAGATTGAGGTCAACAAGCTAAGAGGCTTAAATCAAAGGCTTATTGACATAGTTACTGACCTAACAGAGAAGAATGATTCTCATGCCAATGAACTACAAAAGATGGCTAAAATGAAAGGAAAACAAAAGGCTGATGATTATGAAAAGAATCAAAAGTCAGATGAAGTACAAAATCTGAAAGCTAGAAATGATGATCTAGCATCACAGTTGTCTGAAGAAGTTCAGAAGAATCGAAGCCTACAACAAGAGAATGAATATGTCTCTAAATCTGTTTCTGAGGAAAAATTAAAAGTAGTGAAGAAAAGTGCAATGGTGGAAAAGCTCACACAGGAACTAGAAGATGAGTTGAGTAGCAGGAAGCTTCTCAAGAAAGAACTGGATGTACAACTTGAATCAAGGGAGATGAAGATTAAAAATTTGGAAGAGGATCTAGAATCAGTAAAGAAGGATGTGGAGAAATCCAATGCTAAAGGAATGCCAAAAATGAAGGATGCCTTACACTTGCTATTTGATCATCCTTCGACAAGTGATGATAAAATGAAGAATAGGTATGCTCTTTCTGAAGAGAAACAACAGAATATCTTTTCAGCTCAAAGACCAGCATGTTTCGGAAAAGCTGGTATTGGATTTGATGAATCCCCTCCTGTGCATGACAGAAAGAGATCCTTGAACAGTTCTAGAAATGGAAAAGATCATGCAGGTGCTGGAGATAGGCCTAAAAGGGCAATTACAAAAATAAGTGATGACATGTGCTATTTCTGCGGGATTCACGGCCACACATCAAGCTTCTGTTTAGAGGCTCATGAATACATATCAGGCTGTGAAAATAGAAACTTTGCTGAATCCCAGAATAAGAAGAAGCATACGGAGAAATCAGACAGTAGAGTCTCTCAAAGGAAAGCATTTATAAAATGCTATTACTGTGGAAGAATGGGGCACACCATGAGTATGTGTCAGGAAGCTCAAGAGATCGATGCCAGAAGAAGAAAACAAGTTACATCAACATCTCAACAGAGAAGTGATGAAATGAGGTATGGCTTTAATAGAAAATGTTTCATATGTTCTGATCATGGGAATTTGGCCAGACAGTGCAGCAAGAAGAAAGCAGGGAAGGAAAAAGACCCGAGAAAGAGATTACCAACTCCAGTGGTACATAATGAGAAATTACACACTGGGAGACAAAGTGGTAAGTTTAAAAATAGGCTTAGAGCCTCAGGGGAATCACATGGAGATGAACGAAAGGTGTATCAGTCGCCTCCTCTGTCGTACTCACAACCACTCTCAAGGAGAGAATGTGAACAAACCTGGAAGATTAATGGGATATCTACTCCAGCTGTGATAAAGAAGAATGAACGTTCAATGGAGGAATCATCACCAGTGAAAAAGAGTGTGGTGACTCAGACATCTGATAAAAGAAAAACGAATAAAGAATGTGTTGAAAAATTTGCATGTCGTGTTCCACAGAGAAAAGTGGAGGAAGGTGCAAGATCCTTGCAATGGTGGAAGAAGCAGGGGAAGATGGCATGTAGAGAGGTTCCTACCCTAAGAAGGAATCAAGGGAAATGGAATTTCGGTGGAACATCAAAGACAGAAATGTGTACCAGTGGATTTAAACCCCAAATGGTGAAAAAGGCCGAGCCTACCAAATCTACATATCAGAAAAAGGCTCAGAATGTAGGCAATGAATGCCTAGTCATATGGCCAGAACAGTTGAAGTTGGCTAGGCAGTTGGAGGAAGCAAGAAAGGAGTGTGATGCCCTCCAAGAAAGAATCAAAGGGTTGACCCATCAGGATCAACCACAATCCTCATCTTGAGGAGTCCAGAAGAAATACCCCTCTCCCTATATATTTAAATGCTATTAACTGATGATTCATGTGTTTCAGGTTTCAGGGAGATACGATCCATGGGGTAGTGGCATCTAAGGATGCGAAGTGGAGAAGTGATTTGCTCTAGAATTTCAATTGATTCAAATCAGGTACTAGAGTTGATGAAGAAAGGGAGCAACAGAGCACAATAGGAAGTGATTGTGTTATTAACTTTATCTCTTGTTTCCTACACCGAGTTTCAACTCCGTAGGCATAGAGATTTTGTTAATGGCTCAAATTTGAGTGGAAGATGAGAAAAAATGATGCATGAGGAAAAGACGTGTTATGGGTCTACACTGTTGGGCCTAACAACTGGAAGAGTTGCATAACACAGGGGGAGCATTCTATATCCAAATCAGATTCAAGAGCCATCAATGCAATAATTGGATGACTCGGCTCAGGTGTTTCCTATTGAGGGAAGAAAGACACACAGGGAGAAGCAGCAATAACAATGCATTTCATGCTTATCTATTTGCTCTAACAATATGGTATCAGCTGACTGTTTTCAGGATACCAAGAAGCTGCAAGAGAAAATCAAAGGCTTCTCAACAAAAATTTGAGAAACCTAGATGAAAGAAATGAAGCCACTGAAAAATGAGTCAGTGAACAACTTCTTGAAGAAGTGTTGAGGAAGAAAGCAACACAGGGGGAGAAGAAGTGGCTGAGGGTGACTCAGAATAAGATACTGATGATGAGTACAAGGATGTAAAATCCTTATCTGCACAAAATACAAAGAATCGAGTTGAAATTGACAGGCAGACTATCATCAGTGATCATTGAGATCCAGTTCAGACAAAGAGAATGAAATCACTACAGCAGACATCATTACTATCTCAGGTTGAGTCAAAATGCTTTGTTGATGCAGCTGAAGATGAAAACTGGGATCATGCCATGAATGAAGAGATAGGTCAGAATTGAGAAGAATCAGACCTGGGAAATTGTTTCGAGGCCAGATGATAAAACCGTCATCAGGACAAAATGCGTCTATTTAGACAAGATGAACGAAGATGGCACAATGATTCGAATCAAAGCACGACTGGTGTGCAAAGCATACACCCCAAGAGAATGGTACTGAAGGCTATATCAGTATTTGAAGAAGATTGGTTTTCAGTGTGGGGAATTTGATTACAATCTTTATTTCAACAACAATAGTAATCAAAGGATGGTGAGGCTGGTCAAGGAAGAAGACATAATATTTGGAAGATCAGATGAAGCATAGTTACACAAGGCAGGAATAGAACATTCATTTCTGAATCCGAGTATGCCAAGGATGCTTTGGAATGATTTGGAATGGAAAATTCCAAGGAGATGAAGACTCCGGTTTCTACCCGGATGAAATCATCAAAAGATGACAGTGGCAGGGCAGTTAATATCACAGAATACAGGCAAATCATTGGAAGTCTGTTGTACTTAACCGCAACAAGGCCTGATATTGTTTTCGCCACATGCCAAGCAGTGAGATATCAGAGTAATCCCAAGGAAAGTCACATGATTGTAGTGAAAAGAATACTTCGGTATATCAAGGGCACGGTGGACTTCGGCTTGACCTACAACGACAAATCTCAGACAGAGTTATTGGGATATACTGATGAAGACAGGGCCGGTTCAGCAGATGATAGAAAATCAACGTCAGGTGGTGCATTTTATCTTGGCGGACTATGTATTGCTTGGTTAAGCAAGAAGCAGGATTGCATTTCATTAAGCACCGCAGAAGCTGAGTCTATTGCGGCCACTCAAGCATGCACACAGTTATTGTAGATGAAGCAGCAGCTTGAAGATATGGGAGTTGAAGTGAAGTCTCCGATCGGAATCCAGTGCGATAACTCAAGTGCTATCAATCTCAGCAAAAATCACGTCCATCACTCTAGGACAAAGCACATTGAGATAAAGTATCATTTTATCAAGGAGAAAGTTGAGCAGGGGATCGTGAAGTTGGAGTATGTGCCTACAGAACTACAGGTTGCAGACATTCTGACAAAGGCCTTACCCAAGGAAGCTTTTGAGAGGCATTGACTGGCTCTGGGAGTTCAGTCGATTCCCCACACTTGAAATAGAGTGGATGTGGGACCCCCCCCTCTCCCCGAGGTATGGTGTGTTTTTCCCTAATGTGCTGATATGTGTTCTCTACTATGTTATAGACTACAAAGGCGTGACCTTTGGGTTCGTTGACAAAGGGGGAGAAAAGTGCTTGAAAAGTGCTTGACAAAGGGGGAGAAAAGTGTTTGTTCAATGGAGAAAATAGTGCGGAGATTTGATAAATCATACTTGTTACGGGGAGAAGCTGACAGGTGGAGCAGCCAGAAAGGAGGAGCAATGAGAAAGGGGGAGTGTATGAAATCTGACGATGCTAGACGTGATCGATCAAATCATAGAAATCACGACAGTCAAGGATCGTGATAAAAGCAGAACAGTGGTGTTGGAATGGTGTGAGACGGTGTCCAGCTATCAACAATTGGTATCAACTTAAGAATTCACCAATTGGTATCAGTGTGGTTCAACAACTGGTTTTATTTTAAGAATTGGTATCAGGGTGGAATCGACAATTGGGGTCTGACATGAAGTGATTCATTGATGAACATTTCATACTACTCTTGTTTCTCACGCCGAGCATTGCTCATGTGGGCTTAGAGTACATGTTAAGTGAATCCTTTAACGCTATCATAATCGCAAGAGGCGAATGGTGGTAGCAGCTGGAAGAAGACTCAGTGAGGTATCAAAGTGCAGAAAATATTTCTGAGCAGAGTTGTGAAGAGTTGTCAACAAACCCAAAGGGGGAGATTGTTGGGCAAAAATCCCTCAAGGTAACATTGCAGCATTTTTGGGTTGATTGTGTTTGTTGACAAAGCAGGTTACCATGGAGAATTGTCGAGTTCCCGAGAAGTTGTTGACATTCCATGTTGACAAAGAACTTTGACAAAGGAAAGGACGATCTGGAGGCGGTACAAAAGAGCAGTACAAGGTGGCGCCATTTTCCAGTGTTTGCCAAATTTTTGGGCCTGAAAATCGCCAATGGAAAATGGAGTGATATGTTGTTGGCGAAGGTTGAGGAGAGAGAAATGAAGGAGGTGTGCGGAAAAATCAAGCGTGGCGCGCAAAACTAGCGGGTTGCGCGAAATCTTGAAGTGTGGCGCGCAAAACAGCGGGTTGAGCGAAATTGTATTTCGCGCAAAAGATGTTTCAAGGCCGAAAGCTTGAAAATCGGTAAAGGCATGAGCCGCGCGAAATTTTGGAGGCGTGCGCGGAAAATTGAAGTGGCGCGCGAAATAGCAGATGAAGTATTTCGCGCAAGAGGTGTTTCGAGCTCCGAAGCTCGGAAAATGGCAAAGGCATGAGGTGCGCGAAATTATGGAGCAGTGCGTGGAAAATGGTTGTGCGCGGAAGATTTGTATTTCGCGATCAAAGCGGATTACGCGCTCAAGGAGGGTTTTTCGCGCGGGGTCGATTTTGACTATAAATATGAAGTGACCCTCCTCCATTCAGAAGCGCTCAAGACATATAAAATACCCGAGCTCTGGTGCGCGAAATTGAAGTTAGAAAGTGTGTTGCGCGTAAACTTAAAGTTTGCGCGTAAAGTCAGCTGTTGCGCGAAAAGCTAAGGCTGCGCAGAAAGTTGGTGTTGGCGCGTGAAAGGAAGGTTGCGCGAAAAGTGGATTTCGCGCAAAAGTAGTGAATTGCGCGCAAGGCAGTTTCCAGGCTACGCGTAATATTTGGAGGTTGCGCGAAAAAGGAATTTCGCGCAAACCATAGAAATTGCGAGCAAGACACCGTAAGGGTTGCGCGTAAAAATTGTGGTTACCCGGTACATCCGGTGCAAAGTGAGATTCATCTGCGGGTGAAAGTTGGACTTCAACAGAGCATCTACATACAGAGGAAGATGCATTCCTTCATGAAAATGAAGAGACCTACAGGTCTATAAACTGTGAGTGAATCCCTTCTGGAGCAGTGAGCTTAGGAAGAGGAAAAGGTGATCCTCTCCACCGGCAGTGAGCCAGAGAGAGAGAAACAGGGAGTGACCCTTGGGAAAGCAGTGAGCTGACCCTAAACCTTGTATAGGTAGTGAGCCTGGGCATAGAAGTGATCTAGCCCGAACATTGTAATCCACAGCTAGTGAAGACTAGTGGAATTTGGTACGAACCGGCAACTTGTCGGCGTATGCTCCTTGGACGTAGCCCTTAGCGGTGAACCAAGTAAAAATCTCTGTGTCTGCCTGCTTACTTTCCTGCATTGCATTCAAAGCATCATCATCAGGTAAAGGAGACAAGTGATCATAGTAACCACACAAGTTCAAACAAAGTGACCCTTGTAACAAAGAGGTCAAGATCCAGTGGGGCATGAAGAACTTGAAAAAGAATATCCATACCCTGATTCACCCCCCCTCTCAGGGTATATAGGCCCCTATTGGCCCTAACAGAATTATTTTAACTCAAAGTAAATATACTAGAGATATTTTGAAACGTGTTGGACTGGATAGCACAAAAAGTATTGACACTCCCATGAGTACCACCTGTAAGTTGGATCTTGATGAAGATGGTAAATCTGTTGATCAAACCACTTATAGAGGAATGATTGGAAGTCTACTCTACCTGATTGCTAATCATCCTGATATTTTGTTTAGTGTGTGTATGTGTGGTCATTTTCAAGAAAACCCTAAAGAGTCACATTTAAATGATACAAAGAGAATTTTCAAATACATCAAACATACTCCTAATTTAGGACTATTCTATCCCAAAGGACAATCATTTGAAAAAGTTAATTATTCTGATGCTGATTTTTCTGGATGTAAGTCAGATAGAAAAAGCACCTTTGGAACATGTCATCTTTTAGGCAAGTCACTAGTATCATGGTGTAGTAAGAAAAATTTTTTTGTTGCATTATCTACTACAGAAGCTGAATAGATAGCTGCTGGAAGTTGTTGTGCACAAAGATGAAACACACATTACTAGACTATGGATATCAATTCAGACATGTCCCAATATACTGTGACAACACAAGTGCTATTAATATTTCTAAGAATCCTGTTTCACATTCAAGGACAAAACATATTGATGTAAGACATCACTTTTTGAGGCATCATTATCCAAAGAGTGATATCACTTTGGAATTCATTGGTACTGAATATCAACTTGTTGATATATTCACTAAACCATTAAATTCTGAAAGATTAGACTACATAATACATGATCTTGGTATGATTATTCATAAATAGGTATCTTACTGATCTTCATGTTTAATAATTTACTGTATTTTACTTTACAGTTTCATGATCATTGTTTTACAGTTACTGTTTCATGCTCACGGTCCCACCGTTAAGACCTTGTGCTCACAGTCTGTCAAGTCACTATCTCACCATGACTACACAAAATGGTCACTATCTCACCGTGACGACCACCAACTATCTCACCGTGATGACTGTTTTTCATCACACCATAATGCCTACTCACGGTTTCACCATGAAGATTATCAATATTCTTATTTTAAACAGTATCGCGGTAGTCTTTTATTTTATTTCACCGCTATTTGATTTCCCACGTTTTTATGACGTTTGACATTCCCAAATGATAAATCTTAAGGGTTTCATTCGATACCTTACTCGAACTCTCTCTTGAACCTTCTCATTCCTAAAAACCCTCTCTTTCCTCTCGCCCGAACCTTCAGTGGATGCCTAGGATGAAGCGTCCATTCTCACCCTTTTCTGAGAAGCGCCACTCTATGAAACAGAAGAAGATACCGATGATAGCTCTCGAAGGACCTCTAAACCCAAACATGGTAAGCCATACTGTTGTACCAAAAAATGAGATTTATCCTGAATGGATGCTATCTAGCAAGTCGTTAGTTTTGAATGTTTTAAGAGAACAAGGATGGAATGAATGGTTCTCTGGACAAAATAGACCGATTTACCCAAGGCTGGTATCTAAATTCTATCAGTATGTGAAGTTTTCCTTTGAGTTTAGAGAATGATTTATGGTGACCAGCTGGATAAATGGTAAAAACTGTTCTATCTCTTCAAGGATATGGGCTGCATGCCTAAGAATTCCTCATGAAGGAGTTTGTGAGGACTACCAGAGAGACCCTCCTCCATCATCTGATATCTTCAATCTGGAAAATACCTTGGAAAATTTAACTGGTAATGGTACCAAGAAAAGGGCCATAGCTGCAGAGTTAGATGGATAAACTAGACTTCTCTTAAAATTTGTTCAGAATTTGATCAGTTTGAGAAAAAGGGATTTTGCTATAATGAAGTATCAGGATGTGTTCCTGACTCACCTGTTGAAGAATGGCCATAAGATCAACCTATGAAAGTATTTTATTAACCATATTTGTGAGCTGATTAAAGTCACTTCAAAATCCACCTCCTTGTTTTACTCTAGGATGATTTCAGCCATGCTAGTTGCAAAAGGAATGGTTGGACTGAATGAAGAAAAGATAGAGGACGTTGATTTCTACTTATCCATGCATATCATCAGAAGAATGAATATTAGCTGGAACCCCTGAAAAAATCAGTGGGTTTAGGATAATGATCAGCTCTATAAAAAGTTTAATCCTGTTGACTATCCAAGAAGGCCTACGAATCTAGCTGATCCTGGATTAAAAGTAGAGGAAGTGGCTGAGTAGTCAGAAGAAGAGGAAGAAGAAGAGGAAGTGTCAGCTGAAGTATCACCTAGAGAAGAAGCTGGAATGCCTCCAATGGAAACAACTCCTGTTGAAAAAGAAAGGACTGTTGTCTCTGTTGTTATCCCTGCTGAAATACCTAAAGGAGAGGAATTTGATGTTAGTTTGAGAGAAGTGGAATCTCCTGCTTCTAGTGAGAATGTCAATCCAGAAACTCATCCTACAACTGCATGAAAATTGGTTTTTCCTAATTTAGAATAGAAAGCAACCATAGAGAATGATCCCATTGAAGAGGATCTCCCTATTGAGAAAGAAGTCAATATGGAAGCACAACCAGTGGAAAAGTAGGTTCCTGAGTATATTACCTCTGCTGAAGAGAGGATGTAAATATCCTTTCAGCTGGAAAGGCAAGAGTTTGCTGAAGAATTTAGAGACGATCCTGTGGATCTTGACCATGTTGCTGAGCCTATAGTCTCTGAAATGGAAGCACAAATTGAGGAGGAGGAACCTCAAAACCTTGAGATTATAGAAGTCGGATCTGCTGAAGCTTCTCAACCTACTGACACATACTCTTTGTACACCCGTTATGTTTTCCCAAGCTTTTATGATGTGAATGAGCCAGAGAAAGTGATTATAATTGGAATGGATCTCTCTTCTGTGTTTAAACTAAATTCTGTAGCTCATCTAGAACCAGAACCAGAACCAGAGCCCCATTCTCAATCTAAATCAGAATCTGAGTCTGAAGATGACTCTGAACTGCAACCAGAACCTGCTTCACTACCTTTACCTGCACCCTTACCCGAGAAACACTCCTTTGTTACTAAAGATGATCTGAAAGTTTTTTGAGAGACTCTGTTAGCTGGAGTTGAGATAATTGTATCCACTCAACCTCATCCAGTAACTCAGTTATGTCAAGAAGATGCATCAATTCTCTTGGAAAATATTATATTTCATATTCAAACAAGGATGATCTGATAAATTCAAGAAGTCAGAGTTGAAAATAAGCTGCTGAGCGCTGATGTTGAAAACCTGAAAAGTATGGTAGCAAACTTGCAGAATGAGTTGTATTTGAGATCAGAGCCTGCTCCTATTTCCTCCCCTACACCTGTTGCTGCTTCTCCTGAGCTGTCTGATTCCACCCTTGCTAGAGAGACTGTGTCTCAAGTTCATCCATATCTACTGTCTTTTGATGAGAAGATTGGAAAAAGACACACAAGAATGCTGGAACGCATGAGGGAGCTTGTGGGAAATCTGAATAAGCTCACAGATAAATACACTGGATGCCTGCAAAAAGTTCTGAAATAGCTCAAAGTTCTAACCGAAGCTGTCAAGGCTTCTCCTGCTTCTAGTCAGACCTCCACACCTTCTTTAGAAGATTATATGCTAAGATCCATAATCAAGGAAGAACTTCAGAATGCCTTCAGTGGCTTGGATTTTCACGACCCGTCCTCGGGGCCCGTGCCGTGACTACCCCAAGCCCGCCTTCCATAGGCCAGGGGCTTACAACTAGCACCAAGGCGTTAAATCCATGTAAAAAGGGAAGGCATTACCTTTGTAAAGTAAAAAATCACCACAGATCAAGAAAGCAGTAGAAGTAAACACTATGTAAAAAATGGATACAACAGTAAGTGCGGAAAAGTAAGTGGGCCAGTATACAAACCCAAACTGAAAGTAAAGTACAACTGGAAAGAAAAACAGCAACTGAAAGTAAAGCCGCAACGTCGAGCCGTCCACTGGAAGTCCCACCTGAAGGGTGAGTACAGATGGCCTCCACAGCTCCTGGGGTCCAGCCGTCCGCTCTGAGTACCTCCCGCCTAGTGGTCCACCTCCAGGTGCCGTCCTTCTCCGCTAGCCTCAACCACGATCAGCGCTGTCTGTCGTCTGCAACCAACACAACGTAGTGTGGGCATAGCCCATGCTGGGGTGAGTATACGCTACTCAGTAGGGACCCCGAGACCCCCGAAGGTCTCCCAGAATCCAAAAAGGATAATCCAAAAAAGAAATATACAATCATGAAGTAACATTCGACACTGCTTAGGTATATTCCCATACATATACCTAAGTCATCAATTCCAGTTGGCTCCAACATCCGAGCGCAAGTACAACACAGTCCACATAGGAAAGCAAAACGTAAATCCACACAGGATAGCACAACATAAACCACATAGGAAAGAAAAATAGGATTCATCTCACACAGGTATACTTCTTCGTATGATGATAGAGATGATCAGATATAGCCACTGATTCATCTAAGTCGTCGGTCCCACACAAGATCGATAGGTACTAACCCCTGCAATGACCCACAAAGGATCTGACCGACAAAGGATCGATAGGTAACTAACCCCCGCAATGACCCACAAAGGATCTGACCCACAAAGGATCGATAGGTAACTAACCCCCGCAAAGACCCACACAGGATCGGACCCACACATGATCTGTAGCACTGATCCACGTAGGATCACTGAGTGATGTAGTCGTCGCCGTCGAATCCATTGAGGATCTCTGTACAGTCGTCGTCGTAGTCGCAGCCAGCTCTAGGGTTCCCGCACACAGCAAGATCGTTCGGGAGGGTCCGCTCCACGAGCCGAGAGGCTGATACATCAACTGACACATAGTCCGGAGTTGATGTATCCAAAAGTTCCGTATCATCAACAGGAACTCAACGTCACAGACGGCGCGTCAATCGGACGCTCGGTCTGAGAGTTATTGGCCTTTTCGTCGTAGGGGCCCGGTTGGTTTTTAAGTGAAAACCAACCCGTCCGTACTCCACCTACGTCCAAACCTCGGGCGGAGTAAGCCAAAATATTCGTCTCACTTAGAGGAATCCATCAAAGCCGACGACACGTCAATAGGATGCCCGGAGCTTAAGTTATAAGTGTTTCCGCTCCGAGGGCCCTGTTGGTTTCGTGTACGAACCAACCCGGCCGAACCCAAAGTATTCTGAAACCTTGAGTGTGATATAACGAAACGACCGTCTCGATCCAAGGATCACATCTCAACTGATGGTGTGTCGATCGGAGGCCCGTAGCTCAAGTTATGGGCAACAGACCGAAAATGGTTCGGTAATAGGGGGTTCGGGCCTGGTCCGACCCGGCCCAATACCCCCAAGGTCGGCCCGAACTGGGTCGACCAAAACCGGGTCCGGGTCCAGCCCGGCCCGTCCTGGGCGTGGCCTAGCCTGGCAGTCCGGTTCGGCAGACCGGCCAGGGCATCCGCCCGGCGCGCGGCGCGCTGGCGCACCGCCAGGGGTTCGGACAAATGGCCGAACCGTTTCAGGGTGGGGGGCGCTGCCCCCGCGTGAAGTAAACCGTGGCCCCTTTAATGGGGCCGCTTAGCTGGCCGACCGGGGTTTACGACCCCCGGTGCTCTCCTCAAACCGGCCGACCCGGCTGGCCGGCCGGCTTCCGCCATCACGGGACCGGCAGGGGCCGGTCCCCTCGCTCCGACGCCAGCGGCCCAGAATCAGCCGCCGGTTCCCCTGCTCCGCCGCGGCCCGGAACTGGCCGCGGCCTTCATCCGTCTGGCACGGCGCGACGACGTCGCGCCCCACCACCGCGGCCCCGCTCCGGCCGTGGTGCTTCTGAGGTCCTCCGGCGTGGCGCGATGGTGTCTCGTCCTTTATTCATCTTCTACGGCTTGGTGCGACAGCGCCGTGGATTTGTTTCTTCCCACGGCGTGGTGCGGCGGCGCCGCGTTTTTCCACTCTCCCTTTTATAATTCCTGCGCGGTGCTTCAGCACCGCGTTGCCTTGTTCGCCGCATCAAAAATCCACAACCAAAAGGGGAGGAGTGTCAGTCGTGTTCGTGCGGTCCGACCTCCCCCCGTTAATGCGATAACAGGCGGTTCAATTGAAAGGGGAAAAACGACGGAAGAAAATCACAAAATAGAAATGCATAAATCCCCTACCTCAACGTTGTCGTCGAAGGAGCATTCATCGCTGAATTAACCATCACAGAAGAAGAGGTTTGTCGCAGAAGAAAAGGACCGCCACAGAAGAAGAGGTTTGCCATTGGCGTTGGGTGATCTCCGAGGAAGGCGTCTCTCGTCGTCGGAGGTTGGCATTCTTCATTGGTGGTAGAGCCTTCTTCGCGTTCTTTGTTGAAGAACGAATAATCCTCTCTTTGTTCTCCCAAAGGTTTCACACAACACAAACCCCCAACAATAATAAAATAAGTCCTCTTCTTATTTTATTATCAATTTAAGAATTTGAAAATCAAAAGATAAGAAACGAACAATTAATTCGAAGAATTAATTGTAACGATTTAACCGCCCAAGTTAATGGGGCGTTTCTTAACCAGAAAAACATAAGGTTTGACTTTCATTAAAAGGGGGGTTGCAGGTTCATTACTTAGGAGGGAACAAACGGTGGGGCTCGTGCGGGCCCCACCTCACAAATATACTACCAAGTGGGTAGGATATTGTGGGTTCCACCTTATCTTATTAACTTAGCTTAAGTGGCTTTAAGTAAAATAAAATAAAGTGTTGCACAAATTTTATTTTATTTCTCAACTTTAAACCCAAAAACTAAAAACCACACCCGAGCAAACGCAACTCCAGAAAAAGGCATTTCTAAGAAAATACCGGCGCTGCGATTCCATCGGTGCCCTCAGAATTTGATTCCGAGCACCGGTTCAAAAGTTAGAAAAACCCGCTTGTTCGATCACTGAACGTACTCGAGCTAATCTTCGGAAAATGATTTCGGGCACACCAGGCCTCGGAATCAGGTACCGTCAGAAACTGCGTTCTTGTAAAATTTTCAAGAAAATTAATAAAAAAATTTCATTGAATTTTATGGGTCTTTACATCACTCCCACCTCAAGGATTTATGTCCCCATAAAGATACGTCATAAACTAGGGAAACAAAAGTGGGTACTGATCACGAATCTGAGCCTCCCGCTCCTAAGTGCTCTCCTGGAGGTTCCCATGCTGCCATCTGATGCGCACTAGAGGAATAGACCGTACACGTAGGACCCGCTCCTTTCGATCCTCGATCTCCACCAGGACCTACGAAAAGGTCTCCCCATCATCAACGTCCAGATCCCCATGGTCAATGATATGCGTCGGGTCATGCACGTATTTCCTCAGCTGAGATACGTTGTAGACGTCGTGCACCCGGTGAAACTGAGGTGGTAGAGCCAGGCGATAAGCCACCTCGCCAATCCTGGTGAGGACCTGGAATGGTCCGATGAAGCGTGGAGACAACTTGCTGCCTTGGCCAAATCTCCGTAATCCACGTCGAGGTGAGACACGCAAGAAGACGTGGTCCCCATCCTCATACTCTAGTGGCCTCCGCCTCCTGTCAGCATAGGACTTCTGCCGGCTCTGATCTGTCCTCATTCACTCCGAGATGATCTGGACCTTCTCTGTCATGGCCTGGACCATCTCCGGTCCCACAAGTGCTGACTCCCCATGGTCTGTCCATCACAAAGGAGATCTACAAGGTCATCCGTATAACGCCTCGTATGGTGCCATCCCGATGGTGGAGTGGTAACTGTTGTTGTATGCGAACTCCACCAAGGGTAGGTGGTCCTCCCAGCTGCGACCAAAGTCGAGGAAACATGCGCGGAACATGTCCTTGAGAGTCTGAATGGTCCTCTCAGTCTGACCATCCGTTTGAGGGTGAAAGGCAGTGCTCAGACGTAGCTACGTCCCGAACGCCTCCTGCAACCCCTTCCAAATCCTGGAAGTAAAGCGATCATCTCGATCAGAGATGATAGATGATGGCACACCGTGAAGCCGTGCAATCTCCTGAACGTAGAGACATCCGAAGCTCTCCACTGATCCCTGCTCTCTGATGGGTAAGAAGTGAGACGACTTACTGAGTCGGTCGACAATCACCCAAATGGAGTCATGACCCCTAGAAGTGCATGGAAGTCCAGTCACAAAGTCCATAGATATCCCGTCCCACTTCCACTCCGGGACCTCCAAGGGTTGTACCAAGCCTGCTGGTACCTGATGCTCTGCCTTCACCTACTGGCAGGTGATGCATCGAGAAATGAACTCTTCCACAACCTTCTTCATGCACGGCCACCAGTGCTGTCGTCTACGATCCTGGTACATCTTCGCCACTCCAGGATGTACCCCCAAAGGAGAAGTGTGAAACTCTCTCAGCACCTCCTCCCGTAAAGCAACTGGTACCAAGGTACGTCCTCTGAAAAGGATGATGTGCTCTCCTCCCAAGGAGAATCCATCAAGTGCCTGTACTGAGGATATCTGTGCACGCCGCGTATCACAGTCAGCGTCCCCCCGCTGTGCCTCTCTGACCCACTGCAGTAGTGGAGGAATGACTGTGAGAGACTGAAGGAAGGCTGCTCCATCACTATCCACGAAGGATATCTGCAAAGCAGCTAGCTACTCCATCGCCTCCTCAAGTAGCTGAATGCCCGTCCTCCTGCTAAGAGCATCGGCAACTACGTTCCCCTTCCCAGGAGTATAGACTATCTCAAAGTCAAAGTCCTGGAGGAACTCGAGCCATCGCCGCTGTCTCAGATTCAAGTCCTTCTGAGGGAAGATGTACCTGAGACTCTGATAGTCAGAAAAGACTGTAAAGCACTCGCCCATCAGGTAGTGTCGCCATGTCTTCAGAGAGAATACCACTGCTGCTAACTCTAGGTCATGGGTAGCATAGTTCTGCTCATGCGGCCTCAACTGACGTGATCTATTGGCGATCACCACCCTCTCTGCATCAGGACACATCCGAGTTCTATCCCTGATGCATCGCAGTAAACTACGTACCCTACTCCCTCCTCCGGAATCCTCAAGATAGGGGCGCTGGTCAATCTCTGTCTCAGCTCCTGAAAGCTCTCCTGACATCTGCCTGACCACACAAAGGGTTTCTCCTTCTTCGTCAAAGCTGTGAGTGGTGCCGCAACTCTGTAAAATTCTGGAACAAATCTCCGATAGTATCCATCTATTCCCAAGAAACTCCGCACCTCTGTTATGCTCATGGGTGGCTCCCAAGCTATCACTGACTCGATCTTCGTAGTTCCACCGCAACTCCCATCTCAGAGATGACATGTCCCAAGAAGTGGACCTCACGTATCCAGAACTAACATTCCGATAGCTTTTCATAAATCTGGTGCTCTCGGAGTGTGTCTAGTACAACCCGCAAGTGGTAGGAGTGCTCCTCCTCAGTCGTCGAGTATATCAAAATGTCGTCGATGAAGACCACGACAAATCGATCGAGGTATGGCTGAAAGATTCTATTCATGAGGCCCATGAACACTGCCGGAGTGTTGGTCAGGCCAAAAGGCATAACCAAGAACTCATAGTGGCCATACCGATATCCGAAGTCTCTCTTCTGCACATCCTCATCCCGAACTCTGAGCTGATGATAGCCTGACCTGAGGTCTATCTTTGAGAACCACTGTGCTCCCTTGAGCTGATTGAAGAGGTCATCAATCCTCAGTAGCGGATACTTGTTCCTTACTATCACCTGGTTCAGGAAACGATAGTCGACACAAAGTAGCAAGCTCCTGTCCGCCTTCTTGGTGAACAATATCGGGGAAGCCCATGGTGAAACACTGGGTCGGATGAATCCATTGCCCTACAAGTCCTCCAAATGTACCCGTAGCTCTCGAAGCTCGGCAGGAGCCATCCGATACGCTGGGGTGGATATCGGGGCTGTCCCAGGGTACAGGTCAATATAAAAGTATACCTCCCTATGAGGAGGTAGTCCTTGAACGTCGTCGGGAAAGACGTCCGCATACTGATCCACCACTACAGAAAAACTAGGACTCCGTACGTCAACTGATCCTAGGATGAGGCTAGCCAACTGATGATTGATGGGCTGTCCTCTCCTCTGTGAGAGTCCATCATGTGCTGTGAAGGCTCCCTTCTCGCCAGTGAAGGTGAACCTGCTCCCGTCGGTGCGTACACATCGCACCTTGCGCCTAATACAGTCGATCTGAGCATGGACTGTAGATAACCAATCCATGGCCAAGATGATGTCGTAAGGCCTCGACGCCGCTACAAGAAGATCCCAGCCGAAGATCTCGCCTCCTAGAGTAAGCTCACTCTGCCGACACTAGTGCGTAATCGTCGAGTCTGCTCCCATAGGAGTCTCTAGCCGTAAGGATCGAGTCAATGGCTCATTCGGAATCTTCGAGCACCGAACAAGGGCAGTGGCTATGAAAGAGTGACTCGCTCCTGTGTCTATAAGAACTGCAGCAAGGGTGGAATAGACAAAGATAGTACCTCGAATCATCTTGGGCGCGCTGTGGTCATAGGCCTCTTCTGCCTGGAGCTACGCTTATCTCTGCCCGCCAGCTCCCGGTGGTCGGGGTGGACCTCCTGGTGGTGGTGGTGGTAGAGCCTCAAAGCATCGCCCACCACCTGCTGCTCGGCCAGCTCCTCTGCCTCATCCGCCTGCTCCGTGCGGACCACCATGGTTGACCCTCTTCCTCCGCCTGGGTGGCCCCTCAACCGTCTGCTGCTCCTCGGCACGGCGGGTCGGGCAGTCACGAGCCATGTGGCCCTGCCCGCCGCATGTGTAGCACTGCCTGCCTCTCGAAAGACTGGCTCCGTGCTCTATGCCCCGAACTGCTGAGCCAGTGTCCTGAGGTCGTCTACCTGAGGGTCTGGTCTACCTAGACCCATGAGTCATCCGTCGCCTGGCTGCTTCAGAAGACTCTACTACGTGCCGCCCTGTGGTAGGTCTCGCTACTGAAGAAGGCTCAACAAGAAATCTCTCGATCAAAAGGGATCTCTCCAGTACTGCTTCCTGGGTCGGAATGCTGAGGGAGATCAGCGATGCCCTAATATCATGCCTCAGTCCCTGTTCAAAGGTCCGGGCCCAGAAGAATGGGTCTCGTACCATGTCTGTCGAGTAGCGCGAGAGATTGGTAAATATCGCGGAGTACTGGGCGACCATCAAGCTGCCCTACCATAGCTGAAGAAGCTCTTGGATGTGCACCGCACGGAGGGTGGTTGGGACGAACTCCGAGCAGAAGAGAGATGACTCATCGTGCACCTGGAGCATCAAGCTCCACCATCTGCCTACTGTCACGTGCAGTAGGCTCGCTACGAGGATCACAATGAGGTCTTCTGGTGTCCTCACTAACCTGAAAACTCGTACCACTTCCTCCAGCCAATCCTCTGCTGCCTGGGGGTTCGTCTCCCCGCGGAACCTGGGTGGTTGCTAGCGCTGGAACTCGTGTAGTGCACTAAGGTGACGTGCATCGTCAGCGGCTGGGGCTGGAAGCATCGGTGGCTCGGCGGGTAGAGGTACCGTTGGTGCCTCAGCTGTAAAAGGGCCCTGTACTGAGGCCTCATCGCTCGGTGGGCTGTTGTCACGCTCAACTCTCGTAACCCTAGATGGATGCTGTCGTGGGGCCATCCTGAAAAGAAAACAGGTGCGCCACGGTCAGAAAAGTATACCTGGTCAGCTAACACAAAGTAATCACAAAGAAAACCTGAAACACACACATGCAATCAATGTTTTCATGCATTAAGTCGGAAATCAGAAGTCAGGGTTCTGGTGTATGGATACGTCGGCCGCCACACCAACACTGGACTTCCTGGACTGATAACCACACCCAATATGCTTAACACTATTGCTTCACATAGAAAAATATCATAGTCCAAAGTTCTGTGGTAGAACCGAATTTCTCTGATACCAATTTGTCACGACCCGTCCTTGGGGCCCGTGTCGTGACTACCCCAAGCCCGCCTTCCATAGGCCAGGGGCTGGCGACTAGCACCAAGGCGTAAAATCCCGGTAAAAGGGGAAGACATTGCCTTTGTTAAGTAAACAATCACCATAGAGAAAACAAGCAGTATAAGTAAACACTAAGTAAAAACTGGATACAACAGTTTGTGTGGAAAAGTAAGTGGGCCAGTATACAAACCCAAACTGAAAGTAAAGTACAACTGGAAAAGAAAAATAGCAATTGAATGTAAAGCCGCAATGTCGAGTCATCCACTAGAAGTCCCACCTGAAGGGTGAGTACAGATGGCCTCCACTGATCCTGGGGTCCAGCCGTCCACTCCGAGTACGTCCCGCCCAGTGGTCCACCTCCAGGTACCGTCCTGCTCCGCTAGCCTCAACCATGATCAGCGCTGTCCGTCGTCTGCAACCAACACAACATAGTGCGGGTATAGCCCGTGCAGGGGTGAGTATAAGATAGTCAGTTGGGACCCCGAGACCCCTGAAGGTCTCCCAGAATACACAAAGAATAATCCACAAAGGAAAGATACAATCACGAAGTAACATTCGACACTGCTTAGGTATATTCCCATACATATACCTAAGTCATCAATTCCAGTTAGCTCAAACATCCGAGCCCAAGTACAACCCAGTCCACACAGGAAAGAAAAACGTAAATCCACAGAGGATAGCACAACATAATTCACATAGGAAAGCCAAAAAATATTCAACTCACATAGGTATACTTCTTCGTATGATGATAGAGATGATCAGATATAGCCACTGATTCATCTAAGCTGTCGGACCCACACAGAATCGATAGGTACTAAACCCCACAATGACCCACAAAGGATCTGACCCACAAAGGATCGATAGGTAACTAACCCCCGCAATGCCCCACAAAGGATCTGACCCACAAAGGATCGATAGGTAACTAACCCCCGCAAAGACCCACACAAGATCAGACCCACACAGGATTTGTAGACGTTGTCCCACACAGGACCGCTGAGCGCTGACCCACATAGGATTAGACCCACACAGGATCTGTAGCACTGATCCACGTAGGATCACTGAGTGATGTAGTCGTCGTCGTTGAATCCACTGAGGATCTCTGTACAGTCGTCGTCGTAGTCGCAGCCAGCTCTAGGGTTCCCGCACACAACAAGCTCGTTCGGGAGGGTCCGCTCCAGGAGCCGAGAGGCTGATACATCAACTGACACATAGTCCGGAGTTGATGTATCCAAAAGTTCAGTATCATCAACAGGAACTCAACGTCGCAGACGGCGCGTCAATCGGACGCCCGGTCTGAGAGTTATTGGCTTTTTCGTCCGAGGGGCCCGGTTGGGTTTTAAGTCAAAACCAACCCAACCGTACTCCACCTGCATCCAAAACTCGGCCGAAGTAAGCCAAAAGATCCGTCTCACTTAGAGGAATCCATCAAAGCCGATGACACGTCAATAGGACGTCCGGAGCTTAAGTTATATGCGTTTCCGCTCTGAAGGCCCGGTTGGTTTCGTGTACGAATGAACCCGGACAAACCCAAAGTATTCTGAAACCTTGAGTGCGATATACCGAAACAACCGTGTAGATCCAAGGCTCGCATCGCAACTGACGATGCGTCAATCAGAGACTCATAGCACAATTTATGGGCAATAGACCGAAAATGGTTCAGTAATAGGGGGTTCAGGCCCGGTCCGACCCGGCCCGATACCCCCTGGGTTTGCCCGAACCGGGTCGATCTGAACCGGGTCCGGGTCCGGCCTGGGCATGGTCTAGCCTGGCGGTCCGGTTCGGCGGACCGGCTAGGGCAGCCGCCCGACGCGAGGCGCGCTGGCGCGCCGCTAGGGCTTCGGCCAAACGGCCGAACCGTTTCGGGGCGGGGGGGCACTGCCCCCGCGTGAAGTAAACGGCGAACCCTTTAATGGGGTAGCTCAGCTGTCCGGCCAGGGGTTACGACTCCCGACGCTCTCCTCAAACCGGACGGCCTGGCTGGTCGGCCGGCTGCCGCCTTCACGGGACCGGCAGGGGCCGGTCCCCTCGCTCCGACACCGGCGGCCCGGAACCGGCCGCCGGTTCCCCTGCTCCGCCGCGGCCCAAAACCGGCCGCGGCCTTCATCCGTCTGGTGCGGCGCGATGACGCCGCACCCCACTACCACGGCCCCACTCCGGCCGCGGTGCTTCTGAGGTCCTCTGGCGCGGTGCGATGGTGCCACATCCTTTGTTCATCTTCTATGGCGTGGCGCGACGGCGCTGCGGATTTGTTTCTTCCCACGACACGGTGTGGCGGCGCCACATTTCTCCGCTCTCCCTTTTACAATTTCCGCGCGGTGCTTCGACACCACGTTTCCTTGGTCACCGCATCAAAAATCCACAACCAAAAGGGGAGGAGTGTCAGTTGTGTTCGTGCGGTCCGACCTCTTCCCGTTAATGCGATAACAAGCGGTTCAATTGAAAGGGAAAAAACGACGGAAGAAAATCACAAAATAGAAACGCATAAAACCCCTACCTCAACGTTGTCATCGAACGATAATTCGTCGCGGAATTAACCATCGTAGAAGAAGAGGTTTTTTCCGGAAGAAAAGGATCGCCCCGGAAGAAGAGGTTCGCTGTTGGAGTTGGGTGATCTCCGAGGAAGGCGTCTCTCACCGTCGGAGGTTGGCGTTCTTTGTTGGCAGTAGTGTGTTCTTCGCGTTGTTCATTGAAGAATGAATAATCCTCTCTTTATTCTCCCAAAGGTTTAACACAACACAAACCCCCAACAATAACAAAATAAGTCCTCTTCTTATTTTATTATCAACTTAAGAATTTGAAAATCAAAAGATAAGAAACGAACAATTAATTCAAAGAAATAATTGTAACGATTTAACCGCCCAAATTAATGGGGCGTTTCTTAACCAGAAAAACGCAAGGTTTGACTTTCATTAAAAGGGGGGTTGCGGGTGCATTACTTAGGAGGGAAGAAATGGTGGGGCTTGTGCGGGCCCCACCTCACAAATTTCCTACCAAGTGGGTAGGATATTCTGGGTTCCACCTTATCCGCTTAACTTATCTTAAGTGGGTTTAAGTGAAATAAAATAAAGTGTTTCACCACTTTTATTTTATTTCATAACTTTAAGAACAAAAACTAAAAACCACACCCGAGCAAACACAACTCCGGAAAAAGGCGTTTCTAAGAAAATACCGGCGCTGCGATTCCATCGGTGCCCTCAGAATTCGATTCCGAGCACCGGTTCAAAAGTTAGAAAAACCCTCTCGTTCGTTCACTAAACGTACCCGAGCTAAACTTCGGAAAATGATTCCAGGCACACCGGACCTCGGAATCAGGTGCCGTCAGAAACTGCGTTCTTATAAAATTCCTAAGAAAATTAAGAAAAAAATTTCCTTGAATTTTACGAGTCTTTACATGGATCTGTCATCTTTGTCAGAAGTGGTTAAGAACAGTGATCGAGCAGTGGATTTGGTTATAATTCATTCTAAGATATCCAATGATGCTCAACAGGGGATCCCCAAGAAGATTGATGTCTATATCAACCGGATTTTCTCTAAAAGTGATATGACAGATCACTTTAGATATCTTGTGAAAAACCTAAAAATCCCTTCAGTGAGTCAATATTTCCAAGCTCATGTTCAGAAGCTTACAGTGTTCACCAGATTGTTGGACAAATTTATGGAGAATAAGGACGATTTTGAAAAGGCTATACAATATAGTGGTGAAATCATTACTGATTTCATAAATCTTTTGAAGCTGTATCTTCATGTGTAGAGTACTGCTATAGTTGCTTCAGCTGCTGCACCCCTTAGACCTGGCCTACCTGCCTTAGCGTCAACTGCCATGTCTGTCAGCCAAACTCTTTCTCAGATCTGACCAGTCATTATTGACCAACCTCAGCCTAGATCTTCTACTGCTCCTACCTTGGCTCCATCTATTTTTGAAGGTCTACCCTTACCCTCTTTGTCTACCACATCTATGCCATCTTCTACATCGGCACTAGCTCCTGATGCTGATAAAGGCACGAAAAAAGTGGATCCTTGAAGAGTCCAGGGACTGTTTCTATTTTCTTTTTGATGGGATGTCATTTGTTGTTTAATGTTTGTCTTTCTCTTTTATGTTATCTTCTGAACACTTTTTAATGAAAACTGCATTGTTTCATTTTATTTTCTCTCTACTTTTTGATAATCCCAAAAGGGGGAGAAAACCTCCATGTATAAAAGGGGGAGAAAAACTACAAGTATCCGTACTCTAATGATATATGTTATTATTTTCTAATTTCTGTGATTCTAAAATTATATTTTCTTTAATGTTGCATTTCATTTATATTTTGACTATATATGATTTGTGATCATAAAAAAGGAGGAGATTGTTGCAATCCTCATGTATTAATAATGTTTTAATGATCACAAATCATATTAATGTTAATTAATCTCAATCTTAACTGCACACTTTGATAATTCTCTTCAATCTCAATAATAACTACACATCATGTTTTAATGATAGAAAGTCTTATTGATTATTTACAAGTCTTATGCATGACCACAAATATCACTTATATTATCAAGCCATTATATTTATGATTAAAGTTCTCTTACTCTTTACTCGTTAAACCTAATTCATATTCTGCATATTACTGTCTAAGTCCAAACACAGATATTTGTCTAAGTGTGGAGTCACCGTGACCCAGACACCGTGACCCAGACCCCGTGACCTAGACACTATGAAGGACATACCATGAAGCACATATCGTGAACCACATACTGTGAAGACCATACTGTAAAGAAGACACCGTTTACATAATCACCGTAACACCATTTCTTAACATTCTATCAATATTATTTAAATAATGATAATGGTCATATTTGATGTTTTTCATGCAATTAATTTTATTTAATGATAGTTGTTGGCATGTCAGGAAACCGTATCTCATACCTATGAAAAGGGAATCATTCCTACTGCCAGAACTTGTGGAATTTAAGGAAGTTTAAGATGAAGTAAACGCAAGAAGTTCAAGCAAGAGTGTAAATATACAAAAGAATAACTTACATACACCCGAGAGCACTGTGCTGAACAAGAAGAACAATCCCAAGTAATAAAGAGATTGCAAGACTTTCAAAGAACTCTCATGAGTTAAATCCAACACCACTGAAGAACAAAAGACGAATAAAGAGATCTTTTTCAGTCTTGTAAAACACAAGCTGAACTACGACACTCTGTTTTTCAACAGAAAAACCAGAGAAGGACTCAAAAGCATTCCTTCGGAATCCAACGAGTCACGAGCTGCATTGATAATCACTAGATATTTCTAATTCTTTCTAAGTGATTTATTTCTTTACTTTCTAGGAGTGTGGTGGACTCTCTATATATTATACACACACTATCTCCTGTACTGAACTAGAGGATATCAAAATCCTCACTCCAAAACTCTTATCTCTTGTTTACCCACGTCAACTGTGGAAGAGGTCCTTATGTGGACTTGTCTTTTGTTTTTTTTACCACGAAGAACAGTGGTAGAGGTCCCTGTGTGGCCTGGACTGTTTTGTAAACTGTTGTTAACCCCGATCCAGGGTGTGGATCAAATTTATATAAACTTTAGAGGACTAAGGCTCATCTTGAGACTGAACCTCTTGTTATATCTGCTATGCATCTTTAGTTTATGTTTATAGTATACAACATATATCTTTTATATTCTGCTGCTATTACTTTGAAATACAAAACTATTTTAAAGCTACTTTGATAGTTAAATTAGAAAGTTTTTATACATATTGTAAACCAGTAGGTTAGTTTCAAAAGTTAGATTAATCTTGTGGTTAAATTAACTGATACCTAATCAATCTTTGAGAAGCTAAGTGAACATCTACAATATGTATAAATTCACTACAGTTTAACTTGTTTTATAAATTGGGGGATTTTAAATAGACAATATTTTAACAGAAATTTTAATTGGAACTCAATTCACCCCCACTCTTGAGTATCCACTCTGACCAACACCATAAATTTTACTTGGATTACCATTTTCACCCCTGACTTTAGAATGCATTGGATTTGGCATTTTTCATTGATTACCCTAAAGCATAGTAGAATAAGTAAAAGATGATGATTATTTAGATTGACATGGTAAGATAATGTATAAAAAGGATGAATTCTTAACTTTTGATAATATTTTGTTATATGATCATCACCTTATGATTTTCTCATGGGTTTACAATAATTAATGATAAATTGATGCTTTACTTGGTTCTGATTGATAGTGATTCTTTATGATATAGTGTTGTAAGAATGGTATGGAAGTTTTGGGTGTGTTTGATTATAGTTCTTGTACAATGGGATGGATCAATATGTTTTTAGGTGAGTTTTTTTATTAGGATTAAATTTACAAATAATTTTTTAAAATTCATTACATTTAATGTGATGGGTTTAGAAAGGAGCTTCATTTGTGAAATGAGGTTGGATGAGGCTGAGTGATGTTTAGTGGCGATTCAAATATCTTCTATGAGTTAGTTGAACTTTTAAAAACTGCTTATAATGGAACATTATGCTTATATTGTAGGATATATGTGATATCTTGACAATGTGTGACTACTTTTTTGATTATATAAATTATTTCCTCTAAATTACAATGAATAAAATTAAAGTGTCAAGGGACATTGTGGCTATTGAAAACTATTTAATGCCTCATTCATTGATGGATAAGGTATTTATTATATATTTTTTCCATGTGAAATATGGACCTATTTGGTGGAAAATTAAATGAAACAAATGACCATAATAGATATTTGGATAGGTAATCCTTCAACATCAATGGATTTAAGTGAGTTATCTAGTCATGTTTTGGGAAAATAGAATCTCTCAGTGCTAATGAATGTAAAGTAATGGGGAGTCTATTGGGCTATGAGAGGCCTGAGCCATGTGTTGGACATGAGATGATATTTTTATGACCTAGAGAGGGTTCTAAAGATAGTTGAGTTTTTATGAAATGACTAAGAGTTGGGGTTAAGAGTGAGGTAGTTGTACATCACACATATAATGGTGAACACACTTTGGAGGGGCGATTTGACTCATGGTGAGTTTCACAAGAAGTATAATTTCTTCAAAACCAGACATGGAGTGAATTGATGTTTTCCACAAATTTATGGCTTGATATATTTTCTCTGCGAGATGCGAGAAAGTCACAATGAGTATTGAACGAATTGATAAAGGATATTATTTGGTGTTTACAAGGAAATTAATGATTATTAGAGTGCGAGAATACCTATTTAGAGGGGAAATTTTTGATACATGCTATGTTTGTGGATTTAGATAGAAATATTATGGTTTGGATTAGATAGAGACTATAAGAAAGGGAACATCATGTGGTGTTGGTTATACATTGGTTCGAGTGAGTAGATTTTTAGATGGATCTAAAAGAACCTTGTGGATGACAAAGTTGGTGGGATTAGAATACTGGTGGGTTTATAATGATGTAAATATATGGAGAAGATGGTCATGATGGAATGATTCTATGAAGATGGTTGGATGATTATATGTGTACCAAAGAAAAATTTTATCCATAAGTTATGAGTCTTTTTTTGTACGTTATAGGAAATACTATGAAATGTTTTTTCAAGTTCATATAATTCGAAAACACATGTGGCAAGTAATATAAGGTCCTTGGAAGAGAGTATATCCTCAGGATATGTATATTTTATGTTCATAGGTGAGGAGAAGATATTCCATGTGTAACTAACGATACAATATGATTCCTTGGTGGGAAGTGTATCCCCCATTTTATAGATAATATAATGTTGATTAAATGGTAAAGAGATTTTCCTCCCCAATTTGTGATGATTAAATATATGCTTCTAGGAATGGGAGAGTTTCCTCTTTGTTTTCAATGACATGATATTCTTAAAGGGTGAGGAGAATATTATACAAGGTTACTAATGATATTTAATGTGATTATTGGGTTGGGATAGACTTCCCATACTTTATAAATGATAGAATACATGATTCCATGGTAGAGAAAGCCTTCACCAAAATATTGTGACGATTTGATATATATTTTCTAGGTGGGAAGTGTGTATGGACCTAGGTTCCAGATGACATAAGACACTAAATTTTGTGACATGACATTGTTTAGATTGATAGTTATATGTCTATCTAAAAGGCATATGACATAAGCCGTAGAAGGAATAGTTTACCATGTGTTTCATAGTATAACATGTGGGTCAATATTGTTTATTTTATGTGATTATAGATTTCATTTATTATCCAAATATAATCACTTGTGAATATATTGATTTATTTATTATATAATGGATATATTTTTAGGTGTAATACTGAGTTATACTCATAAATTAACCAGGAATCCCTAAAACATTGGTACCTAAAAATTCATCATTTTTTAGATTTATATATCAAGGAGGCCCAATATTGGATTATTCAACTGTATATCATGAATGAAGCTCATATATGGAAGGGATGAGGCATCAAAATGGTTGTAGAGCCTCATTTAATTTAATTTTTTTTTCATATTTTAAATGTTTTTAGCCTATTGGGTGGTCACATAATAAGTATAATGGTATGTTTATTCTTTCTCATTCTCATTTATTATAAACTAAATCACATTTATTGAATTTGTTCATACTCTGATTGATACTATTTATGATGGTTTGTCATTTGTTACCCTGTTTCAAGATAATATGATGGTATATAATCTTTGTGAAAAAACTATAAATCCTATCTTTTATTCAGTATCCTTTCACATATTAGGAGGCATGGTTGTGGTCATAATGAATCCATCGTCCGAGGAATTGGTGAGTTGTATCATTATTGATGATGTCACAAAGTTGTATCAACTATGATTTTTCTTTTTCTTACTATTAGGGGTTTAATATATAGAAAATAAATATGTTTCAGATATTATGATGTACTTTTGATAGGTGCATAATGAACACCTTTTGTTGGGAATTCTAGGTCACTATAGATATAAATTCATTGTTCTTGGTTTTTTTGTTATGATTGAGTTTTTTATTTATGGGTGATGTGTATCGATGAGATTTGACAATGGTTTTTCCTCTTTCCTTATTTGAAATTGGACAATGTACAAGAATAGTTATTGTAACATGGGATTCATAAGAAATTCATGTTCTTGTGTGTGAATGTCATCATTGAAAATAGGGGTTTAGTTTTTTAAAGTGTAAATCATAACTTAAAATGGGGTTTAATATAAACATTATTAGTATAATTAAACCCAATTTAATGAATTAGTAATATACCCCATGTGGGTGATTATGATATTGTCTTGGTTATATAATGATTCAACAACACCATATAAGGAAATTTTCCAAATATCTTCTTAGTGGTAATTTACTAAACCAAAACACAATACTGTAGTTTCTATCAATATGAACAACCATAAAATAATGTCATAATTTTCACTTGGATGTGACCTGGACTTTGAGGGGGTATTTTAGGATGTGGATTCGTTATGAGGTATTTTTTCCATGTGTGGGTGGTTGACTGAACATGTGATTCCAAATATATATATATATATATATGTGTGTGTGTGTGTGTGTGTGTATGTGTTATTTTTTTTAAAATAGATTTGGTGTTTTGGACATTTGAGTTTGATATTAATATATGGTATGTTATACAAGATATGTTACACATGCATGAAAATAACTTATATAACATGGAACCACACCCATGATGGTTGGATTGGGGTAGATTATTCTATTATTGGAATGATTCCCAAGTGGTAGGTGATCATCCGATTGGCCTTGGCATGAGTGGTATCGTAACCTCATTTGAAATAAATAACTAAGGCGCTTTTATCTATAAAACATTGACATGGCACAAATAATGATTAGTTATTTAGGTATTTTAGATTCATATTAATGACACACACCTCATATAGATAATATTTTCTACATTCTTTAATTTTTATTTAATGATTTAATCCCTTCCAGTTTTTTAATTTTTACTAGATTATATCATTTTTGGATTTTTTTGGTGTTTTGTCGACTAAAATGTGAAACATTATATTTATTGAGACTTAACGTATTTTTATTAATATGGTATTTCAAGCATAATTTATTTATATTGATCCAATGGGATTGATTATTATTTTTTTGGCCTCCTTTTTTCTTGTGACTCAAAGTCTTCATCTGGGCATAAATCAAATTTGACATCCACAGGCCCATAAAAAGAAATGAATTTGAAAAATATTTTTGGCCGACATATTGGATATCATCTAAGTAATTGATCCAAAACATTGGATATAGACATCAAAATGAGGTGATTAACGTATGGTTTTAATTTATACATGATTAATCATTTTATAATTAAATTTCATTGAGATTTTCAGTCATTTAGAAAGTCATTTAATACTCAAATGTGTAATTTGAAAAGAATTAGAGGCCATAAAAAGTGTTCTTGAGTAATTAGGGAATAAAATTTCAGAAAAGTGTCCAATGAAGCTGAGATTTTGAGGTGAAATGGAAAATATAGATAGAGGACCAACCTTTTTAGGACAACTTTCCTAGAATAATTTCATTACTATGAGAAGTAAGTCAATATTTTGGGGTAGAAAAATATAAGGTAAAATGTTTCACACCTCAAACCTCTAGATATGTGAATGAAATTAAATTCATAGTTTTCGAAGAAAGATAAAGAGGGGAAATGCTAGAGAATTTTTACCTTGATGTGCTATGGATTTTATATTTTCCCTTATATTAGTTTTGTAATGCTCTGTTCGTCCCAATTTAACTCTATTACCCTTCATATGGATGGGTAAAAATCATGAATGATTAGAGAAAAGGGAGTTCTACTTTTTAATGATATATATTTTATCTTTAATTTAAAACCATTCTTTCCTATGGATTTTTTATATTTTTAATGTCTCCCTATTATATTAATTTGATTTAATTTATGGTTTTTGTGTCATTAATTGTTTACAAAATCGATTTATGCTCATTAAACTCCCCTACCTAGTGAATTTTGTCTTAGTCAAGCATATTGTGTTATGTGGTGTTTATCTATGATAGTTGAAACATGTATAGAATACATTAATTGTTTCTATATTTATAAGGATACATAATTCATGATCATAAATTTCCTTAGCATTTTTGAAATGGATTACTAATTTTCATTCACATAGATGAGGTTTCCATTTTTTCTTTTAGCTATGGGTGATTCGAAACTTGATCAAGGAGTCTTTCATTTATCATTCATGAGGAAGAGCGCGGGGGGGGGGGGTGATTTATAAGATCATGATGACATTGAAAATGGTTATCCTAACACAAACCCATCAATTTATGAATCAATTTGTTTCAACATTTATTTAATTTCATTATTTATATTGAAAAATAAACAATTTCAATAACAACCACCACTTATTTCTAAAATTTAAAGTTAAAAAATGTTATTGTTGTGCACTTGTCTCAAGATATGACATAGTTTAACCACTTTAATTCATTTTAACATAGGAAATTTGTTTTACCACACCCACTGACATGAACTTTTCAAAACATGGCACTATTTATTAAGAGGGTTTTCCAATAATGTAATTTTAAAATTCCTTGAGTAGAACCACTAACCCTGACCCTTTCCCCAAATATCTTGAAATTGAAAGAACCTTATTGAGAGAAATTATTAACCTTAAATTTAAATCTAAATTTGAGGAAACATATCTTAAAAAATTTAGTGAAACATCAATTGTTTAGTCAGATCATTTCAACATGGATGGAAATCCCAACCAACCCCTTAGAGACCACTATGAACCACAATTCTTTTATCAAATCAATTAAATTTATAAGGAAGAGTTCTAAAATTATTATTAGATAAAACCTAAAATGAATCCATTGAATCATAAATTCCATGGATAGTAAAGAGAAGACCCATACAAACATATTAATGAGTTCAAATTTTCTTCTTACTTTCAAATCATAAAGAGTAACTATGGATCGAGTAACGTGGAAGGAATTTCCATTTTCATTGTAACAAGCTTCCAAAAAAATGGTTAAATGCCCTACAACCTAGAGATTTTGAATAGTAGCATGGAATTTTTAGATGATTCCTAAAAAGGATATTCCCTAAATAAATAATCACATACATCATAATGTAAATATATTCCATTAAATAGTCATATGAATGAATCCTTTATATGTTTGAGGAAATATTTGAAAATATTTGTTCCAACTTCCCACGTCAAGAAATTGAGGTGCGTCACATACAAGTTATCCTTCACCAAGGATTAATGGAAAATAATATTAATATTTATATGCATCATTTGGAGGTGCTTGATATAATGTCACTATAAGAAGCCACAAGCTTGATCGAGAACATTCATGAATCTTGAAATTGTTTCATATAAGATTTAATAAAACCAGAGGAAATTATAATGTAAAAAATTCTTGTATTTAACATTAATATGAGAATATTTTTGATTATATTACTATTTTATTGAGACATATGTATTTTAAATAATTTATTTAACAATAATAATCAGGTATGGTTAACGGTTTATGCAAATCACCAGATTATTTCACTAAACATTGTGTAAAAATATAGCGAGTGGAATGATTTTATGAAGTATTTATTTAGAGGATGTATCAAAAACATCAAGTCTAGAGAGAGCTAACCATTTCCAATATGGATTTAGAAACTATAATACTCATTCTAGGCTCATATGATGAAATCAGTTCTAAAAAAAACCCCCATTATCAAACCAATTCCAAAAATCACCATCATTCCAACAAAAGAAATCTTATAAAAATCCTGAATTCCACCAACCAACATCTTTAAAAATACCTATGAATAACCATTCACTATTGGAAAACCTCATATAAAAAAATCAAATCCATAAATATATTTTGAGGGGATTAAAGACACCATAAAATATTTTTCCAACACGTTTGATAGCCTCATGGACTTCCTAACCCAAAATCCATGGAAACTCCCTTCCTATAAAATCCAAAATAGAAAATAGTATTTCATTTTGATTAAAAATATATATAGAAAAGAACTCCCTCCATAAGGATCCCGGGAACATGAAACAATACCACCTGCGTTTTGGGATAATGAAGTTGGAAATTCTGAAATTTCTATTAAAATACTATGAGAAAAAGAAATAAAATAGGAGGAAAATAAGGATAGGCTGTGAAGGAAGGGATAAGAAGAACCATTAAATATAAAACAAATGTGGATATAGATGTACCCCCACTATTTCCATCAATTATGAATTAATAAAAGATATTTTAGGAATGTGTGCTTCCAAAATAAATTCTAGCCACCATCCATAAAGTGAAAAATAATATACCCCTACTTGATGTAGCAAAAAAATTCAAAATTATGAATTTTTTAATTGATGATTTTACCATGAAGTGGAGAATTATAGAGAATGATAGGATTGAATTGTTAATATTGTCTCAGCCCTTATCATACCAAAGTTTCAAACCAAATACCATGATATAGATATTTATTCAATTAAATTAACCATTGGATATTTAAATTTCTTTAATTATTTACAAGATATAGGATCTTAAATTAATATATTGACTCTCTGTGTATAATGTTTTATATAAATGGGAGACTTGAAACCAAAGAGAGTGGTGGAATATCTTAAAAATAGATCCATAGTCTTCCCAACCAAATTTTTGGAGGATGTCTTTGTGAAATTCAAAGATATTTTATTCCATCTTACTTATATGTACCAAATATGTAAGAAGATAGGACCCAATTTACATTTTGGGGAGAAAAATACTAAATATGGATAAAACCATCATCAATGTCCATGAAGGGGCACTCACCATATAGTTTGGATGTACCACTATACACATTAGTATTTTTGAATCCATGAGGCACAAATTAGATGATTATTCAAGGTTTTAACTCTTCCATGATTTTAGTACTGAACTAATTTAATAATTAGGTATGTGCCATGAATTCTTAGCCTTATGAGAGAATTTTTACATTTAAAATATCAAAGTACTTGTGGATTCCCAAAACACCAGAGATTCTAATTTAATATGATAATAAGGGTTACAATATGATTTATTTGAGGATTTGTTAAATTATAGAGAAGATGATATGATTTCTTCTGGGTAAGAAGTCCAACCCTCACATGTAGAGAACCTCAATTTAATATCATCCATTTAGCAGCCCACTAGAATGAAATTAAAACCACTCCTTGATAATTTTAAATATTTCTACTTTATTGTGGGAGAGAAATTACTAGCGAAGATTTCTAATAACATGTCTGAAACCATAGAAAAAACATTTATTGATATTTTTTGGATATATTTTCCAAGAAATAGGATGTAACACTGGTGATATCCAAAGAATAAACCCAATAATATTCTCTCATATAATTCTTCTTAAGGGATATTACAAACCAATTAGGCAACCCCAAATGAGGATGAATACTACCTTGATAACGGTTGTGAAAAAGGATATTGAGAAGCTCTTGGAAACTGGGATCACCTATCCCCTTTTGGATTCATTATTGGTTAGACGCATTCATTTAGTTCCAAAAAATCTAGTCTAACCACTATGAGGAATGAAAATAATAAATTAGTCCCAATTAGAATTCAAAATAGCTGGAGAGTGTGAATTGGGTTCATGAAGTTGAATCATGTAACTCAAAAAGACCATTTAACCATTCCCTTCTTTGACTAAATAATATAGATATTGGAAAGAAGAACTCATTATAGATTTTTATATGGATTTTCATGTTATTTTTAGGTACCTATTTCACAATAGGATCAATACATTGCTATATTTACCTGTCCCTTAATATCACATTTTAATAAAAAATAATTCATTTTTGATTATGTAATTCCCCAGGTACATTTTAAAGGTGCAATATATCTATTTTTTTAACTAATATAATCCTTCAAGAAGTTTTTCATGGATGGTTCTACAATTTTTTGTAAACACTTTTACCAATGTTTTAAAAATATGGAAAACGTTTTCATAACCTATTTTAAAAATAATATTGTTTTAAATTTTTAAAAGTCTCATTTCATGGTTGAGAGATGAAATATACTTGGGATTTCACTTTAAGAAAAGGAATTGAATTAGGTAAATAAAAACGTGAAGTGATAAATTCATTCCCTTACCCAATTTTGTTGAAACATTTCAGATCATATTTTAGTTATGAAGGATTCTATAAGAAATTAATAAAAAATAATAGTAAGATTTATCTCCCTCTCTTTAGATTATTTTGAAAGATATTAATTTTGATTTCAATGTAGCATATTGGAAAGAATTTTATGAGTTAAAGATGAGATTGATTACACCACTTGTGAGGATTCCACCAAATTGGGAAGAAAAATTCATGCTACTTTGTGATGCTTCTAAACAAGTAGTTGGAAAAGTACTTTATATGATAATTAGGGGAAAAAAATTGTCATTGTATATGCCTTTAGAACATTATGTGCATCATAATTTAATTACAAAACCATAGGAAAATAGTTTTTTGAATTTTTGTTTTATTATAATAATTTAGATCATATCTTCCTGGAACTAAATTCATTGTGTTTTTTGATCACACAACACTTAGGTACTTGAGAATGAAAAATAAAACTAAACCAAAGTACGTGATATGGATGTTACTGTTTCAGGATTTGAACAAAAAAATAAATAAAAAAATAGATATGAGAACTAAGTGTATAATGACATATGTAAACTGTATAATATTTCTGATGTTGAAATTCCAGATGAAGAATACTAGATAATCATGATTCAATAAATTATTTGTATATGATTGAAGGACAACTGTCATGGTATGTTGACATGATCAATTTTCTAGTAAATTCTTAGGTCCCACCTCATTTAAATTCCAAATAAATTCAAAAACTAAAATATGAATCTAGATATTAAATGTGGGACAATTTATTTATTTTGAATATTTTTAAAGACCATGTGATAATAATATGTTTTTCTAAAAGTAAAATTTATTATTTCTTTGAGTTTTGTCACATTTTATATTGTGGAGGCCACATAGGACCTCAAAAAACAAGTAAGGTTTCAGAATTTTGAATTTATTAGACCACCCTTTTTAAATATGCACATGAATTTTGAAAAATGTATAAAAATGGTAGTGTTAACAAAAAATTTCAAAAACAAAAGAAATGATCTTAAATACACTAATTGTTTGTGATATTTTTAAATTATGGGTTACAGATTTTATGTTCCCTTTCCAAATGTCATTTGAAATTTCACATGCCTTTCTTGCAGTTGAATATGTTTCAAAACTGGTGGAATCAAAAAATACTATGATAGGGGATGCTAATGTTTTTTGTGAGTTTTTCTAGGATAACATGAATTTAGGTTTAGACTACCTAAAGCCATCATCAATGATAAATGGAATAATTTTTTTCAATAGTATAATATATGAATTTCAGAAGATGTATGGGGTTCATAAAAAACCATCGACTCCCTATCATTGACTGACTAACTGTCAAGCTGAAGTGTAAAATAGGAAAATGAAATGGATTTTGGGATAGAATATTAAATCAAAATGGAATAATTGGTTCCAATGGTTGGAAGGAACATTATGATCTTACATGAAAGGCTAAAAACGCAATAATAATGAGTCCATATAATTTTATTTATAGGAAAATATGTCATCTTCCTATGGAATAAGAGCATAAGGAATATTGGAATTTGAGAATAATGAATTAAGATCTTGAATGAACTAGGAAAAAGAGAATATTTTATCTATAGGGGATAAAGTAAATTATAAGGGAAGCATTTGAAAATTCTAGGATTTATAGATAGAAAATATGAGTGGTTCACGAATAGTTAATTTAACTGAAAGAATTAAATACTGGAGATACATTACAATTAATCAACTCAAGACTGAAGCTATTTCCAGGTAAACATTATTCTGGATTAGAAAGTACATTTATAGTCCCACCTGTATATTTTTTGTTGTCATGTAGATTATAAAGGATATTGATCAGGATCCATTCACTATTAATGTATATAGGTATAAAAATATACATGGGACTATACAACATTATCTAGTGGAGGAGATCACACTCCTCCAACACGTTTATCAATAAAATTTATCAGGTTGTATAAATCCTTTATAATTTATTTCATTCGGTGATTAAATTTAAAATACTCTTACATTTAAAATCTACGTGAATGAATTGTGGACACTTTATCACTTTTGTGTCATGGAGGGGGCCTTTATACTTTAGTATTTTCTTTTTTTGTTTGTTTTTATATTTTTTGACCATCAATATTGTTTGTTTTTTATTTTTTGTTGGTTTATTTTTCAATTTTTGAGTGTTTTTAAAACTTATGAGATCAATGATTATGTTTTCCATTTTCTAAAACTCATGTAAATGAGTGGACCAATTTATCCCATGAAACTATGCTTAAATGAATTCTAAAATAAATTTCATTCAAGTTTAAATCTCTGGTAATTTCATGAAAATTACTCTGATTTTTTTAATCCCATTCCACATCACACTATCTTTATTTTTGAAATAACATTCATATGGGGATTATGAACCATTTTTTTAACATTCCATACATTTACCTCACTTCTTGAGAGATCCAAACCATAATTTATTTAACATAAATTAAATTTATTCCTATTAAAAATGGATGGTTTTGGGTACTATAGTTTTAAATGATTGAGGAATTGATTTGGTTTTCAATATACCTTTTAAATATAATTATTAGTATTATATACTTCCTTGAACATTTAATCTAAGTATACATTAGAATCCATGAGATTCCATTTAGGTTAGCCATATTACAAGCCAATTTTCCCTATCCAACCTACTCATGAAGTGAAATTGCATGCTCTTATTTAACTTAAATATAGGGGGAAGATACATTGTGTTGTGTCACCTAATTTGGTTATATTTGGGAGGAAAATAACATTTTTAAGAGTTGATTTTACTATTGAAAAATTTATTCTCATGAATGTTGTTCTTTTATATAGCATTAATGGTAAAAAAAGTTATTACTTTATGGAGATTCCAAATAATTTATAAATTTATGCCTTTCTAATTCATTCAAGAAACAAAGAATAAGAAAAATGCAATTATTTTTCTATACATTTTTTGATTTTTTGGGATGTACATGAGATTTTAAAATTTGTAATTAACTGATTTTATTATAAGGTAAGGGAGGGTGAGACTATACATGATTGAAAATTAGAGTAATGTAAATTTACTTCAAAAATAGGTATTCCTTCATTATTATCCAAAATAATTTTTGACATATAAATCCTAACAAACGAAAGAAATATAAAAAAAAGTATAAATTCCTCATGATAAAAGCATTTCTTTGACTCACATAAAGTGTATGTGTTGGAATTTATGAATCCTCTGGTGAATATTTCATGTGTTTGGATGAGAAAAGCCATCTTGGAAATTGAAATTTGAGAGATGCAGCAATATTCTTTTGGGGAAGGTGTATTATGTTAGTGAGAGGATAATTAAAGTGGGAATCAATTGAATTATATAAATGTAGAACTTTAAATAATGATATTTAATGCGGCACAATATCATTTATTTTTTATTTTCAAAATGCTGGATCTCATGGGTATGCATTTTGAATTTTCATTTATTTAATTTTGATTCTAACTTATCAAGGATTCCTTGTTCTATGTGTGGGGTAATTTATAAAGATTACATTGTATAAATTTTTTTTAATTTGTATTTCAGTGATTTAATCTCAGTAAATTTAATAATTTGAGTTGAATTGCATTGTTTTTTGTATTTTAAGAGTGTTTTAGGATAAAATGATAAAATTTCTTAATTTTTGAATTTTAATTTTATTATAAATTGGTATTTAAAGAATAATGTTTTCATATTGATCCAATTTGTGTGATTCAATTTTTGTATTCTTCCATTTTATGTGATATTTAACTTCAGCATATAGACCTAGGGCAAATTTAAAATCCACAAACCTATAAAAATCAATCAAGTTAAAAAATATTTCTTGACTACAGAATGGATTCCACATCTGTAATTGAGACATAAAATAAGTTAAATATCTATAAATGTTTTGATAACAAATTTATTTGAAATGGGACTCAATGTATCATTTGTACAGTAAATTACTTTCAGAGTTTCTCTCATTAAGGAATATATTTAGTGTGAAAAGTAGATGAATTAAAAGCATATCTTCAACTAGAAAAAGTGTGCTTGACGAATTAGGGAATAAAATTTCATTAAAGTGTCTGATGAAGATAAAATTTTGTGGCATAATCGTAAATATAGATAGTAGAACAACCTTCATGAAGCCTCCTTCCCAATAATCGACCATTTACTATGTGAAATAAACTCAACATTCGGTGGACCAAAGATTGAGTTAAACTTTTCTACACCTAAAACCTCTTAATGTGTGTGTCAACTTACATTAAAAGGTGTTGAAGAAGGATATATTGGAGATGCGATAAATAATAAGAACCTTGAAGTGTTGTGGATTTTCTATTTTCCCTTTTTTATTTCAATAATTCTCTCTTCTTCCTCATTAAACTCTTTTAATCTTCACATGGAGGGGTAAAACATTTTAGTAACCGGGGAATGGGGATTTATCTATTTTAAATGTTAGCATGTTTTGATTTAATTTTAAACAATATGTTTCTATTGAATCATTTATAGTGTTAGTGGTTCCTTATTATCTTAATGTCAATATATTTAGGGTTTTTATGTGATTCATTATTTACAAATTTGGTTGAATCTCCTAAAACATCCTCCTCATATTTCTAGAAAATCTATAAATTGAATCTTGAAAATTTATTCCATATTGAAAATAATAAATTATACCATTTTTAAATGGAATACTTTTATTTTTTGGTTATTATGAATAGTAACCATGATAAATATCTATCACCACTACATGGTTAAAATGTGTAAAATATGGTTAAAACCATGAGATAAGATATCTCAATCAATACTAACATTAATTTATCATATTTTACATGTTTATTTTTTCCTTATATATCCATGTATCTAATATATATCCACTTGAAGTAATTTTTATTTGATTATGACATTTATATTAACTAATGAAAAGATTAAATACAAGATGCCACACTCTTTAATTACATATCTCCATAATTGTTTCATAAGGATAAAAAGTGGACATTTTAGGTTATAAATTTTTATATGAAAGATAAAATATTTTTTATTAATGTAATTTATTTCAATTTTTTATTGATTATAAAATTACACTATATGCTTACAAAACACCTATATAATGTTTGTTCAATTATTATAAAAAATTAATAAATGATTTTAAAATTTTGAAAATTAATTCCATTCGGTTAATTTATTTTTTCCATATAATTTTTAGATAAAAACATATTATTTATGAGTTAATGAATTATATTCAAATTCCATTTCTTAATGTTTTTTTCAATGTCAAATTATGTGAATAATTATTCATATGAATTTTATTGTATTTTATGAAAAAATATATTAATAATTAATTAAAAAATAATATAAATAATGAAGGGGGTAAGTATTAATATAAATGGTAAAAATTATTATAAAATTCCAAATTAAGAGAATATTTTTTCCTTATAATTATTCTTATAACCCTTTATGATTGATTAAGTTGTTACCATGGATAAGATTAAAATTGGTCTACCAAAGAGTGAAACAAAATGATATGTTTTAAAATGACTCCAAAACCTATGTAAATTTTATTTTCTAATAATATTGTTATGTTATTTTATTCATAATAAAATATTTGGATATATGGGAACATTTGGTTTGATAATGACATAATTAAATTTTTATCGTTTCTGAAATTATAAGTGTGTTCTTTTCCACTATTATAAAAGGACACCCATCTATATCAATTATTTACACCGTTTTGAGAGGTATATCATGACAAAACCTAACCAATTCCTTTATATAGTAACCTAGATTTTTTTATTCTTAAAATACCATTCCAAGGGTCCTTATGAAGGGATTTAAAAGATGTCTACCTACGAAAAGGTAATATGCATTACCAACCTTTTCAACATTATGTTTTATTATAATTCCTATAAATCTATTATACATTCCATAAAATAAGAAAAAACATTTTTTAAATACTATTATGTTTTTATGATTATTATAGAACAATTTTATATCTCTTTTTTATTACATAATAAGATAAAACATATCCAATACATACATATGACCTATCGTCTCAACGTAGTAGTGTAATTAATTTTTTGTAACCCATCTAATTGGATGGTTATAAAGATGGAAATAATTAATATATATGATAATTATGAAATAATTATTTTTCTAATATTATAATATAATATATACCTTCTTACCAACCAATCCATATTAAAATAATAATATAATCATACAAACGTGTGGACTACCACATCCATGAAACGATGTGATCCGTTTTTTACTTCAACATAAATTGATTATAATAATGAAATAGTTTTCAAATATAATTCAAATAAATGATTTAAAATTTATACTATAATGTTAAGTGAAAACTTATTTTTTTCATTCAATTTTCTGAAAAGTAAAAATAATTTCCATGCGTAAATACAACCCATCATCTCATTGAACAATGAAATTAATTTTTATATCTAATAATTTAAGAAATGATTATGAAAATATATATGATGAATAAATATGATATTTATGACATTAATATCATTCTATATATGATGGAACTATAACCTATTTATAGAAAAAGGAATAATAATAATGAAATTACATGTAAAAACAAAGAAGTTTACACCTGAAACAATGATAGTAAAAAGGATTTATGACAAATAGGTGATAACAAGTTATAATTTTATTATATATGATATTAATATAGTATTTGAAGAAATTAATAACATTTTTAAATCCTTAGTACATGAGGTAAATATGTCTTAGAGATAGAGGAAGCGAGAGGTAAATCATTTTATATTAATTTTTCTTTAATGAATAATATTTTACATACATGGGCCCATAAGGGGAATCACACGAGAGACCCCTAAGGCAGTCTCGGGTTTTATACTCTACCATTTTCCCCCTTCACCTGGGTTCCTTCTCTCTTCTCGGTGGCATGGACCTTGACGCTCACCCCGGCTTCCCCATTTCACCATGGCTACTCCCCTAACATCCAAGAAGATATGATGCCATTTTAGTGAGAGACTTGCAGATGAGGTCCCGGTTTTGTTCAGTGGTTGTCATTAGGTCCTCAACATTGTGGATTCATTGGAGTTGGTTCGTGGCATGACAATCGCCTCCCTCGCGGGTCATATGCGGATGCATATAGAATTCTTAGAAACACTCAGAGCTTGCGACGCCCTCTTCTATCTATTCTCTTATTTCTTTCTTCTTGGTTTGTAGTGTTCGGTTTTCTTGCAGGTTCCGTGGCTGGAGCTCTATCGACGAATACCCTTCCATCGTTCACCTAATTCAACAGATATGTTTGATTTCATGTTTTTTCATTGTTTTGCATCTGAATTCCCCTTGGAATCATCAGTGAGCTCTGGTGGTGATGGTGGTGGTTCCCGACATGGTGTAGTGATGTCCCCTAGTGGGGATCCAGTTGTGTTTGTGCAAATTAGTTCCAGGCGGTGTGGTTCGATGTGACTCACGGTGGACCATTACTTTCGTGAGAGGGTTTTGGATCCGACAGTCAGTGATTCAGGGTTCTGTGCGGCCTCGATGGATATGATGGTGTGACAAGGGTGTGGTTCAATGTGGGAAGTCATGAGCATGTGTTTTGCAGCATTGGTGGTTCCGGACATGATCGATGTCTTTGTTTTTGGAGGGCCTGGCCTTGGGTAGAATCCCTTGACCACCGGTTCATTTCCTTGTTTTGGAGCAGGTTTGGTTCTGTAGTGGGATCCTATCATCCCAATTTTGTTTGGTTCATTTTTTCTACTTTCATTTTATATGCTTGTTCGGTTCTCACAAACCGAAAAAGTGATTTATTTGAAAAAAAATCAGTCATTAATGAGGAATATTTTACTGTCATGCACATAATTTCATTTATATGGTGTATATATTTATGAGTTTTACTATTTATATAATAAATACATCACAATTAATGGTATTTTATGTATCAATTAATTTTTTTCATCCAATGGAATTTGGCATGAATGTTATGAAGTGGTAAGGGGTGTCTAATCCAATTAATTTTCATTGGGTTATATTAATTTTTCAATGTTTATGTTATGAAATTATTATGTGTGTAATGAATTATAATTATTTTATAATTATTTTATAAATTAAATATATTTTTTTTAAATTATTTTATAAATAATCACTTCATTTATTGATTATTAATTCAATGTTATGATATTTATAAGGGTTTATTCCATAATCTATTAATTATCCAAGATTTGTTTATGTTTACGTATATTCTCAGGAAATTATTTCACATTTTTATCTTAAAACAACCATCTTTTAGGATATTTAATGAATTTTCATGTTTAATCGATACTTTTTCACTCAATGTAACTTGAATCAAGTCATAAGTGTTTTAAAATTAATTTTGATCTTATTTCTCTTTTTGATCGTGTAAAATTTTATTCGATGTCCATATTTTTCAAAAACAAATTCAAAATTTCGTTTTTTACTTACTCATGTTATTTAATAAAGAAATTTTATATCATCCATGTTTTTAAAATATTTCAAAGGAATCCATCAAATGTTTTCTGAAAGGGTCATTTTCAATTTTCTTTATAAAAAGACAAAAGGAATGTTCATTTTTAGCATGTATATCCTTAATAGGATTTAGAACCACTAAAACAATTTTATGATAAAAATATTACTCTAAATGTTTTAAATAGTTTACATATGATATTATTTAACATAAAGTTATTTTAATAATTTCTCTTTAATTCTCTTCTATCATGCAAAAAAATTAAATTTTACTTCCAAATTTACTTTTCTAATGAATCAATGACCATATCTCACCACTTGATTAATTTGGTGGTGATTAAACTTCTCTTGAATAATTCAATTTATTGGGATCATTTTTTATTAATCATTCCCATATTCTTTACATAATATATTTTCTTATTTAATTAACCAAACATGGCTTCTATAGACAATTTTTTTCTACTTAATTGACTAGAGAAATCATAATATTCCATATTTGTTAGTCAATACATATAAATATTGATATGGAATATTGGTTATGAACTAAGTCAATTATTAAATAAATGAGGATTGAATTAGACTTATTAAGTGATGGATAGGGTTTGTTAAAACCTCTTGATATATTCATATGTCTCATAACAAAAACTGGATTTGGTATTTGGCCAATGGCTTCCCCATTTATGTAATATTACATGGCATGCTTCCACAATTATAATATTAATATATCCAAAATTATTCACTTAATCATTATGAAATTTTTTATTTCAATCCATGTGATTATTTTACTAGTTATAATACACTTGGATAAGTTTCAATCTTATTTAATGAATTATTTTAAATTATTAGATCATCCTATATTACTTAAATATTATTCTTTGGGCTCAAAATATTTATTAAATATTATATGCATTAATTTATTTAATGTTACACATTAACTATGTGTTATTTACTCAAGGTAGCGTCTGATATATGTGCCGCTTATTGATCATTTAAGCTGAATCCTATTTTTTTCTTTCATAAGGATTATAAGAATTGTATGATGATTGATATGAAAGTATATTATAGATAACATAAAAAAGTTCCCAAATAAAATACTATGTTTTATTTTTTATCTATTAAAATGTAATGTGAGATTCATGTATGTATATAGTTCGATAGAAGAACTAAACTATTTGGTCTATTGGGATGTGATCTCTTGTATCTAATGCTAGTGTAATAAATTAATCACCCACTTTGGGATACTATAATTGGGGACTTTACAGCTGCTACCAAGGAATGATTAAGTGAAACATTGGGAACATTATTTTTGAAAAAAAAAATTAAAACACATAATTATGTGATAGACATTGAGGATATATCTAATTATTAGATAATAGATGATATAATATTTTATTTTAGATATTATGTAGTTTTCCAATCAATACAAATATGTTTGGGTACTAAAATTGGATGTGGTTTGGTATAGATTTATATAGGGGTAATAAACCTAAAACTGCTGGTCAAATATATTTAGTCCATTATTCTTGTGTATGGTGAGTGTTTAATTATTGTGTACCTTGTTTAACTTTTCCAGGGGGTATGATTGAGTCAAATAAAATTCACCTTATGAGTCATAATGATGAATGAGAGAGTAGGTCCTATAAAATCATATGATATTCCATTATATTATGATATAAATATATTGTTGCGGGGTTGATAAGTCTATGGTTGATTATAATTTTAATGTCCTTGATAGCCTTATCAGGTTTCGTGTGATTAATCATTAATAGGATTAATGGTATTTTTGGATACATTTATGGGAATAAAATGCTTTAAGTTAGTATATGTTTTAGTGAAAATATTATTTGAGGAATAAAGAATTTATAATAAGTGTAAAATCTTTTAAAGATATTAATATCATTTAGGTTTAATACGATCAATGATTTTGAGGTAATTATGGTCGATAGGGATAAAATAGTTATTAGATTTTGGGAATAAGTTATAACTAAAGGAGATATAAATTTAGGAATCAAGATTGAGTTAATTTATTAAATCATATATTATTTTATTATGTATTTATAGTGATTGAATAATATTATGGAAACATCATCTTTATTTTTGGGAGTATATGATTTAGTTACATACATTTTAATTAGTTTCATTATGATTGATTATACTATTTAGAGATAATCATTATGTTAATAATTAAAAACTATGTTATCAAATATTTCATATATTAGGTTTTTGAATTTTGTAGATGTATTTTTTGGGGATTTTTTGGGATCACTATTTACAGAACAGATTATGATGAAATTTTGGTGTTATTTTGTAGATTTTAGATATTAATGAATTATATTAGATAACATTTTCTAACCATTTTGGTCTTGACAATTATTTAATGAAAAAGGAAATATATATGGATCTTATGATTTATTGAAATTTAATTTTAATATATTCATGAAAATTCCACCTTTAATATTCATTTCTTGGAATAAGATATAATGTCGAAAATCATCAAACCACATCCAAATAATGAAATCATGTTTATGAAGATGAAATAAAAAACGTAACTAAATTTTACCATGCTCTCTATCTTTTCAGTAAATTAACACCAAAACATTAATAAAAGTATCTCGAAATAAAATTTTTATCCTTTTACCTTCATTTCCAATGAAATGATGGCATTTTCACCCTTCATTATTTTATAGATTTGTGGTAATTGTCATTTTCATGACTATATTATCCATCACTATCTGTTAGTTATTTCATGAATGTTTTCTCCTCCATGTATATGTTTTAACATACTACTAATGTTCTTCTCATTTGGGGACCCACTTATATATTTTTCTGGGAAACCTTTTTTCATTCAGACTCCCCATTTTTTAAAAGATGTTTTTTTTATCCAGATGAAAAATGTAGGTTTTCAATAACTGTATTTTCAAATATTGAAAATTTGATGATTGAGATAAAATAGATTGGGTGAAATTTAATTAAGGAGGTAAAATTTCAAAATTTAACAATTAATAATATACTTCTCTTAAAAAAATAATTTCTATTATATCCTGAGTTAAGAAAAACACAATGTTTAAATGAATAGGGATATACTATTAAAATATTATTATTAAAATACACCCATCATAACATAGTCATTAAGATTGGAGGAGTCAATAAAAATAAAAAAATTATAAAAAATATATATTAATGTTTTATATAATGTAAATTCATTGATAAATAGGGATTCAATTTTAAATAATGTAATTTTATGCTTTAAAAATATATTTTCTAAAAAAATAGTGTTTTATTTATTATGAGTAAATATTATTATTAATTAATAAAAATTTAAAAAAATTATTTCATAAAAGGTATAATTTTTATAATCATCATGTCAATATTATATTAGAGTTAATTTTTTGGGATATTTCTATAATGTTTTATTTTTCATTGAATATTGAGAAATACTTTTTTTCTTGAATATTGTATTTTCGTTTGAAAAATTTAAAAAGGTACATTTTTTTAAAAAATGGGTCGAACATAAAATTACTTATATTTTTTATTAATAATGTTATTATGTTAATTGGAATCAATTTTATGTTTTAGTTGTGTCTAAAAATATTTTTATTTTTAAAAAGATGTTTTTTAAATATTGTTTTTCATTTCATTTTTCATTTTTATCCTTATTTAATTTCTTCCACTTAAATAATTAGAATATTGAAAAATATATAAAATATTTGGGAATCAGGAGGTTCAAATTTCATAAATATTTCCTTTTTCGTTATTATGAAATTTAACCTTGTTAAATATGTTTCTCCATGGTAAGGGTAAAATGGGTAAAATAGGGTCAAAACCATAAGATATTATCACCCAATCAACCAAAAAATTTAATCTTCCTATTGTATGGGTGTATTTAATCCATATACATCCAAGTCTCTAATATAAAGCTACTTTCTGACTTTTTTCTTGTATTATAAGATTTAATTTAATTTATTGAATTAATAAATTCAAAATGGTTGTATCATGAATTAAATATCTCTAAATTATTAATATAAAGAGAAATAGAAGAAATTTTTGGTTATATAATTTTATTTTAAAGTAATGTTAATTTTTTCTAGGTAATTTATGTCAATTTTATTTAATAAATAATTATATTAAATTCTTATGCAATGTTGATATAATATTTATTCAATTAATAGAAAAAATAAATGATTTTAAAAATATTGGAAGTAATAATTTTTTTCAACTATTTGGTTCAATTAATTTTAAGAAGAAAATATAATGTTAGAAATTTGATTAAGGTTTATATTCATATTCCATTTATTTAATATTTTTTCAAAGTCAAATTATGAAAATAGTTTTTAAAATGAATTTTATATTTTTATATGATACATTTTTTATTAAATTATTTAAAAATTATGAAAATAATTAAATAAGACAATTAGGATGATAAATGGTCTATTATTTCATTCCATGTTCATTTATGTTCTAATATTTACATTATATGTAAAATTATAGGCCATTACCTATGAAAAAATTGTTAGAGTGGTTAAGATTAAAATTTGTAAACCAGGGGATTAACCAAAAATTGGATTTAAAATGATACCAATATTTCTCAATTCTTAAAACAACATTAAGCCTTCCAGCATGACCAAAAAAATCCTAATTATCCTCTCCAAATCCCTATACATATTTTAGTGGTTTTGGTATTCTTAAAAGGACATTACAAGAGTCCTTAAGAATGTACCTAAATAAAATCAACCAAGGAAGAGGTAATCATCTTTATTAGCTGTTTAAAGAATAATTATTTTTATAATTTCTATAAATATAATTTACCCATACTGAAATATTAATTCTAGTATCATCAATATACTGAGATTTTATTATTACTATGATACAACCATTTTACATCTTCTTTCCTTCATATGAAAAGTGAAAACATCCCTTGTGCATACAGGTGACTTATCATCTCCACGTAGTGAGGTAATTTGATTTCAATCAACAATTTACATGTATGGTTATAAATGTTTAAATATTTAATATATAATATATTTATGAAATGATTATTCTTCTTAAATTATAATATCATATTGACCTTATTATCTACCAATCCATTGGAAAATGATAATTTCTATCATGCATACATTTGAACTACCACCTTCATGATGTGATGCGATTCATTTTTAATTTCCTATTTATATGTTTTTTTATAAGTATAGATTTAATAAATATATTATATATATATATTATATAATAATTATTCTATAATGGTGAATTGTAATTTACTATTTTTCCATCTATCAAAAAGTTAAAATAGTGTTCATGCATATATATGACCTACAACCACATTGAATGTTGCCATTAATTTTTCTATATAAAACATAAAATAATGATTATAATAATTTATCTAAGGATTAAAAAACTTATTTATATCCTTAATATCTATATATATATGATTAAACTATTTTTTTCACTGGAGAAAGAGTAACTCTTATGAAACATACTTGATAAAACTATTGGCCTAAATTATTTTTTATAGTTTATATGTGACCCCTTGTTACATATTATACAATTATTAGTTCATAATTCCTATTATTTTATATTTTATTTAAAATAATTTCATCCAAGGGAATTTAAAATGATGTTTATTAAGTTTCAATTGGTTTCTTAAACGAATATTTTTTCGAGGGGTTATATTAATTCTTAATTATCTATGTTATGAAATGATTATGTGTTTAACTACATATGATTATTTTATGTGGAATTTAAATCATCTTAAAGTGTATTTTAATTTGACAAAAATAATCACTTCATTGATTTATTTTCACTTCTATGTTATTATGTTTATATGTCTTTATTTCATAATCTTTTCATTACATTGTATTTTTAATGTTTAATTCTCTTTTGGTGTAATTATTAGATATATCTATATTAGACCAACAATATATTATATATATAATAGCTTCTCATTATTTTATCCAAATTTTCCTCTATTTTTGGATTTTATCAAGAAAATCATAATTTAAATGTAATTCTAACCTTATTTTTCTTTTTGATCGGGTATATTTGTCTTGTCATATTTAAAAAAAACTATAAAAGGCCTCTTAAATTACTCAAATAATTTGTTAATGAAATTTTAACTTATCATTGAGTTATTATAAGGTTTAAATGGAATCATTATAATGTTATATTAAAGGTTAATTTTCAAATATCCTTATAAAAATTCAAAAGTTTTTCTTTATTTTGATGCATATTGTGTGAAAAAAAATTTAATTTACCACAACAATTTTAAGATATTTAGATTCTTGTACATATTTTAAATGGTATTAAAAAGAAAATTATTTAATGAAAATTTGTATTATGTTTTTTATTTAATTTTTGAATATCCTTAAAAGGATTAATTTTTCAATAAAATATACTTTTCTTATGAATTTATGGCCATCTATCATCTCTTGTTTGACTTTTCCATCATTAAATTTCTCTAGAAAAATTCAATTTCATAATATTATTTTTCATCAAACATATATGTATTATTTTTATCATGGATATTATTATTTACTAAATCATATTCCATTTATAAATATGGAGTTTCTCTACACTATTGTCTTGTAAAATATATATATTCCATATTTAGTAATAAATAAATATATTTATTAATGGGGCATATTTTTTTTTGAATTAAATTGATTAATAAATATATGAGGCATGCATTAGAATTATTAAGTGATGGGGGATTAATATTTTATCCCCTTAAATCATTAGTAAGAACCATGATACAATATAGTGTGGTTATTTTACAAAGTCCTTACCCATTTATGTAAGATGTATTGGAATGAGGCCTTGATAGTAAGTTTACTATGTCTGAAATTAAATATTCCGTGATAATAAAATTGGTTGTTTATGTCTCAATTATTTTTTGAGTAGTTATGATATATATAGATATGTTTCAAGATTTCATAATGAATTATATTGAATTATTTTATCCACATATTTTCCCAGCGTATTATTATTCATTCTCAGGTTATTGATTAAATTTATTATGTTTTCAATTATATACATTAGCGTATTCATTATTCCATATATAATCTTGGTAGATTCAATTGTACATTACCCATAATCAATATTTTATCATACCCTAATTTTTTTCCTTTCCCTAGGATTCTAGGAATTTTAATATGATTGATATGTATGGATATTATAGAGAGAATAATAATGTCTTAAAATTAAAATATTTGTTATATTTTCTTTTTTCAAATTTAATATAATATTAAAGTGTGTGAATAATTCATAAAAGCTACTAAAATATTAATTTTTTTGGATGTGATATCTTGTATCTTTTGAAAATGTAACCACCAATTGTTGGTTACTGGATCTTGTTTATATATTGGACAAAACCAATGATAAAAGAAAGATATTCAAGAAGAACCATTATAACTCAAATAAATTATATATGGGTAAAAAACCCTTTACAACATTGGTGTCTCTTAAATAAAAATCCCCTGAAAAATAGTAATTGATATCATATTTTAAATGTTTTGAGTTCTGTAAAAAAAATTAAAACATTATTAGGTAAGTATATACACCAAAAAATCCAAAACAATGATTTATATAGAATATGTCTCAAAGAAAGAATAATTAGATGAGAAACCCATAAAACATTAGTAGCATTTGAATCAGATGACATTGAATGGTAGAATGTGAAATGAAACATTAATTATCATGAATTAAATAGAATCATTGTATAATATTCTATATGTTATGTTTTTAAATTATAAAACAATAGCTGATTCATATTATACATGTCTCAATGAAGGAAGGATGAGATGAAAAATTCTAACCTTAACTCTCGATGTTTACGAATGTGGTTTAAAATACTATATAATAAACATAACCATATTAATAACCTATTTAATTATATTAATCACACAAAAACACACACACACACACACATATATATATATACATTTTTATTATTTGAATATAATATTTTATTATAATTATATTATATAGTTAATGTTTATTTTTATCGTCGAATGTAAGTAATTTTGATTATTTTCACATGTTTTGAAATAGATAATTTGAAAAATATTATTTGATACTAATTTAACCTTTATTATTTTATAAATTAAATTAAAATATTTTTTTACAATAATTCAGGCATCCCCATGTTCATTTTTTGGAAGTCACTGGCACATTTTGAGAAACAGAGACCCATACCAATCTTGTTTCAGGTAATTTATATATATCAATAGGTAAATTTAAATGATGGTTTTTTTGTTCCAGACATATAGAATATGAAATATGTTATATTATTATTATTATTGAAATATTTTACCATACAATTATTAATATAACCATCCATGAAGGGGAAATGAAAATGGAATCACTTCGTTCATCGAGCTGGTAGTTCGCACATAAAATGGTCAATGATTCTAATTTCCAATTGACTGGATTATTAATAGAATGTATAATCAATTTTTATAAAAACTTAATGATGTTATAAAAATAATTTTATTTCATTATATAAATTCTTAGAGTCATCAACATCGGGTTGTGATGTAAAATCAAATACAACATTATATGTAGGTGATAATCCACACAAACACACATGCATGGGGTTGTTCCATAAATTAGTAGGAATTTATAGAATGATATATCATTTAATTAAAAAAATAGGTTAATAATATAATTTTATTCATTAAAAACAATTTTATAACCATAAAATTTATGATCTTATGAAGAATGAAATATATTACTTCTTAGAGGCGATAGTCAACATGAACGCAAGAATGATGTTATCATATTTATAAGGAAGAGTCAAGAGTAGATAATAGTTACACAATCAATATAATGAATGTTTTGTATACTAGAAAAAAAATTAATAATATTATAATGGGTAAAATATATTCGGTGCATAAAGATAGAATATAATAATATTTAGGATGTGATTAGTAATCACATTGAGAATTTGAAACATCACATAGGGTAATACTTAGAAATGCATGATTTAGGGGTTTTACATAATTCACGGGGATTCTAAATGTTGGTCAGGATATTTGGGGACTAAAATAAGTATATTTTCATGTGTATTTATAAATTACAGATCATAATTAATGGGCTAGTGAATGTCTCCATTTATATGTGTTTAAAGTTGTATTTTTGTAATAATATAATGTAAAAGACAGTAATCAAGTCACGTGAGTAAAAAAATTAAAAACAATGGATTTTCATGAGACTCTAGTCTATAAAAATGTTCACCAAAAAAATGTAATATAATTTTTTATTAATTTTATTTTTTTATTTATTTTGAACTTTTACAATAATTCAATTTTACCATGAAAACTCATTTTTTATCCTCAATAATTAATTATAATATACAAAAAAATTTATCTTATTATCTAACTTGATTATGATTATGTAATAAATGAAATTAATTTTATCAAATAAAATGATTATCACTTTGGAATATTTTAATGAATGTTTTTTTGATGTTATGATTGTGGTCGATGAGAATTCCAGGCACCGTAGATGCTTATTATGGATATATTAAAAAAATTAAATATAATATATCATGTATACATATTGTTTCATGAAAAATGGAATATATAAAAATAACGTCTTAGATGGAAAAATCATTTCCACTAATAGATTTGGAATGTTTGTTTTACCCTAGACATGATATAATCATTCTGAACGATGGGTGTTTTGTTTAAGCATAATAACTCACAGAATAATAAACTAATAAAATTGTAAAATAATTTATTATTTTATTAATGTTCCAGTTCTTAATATTCTCTTATTTAAAAGTGGTTATGATCAAATGAAAATGATAGTTTCATAACCATAGATATTTTATAAGACCATAGAGGATAACATTGGTGGACATCAATGGGATCATGGATCAATGATTGATTTTCTAAGGGTTGTCATCCCCAAAAAAGTTATCAGATATCACAATCAATGATGAATCACAAATATTTTTCTTTAGTGATCCATCCAATCTTGAGTTAGGAATGTTTTCTCTATTGGTCTAATCCCATTTTTTATCCCATGAACAACATGAATTTTTTTTTCAAAAAAATTGATTTGTTTGTCTATTGTTGATTTTTTGTTGGTGATTTATCCTTATAGAATCATGAATTGATAATTTTTTTTAATAATTTCTTATTTTGTGCATTTTATGTTTACCCTATTAATGGATACATTCTATCTCGAACAAAGGACAACAAATATTCCCCACCTTTTTATTTCATTATTTTCTCCCCTAGTTCATTTATCATTCATCGCCAGTAGTTCATTTGGCCATCAATTCTACAATACCTGGAAAATGTTCATTTCAAACTATACAATTGGAACAATATACTATTTAGGTCAGATCATATTTATTATTTAAGGTATGATCATGGTGTCATGGTGATGATGGGAGATCTGGGGTTGATCACAATTCTTTGTTTCTTTGGTTTAAATGATGGGTTGATGCACTGCAATGAGAAGCGATTATTGATTGAATGAGTAACCAAAATCCATCCACCAGTGAATGTTCATGTTCATTCAATGATAAATTATAGTTCCTCTATGTATTATACTTTTTATTAAAGGTGGAAGTGGTGAGGACAAAAACATTTGATAGTTCAGTAGTTACTAGAATGTTTTGACCTAAAATAAATATAGTTGAGAAGAATACGGGTCTTGTGGTCCCCCCCCCCCATGGAAGCTAGGGATTACATGAAAAGATATATATAAAATAACATGTGAAATTTCCACATAATGTGTCCAAGAGCTGGTGAAATGGAATTTACCCTTGGGAACATGGTCCTGAACACAACTAGGTACTCAAGTATGACTAGGCTACATGAGCATGAATAAAGTACCATGGAATGGACAGTATACACAGAAATAACATGTGTGAACACTTACAAAAGGAGTACACCAACATGAATAATAGAACATGGACATGTAATTATTATTTCTAAAATCAATGGGACACACCATTTATTTCATATAGACATTATGTACCCACATTTTCCTAGTTTGGATCCCCCATTCTATTTTTTCTAGCTACATTTTTGGGAGGTAAATTCCCTTGGTTCATCCTTATAATGGTGTAGTGTGGAATGAAATCCTGAGAATAATATGAGTGAACCCATATATGGGTTAGTCCTAGATAGAGTTTCATATAACTATGTGCATACCATGGTATTTTCCTATATCATTCATCTATATTATAGGTCAGGTATCCCATTACCGACTATATAAGAATGTGATCTCTATCATAGAGGGTTATTTAATATAGGGTTAATATGGAAACACACCATTTTACTTCATAAACATTTTTTTAAATGGTACAAAATTTAACAATACTGAGGATCTTTTACGGTTTTTTATAATTAATAAGAACATAATACATAAAAAACATAATAAAAATAAACATTATTCTAATACATATGAAATTATTCATATAAGGTTCATCACAAGTTACTATTACTACATCTCATATCCAAGGGACATACATCAAAGAAAGGGGTGAGTATAAGTCTTTTTAATGGAATAATCAGTGATATTAAGCATGTGACAACGAAGTATGTCAAAAAGTCATTATCATATGAATAGGTGGAATATTATAATATAAAAAACATTAATAATATCATTGAAATGTTTATACAATATAAATATGAGACATTCACAAGAATATCATCAATGTTTATCACCAGGGAGTAATAAATCATACTTACTAAGGTTATTAACCAAGGTATTGTAAAACAAGTCATGGATATAGATTAATTATTTACCCAATTAATTGGATCACTATCATAGTCACCCTTTATATGTATTAATTCATTTGACCCACATTGATCATAAAAGAACATTTCACCAATACCCATGGAAAATAAATAATTGTTTTAAAAAAATTAGTATGTGCATAGTTCTTAAATACATGAACATATCACAATTGAAAACCCACAAAAAGGGAATATGGGATTAATACATGTAAATCCCAAACCAAAAATTTATATTTAAATTTAGGTGATTAACCATTTAAAAAACAGTGGTTTGGGTATTCATTATATTGTATTTTCTCATATAAAAGAGGCAAAAATCATAGAATTAATTCGGTAGAATGACTGTTTACAACATCTATTAAAGGGAGGGAATACTGATAAATAATGGAGGTCAATGATCAATCAAAACTGATTTGGGATGTAATGGAAATAGAAAATGTTCATGAACAGAAATAATATTTTCAATTAATAATAATCATGAAAAGGTGGTACATGAATGAAAAGGAAGAAGAAGATACTTCCCTTTTCTTGAATATTTTATTCCTAAAACATGAGGTTGGAAATTTGATATGTTGATGGAACATTGGAGGGACTATTTTGGAGGTTAAATAAATATAAAATCATGATAAAGATATTTAGAGTGGAGATTAGGTGTGGTAATGTGGTATTTATACTTGATGAGATGTGGATTTAAGTGATTAAATAATGATTATTTTATATTTAAGGCTAACCAATATTTGGTGAAATTAATTTAAATGAGTTTGGTTCAAAATTAACGTTTTAAAAGAATTGTATGGTATTTAAATACATCAACCACCAATTTAATTTTTTATTTTTCAATTTTTTACTCTTTTACTATTTAACCTTAACCTACTGAATTATTTTTCATATATTGTGGTAACTATTTTTTAGCATAGAAACTTTTTTATGTATAAGGAAATGATATTAACCATATTTATTAATTTTTTCATTCTAATTAAGAAATATCCAATCAATTTTAATTTAGTAAATTGATAAAATTTATAAAAATAAACTGTAATATGATACACATATCACTGATAAAAATTGTTTTTTAGAGATAAAATATTGGTTTTCAAAATGATTGGCATTGGTATCTAAATATATAATAATAGTTTCTATACTTTTTATTAAAAAAATTTGGTATTATTAATATGTATATCAAAATTTTAAAACATGATAATATCCTAATTATATAAAAAGATTTATACTATTTTTAAAAAATAGTCTTTTCACTTTTTAACTCAAAAAACAAATTTTGGTGATAATTAATAAAAAAATACCCTACAAAAATCCAAACATGATGAGTAAAAAAATTAAGTTTAATTTATTAAACTAATTAATCAAATAATAAAATTTTAAATTTCAAATATGTATCCTCATATTTTGAAATTTCTCAATTTTATTGAAAAATAAACATTTATGACCATTATAGAAAATACTTAGGACATTATTAAAATATATTATTATTTAAAATATGTTTTATATGATTATTTCATAAATATAAAGTTTATCTTATGATTATACATTTATCATAATTTTTTTAATAGAATATGTTTATAGTAACCAATAACAATACAATATTGATTATATCATTAAATAATCCCTTTAATATTCTGTGTAATAGTTTTCTATGATGTGTAAAGTGACTATAAAAAGTAAACTTGTTTCTATTAGATAATGATAACATATAATTATAAAATAATATCATAATTATTGAAAAAAATAATTTTCATCACGTTACATTCTTCCCTTAATAAATAAATTACATCCTCAAAATATTTTATTATTGGTCAATACCTTTTATTCAATAGATTAGTGTCCTCCTAAATATTGATGATCTTTAATTAATCCATTATCATGATTTCCATAACTCTAATATAAAAATGGTTCAGTATATAGTGGTTATTACATTGTTGAAAGAGATAACAGAATTGATCTTCTGAAATCATGTCACAAAATTTCCCGGATCCATAGAATTTTTTGAAAATTGATATGTTTTTGGATTTACAAAATAGTTTCTTATAGGTGAGTTTAATATTAGAAAACATTAAAAATAAATAAAACAATAATTTACAAATATATTGATGATTAAATCATATAGAAAGGATAATAATGTTGTATATGAATTCTTTCTTTCCACATGATAAGTGGTCTGTTCAAAAGAAAACATTTCAACATAAAATTAATATTCTATAGCTATATAATTACATTATTAATGACCTCATATTTATATCCATTAAATAAAATGATAAACTTAAAAAGAATAAAGATAGTTTAAATAATTAAAAATTCAATGAATGAGTTTTAATATGAATAATAATATGTCTATTCCCATAATTACTAAAATTTGATAGGACAATAATAAATTTTCTCCCCTTGATGAAATCAATTCAATTTTGGACATGACTTGATAATTTTAGAAAACATTCTATATAAAAAAGACTCACAACAAGAAAAAAACAACATACCAGTGTTAGATCATAACCATAATATGTAATTACCTACCTATTTACCTTTTTAGAGATTACATGTTCTCTCAAATATATTACTCTTTGGATTATTTCATTTACAAGGATAATGACTTAGTTCCACACATCAAAAAAATTAAATTATTATTGGCATCTTACATTGATCATTCCCCCTTCATCAATTCAACTGAAATCTTCATTTTTCTTCAAAAACTATATCCCTTATGTTATCCTTTTACACACATAAACTATATCCTTGTTCTTTTAATATATTCTTCATGGATACTCTTCCCACATTTTTTAAATAGATGAAATTGAATCTTATTTACATTATCATGGTCATAACTTGAACTTCAATGAGATGTTGCCATTATCATACTTATTATGTTTGGAAATGACTTTATATTTCATTTTATAATCATAATACATGATAATTATTTTGGAATAAAAATGACATTCATAATTTCATCTCCCTGGAAATTGGTAATTCCATTATCTCTTTGTTTTTGGAATCCGTCATTTTCAGGATTTCTTCTACTTCCTACCATTTAACCCTAGATGGAGAAAACATATTGGATTTTTTTACTATTGAAAATATTATAATACCAATTTTAAATTAATTTGTAATCCTAAAATTTTAGAGTATACAACTTCTTGGAAGATATAATTCAATATTAATAAATGTTTTACATTATCTATATATCATTAACAATGAGTTGTACAAGAATGTTAATAACCCAAGAAAGTCCCCCATGAGTGTCAAACTAGGTTCTCAACAAGGACCATTTTAATGAATTAGGTGATGATCATGTATGGATTAATAACCCTTTATATTATTTATTACCCATAGTTAAAACTTTACCGGAGCCACATCTAATTGTATTTTCCAGACAGAGATGATTTTTCAGGGAATGAACATATTTAATACATCGCAAAAATATAAATATGTTTTCAAATATTTAAAATTATATCTACTATTCATAATAATATTTTATAATTCACATTTACACAAATAAAAAATATATCATTTGATACCAACTATAACAAACCACATTTATGTTTAATGAATGTTTCATTACATGGTATAACATTTAACAATATAGGGGATCTTTTGAGTATTAGCGGCTTGGAAATAGGAACATAATACATAAAAATCATAATGAACAAAAACATCATTTAAATACACTTAAAACTATTCTTCATTGGCTAAAACTATTTAACCTTTACTATATCTCATATCCTAGGGACATACATCAACGAAAGGGGAGAGCATAGATCACAGAAATTGAAAAATAAGAGACACATATCATGTGAAAAAGAGGCATATAAATAAAGAATTATCATATTAAAATAATGAATATAATAATAGAAAATACTTTAATCACAACATGTAAAATTTTATTCAACACAAAAATTAGACATTCATAAGAATATTACCGATGTTTCTCACCAGGGTGTCAAAAATCATAGTTACTAAGGTTATTTGTAACACACGAGAATTTTATGTTATATAAATCTTCAAAGGAATCTTTTTCTACACAACACTTGCTTGGCTTACTTCACACGAAATCATGACCTTCCTCGATAGCTTGCGTCGTACGCAATACCGAGTTTTACTAAACAACGATATGCTATTAAAATATTATTAAAACTAGCCGTTATGAATAATAATAACCACTTTTTGAAATTTTATAAATTTTATTTTTTAAAATGGACTTCATTTTTGGATTCGGAATATCGAAATTAGCCTAGGGTAAAATTTAGGTATTTTTTCTAAAAACATTCAATTTTTGATGAATAGTGAAACCACTAAGTGGTAGTTAAAAAACTGAATTTTTCATAAAACTTAATTTTACCACTTCAGTGAGTGGAATTTAAAAAATCCTAGAAACACGGTTGATGTCAGTAAGTAAAATGTGGTTCAATGTGATGAAAATAATTTTTTTGGTGAATAGTAACTTTTTACTTTTTTTACCACGGTTAAAAGTAAATAGGGTAATTAAGGGTAAAGATGATATTATTATTACCCTAACACATGTTCTAATTCTATTGGATAAGTTTAATTAGACCAAAAACAAACTTAGGAATAAAATATGACCATTTAGGCCCACATAGATTAGATTAGGACATTTATTATTAATTTATTTAAAGAGGGGTTAAAATAGTTAAAATCAAAGTTTAATAAGTAAATAATTTTTAATATGGGGTAATACATAAGATAAATTCGACTATAAGTATTCATTAGAAATCTAAAAAATTTCCTACATAATGGTATTTTATTTGTAATTTTTATACATTAAATAAGTTAATTTATTTATGACACAAATATGATGCAGTAATTATCTTATTAATGAAATATTGACATAATTAATGTTATAAACACCAAAATAAATGTAATTTGAGACTTTTTATGAATTAAAATTATTTTATAGGTTAATATGACATGTTATTACTGATTTAATTAACTTGGTTCTAACTAATAATTCAGTTATGAGTTTCACAAAAATCAATTACTAAATAGTGTCAAAATTGAAATAAAATAGTTTTTAAAACACATATTATATTAGTAATTGTTATTTTATTCATAATAATCTATGTTTAGGCCAAATGAATTATATAAGGTTATATATATTAATAATAAACAAATTGGGGTTCGTTTGGCTTCTTATAGTATGTTTATTAACCTTATAGTATAAGAACACAAGAAGACACGGTAAAAGTAAACTTATTTAACTTAATGTTAAATATAAATGATAAGGTTACAATAGGAACCTAAACTTGTATAAATTATATTGTATTAGAGGATTTAGACCCATCCCCACCTTAGCTTCTAAATATATCAATTTGGAGCTATTTAAAACCGAAATTGACTTTATAATAAAATAATATTTTTAGTTTTCCCAAAGGTGCCCCTCTCCTCCCTTATAAAAGGGAACCTCCTCCCCCTCTTCCTCACACCACATTGAGCCTTCAAGATTGGCCAACCCCTGACAATTCCTCCTCTCCACTTCCATAGAGGAATCCTAGAGGTCCTGGTCTTCTTCAAAGACCAATTTTAGTGCCCTAAAAGAAGGTCTCAAAGAAGCACTTCAAAGAAGAGGTAATGTCCGTTACCGATTCTTTCATCTTTATTTCTTCTTCGACTTCTTCTTATTTAGTTGTTTCATTATGAAGTAATAACATCAGTATCACTCATAAAATGATATGTTATTATAAGTATGAAACAAACTTATTTCACCATCTATCCATCCTACGGAAAAAGAAATCATCGCGTGTGCGTACGTACGGAATACCGTCTCCACGCCGTGGTGTAATCTATTTTCCACCACCACCTTACTTGGATGGGTATAATGGTGTAAATAATGACTATATATGACTATTAAAAAGTGATACTGATTCTAAAATAGTATACATACACTCCAATACAATTCCACGATCATAGGAACTATATCATCACTCGTGCGTACGTACGGAATACCATCTCCACGATGTGATGCGACTCGTTCTACATGGTATTCATTTAATAATGATTATATAAATGAATTGAATGAATTAATATGATATATATTACACTAATACCATTCTGGAAATGAGGTATTTATAACCTAATGATAAGAATAAGAATTTATTCGACAAAACACGCATAAGAACAAAAAGTTATAAACACCCGAATAACAAGTAGAAATGAAATATTACTACTAAGAAGCTAAAAAAATGGCCATATATGATATCATAAAAATAAGTATGATTCTGGAATAAGTCAATAACATTATTTAAATCATTATAAAGGAGGTTCAGACACTTACGAAGCAAAACGGACCTAAGGTAAGGGAAAATATCACAATCTCATTTTATCCGAGATTGTTTATACTTGGGTATTTACTGGGGTGTATTTTATCATCCACATCCATGTTTCCTCAATATGTAATATTATTTCCATCCACCTAAAATTGTTTAAATCCAATTTTACCCTTTGGTGAGTTTTTAGTAAAAGATATGAAAGGAATCTTTTGTCGTTTTTCGTACGAGGTACTTTTTGACTTTTCCGACAAAAGTATGAGAAGAATGTTTTTTTAACTTATAAGGCATGAATGGATTTTTAAAACATTATTTCCAAGAAGCTTACTTTACAAGTTTTCAAGTTTATTTTTAATCAACTTCTTTTAGATTATAATTTTACGACATGTTAATAAAGGAAAAGTGTTTTTGAAGTAGAAAGGATATTTTCCTCAAGAATGAAGTTCAAGTGTTTTATCAAAATTATTTTCCATCTATGATAATAAAGGGTTCTGTTTTTATCCTTATTGTTACATTGATTTGATTATGTTGTGATGGAATTATTTTTATGAATTCCTTTATCGTATATGAATTGTTTTATGATGTCATGATGTTTAAGATTCCCATTTTTATTACATGGGTTATGCAATGATGTATAGTTTATGATTTTGTGGGACACATAAGAATGGTATCATTATGAGATGGGTGGGACCTATATCTCCCTCCAATGCATTGAGTAAAGATTTTATATCTCATGAGATAGACATGGCTGGAACGGTAGGTTATACCGGTTCAGTGAAACAGGATTGAAACGAGGAGTGAACTCGGTTCAGAAAGGGACTTTGTCCACTAAGATAGTCTTGGAAATGAGTATTGACTAATAAGAAATGATTCTCTATGATTATGTGTGTATTCCACAAAGTTTCATGTTTTATGTTATGATTATCTGGATTCTAGTTCACTACTATGATTTATCCCATGTTATGAAATTATGCTCTCTTTTGCAGGTTAAGATTTCCAAAAGTTATGTTCTTATGAATATGATGTGATTGATATTTCTTTTGTTTACCCTTACTGAGCATTTGAGCTCACCCTTTCGTATGTTTTCTTTCCCCCGGTGAGGAAGAAGGACATTAAGTAAGATATGCCAAAAGGGACTATTGATATGATGAAATAAATGGGAGACAGTGTAGACGCTTTATGAACCAGTTGTTTATGTTTCCCAGTTTCTTAAGACACTATACCTATACAGTCCTTTCGTGGTTTTTTATATGTTTTAATAAGTATGCTTCAATTTTGAAGTATTAACAATGTATGTAAAGTATGGGTCTTTATATTATTCACCAAGGCATTATAAATATTTCATTTACAGTGATTAATAATTTTTTTAATAAATGGGATAAATATCGGGGTTTTCTCTGAATTTATTTTAATTAAATTGAGACACATTGGTCACAAAAAATAATTTTATCAAAACTTGTGAAAAATATAGAACATGTTTTATTTCAAAATCATTTCACACAAAGTGATTAAAGGCATCAACATAAAATAATTTTTAACATTATAAAAAGGAATATGGTTTTAATAATTTTAAATAACCAATGAATAGGTCATATTTACATATATTTTCATACCAATTGAAAAAGAAGTGTTTTGGGTATTCAAAATATTTGAATCTCTCATGTAAAGGAGAGAAATTCATGGAATGAATTTAGTAGCATGATGATATAAACCATGGATTAAATAGAGGGAATAATGATAAATAATGAATTTATCCCATTGATTAAAAACCATTTTCTATGTAATTTGAATATTATAATATAATGAAAGTAAAGTGTTTTTTACATTAATAAGAATCAAAATATATAGGTACTTGAATGAAAAGGATGAAGAGGACATTTCTATTACATTGACGTTTGGATTTCTAAATCATGTTGTTTGTAGAGACCCGAAGCTTGACGTACTTGGACATTACATTACTTTTTAAGAATACTTAATACATAACAAAAACAGACACACAAGGATCATAATAGTTTAATGTCTTTGGAAACATGGAACGTAATTTTCTAATCGTGGTAAAAGACCTTCAACATCTCCCATAAAGATATTCCCCTTTTGTTTTCTTACCTAAAACCTTTCTTTATATCCAGGGGAAAAGAATACATGTAAAGGGTGAGCTCAAACGCTCAGTAAGGGTAAGCATGGATAAAATAAAACAAATCATATACATTTGAACTTAAAAACATGAACATAATTTCTAAACATCAAAAGCTTGAGAAATGACATAAAACATGGAAGTATGTAAGGCATAGGTCATAAAGAAACATTAAACATGATAAAATAGCATGGTAGTAAAACATGTAATTTTGGCAACCATTCAGCACATGTTATGATTTCCATAGTAGCCAAGGCATTGCTGCCAAGACTATCTTAGTGGACAAAGTCCCTTTCTGAATCGAGTTCACTCCTCGTTCCAGTCCCGTATTACTGAACCAGTTTAACTTTTCGTTCCTGCCATGTCTATCTCATGAGATATAAATCTTTACCCAATGCATTGGAGGGAGATATAGGTCCCACCCATCTCATAATAAAATCATTCTTACTTTTTCCACAAAATAAACTTGAAACATTCATCATAACCCAAAGAATAAAATGGGTTTCATAAACATCATCCCATCGTCACATAATCCATATAAAACAAATGGATATATCAAAATAAGAAATGTGAAACCATGTAAATCATAGGGACATTATACTTGAAACATACACATATAAAATAATGTCATCTTATATGAAAAATGGTTTTGATAAAACACTTGAAATGAATTCTTGAGGAAAATACCCTTTCTTCTTCAAAATCAATCTACTTCCACAAAATTTCATGCAATTTTAAAAGAAAAGTATTTTGTTGAAAATAGTCATGAAATATTTTGGAGGAATCTTCATGAAAATAAGGCTTTATAAAACTGTAAAAAATCTGTTTGTTCCATATAAGTTAAAAAAACATTCTTCTCGTACTTTGCCGGAAAAGTCAAAAAGTACCTCATAACGTAAAAAAAAAGAAAGATTCTTTACATACCATGTAGTAAAAGACAAAATGGGTAAAAAGGACATAAACACTTTTAGAAAACATGGACTTGTATGATAACAATAAACCCAGTAAATACATACGTATAAGCAATCTCGGATAAAAAAGAGATTTGCAAAATTATCCCTTACCTTAGGTCTGATATGCTTCGTACGTATCTGAACCTCCTGTATAATGATTTAAATAATGTCATTGACTTATTACAGAATCATATTCATTGTTATGATATCATATATGGTTCACTTATGACTTTATATTACCCTTTCTTTTGTAAATTCCATGTTAAAGAGCGTTTTGGGTAAAATCGTTTCATTTGTCGTCCGTGTTTTGACTTGTAATTATTAATATGATTAATTAGATCATGATTACTTAATTCCAGAATATAAAACATGATTTAAATATAATATACAGTCAGAATATACATTTATATAATAGATAGATAAATGGAAATAAATACACCGTTCATGGAGACGGTAGGTCGTACGTACGCATGAACGTTGCTTTCGTTTCCTCATTGAATTGATTGGAATTAATTGGATGACATACATATATATATAAATAAATCCAGTATCATTATTATGTCATATATTTCATGATTAATTATTATATATAATTTATAATCATTTATGAATGTTTAATCATTGAGAATGAATCTCATCGCATCGTGGAGACGGTATTCTGTACGTACGCACGAGTGATGATATCGTTCCCATGATCGTGGAATTTTATTGGAGTGTATGTATACTATAACAGAATCAATATCACTTTACAATAATCATATATAGTTATCTATTTACACCATTATACCCATCCAAGTAAGGTGGTGGTCGAAAACAGATTACACCATAGTGTGGAGATGGTATTCCGTACGTACGCACGCGCGGTTATTTCATTTTCCGTAGGATGGATAGATGGTGAAATAGGGTTGTTTCATATTTAACATATCAGTATATTAGTTATAATTATGTTATCACTTCATAATGAAACAACTAAAGAAGAAGAAGTGGAAGAAGAAATAATGTTGAAAGAATCGGTAACAGGCATTACCTCTTCTTTGAAGTGCCACTTTGAGACCTCCTTTTAGGGTACTAAAATTGGTCTTTGAAGAAGACCAGGACCTCTAGGATGTTTCTAGGGAAGTGGAGAATAGAATTTGGTAGTGGTTGGCTGAGCTTGACGGCTCAAAGTAGTGTGAGGATGAGAGGGAGGAGGTGCCCTTTTATAAGGGAGGAGAGGGGCACCTTAGGAAAAACTAAAAATATTATTTTATTATAAAGTCATATTCAATTTTTAATAGCTCCAAATTGAGTTATTTCGAAGCTAAGGTGGGGATGGGTCGAAATCCTATAATCCAATAGAATTTAGACAAGTTTAGGTTTCTATTTTAACCTTATCATTTAGATTTAACTTTAAGTTAAATAATTTTTCTTTTACAGCGTCTTCTTGTTTTCTTACACTATAAGGTTAATAAACTTACTATAACAAGCCAAACGAACCCCAAGTTGTTTATTATTAATATATATAACCTTATATAAGTCATTTTCCGAACCTTATATTTTTAATAATAAAATAACAATTAAAAATATAATATTTGTTTTAAAAACTATTTGATGTCAATTTTGACACTATTTGGTAATTGATTTTTTTGAAACTCATAACAGAATGATTAGTTCGAACAAAGTTACCTAAATAAATACTAACATGTCATATTAACCTATAAAATGAGTGTAATGCATAAAAAGTCTCAAATTACATTTATTTGGGTATTTATAACATCAATTATGTCAATATTTCATTAATAAGATAATTACTGCATCATCATTGTGTCATAAATAAATTAAATTATTTTAAGTTTAAAAATTACAAATAAAATACCATTATGTAGGAAACTTTTTTAGATTTATAATTAATATTTATAGTCGAATTTATCTTATGTATAACCCTATATTAAAAATTATTTAGTTATTAAACATTGATTTTAACTATTTTAACACTTCTTTAAATAAATTAATAATAAATGTCCTAATCTAATCGAAGTGGGCCTAAATGGTCATATTTTATTCCTAAGGTTGTTTTTGGCCGAATTACACATATCCAATAGAATTAGGACTTGTGTTAGGGAAATAATAATATCATTTTTACCCTTAATTACCCTATTTACTTTTAACCGTGGTAAAAAAAAAGTAAAATGTTACTATTCACCAAAAATTATTTTCATCTCATTGAACCACATTTTAGTCCTTGATATTAACCATGTCTCTCGGATTTTCGAAATTCCACTCACAGAAGCGGTAAAATTATGTTTTATGAAAAATTCAGTTTTTTTAACTACCACTTAGTGGTTTCACTATTCATTAAAAAAATGAAAGTTTCCAGAAAAATACCAAAACTTTAGCCTAAGATATATTTGATATTATGAATTAAAAAATGGTGTCTATTTTACCAAATTAAAAACATATCAGTTACTTTAATTAATTTAAAAATTAATTCCCGTCGTCAAAACAAATAGCGTGTTCTTAAGAGATAATAACTATCAAAAGATTGACACTTGTTTTTGTCTGGTTTAAATGTGAAATTACATCCAATGACCAACATTATATTAAATTGTAAAAATATATTCTAAATCTATTTTAAAACCACTCAAATTAATAATTTATCACTATTAATTATTTTGATTAGAAAAGTTGTTTTTAATTAAAATTTAGTAATTTTCACTATTCATCAGAATATGAAAGTTATCCGAAAAGTACCAAAATTTCAGCCTATGCTAAATTAGATATTACGAATCCAAAAATGAAGTCCATTTTGAAAGATAAAATTTACAAAATTTCGAAAAGTGGGTATTACTATTCATAATGGCTAGTTCATAATAATATTATAATAATATCTCGTTTAGTGAAACTCGGTATTGCGTACTGCACACGCTGTCGAGGAAGGTCGCGATTGCGTGTAATGAAAGGCAAGTCAGGGATGCATGTTGTGAAAGATCCTTATGGTGTAGCATACAACACAAGACATTAATGAAATTAAAAAGAATATTTATCATAAAATTTCGGGGTGTTACATTCTACCCCCCTTAAAATGAATTTTGCCCTCGAAATTCGTCGGGGTTATAAATCGTTTACTATTCATAGAAACCCACATCGTAAAAAGGAATACTAAAAATTAATTTTTAAAAAACTAAAATAAGAAATTTAACGATTACCCAAAGTAACTCAACACTGGGTTTCCATATAAGAGAACATAGGTGAAAATATGGATATGGAAGAAAAATCTAACCATCAAGTTCTGATGGAGAGTGGTAGAGAACATGGCTATGAAAAAGTCATCAATCACAAAGCCATAAATTTGTGATAATCTAAGGTACCATCTGATTCATCGGATATAAGAGCACTAGGACAACATTTTTGGTTATCAATATCATTTTCCTAAAGTTGAAGAATTTGTATTATAATAAATACTTACTTTATTTTGGTACAATCTCACCATTGTTCGTGCTTTAAACAATTTCAACTTCATCTCTTAAAGAAATGAAGTTGAATTTGTTATTCGTGAAGTGTTAAAAGATCATGTGATAGAATGATGGGTCATTCCATCTGTTTCAAACAAAAGGTTAGCAAAAGTTATCAAATATACGTAGGTCCATCTATGTTGAGGTTAATCTTATACGATTCCAAAAATGAACTTATAATTCATATATCATACCGCTTAATAAAATAAAACTAGTTTGTACTAACCAGGGACTTCCTGTAGGCCAGTGGTATGCGATAAAGGCCAGTCGCACTTCGGTTGTGGGTTCGATTCCTACAACCTCGTCCGACGTGATGGGCTGTCGCCCATCCTGTAGGTTGTCCTTTTTCTAAAACTACATTACTATAACATCCAATCAATAATATAGAAAAAAACTTCTATCCTTCAACAGTACTAACTTATATCCAACATAATCCATTCCAATCTTTTGGCTTATCCAAAATACTGGTGTCGAATCTCATATTATAGTAAAAACAATTACCAAAGAGTTCATATAACAAGAATGTTAATACCATCGTTGATCCCCATATATCATGAGATATGTCTTGTTGGTCACATTCCAAACATTCGAAGGCCTTAATCATGTATTCTCTTGAAAAATGAATACCCATTGAATCTTAGTGAAAACATGAGTGCTGTCAAAAGTTATCTCTTTCCACATACCAAAATCCAAAAATTCTATATACTCAAACCATGATATAACCTTCTCCTTATATCAGTCATGAGCTCATGAAAACTATCAAACATTTAATTTTCTCCTTATCCCTTCATTACGCGCATATCATCTACTTTCCAAAAATATCTGAATAACCTTTCGTGGTTACTGGTACCATTCATCATACACTTTCAAAACATAAGGAAAGAAAACAGTGTACAAATCCTTAGACGTATCTTTATTCCATAGTACCATGAGATTACTTATACAAAATTACACTTGATAAACATGTAACATTCCACTACATTCTTAAACCATTGACCGAGCTTCAACAATTCATTCATCTCACATATCATTTGTAGTCTCTTCATCATCATCAACATAAATACTACCCATACGACCATACTAATTCTCTTCATGAGACTTTCCCTTAGGGTATTGGTTTTCATAATGCCCATACATTCCAAATTTAAAAAATTTAACCACTGTTGATGTTGTAGCAGTACCATTATCCTCATCCATGGTGTTAGCTGAACCTTTTCCTTTGCACTTACTCGCTTTGTGTCCTTATTTTCCACACCCAAAGCATCTTCTAGTTCCTTTGAAACATTCTCCTTGATGCCTCTTCCCACTTGATTTACATAGGGGAAATTGAACTTTCTTTCATCTATGATCATCATGAAACCTCGTCTTTCTCTTATTATCCTAGTCAGGAAACTTACCAAATTTGAGTTTATTGATCATATTATGAGATTGCTGATTTGGCATAGTAATTATTTTTGGACTTCCAAATCCCATTTCAGTTGGTTTCTCATGAAGAATATCATTCCATTGTCCATAATATCCTCCATTATCGTGAATCTTCCTGTTTCCATCCATTTTATAAAACCCAAAAAGAATAGTGTGAGAGGAAAAAACCATGCTAGGGAAAAACATAGTAAAGGGGGAGTACCCTCAATATCTAACATCTTAGGATAAATTCTAAGATCGTTACCGTAGTTCTAGGACTATATCCTATAGGTATACTTATCCTTAGGGACATCCCTAGACATACCTTAGAAATATCTCTAGGGATCTCACTAACCTTTTTGCATCCTAGTTTCCAAAGGTTGACTAAAACTTTCCTCTAATACCAACTGTAGATACCTGAAGCTTGACGTACTTGGACATTACATTACTTTTGAAAAATACTTAATACATAACAAAAACAGACACACAAGGATCGTAATAGTTTAGTGTCTTTGGAAACTTGGAACGTAATCTTCTAATCGTGGTGAAAGATCTTCAAAATCTCCCATAAAGATCTTACCCTTTTGTTTTCTTACCTAAAACCTTTCTTTATATCTTGGGAAAAAGAAAACATATAAAGGGTGAGCTCAAATGCTCAGTAATGGTAAGCATGGATAAAATAAAACAAATCATATACATTTGAACTTAAAAACATGAACATAATGTTTAAACATCAAAAGCTTGAGCAATGACATAAAACATGGAAGTACGTAAGGAATAGATCATAAAGAAACATTAAACATGATAAAAGAGCATGGGAGTAAAACATGTAATTGTGGAAACCATTCATCACATGTTATGATTCCCATAGTAGCCACGACATTGCTGCCAAGACCATCTTAGTGGACAAAGTCCCTTTCTGAATCGAGTTCACTCCTCATTCCAGTCCTGTATTACTAAACCTGTTTAACTTGCCGTTCCAGCCATGTCTATCTCATGAGATATAAATCTTTACCCAATGCATTGGAGGGAGATATAGGTCCGACCCATCTCATAATTAAATCATTCTTACTTTTTCCACAAAATAAACTCGAAACATTCATCATAACCCAAAGAATAAAACGGGTTTCATAAACATCATCCCATCATCACATAATCCATATAAAACAAATGGATATATCAACATATAAAAAGTGAAACCATGTAAATCATAGGGACATTATACTTGAAATATACACATATAAAATAATTTCATCTTAGATGAAAAATGGTTTTGATAAAACACTTGAAATTAATTCTTGAGGAAAATACCCTTTCTTCTACAAAATCAATCTCTTTCCACAAAATTTCATGCAATTTTAAAAGAAAAATATTTTGTTGAAAATAGTCATGAAATCTTTTGGAGGAAGCTTCATGAAAATAAGGCTTTATAAAACCGTAAAAAATCTGTTTGTTCCGTATAAGTTAAAAAAACATTCTTCTCGTACTTTTTCCGAAAAAGTAAAAAAGTACCTCATAACGTAAAAAAATAAAGATTCTTTAGATACCATGTAGTAAAAGACAAAATGGGTAAAAAGGACATAAACACTTTTAGAAAACATGGACTTGGATGATAATAATAACCCCAGTAAATACTTACGTATAAGCAATCTCGGATAAAAATGAGATTTGCAAAATTTTCCCTTACCTTAGGTCCGATATGCTTCATACGTATCTGAACCTCCTGTATAATGATTTAAATAATGTCATTGACTTATTACAGAATCATATTCATTGTTATGATATCATATATGGTTCACTTATGACTTTATATTACCCGTTCTTTTGTAAATTCCATGTTAAAGAGCGTTTTGGGTAAAATCGTTTCATTTGTCGTCCGTGTTTCGAATTATAATTATTCATACGATTACTTAGATCATGATTAGTTAATTCCAGAATATAAAACATCATTTAAATATAATATATATTCAGAATATATATATATATATATTATAGATCGATAAATGGAAAGAAATACACCGTTCATGGAGATGGTAGGTCGTACGTATGCATGAACGTTGCTTTCGTTTCCTCATTGAATTGAATGGAATTAATTGGATGACATAAATATATATATACATAAATACAGTATCATTATTATGTCATATATTTCATGATTACTTGTTATATATACTTTATAATCATTTATGAATGGTTAATCATTGAGAATGAATCTCATCGCGTCGTGGAGACGGTATTCCGTACGTACGCACGAGCGATGATATTGTTCCCATGATCGTGGAATTTTATTGGAGTGTATGTATACTATACCAAAATCAATATCACTTTACAATAATCATATATAGTTATCTATTTACACCATTATACCCATCCAAGTAAGGTGGTGGTTGAAAACAGATTACACCACAGCGTGGAGACGGTATTCCGTACGTACGCACGCACGATGATTTCGTTTTCCATAGGATGGATAGATGGTGAAATAGGGTTGTTTCATATTTAAAATATCATTATATTAGTTATACTGATATTATTACTTCATAATGAAACAACTAAAGAAGAATAAGTGGAAGAAGAAATAAAGTTGAAAGAATCAGTAATAGACATTACCTCTTCTTTGAAGCTCCTCTTTGAGACCTCCTTTTAGGGTACTAAGATTGGTCTTTGAAGAAGACCAGGATATCTAGAATGTTTATAGGGAAGTGGAGAATAGAATTTGTTAGGGGTTGGCTGAGCTTGAAGGCTCAAAGTGGTGTGAGGAAGAGATAGAGGAGGTGCCCTTTTATAAGGGAGGAGAGGGGCACCTTAGGAAAAACTAAAAATATTATTTTATTATAATGTCATATTCAGTATTTAATAGCTCCAAATTGAGTTATTTATAAGCTAATGTGGGGATGGGTCGAAGTACTATCATCCAATAGAATTTAGACAAGTTTAGGTTTCTATTTTAACCTTATCATTTAAATTTAACTTTAAGTTATATAATTTTTCTTTTACCGCGTCTTCTTGTTTTCTTACACTATAAGGTTAATAAGCATACTATAACAAGCCAACCGAACCCCAAGTTGTTTATTATTAATATATATAACCTTATCTAAGTCATTTTTCGGAACCTTATATTTTTAAGAATAAAATAACAATTAATAATAAAATATTTTTTTTAAAAACTATTTGATGTCAATTTTGACACTATTTGGTAATTGATTTTTTTGAAAATCATAACAGAATGATTAGTTCGAAAAAAATTAACAAAATCAATACTAACATGTCATATTAACCTATAAAATTATTGTAATTCATAAAAAGTCTCAAATTACATTTATTTGGGTATTTATAACATCAATTATGTCAATATTTCATTAATAAGATAATTACGGCATCATCACTGTGTCATAAATAAATTAAATTATTTTAAGTTTAAAAATTACAAATAAAATACCATTATGTAGGAAACTTTTTTTAGCTTTCTAATTAATTTTTATAGTTGAATTTATCTTATGTATAACCCTATATTAAAAATTATTTAGTTATTAAACATTGATTTTAACTATTTTAACCCTTCTTTAAATAAATTAATAATAAATGTCCTAATCTAATCCAAGTGGGCCTAAATGGTCATATTTTATTCCTAAGGTTGTTTTTGGCCGAATTACACTTATCCAATAGAATTAGGACATGTTTTAGGGTAATAATAATATCTTTTTTACCCCTAATTACCCTATTTACTTTTAACCGTGGTAAAAAAAAGTAAAAGGTTACTATTCACCAAAAATTATTTTCATCTCATTGAACCACATTTTAGTCCTTGATATTAACCGTGTCTCTCGAATTTTCGAAATTCCACTCACAGAAGTGGTAAAATTATGTTTTATCAAAAAGTCAGTTTTTTAACTTCCACTTAGTGGTTTCACTATTCATTAAAAAAATGAAAGATTCCAGAAAAATACAAAAAATTAGGCCTAAGCTATATTTGATATTATGAATTCAAAAATGATGTCTATTTTACCAAATTCAAAACATATTAGTTACTATAATTAATTTAAAAATTAATTCCCGTCGTCAAAACAAATAGCGTGTTCTTAAGAGATAATAACTATCAAAAGATTGACACTTGTCTATGTCTGGTTTAAATGTGAAACTACTTCCAATGACCAACATTGTATTAAATTGTAAAAATATATTCTAAATATACTTTAAAACCACTCAAATTAATAATTTATCACTATTAATTATTTCGATTAAAAAAGTTGGTTTTAATTAAAATTTAGTAATTTTCACTATTCATCAGAATATGAAAGTTATCCGAAAAGTACCAAAATTTCACCCTAAGCTAATTTCAATATTCCGAATCCAAAAGTGAAGTCCATTTTGAAAGATAAAATTTATAAAATTTCAAAAAAGTGGGTATTAATATTCATAACGGCTAGTTCATAATAATATTATAATAATATATCGTTTAGAGAAACTCGGTATTGCGTACTACACACGCTGTCGAGGAAGGTCGTGATTGCGTGTAATGAAAAGCAATTTAGGGATGCATGTTGTGAAAGCTCCTTTTGGTGTAGCGTACACCACAAGACATTAATGAAATTAAAAAGAATATTTTTTATAAAATCTTGGGGTGTTACAATGTTGGTACCTTAATAAATTTAGGGAACCTTTGAGAGAATATTTGGTAGGTGATATGACCATAACATCTTGATTATGGGTTTTGGAGTGAAGATAGGATCTATTTATAATTGAGGATGGGTGGATCTATGTGATTAGATGGTGATTATTTTGGATATAAATCTGACCATTATTGGGTGAGATTAATTACAATGTATCTAATAAACAATTATTGTATTAAAGGATTGTTAATTTCATCCAATACATCAAAAAGATATATTTTTTTCATTTTTGTTGGCTGGAGTGGATACTCAAGTGGGGGGGGGGGGGCTGAATTGAGTTCCTATAAAAATTTCTGTTAAAATTATTTCTCTTAAAATCCCCCAATTTAAAAACAAAGTTAAACTATAGTGAATCTATACAGAGTGTAAATGTTCAATCAGTTTCTAAAAGATTTATTAGGTCTCAATTGACTTAAACTGAAGATTAAATTAACTTTTGAAACCAACTTACTGGTTTACAATAAGTATAAACACTTTCTTATTTAACTATCAAAACAGCTTTAAAATAGTTTTGTATTTCAATGTAATAGTATCTGAATATGAAATAATTATATAGTATACTTATAGACTTAAATTAAAATGCACAGCAAAGGTAACCAAGAGGTTTAGTCTCAAGCCGAGACTTAGTACTCTCAATAATTTATATAAATTCATCCACACCCTGGATCAGGGGTAAACAACAGTACACTACTGTTTAGGTCCAAAGACCTCTACCACAGTTCTTCATGGGAAAAAAACAACAGCACACAGGTTTTTCAGGTCTTACTCGACCTCTACCACTATCCATAGTGGGAAACAAAGGGTTATAAAGTTTGAGTGAGGATTTAAGAATCCTTCAGTTTATCTTAGGAGACAGTGTGTGTGTAAAATAAACAGGGTACACACACTGCTCAAAATGTAAAGATAGAATCACTAAAATAAGTATGATTGAGTTTAGAAATGCTTTAGTGATTGGCAGTGCAGCTCTGGACTCGTTTGGTTTGTCATAAAAGATTCTGAGTCGTTCGCTGGTTTCTTGTTCAGAAAACAGAGTGTCGTTTTCTTCATTGGTTCTTATTCTAGATTATCAGCCTGAGTGCATGAAAAGTTTGTTGTAGTGCTTCACTCAAGATGCAGCCTGTGTTCTCCTCTAGAATAAGTTTCTTCGTGTATGTCTAATATTCTTGGAGTATGGATGTTCACTAGTGAAAAATTCTCCACATTTGAGTGTTGTTCATCTCTTGGATCTTTCTCCCTTCATGTGTCTTCTTAGTGCTTTCAAGAAGTGTATCTTGCACGATCTTTTTCTGTCCCTTTATAGCTTTCAGCTTTAGTAGAAAAGAATAATTACTTTTTTGTATGGGTACTAGGTATGGTTCCCTAACATGGAAACAGAGATCATTAAATATCATTAACTGTATTAAAAACATTGAATGTAATAGTTATCTTAATAAACAAATAGTATTGAGAGTATATAAACAAATAGTATTGAGAGTATAGAGTATAGAGTTTGACTGGTTGGTCAATCATTAGTAGCTCGTGTTGGTAAGTGTGTACGGTGTTGTAGGATATTCAATCGGTAGCTCTTGTTCTTGCATCAGTTTCTCTATACAACAGTTTCTCTCCATCGGTAGCTCTTGCTCCATCGGTATCTCTTGAACTATCGGTAGTTCGATGTATCGGTAACTATGTGTGAACTGGCTCTATTGGTAGACTTCTATCTATCAGCAGCTCTTGTCTGTCGGTAGCTCTAGTGTGTGGGTTAGTCAGTAGCTCGGTAGACTGGTTCTATCAGTAGACTTCCTCATATCGGTAGCTCTGGTTTGTGATTGTCAGTACTCATATAAGTAGGCTTACTCTATCGGTAACTACTGGTAGACATGCACATCGATAGCTCGTCTGTTCTGTCGGTAGACTTTGTGTCTGCTTACCGGTAACTCTGTTTATATCTGTGGCCTTAGCTTATCGGTGACTATGTCTATTGGTAGACTAAGTCTATCGGTAGACTGTGTACTGGTAGCTCTATATCAGTAGCTATACCCAGATTAGTTACTTAACACTTGTCTGTCTTATGAAAAACTTATCAGAATGGGTTAGAAAAACATCATAACTCATATAAACATAGATAGACATGGATTAACATATCTCAAGGATTATTATAATATTAATATCATATTGATCACATATTGAAATAATTAATATATAGAAAAACATTACATTGAGATTATCAAAGTATATTAAATCATAATTGGGATTATCAAAACAGGTGAGGTCAACAATCTGCCCCTTTTTGATAATCACAACTGATAAAATTATAGTTTTTAAAATAGTGAATAGGTGTATCAGAGGATATATAAGTAAATGAAATTATCTCATAGAAACACTATGTTATATATCATAAAGAATTAGAGGTATAAGAAAATTTGATAGTATCAAAGATAAAATTAAATGTAATGGTATCAAAAGTAAAGTTTAGTGGAATCAAAGAGTTAAATGAAATGGTATCAGAGAACTAAATGTAATGGTATCAAAAAAAATGAAAGGAAAAGCATTGGTATCAGAAGGGAAAAACAGGATAGGGAAAATTTCTCCCCCTTTGGTACTCTCACCCCCTTTTTAAAATCCTGGTAAACTATATCTTCTCATTAATATCCCTGTAGAACATTTCTCCCCCTTTGTGATAATCAAAAAGTGGTAAATCAAAGAGAAAAAAATAGCACAATGAGAAAGAAAGGAAATCCAAATGTATTAGATATTGTAAAAAGGTATAGAGACATAAAACAAAGTACAATGAATTCCTATCAAACAGTCTAGCCAGTTTTCAATCCACATCCTCAATGTGAGATTTTCCCTTGGGAGAAAAAGAGGATTCAGGTGAAGTGGCCCCAGGTGAGGGATTAGGGATTCCAGAAATGATCATAGGAGGTTGAGACACCGAAACTGATCCCGGTCTATACCGAGGAGTCCTTTGTGTTATCATAGGAGTGAGGCTTCGAATTTCTTGGGTAGGAGTCATCTGAACCAGAGAAGCAGTAGAGGCAGAGGCAGACAAAGCAGGAGGGACAATTACTGGCCTAGCATCAACATGCAAAAAAGGCAGCAACAGATTTATGAAGTCCATAATTATTCCTCTTCCTCTCTCCATAGAGGATATGAATTCATCCTTGTTCTCCATAAACTTGTCCCATGCGGGAGTGAATTCCCTTATCTTGCGAACTTGTTCTCTAAAAGCTTGATTGACAGGAGGCTACTTCATATTTTCCAACAAATGTTTGAAGTGATTGTTGAGTTGATTTTTGGTGAAAATATTAGAGAAATAGCAGTACACCTTATCTTTCACTTCTTTCTGAGAGGCATAGGCTTCTCTTATATAGTCTTGGACTATCTTCATTATCTCTCTGGCTAAATCTCGGGTAGAGAGCACAACTCTGCTCAGCTCTGATGAGTCCACAGAGCCACTGGTTGAAGCTGAACCAATCTCCTCCTTCATCACAACTCTAAACTGATTCAAGTCCACTAAAGGTTTAGATTCAAGAGAACCAATAGAGAAAGATATAGTCTCTTTGATGCTTTTGGTCAACCCGCTGATAAGATTTTGAACTTAGAAATCCTGGGTTTTAATATGGTCTTCCATAGAAGTTTTGAAACCTTCAAACACTGAAACAATATGTCTTACCACACTCTTGACATAAGCTAAGTCCTTATCTGATTGGGATTTTGAGCTCATGTAAGAGTCTAAAAAAACAACAGATTCCTTTAGGGATTCAAGATCTGCTTCAAGCCTAGAAATTTGAGCCTGTCATTCTTTAACTTCTTCAAATATTTCACCCATAAAGGTTGACAAATTACAACCTAGAGAGAGTTCAAATGATATTTCTGACATACTCATCTCTTCAGCAAAACTGTGCTTCATCTCAGAAACTGATATACTAAAGGATTCTTTCTGTTCATCCTTTAAGGATTCCAGATCATCCTTGGTAACTAAATCAGAAGGTGAAACTACAGCAGATGTTCTTTCAGAGGATAAACTGACCACAGAATCAGTCATAACCGATTGAACTGAAGATACCAGAGAGACTTCCATCTTCTTGACTTCTTCCACCAAACTGTCCTTAATCATTTTCTTTAAAATATCCAGGTCATGCATTTTGACCACATATTCAGGTAATAACTCAGAATTGACATCATATGTAATCTTAGGTCTATTGTGAGATGCCTCATTATATAAATCTAGATAGTCTAAACCACAAACTATAAAACCTGGGTCTTCTTCCCAATCTACAATTCTAGAAGCCACTTTAACACTTCCATCATTGGTTTGATGCTCCCCCTCAATGGGTGAATCCTCAATTAGTATAATAGCAGTCTCAACAACATTCACAGCAAGTCTTTCATCCTGAGGAGAATCTTCCACTATCAATTCATCTTCTGCAACAGCTGGAGGGTCCTCTGAATTAGGTACATCATCTTCCACTTCTACTTCATCCTCAGTAGAGACTAAATATTGTCCAATCACTGGACTAAGACTCAAATCAGCTGACATAGATGCTTCACTTTCATAAGAATCATCTTCATTCTTTACAGCAGCCTTTTCAATAGCCTCTTCAACAGCCTCTAAAGCATCTTCTTCCTTATCTGATTTCTGTTGATCAAGATTTTCAGGAGTTGGAATAGGAGGTAAGTCAGGATATCCTCCTTCATCAGTAGAGGACTCTTCCTCTTCCAAATCATCACTGTATTCTGGATCCTCTTCATCAGGTCCCAGACCTAGATCCCTCACATCCTTTGGTCTTGAAGGATGATCCACATGATTGAATTTGTCATATACCTTCTGGTCATCATTGACCCATTCTCCTCTCCAAGGGTTCCAATTGATCCTCATGTATTTTCACATAGTAGAGGTGATAGAAAAGTTATTCTTAACTACTAATGTCTCATCTTGAGACTCAGCTACCCCTTTTACTTTAATCATCACATAGATCAACTTATCAAAGAATATAGCATTTGTATTTTATTTCAGCCTCGTCATATCTTCCATTTGGATCATCAGAAATCTACACAAATTAACTTTTACACAATGTCTTAAGAGGTTCAGAAGATAGATATCCTGATATATCAAATTGGAAAAGTCTCATCTCCTCGGTATCAAGACATGTTGGACGAATTTGAACAGAAATCTATTCTCTCCATCCATTTCTGCAGCAACAACTTGTCTTTAAATTCCATCACCAGTCAGCTCTTCCAAAGCAGTCTCATAGTCGAAAATGTCACTGGTAGGTGGAATGGATCTCGAGACCTATCCAAATACTCCTTCATGTAGAACTTTTAAGCACTCATCCCATTCAACAGATGAAAACGACATCTCCTTTCCATTCACAAAAGAGGTTACTCGATTTTGATTCTCTGATTTATCAATGGTTAAAAAATCGTAAAATTGTTTCACTAATTTCGGAAAGTAGGTACCATTGTTGTTCGAAAAACACTCTACCCACTTTTTATCTTCAAGTACTTCGAGCACTAAGGATCTGCTAGGCAGCAACCATTCTACACAGAGCTCCTTTTCAATCACAATAACTCAATTTTACAGATGAGGATTCACTGGTTGTCTACCTGACCTTGTTCTAGCAACACTACCACTACCACTTTCTTATTTCTCGGTCCTCTGCTTCTCTGTTTTCAGCTCAATAGAGTTATCTCGGATGGTGGGAAGTTTGGTTTTTGTCATTGCTGGTTCGAAGGATTTAGGGTTCTTTAAGGATTTAGGAGCTAAGGTTCGAGGGATAAGGTTTGAGGCTCGGTGGATTTAGAAGTAGCTCAGACTTTAGTTTTATCATTTAGGAATCATAAAATAAATAAATAAAATGAAACAATGAAAAAATGATTCCAATTCTGGTGGCAGAATGAGGTTTTAAAATAGCGCACACATCAGTGAGAATTTCTATCAGTGAGGTTACATCAGTGAGGATTCAAATCGGTGAGAATTCTACATCTGTGAGAATTTTACATCGGTGAGAATTTTACGTCGGTGTGAATATCACATCGGTGAGAATTTTACATCGGTGAGAATAGCTACCGACTGAGGTTAAACATACCTTACTAATGTCTAATGTAACGTAACCTATATGAACTCAAAGGCTTAGTGAAAATATCAGCTAATTGATGTCCAGTACCAATAAACTCAAGAATTATATCACCCTTTTGGTAATGATCTCTCAAGAAATGGTGCCTTACATCAATGTGTTTGGTCCTAGAGTGAGAGGCAAGTTTCTTCGAGATATTTATTACACTAATGTTGTCACAGTTTATTGAAACGTTCTTAAAGTCATATCCATAGTCCAAGAGAGTGTGTTTCATCCAAATAATTTGTGCACATCAACTACCAGTAGCTATGTACTCAGCTTCGGCAGTGGATAATGCTACAGAATTTTTCTTTTTACTACACCAATATACTAAGGATTTTCCCAAAAAGTGACATGTTCCTGAAGTTATTTTTCTATCCAACTTGCAACCAGCAAAATCAGCATCTTAATAACTCATTAACTCAAAGGGTTGTCCTTTTGGGCAAAACAAACCTAAGTTTACAGTATGTTTAAGATACTTAAAAATTCGTTTAACAACAAGTAAATGAGATTCTTTTGGATTATCTTGAAATATTGCACACATACAAACACTAAACATAATATATGGTCGACTAGTAGTAAGGTAAAGTAAGCTTCCAATCATACCTCTGTAATTGGTTTGAGCCACTGGTTTCCCAGTTTCATCTACATCCAATTTACAAACAGTACTCATAGGAGTTTCACTTTCCTTAATACTATCCAAACCGAAACGTTTTAAGAGATCCTTTGTATATTTACGTTGATTCAAAATAATACCATATTTATTTTGGAAAACATGAAATCCAATAAAATATTTAAGTTCTTCCATTAAACTCATTTCAAACTCATTTTTCATACATTTTGAAAAATCAATGCATAAAGAGTGTTTGTAAGATCCAAAAATAATATCATCAACATAGATTTTTACTATTAAAACATCTTTCGAAATTCTTTTAATAAAAATAGTTGGATCATCAATCCCTTTAGTAAAACTTTTGGAATAAGAAAATTACTAAGTCTATCATACCAAGATCTTGGAGCTTTGTTTAGACCATATAAAGCTTTAGAAAGTTTAAAAACTTGATTTAGAAAATGAGGATTAATAAAACCATGTGGTTGTTCAACAAAAACATCTTCAATTATAAAACCATTTAGAAAAGAACTTTTGACATCCATTTTATAAAACTTGAAATTTAGATCACCAGCATAGGCAAGTAAGATCCTAATGGCTATTAATCTGACTATAGGTGAAAAGGTTTCCTCATAGTCTATACCTTCCTCTTGACTATATCCTTGTACAACTAGCCAAGATTTTTTTCTAACTATGTTTCCAGATTTATCAACTTTGTTTCTAAAAACCCATTTAGTGCCTATTGTTAAAGTGTCCTTAGGTCTGCCAAATAAATCCAAGACTTTGTTCCTTTCAAATTGATTTAACTCTTATTTCTTAACCATTACCCAAAATTCATCATTGATAGAATCATTGACATTTTTAGGTTTTTTCTATGAAAGAAAGGATTTATGTTCAACCGGATTTCTTAGAGAAGCTCTAGTATGTGTCCCTCTATCAAGATTACCTATAATAGCATCCAAAGGATGATTTTTTAGAATCCTTGTTGATCTAGTAAAGGTAGGACTTGAAATTTCAGGTTCATCTATAGGTTCAGATTCTATATCAGCAGATTCTGGAATATGTCCAGTATTGGATGTTTTTACAGCAGGTTCTTTAGACTTATCATTATGGTCCAAAACACTCAAATATTCTTCAAGATTTTCAAGAGAGGTTTTAGGCTCATGTGGATCTGTTTCATCAAACTTGATGTGAATAGATTCTTCTACACATTTGGTTCTTTTATTAAAGACTCTATAGGATTTTCTAGTTAAAGAATAACCAAGAAAAATTCCTTCATCACTCTTAGAAGAAAACTTGTCCAGATTATCCTTTGTATTAAGAATAAAAACATTGCAGACAAAGACTATAAAGTAACTAAATTTACGTTTTATATTATTCCATAACTCATATGGGGTCTTCTTAAGAACTGGTATAATTAAGACTCTATTAATAATATAACAAGCTGTATTCACAGCTTCAGTCCAAAAATAAATAGGTAGGTCATATTCATTAAGCATGGTTCTAGCTATTTCTTGAAGGGTTATATTTATTATTTCGACTACACCATTCTTCTAAGGTTCCCTAGGAGCAGAAAAGTTGTGACTATAACAATTGTGTGAGCAATAAGATTCATACTCTTGATTTTCAAACACACGGCCATGATCACTTCTCAGGGTTTTAATCTTAATTCCACTATGATTTCTACAGATTTGGAGTATTTAACAAAGTAAGAACAAGCTTCACTTTTGTGAGCTAATAAGTATGCCCAAGTATATCTAGAAAATTCATATACTAGAACATAGAAATAGTGCTTCCCATTTAAACTAGAAACTCTTGAAGGTACAAAAAAATCCATGTGAACCAACTCGAGAGGTTGAGAAGTTGAAACTTCATTCTTTGATTTAAAAGAAACTTTATGTTGCTTTCCATTTTGACAGGGATTAAAAACTTTGTCATTTGGGAATTCAAGTTTAGGTAGGTCTGTAACTAAGTTCTTACTAGTTAATTTCCTAAGTGAATAGATGTTTCAGTGTCCTAATCATCTGTGCCAAAGCCAAGATTCTTTATGAAAAGAATTTAAACAAGTAACATTTTTCTTAGCTAAGGAATTTAAATAAACTGCATAAACATTTTCATTTATTAAAGTAGAAAATACTAAAACATTTTGAGAATTACAAACATTATAGGAATCATTTTCAAATTTTACATTAAATACATCATCACATAATTGAGTAATACTTAAAAGTTTATACTTAAGTCCATCAACAAATAAAACTTTAGAAATTAAAACTGAATTAGAGTTACCAATCTGGCCTAGGCTGCTGATTTTTCCTTTAGAATTATCACCAAAGGTGACGTGGACTCCATCATCCTTTATTAAACTTTTGAAGCCTGAATAATCTCCTGAAATGTGTCTTGAACATCCACTGTCCAAGTACCATACCTTCTTGTGAGAACTCTTCAAACAGGTTTCCTACAAAATATATTTACACAGAAAATGATTTTGGTACCCAGATCTTCTTGGGTATAGAAAGGTTAGCAATCAAAGCGTTAGGTACCCATATTTGTCTTATGAGTTTCATATAATTTACAGAATCAATAGATTTTTAAAGATAAACTTTATTTGACCTATAACCATATGAAGAACTAGTTGATGCATAGGAATTTCCAGAACTGGAATAAGAATAATTTTGTCCAGACTTAGAAATAAATCTATTCTTAATAAGCTATCTCTGTCCAGGTTTGTATCCCAAACTAGTAGTGTATTTAGGTGCAACTTGTTTACCTAACATTTGAGTTAGTGCACCATTCCCATTTTTAAACTTCTCTAAGTCTTTTCTAAGTTTCCCATTTTACATTTTTAGTTATGTATTTTCCTTTAACAGTTGATCATTCTTCTCTTTTTCAATAGTAAGTTTGGTTTTACCAGTTGTAGTGAGTGCATGTTGTTTCTTAAATGATTTGTATTTTTCCTTAAGTTCACTGCATGTCTCTTCCAGCATATTAAAATATTAAAATAATTCCTCACTAGTCATGTTTTTAGAATCAGAATCAGATTCTGCATCATCTCCAGAATAATAGGAATTTAAAACAGGAGTATCTAAGGTTACCTCAGATGTGTTTGTCTTAAAACACATATTGGCACGATTTTCTTCAGAATCAGACATTTCAGATTCACTTGTGCTGTCTTCAGAAGAACTCCATGTTTCTTTCATATCTTTCTTGTACTTCGTGTCCTTGTAATCATATTTATTTTTGACTTTTAATTTTAGACAATCAGCCTTGATGTGTCCTTTCTTCTTACACTCGTAGAAGACTATTTCATCATTCTTGTCAGCTTTCTTCCAATCCTTCTTCCACTGTCCCTTGTTATCATACTTTCCTTTGTAGTTAAATTTCCTGCAGAATTTCTTATTCCTATAAAACTTCTTGAATCTCCTGGCTATTTCAGCCATCTCAGCATCACTTTCAGAGTCTGAATATTCACTGGTTGAACTTTCAGTAGGTACTTGTATCCTTGTCTTTGTTCTTAGAAGCAGTAGACTTGAAAGCTACAAATTTCCTTTTTGGTTCATCATCTTCCTCTTTATTCACCTTGAGTTCTTCCTCATACATTATTAATTTTACAGTAAGCTCTTTTATAGGCAATGCTCCAATGTCACATGACTCTCTGATTGAAACAGAAGTTCCTCTCCATCATTCTGACAGAACTCTCAGAATCCTTATAATTTGTTCCTTAGCTGGAACAACTTTTCCAAGTGAACTCATTGTATTGACTATATCATTAAACCTGAGATACATATCAGAAATATGTTCATCAGTTTTCATTTTAAAATATTCATATTTAATAGTATAAGTATTCAATCTCATTTCTTTAACATTGGTTGTTACTTCATGAGAAACACCCAAAGTATCCCATATTTCATATGCAGTTTTGCAAGTAGAAATTCTATTAAACTCTTCCTCTCCTAATGCACAATACAAAACATTCATAGCTTTATAGTTATTATTGTAAGCAGTCTTTATAGGTTCATCCCAAGTTGTTCTTTCAGTTTCTGGAATTTTATATTGAGATTCTATAGCAGTCCAGATATCAAAACCCATGATTTCTAAATGAATTTTCATCTTATGTTTCCACTGGGAATAGTTGGTGCCATTAATGAAAGATGGCATGTTAATAGCATCACCCTCTAGTCTATTATCCATAACTAGATTTTAGAAAAGAAAATTTTAAAGAGATAAAATTTAGAACTAACAGAAATTTAAGATCTTTAATGATGCAACTAAAATCACAATTGAAAAACAGAGTATTTCAAAAATCCTTTAACAAAAACCACCCCTCTGATACCAAATGATGGTCAGAGTGGATACTCAAGAGGGGGGGGGGGGGTGAATTGAGTTCCAATAAAGATTTCGGTTAAAATTATTTCTCTTATAATCCACGAATTTAAAAACAAAGTTAAACTATAGTGAATCTATACAGAGTGTAAATGTTCAATCAGTTTCTCAAAGATTGATTATGTCTCAGTTGACTAAATCTAAAGATTAAATTAACTTTTGAAACTAACTTACTGGTTAACAATATGTATAAACACTTACTAATTTAACTATCAAATAATCTTTAAAATAGTATTGTATTTCAAAGTAACAACAGGGGAATATGAAATAAAGATATAGTATACTTATAGACTTAAATTAAAATGCACAGCAAAGGTAACCAAGAGGTTCAGTCTCAAGACGAGACTTAGTCCTATCAACAATTTATATAAATTTATCCACACCCTATATCGGGGTAAACAACAGTAAAATACTGTCCAGGTCCAAAGACCTCTACCATAGTTCTTCGTGGGAAAAACAAACAACAACACATAGGTTGTTCAGGCCTTACTTGACCACTGCCACTATCCACAGTGAGAAACAAAGGTTTATGAAGTTTGAGTGAGGATTTAATAAACCTCCTGTTTATCTTAGGAGACAGTGTGTGTGTAAAATAAATAGGGTACACACCCCGATCAAAATGTAAATATAGAATCACTAAAATAAGTATGATTGAGTTTACAAATGCTTTAGTGATTGGAAGTGCATCTCTGGAATCGTTTGGTTTATTAGAAAAGCTTCTGAGTCCTTCTCTGGTTTCTTGTTCAGAAAACAGAGTGTCGTTTTATTCCTTGGTTCTTGTTCCATCTTAGCAGCCTGAGGGCATGAAAAGTTTTTTGTAGTGCTTCACTCTATATGAATCTTGTGTTCTCCTCTAGAATAAGTTTATTCGTGTATGTCCAGTATTCTTGGAGTATGGATGTTGACTAGTGAAAAATTCTCCATATTTTACTGTTGTTCAGCTCTTGGATCCTTCTCCCTTCATGTTTCTTCTTAGTTCTGTCAAGAAGTGTATCTTGCATGATCTTTTTCTATCCCTTTATAGCTTTCTGCTTCGGTAGAAATGAATAATTACTTTTTCCATGGGTACAAGGTACGGTTCCCTGACATGGAAACAAACATCATTAAATATCATTAACTGCATTAAAATAAATGAATGTAACCGTTATCTTAATAAACAAATAGTATTGAGAGTATATAAACAAATAGTATTGAGAGTATAGAGTATAGAGTTTGATTGGTTGGTTAATCATTAGTAGCTCGTATTGGTAAGAGTGTACGGTGTCGTAGGATCATCAATCGATAGCTCTTTCTCTTGCATCGGTTGCTGTATTCAACAGTTTCTCTCCATCAGTAGCTCTTGCTCCATAGGTATATCTTGATCTATCGGTAGCTAGATGTATCAGTAACTATGTGTGAAATGGCTCTATCGGTAGACTTCTGTCTATTGGTAGCTCTTGTCTATCGGTAGATCTGGTGTGTTTGTTATTCGGTAGCTCGGTAGACTGGTTCTATCGGTATACTTCCTCATATCGGTAGCTCTGGTTTGTGATTGTCAGTACTCGTATCAGTAGGCTTACTCTATCGGTAACTACTAGTAGACATGCACATCGGTAGCTCGTCTGTTCTGTCGGTAGACATTGTGTCTGCTTACCGGTAACTCTGCTTATATCAATGACCTTAGCTTATCAGTGACTCTGTCTATCGGTAGACTAAGTCTATCGGTAGACTGTGTACCGGTAGCTCTATATCAGTAGCTATACCTAGATTAGTGACTTAACACTTGTCTGTCTTATGAAAAACTTATCAGAATGGGTTAGAAAAACATCATAACTCATATAAACATAGATAGACATGGATTAACATATCTCAGAGACTATTCTAATATTATTATCATCTTGATCACAGATTGAAAGAATTAATATATAGAAAAACATTATATTGAGATTATCAAAGTATATGAAAGCATAATTGGGATTACCAAAACAGGTGAGGTCAACAATTTTTATATATTTTATGCTTTTACCATTTAACATTTACCTACTACATTAGTTTACTAATAATGTGATTACTATTTTTTACTATGTAATCTTTTTTGTGTATTAAAAATGAAATTAAATTTATTATCTAATTTGGAACTTATAATTCCTAATTACAAATAAATTTTAATTTATTTAATTTATAAAATTAATAATAAACAATTCTAATATGATATGTGTAAAACTCATAATTGTTTTAGGAAAAAAATCATTAGATTAAAAATACTAAAATGTGATTCTAAACATAAAACAATACATACACTCTTGTTCTTGAAATAATTAATTTTTTATTAATAATTATTAATAAATTTGAAATATTTTTCATATAATAATTATTTCATTATAGTTATAATATTTAAAAAAAATATCATTTTCAGTTTTTAACCCAAAGTTAAAATTTTATGAATATTAAAAAAATACAATTTGAAAATTTTAACTTGATGATTCCAAAAATGAATATTATTTGATCAAATGAATTCTCAAAATATGATAATATAAACTTTTATAAACACATACTCATTTATTGAAATTTATTAATTTTATAATAAATATAAACAACGTGATGATTATAAACTTCATTAAAATATATTATAATTTAAAAATTGAGTATTTAGATTATTTCATAAAATTAAATTTTATCTAAAACTACTAAATTTATAATAATTTTTTTTAATATAATACATTTATAGTCTCTTAGAAGATTATAAATTCGATTATATACTTAAATAATACATTTAATATTACTAGATGTTGTTGTACATTATGTGTAAAGTCATTAAAAAATTTAAATATATTTATTTGTGATCATAATAAAACATTTTAATAAAAAATAAGATTTATATAAATAAAATAAATAAATTTTATGAGTGTTATATTTTGGTATCTACCATATTCCTTGAGTGTGATCCATTACCATTGTATCAATATGTTTGGAATTCTTGTGTGTTCCTCAAAATGGAAGGGCTCTATAGGATAAAACTCTAAGATGAGTTCAATTAGTGTTAGTAAGTCATGATAATTTAGATCCCCCAAATGAGTGGTACCTTGGATCTTCAAACAAAATTCTCAGCTAGTAGTAAGGATGTGACTTTACATGGGGACTTGGTCTGTATCTTGAGCTTACCTAGGTTATTATTATTTTCTCATTATTTGATGGACTCATCTTTGTGATATTGAGATGGTTCTCTATTTTCATGTAATGTGTTTGGTGATTTCAGGGTTTCTTATTAGTTATGTTATACTCACACTTGAAAGGGATATTTTCACACATGTCCGGTATTATGAAAACTATATGCCTTTTGGTGGATTCCCTAGAGGAATAAGTGGATCATAGTTGTGATTAATGGGAAAAAATGGTTAAAATAGTTACATCTCATCATCAACCCCTTTCATAATAACAATTTATACTCTCTTAAAGTTTTTTGGGGGTTGTATTTGTCCCTTTAAGTTTGCATAGTATTATTTTACATTGATGTTGGATTAGTTGTTTGAATACATATTTGGTATCAGTTGCATATTTACTATCCAAATTATGATGGTGTTTTGAGAGGTATACATGTGTACATGAACCATAGACTATATCCTATCATGGGTGTGATATTCCTACTCTAGGATAATGTCCTTCCCCTATCTTGTTAGAGGTTTTATTGGGGTTATATAATTTTATTTCCATCAAATAGGTGGTCTAAGTTAGTCGAGTCATGATAGAGTTGTATACGAGGGATTGGTTTTCTTAGGAAAAATATTTGAAGACTGTATAGTTATTTGGATTAGTATAACGACCCATACTTTACATACATTGTTAATACTTCAAAATTGAAGTACACTTATTACAATATATAACAAAACCATGAAAGGACCGTATAGGTATAGTTTCATTAGAAACTGGGAAACATAAAGAACTGGTTCATAAATCATCTACGTTGTCTCCCATTTATTTCATCATATCTAGAGTCCCTTTTTGGCATATCCTACTTAATAACCTTATTCTTGACGTGGGGAAAGAAAACATACAAAAGGGTTAGCTCAAATGCTCAGTAAGGGTAAACAAAATAAATATCAATCACATCGTATTCATAATAACATATCATTTTGGAAATCTTAACCTGCAAAAGAGATCATAATTTCATAACATGGGATAAATCATAGTAGTGAAATTTAATCCAAATAATCATAACTTAAAACTTGAAACTTTGTGGCATACACACATAATCATATAGAATAATTTCTTAGTAGTCAAGACTCATTTCCAAGACTATCTTAGCAGACAAAGTCCATTTCTGAATCGAGTTCACTCCTCGTTGTTGTCCTGTTTCACTGAACCGGATTAACCTGTCATTCTAGCCATGTCTTTCTCATGAGATATAAATCATTACCCAATTCATTGGAGGGAGATATAGTCCCCACACATCTCATAATGATACCATTCTTATGTGTGCCACAAAATCATAAACCATACATCATAGCATAACCCATGTAATAAAAATGGGACTCTTAATCATCATTCCATCATAACATAATCCATATAAGATAAAAGGACATCATAAAAATAATTCCATCATAATATAATCAAAACAATGTAAAAATAGGGATGGAAATACCTGAAACTTATTTTTTTTTATTAAGAAAACACTTTTGTGGGAAAAGTGAGAAACCGAAAGGTTCAGCATACAACAAAAACACCCAAGCAGAAAACCAGAAACAGACCCGACCAAGCAAAGAAACCACTACCAACCCCAATGCAGGACCACTCGGCGATCCCATGCAAGCATGGTCCCTCCCGAAGGCAAAGCCCTCCCTCAAATTCAACCAAGTCCCAAATGGCCTGCAAAGTGGACAGAGGTGTACTCCAGCTCAATGGAGCCAGTCCGGCCCTCATACTTTCCCACACACATCAACAGAGATTTCAGAATCATTGATAAACAATTTGATTCTGCCAGAGCCCATATCCCTAAAAAGCTTCCACGATAAGAAGAATACATGATAGTGAGGTTCCTCCCTTAGCAGATCTTCAAGTGCAGAAGTCATCTTGTTCCATACCTGGATATACTCCTCGAGTTTGATCACCCCCTTGTTGAAGCCGCCAACCAGAATCATATCTTGTTTGTCAACCCATTTATATTGCTCCTCATTGAGATTCACGTCAAAGGTCTGACCCATAATCCGAGCTGCATCCTCCTCCGAAGCATTGAGATATAGAACCTGCTCTTCCACCTTCTCATCTGAGGACAATATCAAGTCCAAGGATGGGTCAGACTTACCAGATGAAGTTGAATGACATCCAACCCCGCTGCCCATCTCCTCGGCCACTGTCCTTTTAGCTGACCGAGTCTTCATAGGAGGTGGCAGGGAGGAGTAGTTCTTCTTACCCCTCCTCCTCTTGTCACTCCTATTGCTCTTCAGACCTTGTTCTCCTTCAGAATAGACTTTACTGACCTCCAGGGTTTCTTCATGGGGCTCCTCTTGGTGCTCTATCACAGCATGACTGGCAAATCTGTTGCTCAGATTGACCGGAGTTCGAGTTGGAGAAAATGCTCCCCCTGCCTGAGAGCCCGAGTCTGGTCCCCCTATTTCCTCAGCACTGGTTAGGAGAGGAGTTTCCAAGACCTCCTCCTGCATAACACCAGGTTCGTCCTCCCCCATCCCCTCCTGAGAGACCTGGTCTGCCCTGCCAACATTGAGCAGACCTTCCTCCGACCGCTTATTCCCCGCACCAGCCTCCATGGAGCAGTCACCGGGGTTGTGTGCTGCCTCGAGACCCCTTCCCATATGCTGGCAAGCAGTATCCAGGTTCACCACCTCGGAGTGTCCAGTTTCCCTCCTGCACTTCCCAACAGAATCCGAAGGTAAATCTGCAGCATCCTCAGGTAAAGGAGCCTTCCCTTTGAACTTATCCAATCCAACCTCCTCCTGAGATGCCCCCAGCCCCATTGGGACCTTGACCTCACTTGAATTACGAGGATCCAAGTCGGCAAGAGGCCGGTCTGCAGGGGTGGCCTGGGCACTGCTTTGTCCAGCATTAGTGTTGATCACACCACCCCTCGGAGGCGCAACTGTGGACACATCTGCAGTAAGGCAGCCCATTCTCATCATACTACAGTCCCCTGCCTCTTGCACAGGAAGAACCTCCTCGGTCAGCTGCCGTGGTTGAGGGTCTTGGGTTCTGTTCTCGACACCCATGACCTGCTGTTCTGAGATCAAAAACCCGCATTCCACTGGTTCCTTCCCCTTACCATTGCCCACTAATGAGTTCGCATCCTGCCCACCCTTGTACCAAACACCCCTGGAAAGGGAGTTACCTCTCCTACCCTCCATCGAAGACGATCCCTGCCGGCACACGTCCGAGATATGCCCCAGCCTCCTACAGGTAGAACAGAAGTTGGTCCATCCCTCATACACAACTTGCTGTTTACACCTGTATTCCTCCCCAATTGTTATCCAGACAAAATCGAAGGGAGCCTTTGATACATCCATCTCAACAAAAACCCTCGGGTAAACTGGGTGACACACTACCTCTGTTCGGCTATCCGAGCAAAGATATCTTCCGACGAGATTTCCGAGCATCCTTATGATTGCAGGATTTTGAAACGGTAAAGGAAGATGAGGGAAACTAACCCAAATCGCAGCCGACGGTGGGTCACAATTCATGTGGAAGTCAAACGACCAGCGGAATAAGAAGAAACAGCAACCATTGCAACTATGGGGCGCCCTAGACCAGGCGCGGATAAGATCTTCCTCAGAGGAGAAGCGGATCATGATATGCCTATGATCGAGCAAACCAACAGTTGCCCGCTCCTGGAGACCCCAAGCATTGAAAACGAACCTGTCGAAGGAATCAATTGATGGTCGTCTCTGCTTGAACCGAGCAACAAGGGTGGGCTTCAGAAGAGTGGTTGATTCTGTGAACTCTGAGTTCGAAATGGGGAGATTCGGGAAACCCTCAACGAGTTCTGGAGCCTTCGGGCATAACTCAATTTGTGGAAAAGCAGGTAGAAGGTCGGGAAAGTAAAAAAGTACCTCGTACGAAAAACGACAAAAGATTCCTTTCATATCTTTTATTAAAAACTCACTGAAGGTTAAAATTGGATTTAAACATTTTTAGGTGGATGGAAATAATATTACATATTGAGGAAACATGGATGTGGATGATAAGCATTCCCCAGTAAATTCAGAAGTATAAACAATCTCGGATAGAAATGAGATTGTGAGATGTTCCCTTACCTTAGGTCCGATTTGCTTCGTAAGTGTCCGAACCTCCTATATGATGATTTAAATAATGTCATTGACTTATTACATAATCATACGCATTTTTATGATATAATATATGGTCATATTCTTAGATTATTATTAGTAATATTTCATTGCTACTTGTTATTTGGGTGTTTATTACTTTTTTTTCTTATGCGTGTTTTGTCGAATAAATTCTTATTCTTCTTTTTCGGATATAGATACCTCATTTCCAGAATGGGATTAGTGTAATATATATCATATTTATTCACTCAATTCATTTATTTAATCATTATTCAATGAAAATCATGTAGAACTAGTCGCATCACATCGTGGAGACGGTATTCCGTACGTATGCACGAGCGATGATATCATTCCCATGATCGTGAAATTGTATTGGAGTGTATGTATACTATTTTAGAATCCATATCACTTTTAAATAATCATATATAGTTATTATTTATACCATTATAACCATCCAAGTAAGGTGGTGGTGGAAAATAGATTACACCATGGCGTGGAGACGGTATTCCGTACGTACGCACGCGCGGTGATTTCGTTTTCTGTAGGATGGATAGATGGTGAAATAGTGTTTTTTCATACTTATAATAACATATCAGTATATGAGTTATACTTATGTTATTACTTCATAATGAAAAAACTAAATAAGAAGAAGTGGAAGAAGAAATAAAGTTGAAAGAATGGGTAACGAACATTGCCTTTTCTTTGAAACACCTCTTTGAGACCTCCTCTTAGGGCACTAAAATTGGTCTTTGAAGAATACCATGACCTCTAGGATGTTTCTAGGGAAGTGGAGTGGAGAAATATGTATAGTTTGGCCGAGCTTGAATGCTCAAAGTGGTGTGAGGAAGAGAGGGAGGAGGTGCCCTTTTATAAGGGAGGAGAGGGGCACCTTTGAAAAAACTAAATATATTATTTTATTATAAAGTCATATTAGGTTTTTAATAGCTCCAAATTGATTTATTTCTCAACTAAGGTGGGAATGGGTCGAAATAATCTCATCCAATAGAATTTAGACAAGTTTAGGTTTCTATTTTAATCTTATCATTTAGATTTAACTTTAAGTTAAATAAAATTACTTTTACCGTGTCTTCTTGTTTACTTACACTATAAGGTTAATAAACTTACTATAAAAAGACAAAAGAACCCCAAGTTGTTTATTATTAATATATATAACCTTATCTAAGTCATTTTTCGGAACCTTATATTTTTAGGAATAAAATAACAATTAATAATATAATATTTGTTTTAAAAACTATTTGATGTCAATTTTGACACTATTTGGTAATTGATTTTTGTGAAAATCATAACAAAAATATTAGTTTGAAAAAAGTTAAATAAATAAATACTAACATTTAATATTAACATATAATATTATTTTAATTCAAAAAAAGTCTCTTATTACATTTATTTGGGTATTTATAACATCAATTATGTCAATATTTCATTAATAAGATAATTACTGCATCATCTTTGTGTCATACATAAATTAAAATATTTAATTTTATAAAAATTATAAATAAAATACCATTATTTAGGAAATTGTTTTATCTTGATAATGAATAATTTTAGTCGAATATATATTATGTATAACCCTATATTAAAATTGATTTAGTTATTAAACTTTAATTTTAACTATTTTAACCCTTCTTTAAATAAATTAATATTAAATGTCCTAATCTAATCCAAGTTGGCCTAAATGGTCATATTTTATTCCTAAGGTTGTTTTTGGTAGAATTATACTTATTTAATAGAATTAGGACATGTGTTAGGGGAAGAATAATATCATTTTTACCCTTAATTCCCCTATTTACTTTTAACCGTGGTAAAAAAAAGTAAAAAGTTACTTTTCACCAAAAACTATTTTCATCTCATTGATCCACATTTTAGTCCTTGATATTAACCGTGTCTCTCAAATTTTTGAAATTCCACTCACAGAAGCGGTAAAAATATGTTTTATGTGAATTTGGAAATTCTCTTAGGAGGTGGGTAAAAGACGGTGAAAAGTTCAATAAAATTTTTATATATCTAAAATTATTATAAAATGACTACAATGAATTGCATTGAACATAAATAGGTATTATGTATCAATTTTGACCTAAAATAAATTTAAATAAAATAAATAATTATTTAAATAAAAAGTCGGTTTTTAAATAGTAACCGAGTGTTTTCACTATTCATCGAAAATTGAAAGTTTCTAGAAAAATACCAAAATTTCACCCTAGGCTAATTTCGATATTCTGAATCCAAAAATGAAGTCCATTTTGAAAGATGAAATTTACAAAATTCCAAAAAGTGGGTATTACTATTCATAACAGCTAGTTTTAATAATATTTTAATAGCATATCGTTGTTTAGTGAAACTCGGTATTGCGTACGACGCAAGCTATCGAGGAAGGTCGCGATTGCGTGTAAAGCAAGCCAAGCTAGTGTTCTGTGTAGTGAAATATTTCTTTGATGATTTATATTACATAAAAACAAAATATTTCTCATAAAATTCTCGGGTGTTACAATTATATTGGAAACTTAGGGAATATTTTTAATGCATTTTGAGTTTGTATCTCAAGCCAAGGAACATAGTGAAGATCTGGCGGCTGATATATTTGTAACACCATGAGTTTTTTTATGATAAATTTGTGTTGTATTGCGTATGTGATACAAAATATTGAACCAAAACAAAAAATGATTATTTAAATATGACTATTTTATCTGAGACATTAAATTTTCAAGTATGAATACTACTACATAAATTATAATATATATATATAGTAAAGATAAATGTATTAAAAAATTCTTAGTAAATAAAATTTTTATTTTTATTATAATTTCATTATATTATTCAAAAATATACTTTCTTCAAATAAATATTATTAATTTTTTTTGAAAAACACTTAATAATTATTTTACAGAAAATTTAAAAAATGTATTTGATAAAATTAAATTCATTTTTAACATCATCATATCAAGATTAAATTATAGTGAAGTTTGGGACGTTTTTGAAAATATTGATTTTTCAATAAATAGTGAAAACTGCTGATTATTTTGTAACATTTTCATTTGGTTTGTTAAATTAAATAATTTAATAGTCCACAAATTATTTTAATTTTATTTGAAAGTAACATATATATTATTTATTTATATTTAATTCAATTTATTACATTTAAATAATACTTATATAATATTTTATTATAATACTATTTTTTGTCTTGAAAGTAAATTTTTTATTTTTGAAAACTCTTTTAAAAGGAATAATGTTTCTTCATTATGAATCATTAAAAATAACTCATATGTGGGGGATTATTTGAACTAATTTTATAGATTATATATTCATATTTATTAATTTAACTTAAAATGATTATTATTACTAGTTATAAAGTTAAAGTAGAATCATAAAGTTCTTGAAAAATGTATTTTTTTCTTCAGAAAATTGCTTTTTATCACCCTTTCATGTTATATTTTAATTTATTTTCTACTAGTTATATGGATTGAATTCTTAATAAAATATTTATTATTTAGAACACTATTTATTAATATTATATAATAATATTAATTTATTCTTTGTAAAATATGGATAGTAAAAAAGTAAAATAATTATTTCCATAGTAAAAGTAAAATAAGATAATTAAGGGTAAGAATTATAATAATAATTTTACAATGAATAAAAGAAACATAAGTGTATGAATTTTATTATTTAATTTTCAATAAAATTTTCATTATTTTTATTTCTTATTGTGTTTACTATATAAATTATTATGTAATGAGTTTGATAAAAATTAGTTTTTAATAGGAAAAATTAAAAATTGTATTTTTGGGTAAATTTCAATTTAAATTAAAGAATTACTTTTAATAAATTCAAGTATTATTAAAAATATATGAAATATATATTATATGAAAATGATGATATAATTTCATTATGTGAAATTTTAATTTTTATAAGGGTTAGAAAACTGTTATCATTACAAACCAGTATTTTTCAACAAACAAGGATAGTAATTTAAAATATTAATTTCTCATATTTATATTATTATTTTTCAAAATAAATATCATTTTTTTAATCATAAAATGAAAATTATCGAACAATTATTTTTTCATAATTTTACAAGATAGTTGATATTCAAGGAAAAAGTAAATAAAATATAAATATATGATAAGTATTATGATATCATAATGAACCAAAAGGTATATCCTATATACATAAAATGTATCCACATAAACTATATATATTTCCCCTTTAAAAAAATTTTTTAGGTATTTTTATTTACTTTATAAATACTTTATGAATCCATCAAAAACTATATTATATTTTATGGTATTAAAATCATTTATATATGAACATGAATCACATCCAAATCACCAAGGGAAATATTTTAATGAGTTTGGATCTTTTATTATGAAATATTGAACACTGAATATATTTGGAAGAAAACATCTAAAAAAAGAGATGTCTTGCGGTTTTAATCATTTTTTATTCAATACAGGGCCTATATTCAAGAAATAATAAAGGATTCCCATCTCTTTTATATGTAAACCCACCCAATATCCCATTCCTCTTCCTTAAAAATCTATTTATCATGTCCCTTGTCTTCATTATCCACTCTATATTCCTCCCATGGTACCCCAGAATTTGAATTAGATCATCTCAATCTTTTGGAATCTCCCTCCAAAGGTATAGTATCTTTTAATCTTTTTATTCAAGGACAATTTTTATTTAATATTTCTTAATTTCATTTTTTACATGTTTGGGTATGTTTTTATACATCCCTATTACTTATGTAACACCCGAGACTTTTATGAGAAATATTTTGTTTTTATGTTATATACATCATCAAAAGAATATTTAAATACACACAACACTAGCTTGGCTTTCTTTACACGCAGTCACGACCTTCCTCGATAGCTTGTGTTGTACGCAATACCGAGTTTCACTAAACAACGATATGCTATTAAAATATTATTAAAACTAGCCGTTATGAATAGTAATACCCACTTTTTGATATTTTGTATATTTTATTTTTCAAAATGGACTTCATTTTTGGATTCGGAATATTGAAATTAACCTAGGGTGAAATTTGGGTATTTTTTTGAAAACTTTCAATTTTTGATGAATAGTGAAAACACTGGGTTACTATTTAAAAACCGACTTTTTATTTAAATAATTATTTTATTTAAATTTATTTTAGGTCAAAATTGATACATAATACCTATTTAAGTTCAATTCAATTCATTGGAGTCATTTTATAATAATTTTAGATATATTAAAATTTTATTGAATTTTTCACCGTCTTTTACCCACCTACTAGGAAAATTTCCAAATTCACATAAAACCTAATTGTACCGCTTCAGTGAGTGGAATTTCGAAAATCCGAGAGACACGGTTAATATCAAGGACTAAAATGTGGTTCAATGAGATGAAAATAATTTTTGGTGAATAGTAACTTTTTACTTTTTTTTACCATAGTTAAAAGTAAATCTGGTAATTAAGGGTAAAAATAATAATATTATTACCCTAAAACATGTCCTAATTATATTGGATAAGTGTAATTAGACCAAAAACAACCTTAGGAATAAACTATGACTATTTATGCCCACTTGGATTAGATTAGGACATTTAATATTAATATGTTTAAAGAAGGGTTAAAATAGTTAAAATCAAAGTTTAATAAGTAAATAATTTTTAATATAGGGTTATACATACTATAAATTCGACTATAAATATTAATTATAAAGCTAAAAATATTTCCTACATAATTTTAGTTTATTTTTAATTTTTATATTTTAAATAATTTAATTTATTTATGACACAATGATGATGAAGTAATTATATTATTAATGAAATATTGACATAATTGATGTTATAAATACCCAAATAAATGTAATTTCAGACTTTTTATGAATTAAAATAATTTTATATGTTAATATGACATGTTATTATTTATTTATTTAACTTTTTTATAATAATATTTCTTTTATAATTTTCACAAAAATCAAATACCAAATAGTGTCAAAATTGACATAAAATAGTTTTTAAAACAAATATTATATTATGAATTGTTATTTTATTCCTAAAAATCTAAGGTTCGGCCAAATGAATTATATAAGGTTATATATACTAATAATAAGATACATGGGGTTATTTTTTCTTGTTATAGTACGTTTTTTAACCTTATAGTTTAAGAAAACAAGAAGACACGGTAAAAGATAAATTATCTAACTTAAAGTTAAATCTAAATGATAAGGTTAAAATAGACACATAAACTTGTCTAAATTATATTTTATGAGAGTATTTAGACCCATACCCACATTATCTTCGAAATAATTTAGGTTGGAGCTATTAAAATTCAAATATGACTTTATAATAAAATAATATTTTTACTTTTTCCTAAGGTGCCCCTCTCCTCCCTTATAAAAGGGCACCTCCTCCCTCTCTTACTCACACCACTTTGATCCTTCAAGCCCATCCAACCCCTGCCCATTTCACTTACCCACTTCCCTAGAAACATCCTAGAGGTCCTCGTGTTTTTCAAAGACCAATTTTATTTCCCCAAGAGGAGGTCTCGAAGAGGCGCTTCAAAGAAGAGGTAATGTCCGTTACCGATTCTTTCAACTTTATTTCTTCTTCCACTTCTTCTTCATTAGTTGTTTCATTATGAAGTAATAACATCAGTATCACTCACATAATGATATGCTATTATAAGTATGAAACACCCCTATTTCACCATCTATCCATCCTACAGAAAATGGAATCACCGCGCGTGCGTACGTACGGAATACCGTCTCCACGCCGTGGTGTAATATATTTTCCACCACCACCTTACTTGGATGGGTATAATGGTGTAAAAAATAACTATATATGATAATTGTAAAGTGATATTGATACTGAAATAGTATACATACACTCCAATACAATTCCACTATCATGGGAATGATATCATCGCTCATGCGTACGTACGGAATACCGTCTCCACGAAGTGATGCGACTCATTCTACATGATCTTCATTGCATAATGATTATATAAATGAATTGAATGAATGAATATGATATATATTAAACTGATAACATTCTGGAAATGAGGTATCTATAACCTAAAAAGAATAATAAGAATTTATTCGACAAAACACGCATAAGAACAAAAAGTAATAAACACCCAAATAACAAGTAACAATGGAATATTACTAATAAAGAGCTAAGAATATGAGCGTATATGATATCATAAAAATAATTATGATTCTGGAATAAGTCAATGAAATTATTTAAATCATTATACAGGAGTTTTGGACACTTACGAATCAAATCAGACCTAAGGTAATGGAAAATATCACAATCTCATTTTTATCCGAGAATGTTTATACTTTGGTATTTACTGGGGTGTATTTTATCATCCACATCCATGTTTCCTCAATATGTAATATTATTTCCATCCACCTACAATTTTTTAAATCCAATTTTACCCTTCGGTGAGTTTTAGTAAAAGATATGAAAGGAATCTTTTGTCGTTTTTCGCACGAGGTACTTTTTGACTTTTCCAGCTAAAGTATGAGAAGAATGTTCTTTTTTTAACTTATACGGCATGAATTGATTTTTAGAACATTATTTCCATGAAGATTCCTTTAAAAGTTTTCAAGTTTATTTTTAATCAAATTCTTTTAAATTAAAATTTTATTACATGTTAAGAAAGGAAAAATGTTTTTGAAGTAGAAAGGATATTTTCCTCAAGAATGGAGTTCAACTATTTTATCAAAATTATTTTCTATCTAAGATAATATAGGGTTCTGTTTCTATCCCTATTATTACATTGATTTGATTATGTTTTGATGGAATTATTTTTATGAATTCATTTATCTTATATGAATTGTTTTATGTTGTCACGAGGTTTAAGAATCCCATTTTTGTTACATGGGTTATTAAATGATGTATGATTTATGATTTTGTGGCACACATAAGAATGGTATCATTATGAGATGGGTGGATTCTATATCTCCCTCCAATTCATTGGGTAAATATTTATATCTCATGAGATAGACATGGCTGGAATGACAGGTTAAACCAGTTCAATGAAACCGGACTGAAACGAGAAGTGAACTCGGTTCAGAAATGGACTTTGTCCGCTAAGATAGTCTTGGAAATGGGTCTTGACTACTAAGAAATGATTATCTATTATTATGTGTGTATGCCACAAAGTTTCATGTTTTACGTTATGATTATTGGGATTACATTTCACTACTATGATTTATCCCATGTTATGAAATTATGATTTCTTTTGCAGGTTAAGATTTCCAAAATTTTATGTTCTTATGAATATGATGTGATTGGTTTTTCTTTTTTTTACCCTTACTGGGCATTTGAGCTCACCCTTTTGTATGTTTTCATTCCCCAGGTCAGGAAGAAGGTTATTAAGTAGGATATGCCAAAAAGGGACTCTAGATATGATGAAATAAATGGGAGACAATGTGGATGCTTTATGAACCAGTTGTTTATGCTTCCCAGTTTCTAAAGACACTATACTTATACAGTCCTTTCATGGTTTTGTTATATGTTGTAATAATTGTACTTCAGTTTTGAAGTATTAACAATGTATGTAAATTATGGGTCGTTATAGTTGGCATCAGAGGAAAGGTATAGTCAACCTTTGGAAACTAGGATGTGAAAGCCTTAGTAAGAACCCTAAGGATAAGGCTAAGCATAGAACAAAATCTTAGTGTTTTAAAAATGGACATGAACAACATATGATAAGACCTTAAGTGTGAAATTTTATTCTTGATTATGTGTTTTTCCTATTAATATTAGTGTTTCTCACACTATTATTCTTGGTTTTAGTCAATGGCTAGAACCCGAAGGAACCTTATTAATGCGGAATGTGATGGGAAATGAAATGATTGTCCCCCCTGAGAAACCAAACGTTATGGGAGCTGGAATGAAAAATCTTGTATCCATGCTCACATAATGTTCTCAAGCTATCAATCATGCATGAATTCCAAATACGAAAAGGTAGGAGCAACATTCTGTTGAATCCTTCATGAGGCAGCATCCACCCTCATTCAGCGGGTCTACTTTTCCATTAGTTGCTGGACAATGGATCAGTACTACTGAAATGATATTTTCATTTCTTCAATGTTTTGAACATGGTAAAGTCATCTTAGCAGTTTATCATTTGGAAGGTGATGCTGAGCAATGGTGCAATATTATTAAGAATATGAGGAAAAGGGATGAAATTGAGTCCATGGAATGGGACGAGTTCAGGAAATTATTTTTCAATAAGTACTTCCCTCGTATTCTTAGAAAAAAGATGGAGAAGGAGTTTCTTGAACTAAATAAAAAGGATAATGAATCTGTTGGTACCTATGAATCAAATTTTACAAGACTTTCAAGGTACTCTTATGGTATTATTATCCAACCCGAGAGTAAGATCGATCGATTCTTTAATGGCTTAATATCAAGTCTTCGATGGACGTTAGCAATAAGGGACTTCAATAGGTATGAGGAAATTGTTCGATGTGCTCTCAAGGTTGAGATGGAGATTGGAGTAACCCATCAGTCATATGGGTTTGATAAGAAGAGGAAAATGGAATTCAAAGGAAAATCTAAAGAGCACACTGAAAAGAAGATGAGTTTTCCCTTATGCTCAAAGTGTGGAAAGAAACATGGATGGAATTGTCTTAAAGGGACAAGTAAATGTTTCAAATGTGGAAAGGAAGGTCATTGGGCATTTGAATGCCGTAATGATGGGAAGAAGATGTCTAGTGATGCGAACAAAGAAAAGGCTACAGAGAGTGCACCTCCTACACTTCAATGTTACAAATGCATGGAAATGGGTCATTATACCCATCAATGGCCTAATCCAAGGGTTGTTGATGATGATCGACGTCAACAAACTCTTAAGGCTAAAGAAAAAGGAAAGTCACATGCAATTCCTATCAGTGATGTGGAGTACGATAATGAAGTGGTGAAAGGTACACTTACCATCCACTCTAAAGTAGCAAATGTTTTATTTGATTCTTGATCCACCCACTCTTTTATTTCTGAAGAATTTTCTAAGGGTATCGTTGTATTAACTCAACAATTAGATGTTGAGTTAGCTGTGACAACCCCTAATGGAACAACAGTCGCATCAAAATTTTATAATTCTTCTCCGATTGAAGTTTGTGGGAAAGTGCTTCCTGTAAATCTTGTGATCCTTCTTATAGTGTAATTTTATGTGATTCTTGGCATGGATTGGATTTCTTTATATGGAGATCATATCAATTTCCAAAGAAGGGAAGTCACATTTCATATTCCAAATCAATCTTTGATCATCTATCAATGCAAGGATGAACATAACCTTCTAGTGGAAATTTCATCCATCTTATGGATATTGATTCCACTAAATGAAGGTTATTTATCTCAAATGTTTGGTGAGAAACTCATGATTAAGAATACGCCCATTGTACATGATTTTGACGATGTCTTTCCGGAGGAATTGTCGGGTCTTCCACCAAATCATGAAGTCGAGTTTTCAATAGAACTCGTAGCGGGTGCTTTGCCTATTTCAAAGACACCTTATTGAATGGCCCCAATTGAGTTGTAGGAATTGAAGAAGCAACTCCAAGATAATCTTGATAAGGGATTCATACGCCCTAGTGTGTCACCATGGGGAGAACCTATTCTGTTTGTTAAGAAGAAAGATGGATCAATGAGACTATGCATTGATTATCAAGAACTTAACAAGATCACTATCAAGAACAAATATCCTCTCCCTCGCATTGATGAATTTTTTGTCCAACTACTCGGAGATCAATAATTTTCCAAGATTGATCGTCGTTTAGGGTACCATCAATTAAGTGTCAAAATGGAGGATATACCAAATACTAATTTCTGTACAATGTATGGACACTGTGAATTTATAGTGATTCCATTTGGTCTTACTAATGCCCCTTCTATCTTCATGGATCTGATGAATAGAGTCTTTAGAGACTATCTTGATCAGTTTGTGGTAGTCTTTATAGACGATATTCTTGAATATTAAAAGATAATGGAAGAACATGAAGATCACTTGAGAATTCTATTAAAGTCCCTGAGAAAGGAGATTCTTTATGCCAAATTTACCAAGTGTGAATTTTGGATTCAAAAAGTTTCATTTTTGGGTCACATAATCTCAAAAGAGGGGATATATGTGGATCTAGCAAAAACAGAGGTTATCGAAAGATGGTCGAGACCAACAATAGTAACCAAGATCCGAAGTTTTCATGGTTTGGATGGATATTATCGACGTTTTGTGAAAGATTTTTCACGATTATCTAATCCACTCACCAAGTTGACTTGAAAAGGAGTTATGTTTGTATGGACGGAGGAATGTGAAGAGAATTTCAAGGATTTCAAAAGAAGGTTATCCAGTGCACCTATGCTCACACTGCCTTGTAGTGGAGAAAGGTTTGTGATCTACAGTGATGCAACCAAGAAGGGGATGGGGTGTGTTCTTATCCAAAATGATATGGTGATAGCTTATGCCTCACGATAGTTGATAATCCATCACAAAAATTACCCAACTCATGATTTGGAGTTAGCTGTGGTAATATTTGCATTAAAGATTTGGAGGCATTATCATTATGGAGAAAGGTGTGATATTTATACTGATCATAAAAGTATAAAGTATATTTTCACACAAAAGGATCTGAATATACACCAAAGAAGATGGTTGGAGCTGATTAAGGATTACGAATGCTCAATTCATTACCACCCTAGGAAAGCAAACAAGGTGGAAGATGCATTAAGTCAACAAGACCATGCTAGTTTATCCATGATGAGGATAAAAAAAGAACCAATATTTATGGATTTACAAAGGATGGATCTTGGAATTATAATAGAAGGGGAAAAATCATATCTTTCTCAAATGAATGTTCAACCATCTATACAAGTGAATATTAAAGGGGCACAGAAAGAAGATTTAGAGTTACAAAAGAAGGTGAGAAATGTTCCTGAATTCAACCTTGATTGTTATGGGATAATAATGTTCAAGAATCAGGTTTGTGTTCCCCCCATCGTAGAATTAAAGAAGGAGCTACTGGATGAGGCTCATAGTTATTCATTCTCTATTCATCCTTGAAGCACGAAGATTTATAGGGACCTGAAAGAGTAAATCTGGTGGGATGGCATGAAAAGAGATGTTGCTGAATATGTCTCTCGATGCTTGGTTTGTCAGCAAGTTAAAGCTGAGAGATAAAAGTATAAGGGGATGTTATAACCATTACCCATACCATAATGGAAATGGGAAAACATCACTATGGACTTTGTCACTGGACTTCCTAAAACATCCAAAGGCAATAATGCTATCTGGGTCATAGTTGATCGTCTTACAAAGTCGGCACACTTCATCGCTATTAGAGAGGATTTCTCTCTGGATCAGATTTCCAGGATATATGTGAAGGAATTGGTAAGATTGCATGGAGTACCACTTTCCATTATATCTGATCGGGATCCAAGATTTAACTCTAAGTTCTGGCGAAGTCTTTAGCATACTCTAGATACAGAGTTGAGTTTTAGCATTGCTTATCATCCTCAGACAGACGATCAGTCTGAGAGGACAATTCAACCTCTAGAAGATATGTTAAAAGATTGCTCTATGGATTTCAAAGGTGGTTGGGATCAACACCTACATTTGGTGGGATGTTCTTATAATAATAGCTTTCAATCCAGTATTCAGATGGCTCCTAATGAAGCTCTCTATGGAAAGAAATGCAGGACTCCAACTTGTTGGGATGAAGTCGGGGAAAGAAAGCTATTAGGACCTGATCTTGTTGATGAGATGGAAGAAAAGGTCAGATCTATTCAACAACACATTAGAGAAGCTCAGAGTCGACAAAAAAGTTATGCCGATAACCAAAGAAAAGACCTAGAGTTTTAAGTGGGTCATGAATAGTTCTTACGAATATCTCCTTGGAAAAGAGTAATGAGATTTGGAAAGAAGGGGAAGGTGAGCCCTAGATATATCAGTCCTTTCGAAATACTGGATCGTGTTGGGAAGGTAGCTTACCGATTGGCGCTTCCACCGAATCTATCTCAAGTTCCTGATGTGTTCCATGTATCTCCCCTGAGAAAGTACATACCTGATCTTTCACATGTAATCAGCTCAGAAGTTGTACCACTGGAGAAAGATCTTTGTTATGAAGAACAGCCGATAGAGATTCTGGATCGTAGCGAAAAAGTTCTACGAAACAAGACCACTAGCTTGGTGAAAGTTTTATGTAGGAACCACCAATTAGAATAAGCTACATGGGATCTTGAGGATATGATGAGGGAGAGGTATCCTCATCTGTTTATTACAAAGTGACAAATTTCAAGGGAGAAATTCATTTTAAGGGGGGTAGAATGTAACACCCGAGACTTTTATGAGAAATATTTTGTTTTTATGTTATATAAATCATCAAAGCAATATTTCACTACACACAACACTATCTTGGATTTCTTTACATGCAATCATGACCTTCCTCGATATCTTGCGTCGTACGCAATACCGAGTTTCACTAAACAACGATATGCTATTAAAATATTATTAAAACTAGCTGTTATGAATAATAATACCCACTTTTTGAAATTTATTAAATTTTATTTTTCAAAATGGACATCATTTTTGGATTCGGAATTTCAAAATTATCCTAGGGTGAAATTTTGGTATTTTTCTGAAAACATTCAATTTTTGATGAATAGTGAAAACACCGGGTTACTATTTAAAAACCGACTTTTTTTTTAAATAATTATTTTATTTAAATTTATTTTAGGTCAAAATTGATACATAATTCCTATTTAAGTTCAATTCAATTCATTAGAGTCATTTTATAATAATTTTAGATATATAAAAATTTTATTGAACTTTTCACCGTCTTTTACCCACCTCCTAAGAGAATTTCCAAATTCACATAAAACTTAATTTTACCGCTTCTGTGAGTGGAATTTCGAAAATCTGAGAGACACGGTTAATATCAAGGACTAAAATGTGGTTTAATGAGATGAAAATAATTTTTGGTTAATAGTAACTTTTTACTTTTTTTACCACGGCTAAAAGTAAATAGTGTAATTAAGGGTAAACATGATATTATTATTACCCTAAAACATGTCCTAATTCTATTGGATAAGTTTAATTCGACCAAAAAAAACCTTAGGAATAAAATATGACCATTTAGGCCCACTTGAATTCGATTAGGACATTTAATATTAATTTATTTAAAGAAGGGTTAAAATAGTTAAAATAAAAGTTTAATAAGTAAATCATTTTTAATATAGGATTATATATAAGATACATTCGACTATAAATATTCATTAGAAAGATAAAATTATATCCTACATAATAGTATTTTATTTTTATTTTTTAGACTTTAAATAATTTAATTTATTTAAGACACAATGATGATGCAGTAATTATATTATTAATGAAATATTGAGATAATTGATGTTATAAATACCCAAATAAATGTAATTTGAGACTTTTTATGAATTAAAATAATTTTATATGTTAATATTACATGTTATTATTTATTTAATTAACTATTTGTGAACTAATCTTTCTGTTATAATTTTCACAAAAATCAATTACCAAATAGTGTCAAAATTGACATAAAATAGTTTTTAAAACAAATATTATATTATTAATTGTTATTTTATTCCTAAAAATCTAAGGTTAGGCCAAATTACTTAGATAAGATTATATATATTAATAATAAACAACCGTGGGTTATTTTGGATTGTTATAGTAAGTTTATTAACCTTATAGTGTAAGAAAACAAGAAGACACTGTAAAAGTTAAATTATCTAACTTAAAGATAAATCTAAATGATAAGGTTAAAATAGATAACTAAACTTGTCTAAATTCTATTCGATGAGAGGATTTCGACCCATCCCAACCTTATCTTAAAAATAAATCAATTTTAATCTATTAAAAACCGAATGACTTTATAATAAAATAATATTTTTATTTTTTCCTAAGGTGCCCCTCTCCTCCCTTATAAAAGGGAACCTCCTCCCTCTCTTCCTCACACAACTTTGAGCCTTCAAGCTCAGCCAACCCCTACCAATTTCACTTCCCCAATTCCCTAGAAACATCCTAGAGGTCCTGGTCTTCTTCAAAGACCAATTTTAGTTCCCTAAGAGGTGGTCTCTAAGAGGCGCTTCAAAGAAGAGGTAATGTTCGTTACCGGTTCATTCAACTTTATTTCTTATTCCAATTCTTCTTATTTAGTTTTTTCATTATGAAGTAATAACATCAGTATCACTAAAATACTGATATGTTATTATAAGTATGAAATAACCCTATTTCACCATCTATCCATCCTACATAAAACGAAATCACCACGCGTGCATACGTACAGAATACCGTCTCCACGCCGTGGTGTAATCTATTTTCCACCACCACCTTACTTGGATGGGTATAATGGTGTAATGAATAACTATATATGATTATTGTAAAGTGATGTTGATTCTGAAATAGTATTCATACACTCCAATACAATTCCACGAACTTTGGAATGATATCATCACTCGTGCATACGTACGGAATACCGTCTCCACGATGTGATGTGACTCGTTCTACATGATATTAATTGCATAATGATTATATAAATGAATTGAATTAATGAATATGATATATATTAAACAAATACCATTCTGGAAATGAGGTATCTATGACCTGAAAATAATAATAAGAATTTATTTGACAAAACACGCATAAGAAAAAAAAGTAATAAACACCCGAATAACAAGTAACAATGAAATATTACTAATTAAAAGCTAAGAATATGACCATATATGTTATCATAAAAATAATTATGATTCTGGAATAAGTCAATGACATTATTTAAATCATTATACAGGAGGCTCGGACACTTACTAAGCAAATCAGACCTAAGGTAATGGAAAATATCACAATCTCATTTTTATCCGAGATTGTTTATACTTTGGCATTTGCTGGGGTGTATTTTATCATCCACATACATGTTTCCTAAATATGTAATATTATCTCCATCCACCTACAATTGTTTAAATCCAATTTTACCCTTTGGTGAGTTTTAGTAAAATATATGAAAAGAATCTTTTTTCGTTTTTCGTACGAGGAACTTTTTGACTTTTCCGGCCAAAGTATAAGAAGAATGTTCTTTTTTTGAACTTATAAGGCATGAAAAGATTTTTAGAACATTATTTCCATAAATATTCCTTTACAATATTTCAATTTTATTTTTAATCAACTTATTTTAGATTAAAATTGTATGACATGTTAAGAAAGGAAAAATGTTTTTGAAGTAGAAAGGATATTTTCCGGAAGAATGGAGTTCAAGTGTTTTATCAAAATTATTTTCCATCTAAGATAATATAGGGTTCTGTTTATATCCATATTATTACATTGATTTGATTATGTTGTGATGGAATTATTTTTATGAATTCCTTTATCATATATGAATTGTTTCATGATGTCACGAGGTTTAAGAATCCCATTTTTATTACATGGGTTATGAAATGATGTGTGATTTATGATTTTGTGGCACACATAAGAATAGTATCATTATGAGATGGGTGGGACCTATATCTCCCTCCAATTAATTGGGTAAAGATTTATATATCATGAGATAGATATGAATGGAATGGAAGGTTAAACCGGTTCAGTGAAACAGGACGGAAATGAGGAGTGAACTCGGTTCAGAAATGGAATTTGTCCGCTAAGATAGTCTTGGCAATGAGTCTTGACTACTAAGAAATGATTCTCTATGATTATGTGTGTATGCCACAATGTTTCATGTTATAAGTTATGATTATTGGGATTACATTTCACTACTATGATTTATCCCATGTTATGAAATTATGATTTCTTTTGGAGGTTGTGATTTCCGAAATGTTATGTTCTTATGAATATGATGTGATTGGTTTGTCTTTTGTTTACACTTAATGAGCATTTGAGCTCACCCTTTTTATTTTTTATTTCCCCAGGTCAAGAAGAAGGTTATTAATTAGGATATGCCAAAAAGGGACTCTAGATATGATGAAATAAATGGGAGACAATGTAGATGCTTTATGAACTAGTTGTTTATGTTTCCCAGTTTCTAAAGACACTATACCTATACGGTCCTTTCATGGTTTTGTTATATATTGTAATAAGTGTACTTAAATTTTTAAGTATTAACAATGTCTGTAAAGTATGGGTCGTTATAACTTACCTTTTTATTTATATGTTATGAGAGGCCCATTTTACTCTTATTGATCCCTTAAATGAACCAGTATGTATATCTGTGATGGTGTTAAAATTTTCATGCACTTTTTTGTAAAAAAATAAAGGTATCACTCTCTATCTATCTCTTATTTTCAAATAAACCTCCATCTTTGTATTAAACCTTTTGAATCTCAATTGGTTATTTTTTCGATAATCCATTAATTTAACTTTACTATCAAATTTATTATCTTATATTGAGATATCATTTATCCTCTCCCATTATAACATTTACATGATCCATTACTATGATGAAAGTTTGTTAAAGGATCTATTCCTTCTCCAGTTTATTGAAATATATTCTCCACTTAATGATTTTTATTTCAAATTTCTCCATTTAAAATTTTTTAATGATTAAAGTCCCCATTATATATCATTAAACAATTTGGTTAATACTTAAGTACCATCATTATGATGTAAAAATTTCACTATGATGTTTTCAGGCCAAACATTATTACTGTGAATACCATCACTATTTCCCCTAATGTGTGTTCACCTTGACATATATGCACTCCTTTTTTAGGTATGTCCATATATTTGTTTCATTATCCCTGATTGTTGAATTAAATATGATGGAATATAGTTTTATGATGAAATATCAATGTGAAACACTAATTCATATACATGATATGAAAGTGATGGTTGTGTCCTAAATTATATATTGCTCTAATTCATTGGGAATTTTTTTAGTCTCATGATAAGGAATTCATAGGATTAGGGAGTAAACCAAATCAATCATAGAGATTTTTCCAACATGTTATTATATCTCTATTTTTATCCTTTTCTTATGTTTATGATGTTAGGATTAAAGTTGTTTTCACATTCCCATATTACCTATAGTATATATTACTATATCATTACTCTTTGATCATTTTTATAATCCTATCCCCATTGAAGTACCATTTTAAATAACTATTTTCTAAAATGTAATGAATTATTCATTTAATGATTTTTTCACTCTCTTACTAGGCTTTACAGCTCACCCATTTTTTATATATGTATGAAGGTTATTCCATGATTTTTTAATAAAGATAGGATATTATAAGAAATTAATAGAAGTTTTCAATAATACTAATGTAAACCATGTATCAACTTGTGATGTTATTCACCTAATTCAAAAATAAACATATTTTCTCAATAATCTAGGTTATAATATGAGTGTTATTATGTAATAAATCATTAATTAATGTTTAATAAAGATACATGTTCTCATACTTAGTATTAAAGGATTGTTTAATACTTTTTTGGATTTGGATTAGAAAAATCTGGAGAAATCCTTAAGGATAATACTAATATTATGAATACATCAATAACTTTTCTTAAATTATAGTTTAAGTCTATTCAACGAAATAACTTCCCTATTAGGAAATTACAAGTGGATGTTTAATTAGTAAAAAAATACCTAGGGGTAACACTCAAAAACACTGTGTTAAGTTAGAATAATTTGGGAACTATTGCATAGAAACAGGCCATACTACACACATGGGTAAACACTCATAAGGGATATGATTTTGTATATTAACAATCTCATTAAAGAACCATTATTATGTTAAAAAATATCACTTGATTCTATGTTAGTAAATAATTCATGGGTATTTTAGATCTAATCCTAGAAATGTATATGTTAAGGCAAAACATTTAAATTTTAAGTCATCCCTATAATATAATTTTATTTCCAAATATGTATTTAATAGGTTAAAACTACTCATATCTAATTTTCCATTTATTCTAGTCAATGGATAGAAATAGGAAGAACCAATTCAAAAACCAATGTGATAGGAAATTTTATGAATTCCCAAATGAGATTCCTAACATGATGGGAACATAACTAAAACATCTTGTGATTTTGAAAAACTAGCTATGAAAAGTAACAATTAAAAAATTCCACATAGTCGAATTTACAAAGACCTAAAATAAAAGGACTATGACATATCATATAATTTTATATTATACTAGTGATAGAGGAATGAAGATTAAATTTACTATATATCCAAAATGTGGAAAGTACTAGGATGGGAAATTTCAGAAAGGAACATGATGGTGTTTTAAGTGTGAAAAAATATATATTAAAGTAGCTAATTGCCATAAAAAAGTGTGAAGGAATTAAATAAATTACATCATATGGAACCCTTTATTGTTCAATGTATTATATATAGATAATATTTAAACTTTTAGAGTCAATTCCCTAATTCAAAGGTTAAATCCAAACATATGGACTTATTTTATGGAAATTGTTGAAGTGTATGGATTAAAGTGTTTATGTATTGGTATTTTAGATATATTTTTATGAATTAATATATCAATTAAATTATGTATATAATAATAATGATGAATATAATTATTAATCCACATTAGTTTTTATTTAAGGGTTTGAAACATATATTGAATAGTGATGATAACCTATACAAGTGATTTAGTGACAATGTGGCATTTTAGATGAAACAATATCGAGGGATTGAAAACCCTTAATATGTGTTAAATGTTTGGATGAACCTAAAGATTATATGAATGATATGTCAAATTATAATCATTAAAATAATTTATACCACATTGTAGGTTTATTTAATGGATGTTTAGCATGGTTAAAGGTATTTTGGGAAAACATATTACATGATGAAATATTTTTTCATTTTGAGGGGATTAATGATATTTATTGAGATATTTTATATGGGTTGATCAATATATACCCATTAGGTTCAATATAAGTTTTTTTGGGATGAATTTTATTATTTTTTTGGTGGTTTATGATGAAGGATATGAGACAACCATTGACATTAAAACATTATTTAGTGTTGATGTTATTTGTCGTATTTTGGATATATGATTATTTATTAATGGAATAGTATATAATAAACATTTGGGATTTTTTTTGGAAATTTTAATATTAATTTATTATGGAAAAACAAAATTAAGTACTTTATTACATTATCGTAACCATTTTGGATTTATTAAAGAAAATAAAAATAGAATTTTATTATTTAATTTATTATGTGATTCGTTAAAAACTTATTTTTGTGCTTCAAGAATTAAAAAATCATCTTGAGTACTCATCATTTGGAGAAAAAAAGAGATTGTTGTAGAAATTTATTAAAGGATGAAATTATACATATCATGAAATTATATTTCTATATGTTCGTAGTCTAGATGGTAAGGTAATTCCCCAACTCTTGGAAAACTGTCTGGAAACAACAATGATATCATATTATGAATTAATGGCCTTTTCAACCATAATATAATTACAGTTTTTGGTCATTGACATTCTCCAAACCATGTTCTATATAACTCATTATTAGTTTTTTTGGGTTAGTTTTTTTCTTCTATGTATAAATACTCAATTACCACTGAATTTCTCTAACTTGGAAACCAAGTTATGTGACGACCTTTGTATATCCATTTCTCTCTTTTTAATTGGATGTTTTATTAACCCTTTTTGCAATGTTCATTTTAAATAATGATATTTTGAAGTGTAACAAAATTTCTTACCATGATGAAGTATAGATTGTGAGGAATAAAACTATTAATTAGGGGGGATATAACACCTTGAATTTTGAAAAGTGAAAAATATGATTGATTGCACATGTGATCCACATCAACTAACTCAAAGAAACAATTATTATTTTAATCTAACCATTTTAACCTAGACATAATTTTATGGGTATGAATATGAAGAAATACTTTATAATATATATATATATATATATTACACAATAGAAATTTATTGATAAATTATTAGTAAATAATAACTCAATTGTTTTAGTAAGTTCATTATATTCTTACAAAATATGATTTCTTCAAAAATTATTTTTTCTTTTCTTTTTGAAAAAATATTATAATTATTCTTTGGAAAATTTATAATTTTTTTGATAAAGTATCTTAGTTTTTATATATAAAAATACCGATATTAATATTGGTTGAATTTTTTTGATTTTCCAAAAATATTGAGTGTTCACTGTTTTAGTGAGAAAATACTGATTATTTCAGAAAAAATGTCATTTTTATAATATAAATAATTTAAAAGCAACAGTGTTATTTTAATTTTAATTGAAACTAAAATAAGTTTTATTTTTTTATATTTAATATAATTAATTTTATTTATATCATATCTATATAGATTATAGTATAAGAGTATTTTTAGGCTTTAAAAAATTATATTCTTCTAAAAATTGTTTTAAAATGAATAATGTTTCTCAAAATTAATTAATTAAAAATAACACCATGGGGAATGATTTAAATTAAATTTATTGATAATATATTATTATTTATTCATTTAAATTCTAATAATTAATATTAATATTTAAAGAGTTAATGTAAAATCATCATTTCCTTGAGAAATACCTTTTTTGGATAACCACTTTTTGTTGCACTAGCGTGTTTTATTTATAATTATATATTACCACTATTTTTAATTGAATTTTATAAAAATGATTCCATATTTTTAAATATAATAATTAATATTAATCTATAAGTTTGACTTAATATTTAGAAAATATGTATAGTCACCGTAGTAAAATAATTATTTCTGTAGTAAAAGTAAAATATGTCCTTTAAGGGTAATAATAATAATTATATTAATTTAATAATAAAAAAATAATTTAACCTAATAGTATGAATAAATATATTTAATTTTCATAAAAATAGTTATTTTATTAATTCTTTATTATTTTTACTTTATAAATGATTATGTAATGAGTTTGATAAAAAATAGTTTTTAACACGACAAAAATTGAATTGTATTTATGGATACTATGAAAATTAAATTAAGAAATTAAATTTAATGAAAACATGATTTACTAAAAATAAATTTTGTTTTAATAATATTTTATTAAAAAAAATTATATATTAATAAAAAATAATAATATCAATTTAGTATTTGAAATTGTAATTTTTATAATGATTAAATTAATCTTGCTATCAAAAATCAATATTTTTCAATGAAAAAGGATTTTACATTAAAAGATTAATTTATAATATTTTGAGAACTATTTTGATAATATATAAATTTTTGGAATCCGAGCATCCAAATTATCAAACATTTATTTTTTTATAAATTTCAAAGATTATCAAATTTTTATGTAAAAATTAAATATGGTAAAAATATATGGTATGTATTATGACATCATAATGACTAAAAAGTGACGTCATATGTGACCTAAAAGATATCCATGACCAAATATATATTTATCAATTAAATTTTTTTTAAGGATATTTCATTTTTTTATAAAGCCTTTATGATTCCTCTAAAATATATATTATATTTTAATGTTTTCAAATCATTTATTTATGAACAGGATTAACTTAAATATCACCAAAGATAATAATTTAATGTTTTCAAACACATTCCTTATAAAATAATAAAAAAAAATTACATAAATAATGGAAAAAAATATTGGAAGGTTTGTAGTTTTGATTATTTTATTGTATAGAGTCCATAAACAATGTTTGTTAAATAACAACAAATTCCTTTATCTTTCTTATATAAACCCACCTTTGCTCCCATTCCCCTAAAATAAAAATCCTTGTATCAAGTATATTCACTAGCCTACCCTCTCCAGTTTCCTCACATGGTTTCCCTAATCTATCAAGAGGATCCTCCCAATTTTTTGAAATTACCCTATAAAGGTATGGGATCTTCTTTTTTTTCTTTTTATTCTAGAACCTCTTTAATGTTATGCCTATTTATTTACATTTTTTAATGTTTCTGTTTTTATTTTATATCACTATTAATTCCATTTTTATTTCAATATTTTTATAAAACCATTTAACTCTGATTAATCCCTCCCATGAACCTTTATCTATATAATTTATTCTGCTGAAATAATCCTACAATTATTCATACCAAAAGTTACAGACCTTTCTATATTATTTTATTATAAGGAACCTTATTTTTATTTATCTTTTTGAATCAAAATTGGTTATGTATTAATTCCTTTATAAATTCCAATTTACTTCAAAATTTATTTTCCTATAATGAGAGATCATTTCTCACCACTTGTTATAAACTTTGCCAAATTCATTACTATACCGAAATATAGTAAGGGGTATATTATTTCCTTTATTTATTCAGGATTACTCTAAATTTTATTTCCATTTTCTAATGTCGGGATATATTTTTCAACATTCATATTACTATCCATATGATTTATAAATTAATCGTGCTCAATTTTAGTCTAATTAATCCCTTTTATGAATATTTTATTTCATCAATTATACTGCCAAAATTTCTCTATGATTTTTCCATGAAAAACCATTATATTGAGAATACCATTACTATTTACACTAAATGGTATTCAACTTGACATAACTATACTAATATAATTTGTGGATTTAATTTATGTAACCTACACTCCTTGGTTGTAGAATTAAATTGTAGGAAATATGATCCTATGTTGAATCATCTATGTGGAAAATATTTTCCTGTAAATGATATGTAAGCGATGAGTGCCCCCATAATTATATGGTACTCCAATTCATTGGGTAATGTTTTAAACTGCTGATATTTAATGCAAGGTATTAGGGAGTGAACCAAATCCATCATGGATCTTTTAACACCGTTTTATAATTTATTAGTAGTTAACCTTGACCTATGTTTATTATATAATGTTTAAATGTTGTTTCCACATTACCATATTTCTTTTTTTGTTATCATGATATATCATTACTCTATGCTAATTTTTATGATTATAACCCATTTTATATCAATTTTATATGCCTATTTTAGAATCATTTAATACTTTCTCCAAGTTATGATTTTTAATCTGTTATTGGGATTTATAGATCACCCCTTTCTTATGTATATCCCCATGTTATCCCATATTGTATTAAGAAAATGGAATATTATGAGAATGGTAAGGAAATTTTCAATAATATTTATGTACAATATGTATCAAGTTGTAATTTTATTTACTTAATTCCTAATTAAACTAGTATTATCAAACTTTTGGGCTGTACTAAGTGTGTTCTTATGTATTAAATAATGAGTTGATGTTTAATAAAGACACACGTTTTCATAATATCCATCCAAAAGGATTGTCATAACATGTATATTGACTTGGTACATGTTCTCACCATTTTTAGGGAAAAAATCGACACATGAATCACATATAAATTGGTGTTATTATCTATTTCATTCCAGTTTTATCTCCCAATATATTCTTATTAACTTCAGAACATCTTGAATTTTTTAGGATGTCTCATGATAACAGGAAATTAGGATTTCCCAACATGATAATGATAATGATCCACATAGTGATGAGGCATCAGTCTAGGTATCTATGTATGATATTTTACCTTGGTGTAGTTTTTAAATCTTACATCTAATCATTTAGTATTCATTATTCCCAACAATAATAATAGATCATGTGCATATTATGATCTCACTTCATGTTTTCTCAAGATTTTGAACCTTTTTGTTTCCTTGTGATAAAGACCCCCAAGAAGTAGAGGACTATCTCAAAGAAATTTGGAAGGCCTTTCACCTATTATTCACTCCTACGAATCATATGGTTTTCGTACAATCGATGCTTCTCCATACATATATGGGTTGATGGTGGATTTTAGTGAGACTGATTCTTTATGTGGAAAATCTCACTTGCAAAGAGTTCAATCACCACTTTAGAGGGGATATTTACCCAATGAAGTCATGAAATGAATATAGCCTAGAGCTTCTATAGCTCCATGAGGTAAGAATTTTAGTTTCATGGTATTAATTAATGTTCACTAACATTTGATTTTACTATAAGGACATGGTTCATTTTTCAAACTTTTGAGAACATACCTTCATGTGTGGCCTTCACTAATTTATATAGGATGCGGTGGTATCTCTTTTTATACCCTCCTTTGGTGGAGTGTTGGTGCATTAAATTTTCATGGATATCATTATTGTAGTGGAGTCTCGGGTATTTGGTGCTATTGGTGGACACCCTATATTTGAGACTTTGGTAGCTTGCTGTCAATGATAGAATGAAGGATTTACTCATGTGATTAATTTTCAGATACGACCTTAAGATACGGGATCCAATATCAAAGTATCTCCTTATGATTCTATTTTGGTTAATGAGATATGAAACTATTCATGCGATGAGAGGGGCCATCTTGTGTTATATTTTACAACACAATATAAATTAGATAGAGAGTTTATCGATAGACCCCCTAGGTAGAGAGAAAAACTTCAAAAAGGTATGCATTATTCTGTGTTACATGGAAGAGAAAATTTAAAAAAAGATTGAGGTTACTAATATTTTGAACTATTTCCACCCTTACTTTCAGGTGTCCCACACTAGGCTTAAGGAGCTGGTGTTTAGGGATATGGGATGATACATGCATTGGATTCTTATAACCTAAAGGCTCCAAGAATAATATGAGGTTTGATATGTATATTCAAAACAATACCTATAATTTTGATATACATTATCACTATCCACTAATTCTATTTAATATAATTTATTCAATTACTAGATATTCTTGTGGAACCTTTGGCTCAAGTGTTTCATTTAGAGACTCCATCTAGGGGATATTTTGTGATCACACACTTCTTTTAAGAGCGCTACCTGGACCTTGGAGGAGAGAGATTATTGTGAGATTTAATAATGGCCATGATGATCCCTTAAAAAAACATTATTGGTATATAATGGATCTTCATGGTCCATGCACATATTTATTCTTTTGGGTGGAGGATTTGGTGCATCCAAGTTGATGGGATGTGATTTTACTTCATTAGAGTGAATGAAGTCCAAGAAGAGATGGATTTTTTCTTATATAGAAGTATACAAATGATTAATAACTAGTTGGATTGTATTACCCTTTGTGTAGTTTCTTTTGTCATCCTTATGCTTTCTATAGTGGTGGAAGCATATGGGGATTTCCTTCTAGGGGATGTTCCATTTTTACCTTGCTTTTAGAAGATTGAAGTATGCATGGACATTCACTTGGGGATTTGCATCTTATCTTTAATAAGATATGTATGAGGGGATGTTTTATTATACCATGTTAATGTGGATATGTGATTTGTTATTTTAGTTTATTTATGGGTTTGATAGACTCATTAATGGTCAAGGACGTCACTATGCTCAAAGTGGGTATAATTGTTAAATTCCCAACGTTTTAATCTGGAATGGATGGAGTTAGATTCTTCCATTATTGTCATGTCTATGCAGGGTGTGATTAATATTCCATCATCTATTATGTATCTTATGCACATATGTAGGATTCTATTGACCTGTGTAATTGATGTTACTCATGTGTGGGGAGAGGGTAATATGGTGGATAACAACTTGGTGTCTCAAGGCTCCACATGTGATACATATATAATTTTTAATAATACGAGATCCCTTCCACTGAGTGTGACAATCATGTTTGAGAATATTCATTATGGATTCATTATTTTTTAATAAAAACATTTTTTGGTCCTAAAACCAATCCATTATTTCAAATAAAAATTCTTAATATTGGATGGATGAAGGCCTTTATCAGCATCTTCTATCCCCCTAAGTAGCCATAGTTTTCTTCCCCATGAAGGTGGATGTCAACTGGAGGTTATGTGTAGATAATAATTCTCTAAATTAGGTGACAATAATTAATATGTATCCATATATTAGAATTAATGACCTTTTCAAATATCTTAACTGAGTAAGTTCCTTCGTGAAGAATGGACTGAGGTTATGTTATTACATGCTTTGAGTTCGATGGGAGTATATATCGAAGATTATATTATGGTTTTTCTGAGATAACTAAGAGTATATGGTGATTCCCTTAAGTGTTGTGAAATCCCTAGTAGTTTTCTTGGGACTCACAAACCAAATCTATCATTCATTATTGGATAAGTTCATGGTATGCTTCATAGACGAAATACTAGAGTACATGACATCATATGAGAATAATGTGAGACATTTGAGGATTTTGATTAACACACACTTATTGAAACATCATTACATAAATATCTCAAAATGTGACATATGGATGGGATAGGTACACTTCTTATGAAATGTAAGCTCAGAAGAGTGAGTAGTTGTATTTCCAGTAATGGTTGAGGTGGTTAATTCTTGGGAGAAACCCAATAGCATGAATGAGGTGAATAACTTACCTAGTATGAAATACTAATACCAATTATTCCTTTCTGATATACTTAGGACATAATAAACTCTATTTTATTTAAATATAAATGGGAACCATTTTATGTGGAAAATGTTATGCCTTCCATATTTTTAGGGGTTGGGGTAGAGGTTTACAAGTTACCCCTATCTTAAAATGAAAGAGTACGGTGTTGAGAATGTGGTGTTTTGTGATGACATATGATATATTCTTATATGTGTTCTGATAAATATGTATTCAATTATTACTTATCGGTCCCAACACAATAGAATCTCTGAGAAGAGCTACTCACCCAGAAATATATAGTTGGAAGTAGTAGTATTTACCATGATGATGTATCTACATGACATTAAGGGATAATGAGTTATCATATATATTGAAAATGTTGTATTAGTTATATCATTCCATATAAATATGAAAACGTTTTTTATATAAAATGGGAAGAGTTCTTTCATGATAATGAGTTTGATATATTTTATACTACTAGAAAGGGAAAGGTGGTTGAAAATTCTCTCTGTAAGAGATCTTATTCGTATTTGTTCAGTGAGGTTTTAGAGATGTTAACTTCATTATAGTTTTCCTTAGTGGATGACTCTGGGGTTATTTACATCCATATAATGGTAATTAAAACTAAGCATCACTATCCTAATAGGGAGGCTCATCTTATATATATTGATTAAGAGTCATTATTTAGAAAAGTCTGCATTATACGTCCTTGTGATTGAATTTATAATGGTAGTTAGAACATCATAAATTTACATATATAGACTATGGTACCAATTTCATTATGAGATGAGGTAATAATGTATTTTTATTCATGCCCATTAATGGTAAATCTTGTTTGGGAAATAATGTACTAATAACTTTGGAATCAATTTTGGTGGAGAGGGATCAAGAGGTGTGTTAATGAGTATATGTTTTTATTCCTCACATTCCAATGGGTGAAGGCTAAGAATTTGGTTCCATTATGTTTGGACCAACTGATTAAAGTGGAATAATGTTAGGGGGATAATACATATATATATTTCTTGTAGGAATTTCACAATAATCAAATGGTTATGATTTTATTTGAATGATCATAGGCTGAGTCACTACATCATCCCACTTTATAACCATCCAAAAACCATGTTCATTTGAGAGTTTTTTACAAGAATCTAGAGTTCATGATATTTTATGGATGATTATAGACCAAATAACCATGTAGAAACACTTAATACCAATCCAATTGTAGTGTTTAGTAGTGTGTTTGGGTCTCCAGTGCATGTAGAAGATAGTATATATTCATGGAGTACCCTCTATAATCATTTTAGAATATGATGGTTGCATCATTTCAAGATTATAAGTATTATGACATGAGGCATTAGGAACTCATATGTTTTTTATCAAAAAATTCAACAAAATATAGATGTCAATATAGAGGATACCATTCAGATTCCAGGGGACATGTAGTGGGCTTACATGATAGGATTTTATTGTATCAAGGATGATCATCTACCATTGGTAGAGTTTTAATTTAACACCCTATACCACTCAACCTTCAGCATGGAACCATTCAAAGCCTTATATAAGAGACCATCAAGGTTACCAGTATATTGAAATTATCTAGGTGATACAACCTTAATGGGACCTATGTTAGTGTGAGCACTGATAGAGAAGGTGAAGATCATCTAGGAGTGGATAAGGACTACAAAAATCAATCAAAATCCCAATGTGGACCAATGATGAAGGCCTTTGGAGTTCTATTAGGGAGATCATATCCTCATGAATCCCTAACATTAGTGAAGATTTTATAGATTTTTTTGTGGTTTCAAGATATCTCTCAAATTCATTAGCGCTTTCCTAATACTGTATAGGGATGGTGAGGTGGCATAACATATATCCCTACCATCAATGTTAGGCCATGTACTTGATGTATTCCACATGTCAAAGATAAGTAGTTGTGTGCATGACCCACCATACATTATCAGGTGGGGAGAGTTTTACATCACAGATGAATCAAAATTTATATAGGAACCAATAAAGATTTAAGATTGACATGAGAATACCATTCATGGGTGAGATATTCCCAGGGTGCATGTTCAGTGGTAAAAGTGAAATTTCCATGTGATCTCATGGGTGTGAAAAAAACAGATGTGATCTCAAAACCCTCACAATTTTATGTTGGATTTTTTATGTTTAGGATGAAACTAAATTAGGTGATAATTATTTAATAACTCAATTTTTACTTTTAAAACATCATAATAATATTAAGAATTTGTTTTTGATCTAGGAATGTGGTCAGAGTGAAATTCTGGGAAATATAGACCCACCGAATTGATATATTTAAAATATTAAACATAATATATCACACACATTAAGTATTTTTATGAATAATAGAGTATCTATAAAATGGTATCTTGTATCAAAAAACATAAAAAACTATTCAATTCATCATGTGGGGTTCAACCTAAGTGGGACATAATCCTTGTGGTTGTTGAGTGTTTTGATTAAGCACGATCATAGAAGGAATAATAAACAATAAATAAAATAAAATAATTAATTTTTTATTAAGTGGTCTATGAGCTAATCCTCACTTGTTTATTCATGGTTATGAAAAAATACATAGGTTAATTGTATAAACCTAGATATTTGATAGGTCTATAGAGGTGAGTATCGACAGTTATCAACATGATCAAGATCAATGATCCATTTTCTAAGGATCAACATCAAAAATGAAGTTATTCAATATTGCCAATGAAAACGATGTAAAAATATAATTCATTAGTGATGGATCCCATATCATGGTATGAAATTTTGTTCTTGTTGGTCAAATACCCATTTTAATTATCCAATGATGGAAATGAATCAATTCATAAATAAATAGATCTATGATTCAATTGTTTATTTAAAATTTATGATTTATCTTTATAGAATTAGGAATTGAAAATGTTTTATTCATAATTTTCTATTGTTTGTGTTTGATTTATTTTTTGATCATTTATTGATTCCTACCCAAAACAATATTCAACTTATAGTCCACAATTTTTTTAATTATTTTATCTTCTAGTTCTTCGAGAATTCACCATTAGGGATTACTTTGAACATTATTTCTACGATACCCAAAAAATGATCATTGAAGATTTGATCTTTAGTGAAATGGATCATTTTTTTGGTTCATATTCTGTATTTAATACAAGTTCATGGTTTAATGATGATGAGAGATCATTATTAAATTATAAATATTTTTTTTCATCGTTTTGGAAGACCGGATGACATGAGGTGGTGGGAGGAAATTCATGAAATGACGGGTTCCTAGAATTTTTTCACTAATAACGTTGCAAGGTTAGTCAACCTTAGGTAAAATTACCATTGTGTATTTTATGACTATATGAAATTGAAAGTGGCATAGAAGAAGATGTGTGAGAGGTTCTGAGTTTCTGGGATTTCTAGACTAACACAATGTGTAATTTAGAAGAACAATAGTCACGGTGTCCCCATTTTATGGTGGCTAATTGTAACGGCCCAGTATAGCCCACGATCATGATATTGTCCACTTTAGGCCTAGCCCGCATGGTTTTGTTTTCCCTGGGTTATGGACCTCAGACACCCCCTAGGAAAAGGCCTCATGATGGGAGAGGTATCCACACCATCGTATAAAGGGGTGCTTCATGATCCTCCTCCTTCGATGTGGGATTGCCATAACCCAACCCATAGAAGGGCCCAATGTCCTCGCTGGAACATAAAATGGACACTAGATCTGATACCATTTGTAACGGCCCAGTCCAATCCACGATCATGATATTGTTCGCTTTGTGCCTAGCCTGCACGGTTTTGTTTTCCCTGGGCTCTGGCCCTCAGTTACCCCCCAGGAAAAGGCCTCTTGATGGGAGAGGTGTCCAAACCACCTTATAAAGGGGTGCTTCATGATCCTCCTCTTTCGTTGTGGGATTTACATAAACGGACCAAACAGATTATATTGCTACATGTATAGATAAGGGAAAGCACCCTTTAAATTCAGGTACTTGATTGCTGTGAAGCTGGAGAGCATGGGACCAAGCTATGGCTTATGATGCTGTGGAGTTATTTACTGGTTTTCTTTTGTACTTTGGATTATTATGGTATTCAGCATTGCAACTTGTTTGGCTGTTTTCCAAGGCATATGCACCATGCATCATTTTTTTACATGTTCTCAGTTATTTATTACTTATATTGTCTACTTATTGCCTATTTTACTGTTTATGCTATTTCCATTTGTTTACTTCTGCTATGTTACTCTACCAATGAGGGAATATTTTCCCCACTATCACACCCGAGGCCTTCACTACTAGTCAGCAGCCTCTAGCATTCAGGGAAATGTCCTTGAGGTCATGTGACCAATAGGGTACATGGCGCCTCCAGGTGGATTCCAGAACCGGGATGTTACAAAGTGGTATCAGAGGATTATTTTCTTCTTGATTAACTGTTTGGAGCCTATAACTAGGGATAAGATGTGATTGGTACTTGTTAATAAGTTGTGCACGACATTAGCTAACCTATGTACATGGAAAATCCAATTTAGTTCATTATTAATTTTTTTTGGTTTTGAAATTTTACAGTTGATTTGATATCACCATTGGGTGATTCACATGTTTTTTTCTATTATTGTTGATGATATTGAGGTTCTATTTCTTTTTCAACCTGATGAGATGAGGGTATTTTATCTCATGAATCATATAGGCATGTGTTAGAAATCACATGTCATGCATTCTTGCCATGCCATTTAGGGTGCATTAGATATTTCATGTTGTTGTGATAGATGTTGTGCTAGATATGCATGCTGTTGTGATAGATTCTTTGATAGAATACATGCTGCTTGATAGGGTATTTCTCTGTGTAAGGTCTTTTTTGAATGAATGCCATACTTTGGTTCTTGAGGTGTTATGGTCCCTTATGAATTGTAATTTTGTCGATCATTGACTTATCTACTTGTTTATAACATGAATAAGATGCCATGCCATGCTTCACGGGGAGAATGGGCCCTCACAGATTGGAATTTGGCACTTCCAATGTTCGTTCCAGTGTTTTCAGGGTCCCAGAGTAGTTTCTGAGGCTTACTATCTGAAAAAACTAAGAATACATGGCGTGTAATGTTGGATACATTCCATGTGTTCTTTTGTTCGGGAAGAAACTGTTTTTCATAAGTACATTTCATGTATTGTATGTACACGCCATTTAGTCTTTCACCACGTCTAAGTCTATGTGGGTAGGGACACGGGGTATGGAATCATTGGTAGGACACGACGTGTACCAGATGTATACTCGGTTTTGTAGAACTGTGTAACCAGTCGTGTCACTAACAACACGAGTCAGTTGAGTCTCTTCTAATACACATTGTGTCCATATGGAACATGATGTGTAGTGTAACCTGAGTAACCGGTCGTGTGTCGAACAACACGGGTCAAAAAAATATTTCTAGTATACGCCATGTCCATGTGGAACATGCCGTGTAGTGTGAGCTGGGTATCCAGTCATGTCACCAATAAAACGTGTCTGTGAAGCTCATCTAGTACACTTCGTGTCTGGCATGAACACTCTGTGTAGTCTTCTTCTAGGTGAACCGTTTGGCTTAGCCATGTAGAAGAAATCGGTTTGGGGAAGAGAAGTCAAGTACATTCCGTGTGTTTGGACAACATGTTGTGTGTTTGGGGTGTTACACGACCAGTGGTGGCAGGAGTACACACCCATGTGAATGTCTTAAGGGAACATGTCATGTAGGTTTTATACATGTCGTGTAGTCATGTTTTAGCAAACATAAATACTTTCATTACCTTGATCCCTTATTACACATCTAAGTTCAGTCCCTGTTAATCTTGATCAAAGGTGTGCACTCAACCTTGCAGAGTCATGCCACCAATACATCCTCCTTTTGTATGTAATTTACGGGGTGGTGATCAGACACCAGATGTGGCAGATCATGGACTATCGGCCGATCCTCCAGTTGTACCAATATTGGCACCAATAGTTATGCCTGACAAAGGTGCCAATGCACAGTTCAGGGAGGGCATTCTAAGGATGATGCAAAACTTCCAGGGAGTGCCGCCTTCTACCCCATCAATGGAAGAATTGACTTGGGTCTTTCAGCAATAGGATCCTCCCACTTTCTCAGGGTTTGGAGGACCCCAGGCCATAGAGTCATGGCTAGAAGCCACGTTGACAATATTCGAGCATATGGAGATTCCTCCAGAGAGGAGGGTCAAGCATGCTACCTACATGCTTCAAGAATCCACTAAGAGGTGGTGGGATGTGATCTCATAGGCAGGACGCTAGTAGAATATGGCTTGAGATGAGTTTCAACACACCTTCTATGATTACTTCTATCTGGAGACCTTGAGGGCCGATCAAGCCCATTAGTTCATGAGTCTAGAGAAGGGTACTCTCTCTTTTTTGAAGTATTCTTCTTTCTTTATCGAGATGCATTGATTTACACCCTTTTTTGGGGGTGATGAGTTTTTCCTCACATGGATGATTGAGGATGGTCTCAGGAAGGATATGTGATCCTTGGTGAACATCGTCAGGTTGACTTCGATATCCTTTATAGTCTACCAAGAGCTGATAACAGTGTAATCTGAGGGATTCTTGGGCTATGGTCAGGGTGATTTAACATCCAGCTTTAGTGATTCTCTTGCCGATAGTAGGAAGCACCACATGGAGAGTGCACGAGGAGATCAGAGTAGGCGAGATGCATCTTCTGGTAGCCAGGTGGTGTGCCACCAGTGCGGGAATAACAAGCCTATGAGGCCACATTTCATGAGAGAACCAGTGGAGTGCCGATATTGCTGCAAGATGGGCCATCTTCAGCGCTTATGGCATATCTTCTCTCCAGTAGTAGGTGACAGGGGTTCTTTTATGACTCCGTGTTTAGGAGAAGCACAATCAATTACACCTTAGTCAGAGAATTGGAGTTATTCCGGCTGTTCAGGCTGAGGTGGAGGTCATTTTCATGGTATCTAGTCACCTGGTTTTCAAGGAAAAAAGGGTAGATTGGCTCAGAGTGGTGAGGTAAGGTAACAGGGCCGCAGGTTAGGCCAAGCTTTTATAGTGGAGGAGACCTAGTAGGAACAGGATCTCAGATCCTCTACATTTTGAGGTACTATTCTAGTTGCCTTAGTTTTATCTTATGCTCCTTTTGATACATGGGCTTCCCATAACTTTATATCTATTGCTGTTGTGGAGAGCCATGGGATCTGTATCTTTTCTTCTACCGATATATTGATACTAGACACTCCATTGGGGACTAGAATGTCTAGTGTACACCAGTGCAAGGAGTGCCCTCTAGAGGTTGGTGGGTGTCACTTCTTAAGGGACCTCTATATCTTAGAGATGATAGTCTATGACGTCATTCTCGAAATTGAATTGTTAGTTACCTTCCAGGATATTATCGATTCCTGCACCGTAGGGTGTGATTCACGTCACCAGAGGGCAGATCTTTTCTTCACAAGGGCGAATGGGATGTCCAGGCGAGTAGAGTGGGACATGAGCATCTTGGATTGGGGGGATTTACAACCCAGATTTCTAGTCTATATCTGGATGATCAGGGGACTTCACAAATGGACTTTCCTCTAGTGGTGGATCATTTTAGAGATGTCTTCCCATAGGATTTTTCAGGTTTGCCTCTAGAGAGTGAGGTAGAAATTTCTATTGAGCTTGTTCTAGGGGCGACACCGGTGCCCATTCCTCCTTATAGGATGGCTACACCAGAGTCACAGGAGCTCAAGAAGTAGTTGGAGGAGTTATAAGAAAAGGGTTTCATCTAACCCATTACTTCTCCTTGGGGTTCACTTGTCCTTTTTGTGAAAAAGGTGGATTGTACCCTCATACATTGTGTAGATTATCAGAAGTTGAACTAGTTTCCGGTCAAGAACCGATATCCCTTTCCAAGTATTGATGGTCTCTTTGATCATCTTTGAGGAGCTCGAGTGTTCTTGAAAATTAGATTGAGATCTAGTTACCATCAGTTGCACGTTAGACCATTAGATATACCTCTTAAAGCCTTCTGGAGAAGGTATGGTTTATACGAGTATGTTGTAATGCCGTTTGATCTCACGAGCGGGCCTACAGTTTTCATGGAACTGATGAACTGAGAGTTCCATCCGCACTTGGATTCTATTGTGGTAGTCTTCATGGATGATATCATGGGGTACTCTCACACTTGACATGACCATGCCACACATCTTGAGATAATTCTATGTACACTGAGAGAGCATTAGTTATATGATAATCTATCAAAATGCCACTTTTGGATAGACCAGATTCACTTCTTGGGTCATGTTATCTTAGAGACAGAAGTATCAGTAGACCCAGAGAAAGTGAGAGGAGTAGATTCATAGGATAATCCAAAAATATCTTTTAGGTGAGGAGTTTTCTAGGGCTAGATGGATACTACAAACATTTCATACACAACTTTTCATGCTTAGCAGCACCACTGACAGGTCAGACTAAGAAGGGTGCGAAGTTCTTGTGGTCAGATTCTTGTGACTCATCCTTTCAGAATATGAATGGGAGGTTGACTTTAGAACCGATACTAGTATTTCCAGATCCGATAAAGAGATATACTGTGTATTGTGATGCATCAGGAATTGGTATGGGAGCATTGCTTAAGCATGTATAAGGAGTCATAGCATACGGGTCTCAGCAGTTGAGGCCACAAGACAGAAACTACCTGACTCACGATCTGAAGTTGGATGCTGTTGTTCATGCTTTATGCTGTTGGAGACATTATCTGTTGGGAGTTCATTTTTTGGTTTTCACCAACCACAAAATTCTCAAGTACATCTTTAATCAGCGTGACCTAAATTTGAGACAGTGAAGGTTGGTTGAGTACCTTCAGTCCTTTGAATTAGAGCTTGCCTACACGCATGGTAAAGGAAACACACTGGCTGATGCGTTGAGCAGGAGGACTCTGATGTATCATGATCTACACCATCATTATTGGTGTCTAGGTATGAAGAGAGATATTGCTGGTTTTGTCTTAAAGTGTTCCACCTATCAGAAGGTGAAGGTGGAGCATCAGTGACCAGCATGGCTTTTTCAGCAGTTACCCATTCCCGAGTGGATGTGGAATGATGTCACGATGGATTTCATGATAGAGTTGTCGAGTTCACCTAGAGGGAATGATGTAGTATGGGTTTTCATTGATAGACTCATTATGTTCGCTCACTTTTTCCTGATCAAGGAGACCTTCATTGTCGATGAGATGTGACGATTTCACATACGAGAGATTATACGTCTACATGGGGTACCACAGTCTATATTTTCAGACAGGGAAGCACATTTTACATTTTGGGTTTGGAAGGGGATTTAGAAGGCTTTTGGTATATAGGTGATTTTGAGTACAGGTTACCATCCCCAGACATATGTCTAGTCTGAGAGTATGAATCAAGTGATTGAGGACATGCTTCAAGCATGTATTATGGATTTTGGAGGTTCTTGGGAGAAGCACATACCTCTTGTGAAGTTTTTCAATAATAATAGTTTTCAGGAAACTATTCAGATGGAATCTTATGAGGCATTGTACAGTAGGCCTTGCCGATCACCCTTATGTTGGCTGGAGGTAGGAGAGGTAGCTATACTAGGACCTCGTCTTGTCCAGGAGACCACATAACAGGTAGAGTTGATTCAGAAGAGGATGTCTACTGCACAGTCTTGAAAGAAGTATTATGATTCACTTCCAATCCATTTTTTTATTTTATAAGAAACTACTTTTGGATAAGTGGGAACCATAAGAAAACATCCACATATCACTGGCCCATAAACCAAAATTCAAAATTCAAAAACACTGCAGGAAAACCCTATCGCCACTATCGACTTCCAAAGATCCACAAAAATCAAATTTCAAAAAACAAGACATCATCACCCATCGATAAATGAGTCATCTCGATCCCATCACCTTGAGACTCGCACCCTGCCTTGAGTCACACACATAACTCGACAGCCTGTCTGCATCCACACCGGCGAGCTCCACCAGCGGCCACCATCACCGTCGAAGGAATAGCCATCACTGTATTCACATCAACACAACACCAGGGTCTTCAACCTCCACACCTCATCACCACCGGCCGCTCTGAACCTGTACTGGCCCGGACCTCTCCGGACCATTCCTTTGTAAAAAAAAGGGCCACGAAGTGTTCTGGAGGGTAAAATGGACTTTTCCTACACGTTCTAGAATTTTGAAACTACACGTCGTGTAGTTTGAGTACACGCCATGTACCCCCTTGTCGAGTATACCCCATGTTGAAGGTCGTGTCCTTACCGTGTGAAATAAATGGGTACACGCCATGTGTCCAATACTACATGCCATGTAGTCTCTCTCTCAGAGTACGCATTACCATGTGTTGAACAGTCAACGGCCATGTTCCATGTCGGAGCCGTGTGAAATAAATGAGTATACGCCGTGTGTCCAAACTACACGCTGTGTAGTCCTTCCCCGTGTATGCGTTACCCTCAAACCGTGTGTTGACTAGTCAACGGCCACAGAGCCGTGTTGGATGCCGTGTGTAGAACATGTGAAATAACCGAGTACACACCATATAACATAAAGTACATGCCGTATAATTTTTCTTTTCTCTCCTATAAAAGGAGGGGTCCCCTCCTCCTTTTCAACTCACCCCTCTCCTCCCCTTTCCTCTGAGCAGAGTTCTCCCAAGAGACTCGAAGGCTCTTTCTTCCATAACTTCTTCGTCCGAGCTCCGATTTACGATCCGTCAGCAGCCACCGGATCGTAACGACGATCCGGAAATTCCGATCTTGGATCTTTTGTCTCTCCTTTGGCCTTTCCCTTCCGACTTCCACTCGAGGAGGTTTTTCTGGGACATGATAGAAGTGACGGACGCCGACGGACGTCTTCTAAGGATGATCCGGGGGAGTGTTGAGATCAGAACCCATTGAAGTAGGGATATTACCTTCGTCTCTCTAATTTATGCATCATGCGGGGTGGGTATCCTCTTTTTTTCATGAGAAACATTTGAACCATTAAATAAAGATAATAACTGGTTAAAAAAACGGGGATGGGGAAGTTGTTTTGTTTATATTTATTTGTCCTGTGATATTATGTTGTGAATTGAAATGTCTTATGCCTATGGAAAATCACGGTAGTTGGGGGCCTTTTCTTGTGCAATTAAATGTTTTCCTATCTTTCTAGCCTGTTTTGTGGATGGAAACATTGTGGAACGTGGAAATTGGTCAATCACGTAAAGTTGGCTGTTTAAAATCTGGAACCCTTGTGTGATCACCCCGGTTAAACAAAATGGAATAATGAACATGTCTGTTTCCGCTTGGTTACTGGTGTGTGAAAGGGAGGTGTGAATCCTGGGTTGTTACGAATAGAACAGGTAGCAAGACCGTGGTAAATGATGTTAAAGGGGTGATCATGTGGCACGAACCTTGTTTTGTGGGTTGTTGTGGATCGGGTGGGAAGCGGGGCTGCGATAAATGATCTTAAAGGGATAATGATGTACGGTGCGGTTGTGGTTATGGTGGTTGGTAGCAGGGATGCAGGGTTGGGTTTTAATGTGAACGAACTATGGATTGTGAATAATAAATAAAAGTGGAAGAGTTAATGAATGGTGGGTCATGTTAATTGAACGAGATTAATAATCAATGGGTTGGTTGGTTGATACGAAGGACATGGTTGTGTTGCTTGTGTTTTCCTAACTTGTTTTGTGGATGGCAGAAATATGTTTTACGAATGATCGATGTGGTTGGTTGTGGATAGTTTCCCAATAGTTAAGGAACTAAATAAACTAATTCTGCTGAAACATGCAAACCTAAATGGGGTTGGGGTTGTTTGTTGTATGCATTCTTTGTGCTAGCAGTGCCGAGGCACGTGCTCAGTTTCTCTGTTTAGAAGCCATAAGTTGGGTTGAGTGTTTGGTATATATATATATATCTATATCTTTTGGGTTTTATCACACCCCACCCATGTTGAGAACTTAGTGCCGAACACTCCCATCTCATGGGAGAGTATGTTTTCCCTTAGTAACTAGCTCCTTCATGCTCCTTCTCCCCTAGGCTGTGATGGCTTGAGGCGACCTTACACCTAAGACTCATTGGGTAGGTTTCGATTGGGGTGGTTTTAGCCCAAGACTCTTCGGGCATGTTTTACTATTTCCCAAGAATCTTCGAGATGAGGCCCAGGTGTGTGCGGGCGGTATACGTGGTTGTGAGGCCCAGGTGTGTGCCGGCGGGATACGTGGTTGTGAGGCCCATGTGTGTGTGGGTGGGATACGTGGTTGTGAGGCCTAGTTTTGTGCGGGAGAGGAGAGTGTGGCAGTATCAGGACGTTCATCGTTAGGAAGAGCATCTAACTAAAGGGAAATGGTGTAGGTTACCCAATACTCTTGTTCTTATATACTAATACCTGTGGTGATTGTGTTTTTGGTGAGTTTGGCTGGTGAGGTTGGGTGGATAGAATTCCTTGATTGGTTTCTTCTGTTGTTCTCATGGGACATTAGGATGTCTCCCCACTTATGCACGAGAGCTTTAGGTTTCCCTACTGAGTATACTTGTATGCTCACCCTACGTTTACTTTCAGGTTTCCAGGAGGACTACCAGGGTCATGTGGGACCCTACTAGTCGGACAGTTTGAGTTGTTGCAGTTGCTGTACTCTTGTTTTATTTTGGTATTGTACTTTGAGCTTTCTTGTACTTGTACCCTGTTATAAAATTTGTTTAAACATGCATGTGGGATTGGTTTCAGTTTATTTATATACACTTGTTATTTTCCTTTTTGGTGGTTGACTTGTCCTATTTCCTGATCCTAAATAATTAAAAGGGTAATGCCTCCCATATTTGTGAAAACTCATACCCTTGGTGCTAGTCACCACCCTGAGGCCTACTGGAGGCGGTAATCGGGGGTCATTATCTCCCTTTCACCATTGCCAGCTCAGGAGGGGCATCTTTGGTGGGATGGGGTCATGAAAAAACCAAACACCTTCGACGCCGAAAGAATCACCATCACCGTATTCACTATCTTGTAGCTATCATCGTCAGCCTGCACACCGTTGAACACCACCTGCGTCAACAACATCACAAAATCTTATCCACCATCATCACATACAAACAACCCACCAGAACGACGAAACACATCAAGAGAACCCACAATCGTGACTTCTTGTCACAAACAATCAGAACCAGAAAATGGCCACCGAGTATAGAAAAAACCATCATCAACAAAGAAGAACAAAAAATAAAACACAGAACCAGTGGAAAACCCTCGAAGAAGGCCAGGAATGAAAGAAGGCTGGGGATGAAACCCAAAAAAATCTCAACGACCACAAACCGTATGCCCAAAACCCATATGGGGTTCGAGGTCTGGGATCAGGTTTTTCTACATGTCACACTGAGGTTGGGGTAAATGAGGATTATGAGACATGGTAAGCATTCACCGAGATACATCGGGCTATTTGAGGTGTTGGAGAGAATTGGGTCAGTTGCCTATAGGTTGAAGTTACCTCAGAGGTACCAGGATATTCACGACTTTTTCCATGTTTCTCAACTTCGACGTTACTTCTCAGACCCATCTCATTATTTCCAACCCAAGGAAGTCAATTTGGAGGTGGATGAATCTTTCAAGGTGCATCCTATACAGATTATTGATTGAAGTACGAAGGTTCTCCATTTCCGGTCTCTTCCTCTGGTATAGGTGCTATGGCAGCACTGGCAAGTACATGACGAGACTTAGGAGAGAGAGGCCGATGTACGAGCCCAGTGGCCAGAGCTGTTTGGGGATTTATCTTATATGCCTCCTTACTAGTGAAATTCAGGGACAAATTTCTTTAAGGGGGAATGTTTGTAAGAACACAAATATTCTTTTCAGGTATATTTCCCTTTTCTGGCGTTTTTGTGGAAAAGAAGAGTTTCTAGAAATTTCCAAAGTACATGCCATGTACTTTATGATTACACGTCATGTACTCAGTTAACATAGGAAACCTGGTGCTAGTCGTGTAGCGGCATTGAACTCAATTATGTGTGGTGAACTGGAGACCGCCTAATATGGGGGCCGGTAAGGGAAAGTACACACCGTGTATTTTTTCATAAACAGACCGGGGTTGTGTATTATCAACCGAAACTTCTTCTTCTTCTACTTATTTGACCAAGAGCGCCCGTATGGCTGCATTTCTTCCCCGAGCCCCTCATAGATCACTGGGTCTCTAAATCGAACTCTATCAATTGAGTTGGAATTGCATCGGTGAGTTCTCTCTTATTCTTAAACACAATCTTCTGATTTCTATACTATATTGAGATATCATGGGTTGAATGTTTTAGAAATTTTTGTAGATCTACCATGTTCCAGGTCGATTAAAGGGACGACGCTAGAGTATAATGATACTACAACGCCGAGGTAGGTGGTTTGTGCTTTTCCATTGAAAGTTTTTGAGTTATACGTGCAATTGTGTCCAATACCCTTGAATGAGGTATTGCATGTTTATCGTTTTAACCCTATTAATTACCTGCTGTGCTGGTATGCTTGAGTAGAGGTTAATTTGATGTGAATAGATTTGATTGCTATGATTTGGATGTTTTTTCCCATGCATGTTCTGTTTACGACTGTTTGGTCTTTCCATTCCTGTTAGGCTTCCCTGATGTTTTCCCATGCCTAGTACTATAGGATGGGGTGAGTATTTTATCTGACATGCTTGATATGTTGTAGAATATTTAGCCATGTAGTTATTGAGGTTTACTTTGGTTTTATTGCATTTCTATGCTCATTTGACTTACACAGAGTCCTGATAACCTGGTGTAGTAGACAATAAGGGTAATTGACCGTGTGAGCTACCTTAGAGAGTATTTAATCACTTTTGAAAATAAGGGTAACTGACCATGTGAGCTTCCTCATAGTGTCTTTAATCACTTTTTAATACAGAGTGAATTGACTATGAGTTCTTCCTCAAAGAGTCTTTTTATATTATTATAATTGAACCAGATTGGATAAGCTGTGTTTACTTCCCAAAGGGTAACCTACATTGAGTAGCTTCTTACATGATATGTGGAATTTAATGCTATGAAATTTTGGAATTGTTTACTATTGAGTACTTCCTTGATTAGTGATCTTTTAATTACTGTCTTACATATATATTCACTGACTCTTAAGCACATATATTTTGGTGGTTGCCTATTGGGATTAGTCTCACACCCTGTTTGGGTCATGCTTTTGGGACCAAACTTCCAGAACTGGGATGTTACAGTAATGTTTGGAAACCTAGTTAAATACCTCATGTAGTGTTTAACTTACAAATTCCATGTGACCTAAGTCTAGTGACCTATAATGTACCCCTTTTATATGGCCACATACATAGGTTGGTATAACAGTATGACCAGGTTACTAGGGAAAAACCAGTGTTCCCTAGAATGGCATGTATACATAGACATGCCAAATGTACATGATCACTACCAGAGCACACGGTCAGTTTCAAGAGGACATGAGACTGCATTGGTAATCATTGGGATTAGTGAGACATGTTGTTTTTTTATTATACATTTCATATAACCTCTCCATGGTAGTTTGGTGAACCATTTATCATTAGTATTTCAAAAAATAAGTAGGGTATGATCCCTTGGTTCATCCCTACATGGGTATAGTGAGGAATCCCATGCTAATCATAGGATATACGATCCCCAATAATGGTAATTCATGGAATAATTTTTATATATATCTATGATTTCCAAAGTTTTATCCACTATAATTTCTCCCTATGTTAGGTCAAGTATCTCGTTGTCGACTCTAAGGTCATGTGATCGTCATCCTAGTATGTTAATCTAGATAGGGTTATGTATCTTTCATAAGCCTTGGGTGTGATTCCCTACCTATGATTCAATATACTCTATGTTATTTTTTTTCCACTTTATAGTATGGCATGATTGGTTTGAACACTTAAATAAATCACGTGACTTTAAATGAATAATTTGTGTCTATATTGAGAAAATCTAGGTTAATACAATTGTCTCATATTCTGAATGAAAACCCTTTTTGATATTGAGAAGATCTATTCTTTGATGGTTTCTGTTTGGTAAATTTTTAGTGTCGTACTGGGTATGTAATATTGACCCCCACATGTGGCCTTTCATAACGTGTCCAATATTATGTATAAAATTGTATATTTAGTGGAATACTTGGAGGAATATGATTAGGTGAAGTAGAGTTTTTCTAGACTGACCACAGTTAGTTCTAGGAGTTGCATCTCATCCATAGTCCCATTCAAAATAGTAGGTTCATCCCTCTAATGGTTTTAGAGGTATTATATTTTTCCCTTTTCATTCACCTGCATATGTCATACTTTGATGTGGGATTAGTTTTATAAATGAATTTGTATTAGTTTAATGCTTACTTTCTACATTATGTTTGTGTGTAGATGTGTGTGTGTTTGTACTTTTACCCTAGTCTATGGCCTCCCATGTGTGTGATATGCCTACTTGGTTCTATTTGATAGCCCATTTACTATTAGAGGATAACATGGGGTGTTTCAATGGGATTGTTCCCATCCATGTTATCCCTGATGGGTTGGGACATAAAAATTTTATTTTGAGAAATTTAAATTTTAATTTGAGTTTGAATAATGCTTAAAACCCATTCTTGAAAAAGATTATTTTTATGCATAGAAATTATATTTTGTAAAATTTTATCAATTATTTTAATTTAAATATCATTGATTTATTTATTATAAATAAAAAACTAATTAGTTTTATTTTAAAAAAATCTGAAACTAAAATTCCATAAGTGAATATTTAATTGATCGAAAATAACAAAAAATTGTTTATATTGGAATTAAATATTACTTAAGTATGGAAATGTTAAATATAGATTTTATAAATTAAAAATATTATATTTTGATAAATCGTTTTAAATTTTAGATAAATTTTTTATTTAGATAAAACACATTATATTTTTAAATTTATACCTTTAAACTGATGATGTCAAAAATGAAACAATGTTGGTGAACACAATATTATTAACTATTTTCCAAAAAATTCACCATGTTATTAATATCATAAAATTTCATCCTAATTAATTTTTTTATATTGAGACTGGAAAATAATTTCATTTTTTGAAATTTAAATTCCAAATATTTTTAGTAATAATATTATATTGATATATAAATATAATAAAAACTATTTTATTAGGAAAATGAATATTTTAAATATATTAACAATTATAATTCGTATTTCATATAAATTACTAATTAAATATGTATTAATATATTATTCTTAACAAATATTTCCTCACTTTTTTTCTATAAAATATTAAGTTTCTTGAAATAAAAAATTTATAGCACCTATAAAATAATTTTTAGAAAAAAAATACATAACATGATTTTAACAGTTTTTTAGATTTAGTAAATGAATTTAACCCATTACATAGAAATAAAATTAGAAAATAAATGTTTATATTATATAATGTTTTTAATTACATGTATTTCGTCCAATTCACTCTATACTTTAGAATGAATATATTTATCATTATAAAATGTGTTGTGGTTCGTTTTGGTTCAGTGTTTCCTGTGAAAGAAGTTATTAAATATATTTTTTATTTAATGAGAAAATTATAAAAAATATACCGGGGAGTTACATTTTGTCCCCTAAAATCATTTTGACTTTATAGTATATGTTATCACTCACTAATGAATAAAGTTAAAGGAATATAAAAGATAAACGTTACTCATGATGTAATTTTTATAGATAATTCTACCTTACCATCATATGTAAGGCTATGAAACACATATTTTATCTCTCAATAAGAATATGCATTTATTTTCAATTTTTATGACCATTTTTTTCAAATATATTCACTTATTTGCTTCTATGAAAATTGTGGTTGTAGTGGAACACCATGAACATATTTATTTTCGTGAACCTGATTCCAACCAAATCAAAAAAATTTATGATAATATCCAATAGCATCATAATTTTATTTGACATGAAAAATAAATCCAATGTTGTCTTATCTTCTAACACAATTATGTCAATGAATGAAACATTATAGTTATTTTTCTATTATGTTGTGTAACCTAAATATATTCAAATCCATCACAATGATCCAAAAAGAGTATTGGAATCATTAAATAATATCCTCTTAAAGTGTCAAATATGGTATGATGGTAGGAATATTTATCATGCACCATTTAATTATTGAGTTAATACACAACTATCCTTTTTAGGTTCATAACCCATATGAATATATGTTCTAGATCCATCAACCATTTGTTTGTATCAAAAAAGAGGTTTAATTTCTTGAAAACCACATAATCAATACCTTAACAATACATTATAGTGTTATCTTGTACATAAAATTATCCATATGCTTTTTACCAATGTTCTGTTATCATAATCCAAAGAAACAAATTAAATAATCAATAAAAATAACTTAATTATTCTATGATACCAACTGAAGCATTCAAGCCCCGCACTCCTGAGTCCAGTGCTAAAATGCATAAATTTGTTAAAAAAATTAATTCTCTGTGAGTTTATATGAGATAAAAATTCATATTTTTTACAAAAATAAAATATTAATTATCATATTATTATTTTTTCAAACCCCCTATTGGAACCCCTATGTGGCTAGTAGTAAATAGAATGAGTAAAACACTGAGGCCCACCTCATGTAAGCCCTAGGTATGTGATTAATTCATACGATGTTAAACTCTCAAATAATAGGGATTACACTCAATATATTGAATGGATCAAAAGATAATATATAAAACAACTAAATCACTATGTCACATAGTAAAAAAACCAAACCGTCCCAAATTTGTATGCCAAGAAATAAAAATAATGTCTCCAAATTAAATACTGAAATGATCTCTATAGTAGAAACTACACGAAAAATCTATTCTCAAATAAATTTTGAACCATATCAGTCTCTATAACCCTCCTAAAAACTAAAATTCGTTGTATATATGTATTATGATCATCAAATTTATACTCAGTTGGATTATACCCATTTTCACCCATCCAAATATGAAATTATAATACTAATTCTCTAGTGAAAATTAATCTGGACTGAAAAGCAACTCAATAGGTCATTTGTCCATCCCAAACTCCCCATTCTTTACTCACCAAATAACCTAATCAAGTGGTAATATAATGTTAATAAAAAACCATTAGTAACTTCCCACATCCACTTCCTTATTTATTTTCAACTCTCAGGCCCAAACATGAAATTCATTATACTCCCATCCCTTCTATATTATATTATCAACACATATCAATCCATATATAATATGGGTTATGATTTATCACAAACTATTCAAACCACTAATAGAGCCCAGTGTCTCATGATGGAATTAATTTATCACACACACCTCTCATTACATTTTCTCATCCATCTATGATGTGGGTCAGGATACACCTCTACCAACTGCTACCACTGGAGGATTCTAATATATTTTATATGAATATGTTAACATTCACATCAGAACCAAACCATGACCATGGAATTATGATATAATCAATGTAATGGATATAAACATTGTTCCCTTATCTTACCTCACATGTCCCACACCACATACCATACCCACATCATCACATGGAATCTAAAACACCATCGATTATTATCAATACTTTTGATGGAAGTGTTGGGAATGGGGGTAATTATACATCAATTCCACTCTCTCTAGATGTTAGATAAAACACCCCAAAACATCTGGGGTTTGGTATATGGTTCTATATGTGGATGGGGTTTATATAAAATAACATGAAATACATGCATATTTATTAACAAAGACAATACAAAATCCTGACCAAAAGGTTTCACAATGATTATTTATAACTTTCACATTAATGACACCCCTATTCCAATGTTTCATAAAAGTAACACTTACTAGATAAAACCCATCCACAAGGCAATAAAAAAATCTCTTGATATTATTTCATTCAATTATAGTTTCATTTAGCATCCCATATTAAAACAATTAATAACTAATGTTCATTAGTCCAAAATATTATCTTTATGTTTGGTGACAACCAAATGAGTCAACACCTATATTTAAATCACATTTAGGTGTAGTCTCTTTATGTTTTTTAATTTCATCAATTAATTTCTATATAGTAATTCCCCACCGCCATTATTGAATTCCACCAGTAACAGTTTTACTCTAGTGATACTAGACTTAAACAATAAGGATTCACTCATCAACCACATATCTACCACCACAATTACACTTCCTAAAAAACATCCAAACTTTATATTGGTTACCACCAATCATTATACCATCAATAAATGGCCATAAATACACATGGGAGAAATAAACATTCTATAATAACATAAAAAAATATTTATATACCACATATTAAAATTAAATTACAGTTTATTTCCACATTATATAGTCTTATATTAAATGGATATTTTCATGTAATTCATTATTTACACAAGAAACCACATGTCATCCAATTATGTGTATTATGAAATTAATGAGGGGAGGAATAAAACAAAAAATATATTCAAGGTTTATCATTCCATAATAAGGGTTTATAATTCATATTATTCATAACATTCATACAAAATAATATCCTATAATATTGGATTACAATTATCTCAAAAAAATTACAAAAAATATAATAAAACATATGATTAAATTAAATTCCACAAAATTTAATACAATGAGTCTAATTATCTTAATTAATTATTCTATACCACCCACCAACATGAAAAAAAAGTATTCTAATTTTACAGGATCACAAAATTATTGGGAATGAGGATCCTTACATGGAAAATATGTTCCATACAAAACTTTACCAAAACAATCAATAAGACGAACATGTTGTCACCACCTATATATCATGTAGGTAAGGGATTGATCAACCATAAAAAACTTATATATAATAGATTAATAATAATTATAAATAATCTCAAACCCCTATCATGAAACACTGTTGTATAAAATATAGTGGATAATTAGTTGTTGAACATGCCTAGATTCATGAATAGGGAGGCTCCTCATGGTTTGTGAAGAGGGTTCTTGTTTTTATACACATAAATAAAACACTAAAATACATTAATATATAATATCATGTACCTTTAGGATTCATGATATGTATTCCATATGATTAATGTGGTAAACATCCTTCATTAATTATAATTTATTAAGGGATCATTTTAAACCTAAAAAATGAACATTTCTAATACCAAAAGATTTTTGGATTTAGATTTATATATTTAATCCACAAAAAACAAATTTTTTAAAAAATTATTAATCTTTAAATTAATTATTTTTCATTAAAATAATATGTAATTAAATTATGCTAAAAATATAATTTCTGAAAAAATTGAAAATTTTAAAACTATTAGAGTGATTGTGAAGTGTTAGACCATGAGACAAGACTAACCATCAGAAGGGTTATTTAATGAGAAAAAAATTTGATCTTGTGAAGGACTTATGTGGACATAAGAAAAAACTACATCCATGATAAGTAATTTTATAACCTTACGAACAATATTTTAACCATGAATGGTATTCTATGACCATATAAACAAAAGTGATACTATGATAAGGGCTTGTGCAACCATAATAAAAACGTGAGATCATGAGTACGAATTTTGTAACAGTAACAAAAAAATTTAACTTTGGGAAGGAATTATCTGACTGTGAAATGAAACATGGAAATTTCATGGGGAGTAAGACACCCAAACACCCTTGACACTTCTAGTACTTTGGACAAATCCAAAATTAATGGTTTTAGGAACAAATGGAATTACATCAGATACCTGTCAAATAATTATCATCCTCAAGAATCAACTGATATTGAATGAAATGGAAATAAGGTCTAGTCTATCACATGTGAGATACCTATTATGGATCTATCTAAAATAGAAACACATCCACCCATAGAAGGAATAAAACACATAGCCATGTGAAATCACCAACCATGTGAGGGAGTTCATATCATATAAAACAGAATGATAAAAAGATCATATCAATAAAAGGAAAACAAGTTAAGAATAAAAAAACATAGGTTATTGAGAATTAATCTATGAAACATACTCCCATATACCCTTTTCCTCCCACCTTTACTCAATTGTATATGTATCTATAGAATAGATCTACAATGTATCAACTTCTCTAAAAGATCTTACATCTCAATCGACCACTTCAAAAACATCACATAATCCTCAATATCAAAATCTATAATATCAATAACATGATATTTGTGAGGATACTATTTGTGAATATATGACACATTGATGTTTCCATGAACTCTTTCAAACCATGATGGGAGCACAAATTGATAAGTTATCTAAAAATACACTATAACACCTTGAATTGATCAACCAATCAAGGAGAAAGCTTACACAATTGGACAGAACTACAATGAACTTGATGAGGAGGAAATTAATGAGGAAATAGTCTCTGAACTCAAACTCTTTGTTCAACCACATATCATCTGAGAAGGTTTCAGAGTCCCAAAATAAATTTAATTCATACCCTATGGGTCATGGTTTCTTGATGTGGGGTTTCATGACATGAAATATGAGTGTCACTCCAAGAATTATTGTCCATTGGCCCTCATTAGGGTGTGCATTATTCATGGGAATTGTATATAAAGTCCACATGATCCTCTATGTATCACAATTAATTTATTGATAGGAATAGGAATGGATCCAACATGGTGGATATTGAGCCTTATTAAAGAAAAAAGTCATGAGGAAGTGAGAAAAAGAGGGCAATATTGTGATACAGGGTTATGTAGTCCCGATATATATCCTATAATCTATATTAAAAACTGGTGGGGAGACTTTAATTCATAGGAAAAATACCAAGGTATAGATTGTTAGAGTTTCAAAATCAATGTAATGAATGGAATACGGTTCATGGTTGATAGCTTTGGGTGTACTGAAATGACATATTGGTGTCACACTATGACACCCAATACGTTATCAAACCTTGGTCTATATAATGTTCTTGGATGTGGTATATATTCCCCACGAAATCATCTCATCATCATAAGGACTTTTCATAGAGGGATGGGTAGTGAGCCCCACTAGGGGGTGGTGAGCCCTATTGAAGAAAAACACCCTAAGGAAGTGATCCAAAGGATACAATATTATGAAATATGGTCTTCATTACAAAATCTTGATACTAAAAAGTCCTTATATTTGTCCTTGTAAAATTTTATATGCTCCGAATTCACCTTGATCTTTTCTTTTGTGCTCAGAAACACATTTGGACTATGTAATAATTTCCCCCAACATTAGTCCTATACAATGTATATTCACTCAGCCTCCTATTCAACACCTTTAATAGATATATGCTAATGGTTGAGTGGTATATTTTGTTATCTAAAAAAATTAAATAGTGGAATATGGTTCACCAATGATCCACCAAAGTCCAAGATTCAAGTCTGAAATATTTTCTCCAATGTTTTAAAGGTCCATTTGGTCTACTCATGCTTCTATGAATTGAAAGAAATATTAAATCATATCTAGGAGATTAAATATTGTTTTATTCCTAAATATATTTAAGAGTTAAAATGGTCATACCTATCAGATATGAGGGTTTTGGTACCCTACAGAGACTCTCAACCTTATCCATGGATCACTTCACTAGAGCATAAAAAACACTTGACTCTCTAGTCATAAGAAAATTAGCCAACATTGTCAGTCATTCTATGATTACCCAAATAGCATCATCACCTCTTGGGGACTAAGGTAACCCAGTGAAAAAATCCATTGAGATGACCACCCATGTATTATTAGGGAAATAAAATGTCATAGAAAAATGATTAAAAACACGATTCTCTATGTTCACATATTAACACACTAGACACCATGAAACAATCTCTTCCAATGACCATCTTATCTTAGGTCACCAAAGATAAACCTTCAAGCTATACTAAATATTGGATAAATCTAGATGCATAGATAAGGATGAGTTATGAAACTCTTGGAGAACATCCACTAACATGGAAAAAGGAATAACCATCCTTCCTATAAAAAATATTTGATTATCATTGTCCTCAGTCTTCCCCTCTAGAGCATTTATACGAATAACATGTTCTCTCATAACTTCCACCTCCTTGTATCCCCAATGAGACTCATCCAAATACAAAATGATGGATTATTCAACCATTATCTGATTGATACAACCTATTCCACTAAATTAATCTGTATTTAGAGTCATAACTATAATCTCTTATATCCCTTTATAAGAATCCTCACACTCTCAAAAAACAGCTAATCCTGACTCCCTTCTTATAATTTCAATTAAAACATTCCACTTTACTGTGGAGTAGAAAATCTCTAAATTATTATCCTAGAAAAAAACTCATTCTTATATTATAAGACCGGTTTAAATCCCATAAATTGATGTCATACATTAGACTCTTCTCGTATGGGAATACCACAAAGAGCGCACCGATGAGATAGTTTCACAAAAAATTATGGAAGAATACAAATTATACCAACTCCAAGTCATGAGTGTCATATTATGGCCGTTATGAAAAGAAATTATAGAACCATTATAGATCACTACACTCTACCACATCTATAGGAATGAAAATAAAAAATTTGATGTGTCAAAAAAGTCCTCAAACATAACGCCTTCCTCTAGAAATCAAATCATTAGGGAACATACCAAGACTTCCTTATAGTGGACGAAAAATTCTTAATATTAATCAATCTAGAAGAATATCTATTTATTACATGTCAATTTTATTAGTGGGGTGGAAATATGGTAGAAGATAAACAGAAACTTCTGATAATAGCCTATAATAAAAAGAAAACAATGAACCACTATAACATTCTTGGGTACTATAAAATAAATTACTACCTAGATTTTTTATTTTTCAATATTAATACCCTACATAGACACCACATGACTATGGAAATGAACCGTTAATTTATAAAAATTTCTCCTAGATTTATTCCAATTTATTTGAGAGTGTCAATGAAATTTCAAGACAAATATTTTACTCTTGGCATGAGCATCATTGGATCGTTAGTATATAAGGTAGCCTTCTTTGAACATGATTATGAACTAGTCCAAAAAATCACAGATACAGTTTTCATGAGTACCATGAACACATCCGGTGCATTAATTACAATGAATGGAATGTCCAAAAACTCAATACATCCATTTCCATATTTGGAGGAAGTATTTTGGATATATCCCACCATCAATATTATTTAGGGATACAATTAACACCAATCAAATTTTGAAAACCAAATACCCCCTGTGACATGGATGAATAGATCAACTATTATTAGAAGAGGGTAAATTTACTTGGACATCACCTAATTAAACTTTTGGTAGTCCAAATATATCCTCATACTACCATATGAATTTTTTGTGACCAACACTGGAGAAACCCAAGGAGATACACTAGTCCAGATGTATCCCTTATTTTATAAAATGTCAATATGGAATTTAAACTCAAAAAGCATCATTGATTCCATATGTTAAGGATACCTTGATATTAGATAGGTTCTAGGTTTTAAATATATCCCAAACTCAATATCACATGAAGTTGGTTTTGGAACTACCTCATCAAGGAATACATCAAGGAACTCCTCAAAAAAAATGGGGATCTATGATACCATGTTCTCCACTGATAACATTACTAAATGAGATTGAAAAAGTTCCTTCACACTTGAAACCCATATTATATCCAATGAACATTTCTGGTTGAACATATACATTATAAAAAATCACTATACAGTGAGTATATGCAATAAAAAACATATTAATACAACTAGTACATGCCATGGAAGAAATTATATGGATTCATCAATAATAAGAAAAAACACCCCACATAATATTGATACCCCATCATAAATATATATCCTAAAAAAACATCAAAGAAGTAATCATGAACTACAGGTGGTGCGGATAAAAAAGGGGAACTAGAATCCTTTTCACCTCTAGTCCTAAGGAGAGGACTCGATTGAATGCAATAAAGGAGTTCAAAGATCCAATATTAGACATAGTAGAAACTATAGTAGATGATAAACTGGTCATTTCTCAAATAACCTCCACAATTTTGGTGTTGGTACCACTATTATTTCATCCTACCCATATCCATCTCTATTTACTCACTAATGATGACCATCATGGCCATGCTCTAGCCACGTTCTTGAATGACGAGTATTATCGTGGGCCAAACTCTACTAGATCCAATTCCTCTCTATTATAGAGTAAAAAATGGTAGTCTATGTTTGTGTTTCATATTGAGAGTGGAATGACTTGAATCACCTTGATATAATTTTTTAAAATATTTATCCTTGCAATTTTTTTGATTTCTTTGATTTATTATGTTATACACAACACTGAGTTTAAAAAATCCATGGTATGTTATTAAAATATTATCACGTAGCAATTAGATTTGATTTTTTCAATAAGAAATCTAAATTAATATAAAAATATGGTTATGTATGTATAAAATTAAATCTTTCTTATCAATTGATTACAAATGAAAATAAAAAACATTATAAGGAAAAAATAAATATTTTTCTGAAGAACTGTTTTTATACATGTAATAGATGCTGATATTAATAAATTAAATTAATCACTATTATTGATTTATTTTAGTTAAATATATTTTGTCTTTAGTTTTTTAATTTTTTAATCAATCGTGAAATATCCATCAAGGCAAATGATAAGAATAAATACAGTTTTGTGATTAAAATATTCCTCTTTAAAAAGCAGTTTTATCCCATTTTTCAAATTTAATTTAAATCAAATTCGACCATTTATAGGTTTTGAATTAGATAAAATTAATTAAATATTTATAATTAAGAGTTTTAATTTATTTATTAGGATATTTTTATTTTTAGTCAAAATTAATAATAACTATTCTAATGTTTATCTCCTTAATAAAGGATAAATCAGGTTAATCTATATTAAACATGAGTGTTAAAGCCATAATTCTTAATCTTAACTTTTTTTTCCTGTGAAGTTAATTTGACAATTAATACCTAATTTTATTAATTGAGTTATTTAATAGACATATGTCTATTAGAAATACTTATACATTATTTATATTTAGAATGTTTCAAAATATCAACCTCTTTGTTTTTAATATGTTATATGTGTCCGAATGGGAAAAATAAATTTTGATCTAATGTAAGTGTCTATATTTCGGCTACTAATTTTTTTCATGATATAAATTTATTTTAATTTTATATTAATTATATAATGACCTTAATTTCATACGAAACACCGATGTAGTATATCTTTATTTAATAAACAAAATATATTAAATGAATGTTTAAATAATATAATTTATATAATTCAAATGATTTAATGTGACCCACACATTTTACTGATCTATAGGATATATTATAGGTGTTTAGAAGAATTATATTTGAAATCCATTCTTTTGTGATGCATTTAACATTAAATAAATACTCTCAACATTGAAAATATTGATATTTTATCAATAAATCATATTATTAAATTTGTTAAATATAAAAACCCATAAATAAGACAATATGGATATGATATGGTATCCATTTTCATAATTTTTGAATTTTTGATCCATTTTCAACAATATAAATATATATTACAACACTTTAATATGGACAAAGTTTTAACTATATTTAAAATTTAAATAGGTTAATTAAGCATTGATAAAAATGTTAAGGTCTAAAATTACACTAAAATTTCATAAGTTCTATTGATTGATAGGATTTAAACCCTATCATACTTTATCATATAATTCATGAAAATTTTCATTCGAACAGATTTCGAATTAATTTATTATAATATAATCTTGTGAGAAATTCCAAAAGTCCCTCCCTCCTCAATTATAAATGGCAACATCATCCTTTAATTCTTCACACCACATTGAGCCTTCAATATTGACAAACGTCGAACTATTTTAATTACAAAAATACATATAAGTTTTCTAGAGGTTATATTCTAAAAATAATCTAACCATATAACCATTTAGAGGATATCTAAAGTAGTTGGTTCAAAGTAAAGGTAATCTCTTTATCCAATCACTTTATTTTCTACTCCTCTTTATATATTGTAAATCTAATTTTGGTATCATAAAATAATAAATTAATTATACTAAATATCTATAAATGTTATAATGATTATTAAAATAGAATTATTCACCATCATTCCCATCAAATGACATGTGAATGTATCGATCATACGTTATTAGGGATTACCATCTTCACATAGTGACACAATTCACATTTCTTCACCATCATGTATGGATGGGTATTATGATGGGTTTAATGTTTATAATTTATATTTAAGAAATAATTATACTTATGTAATTACAATACCAGATATACCTAGTTACCATCCAATCCTTTGGGAAATGATAATGTCGTTTGTGCGTCTGTGTGGGCTACAACATCGACGAAACAATGTGATTTTATATTAATGTATATTTTACATTGATGGTAATGAGGATAAATTTCATGAATATATATGATATAATAATTAAATTGGATAGTTGTACTAGTATTTATATTTATCTTATCAAAATTATTGAAAGAGGAATACGAATATCATTTGTATGTACGACCAACAGTCCCCAGGAAAAATGAAACCCATTTTTCTATCTCTAGATTTTTAGGATGGATATAAAATTAAATATAATGAATATATAAATAACTTATATCACAATTAAATATATATATATATTATTTATATGAGATATATTCCAAATTACTATAACTACTAAAATAAATTTCTCATTATAAATGAAAATTTTAACACTAATAAATTAAATATTTGATATGGAATGATTGAAAAAGGATTGAGTGGAAATCCTATAAAGGTTATATTTATGATATTATATGTTTTCAAATTACTTTTACATTGATTTATGATAAATTTGAATTTATTACATAAGTGTTTAGAGTACATTATATGAAATTAAAACTCGATGTAACGTCTTTATTTCACAATCTCACAAATATTTGAGATTGTTTATATTTAAGTCTTCGATTGAGGCTATTTTTATCCATATAAATGTGTTTTAAAATAATGTTTTTAATTTGTGTTTTTAATTCAACTATGGCTTTATAATTTCATTTTTACATAATTTTCACTTTTAAAAAAATGTTTTTAAAGGAGTCATTCTTTCATTTTCCAAATGAGGTAATTCTTGTGTTTTATGTAAAAAGTATGCAAGGAATATTTATTTAACATATAATTATTCGACAGATTTTCCAAAAGTCATGAATAACGTTTCTTTAAATATTCTGTTACATGTTACCATGGTTTTTTGAAAATAATATTTTTTCCTTTTAAATTTCATAGATTTTTAAAAATTAATCATTTTAAAATTGAAAGGTTATTTCCATAAAAAACTACTCTAAGGGATCATTCAAATTGATCTTCCTTATAAGATGATATTTTTAGATGTCTCTTAAGTTTATGAGGTATATGATAAATGGATACTATATTTATTATTTTCGTAAAAAAATTATATTTATGATGATAAGATGTTCATGAAACTTGTTTCGATTCCATGGGTTATTCTATGATGAAATTTTTATAATCACCATTTATTTTCATGGGTAATTTTATGGAAGAAATATATGTTATTTTCATTATTCGATGGGTGATACCTATTTCTCCCTCAAATGCGTTAGTTTGTGATTGATATCTCTTAAGATAAAAATTATTGTTTTGCGGAGTGAACCCAGTTCATTATGGGACTTTAAACACTATGGTAGTCTTGGAAGTGTATCTTCACTACTATGATGGTTTGGGGATTAAATATATTCCATTATAATAGTCATATAATTGGAATAGGAATAATAAGGAAATTATTTTATTTTCATTTTTGTATGCCAAATATATATTTTTGAAACCTATGGAAATCCTTCATGGTTCATGTTACTTAAATGATATTTATGATTAATGGTCTATGATCTTCCAATCATTATTCCATGACACCAAATTATGATATATTATATATAGGTAATGGTTATCAAATGTTATGATCCTTTATCACACAATTTTCTCACTTTATACTTATAAAATAATTTATATACTCTGTATTTACCAATACTGAACATTAATTTACACCCTTTAATATGTTACCATTATCTAGGTTATGAATAATGGTATTAAGTAGGATCTGTCTTGGAAGGCTTTTAGATTTGAATAATTTCGTGGGAAACTGTTCTGATATTTTATGAACCATTTTTTTTGTTTCCTCGTTCCTAAGTATACTAGTCCTTAATGATTCTATCATCGTTTGAAATGTTATGTAATGAGTATTAATTTATTAATAATATATATCTATGTATGAATGGTATGGTTCACTATTGTTAGTATCAGAGTATGATTTATTTAACCATTGTAAACTAGGATGAGATAACATTAATAGTAAGCCTAGGGATAATCCTATGTATAGTATAAAATCCAAAAGTTTTGGTAATGATCATTAAAGTACTATTCCAAACCTATGGTTTCATATAATAAGGTGTCATGATTTAAAAATTCTATAAATATTTGTTCAGGATTTTTTGGTTTCCGAAACTGATTATTGTTTCTCAAGATATGATTTTTTGTTTTATTTGTTAGATATAATCATAACTAATTTCTTTAATTATGAATCTGGTTGAAAAAAAAATGTTTTTCCTCTTGGGTAACCAACCGTTATGGGAGTTATAATGAAAAATATTTTTTCGATGATCCCACAACATTATATACTTATGAATCATTATTAGCTTCAAAAAAGCAATGTTAGGAACAACGTTCTATTGAGACCTTCATGATGAAATGCCCACCTTCTTTTAGTGGGTCCACTAATCCAATATTCAATGAGAAATGGATCATTACCACTAAAAAGATATTATCCATTCTTAAATTTTCAAAAAATTAAAAATGTTATTTTGACAATGTAACATTTGGAAGGAGACGTAGCTTAATGGTGGAGTCTTATCATGAACAAAATATATCATAATGAAATTGAATCTATAAAGTGTTTAGAAATTAAAATATTTTTTTCAATAATTAATTTTTTCTTATTATTCCTATGAAAATGGAGAAATAATTCCATGAGTTAAATTTGAAAGATAATGAATATAATGGTACATCTAAGGAAAAGTTCACAAGACTATTGAGTTATGCTTATAGTATTATCATCAAACACAAAAGAAAGGTTTATCAATTATTCAGTGGATTAAAATCAATTCACCAAATGGTGTTATCCTAATGGGACATTGATATATATGATTAAATTGTTTGATGTTCTTTCAAGTTGGAGATGAGGATTGGAATTACCCATCAATTTAATGGTTTTAATAAGAAAATATGATGGGAAAGATAATGAAATTCAAAAACAAAAGAGAGAAGAATATGAGCATTCATTTATTCTACAAATGTGGAAAGAAACACGGGGGAAATTATTTTAGGGGAACTGGTAAATATTTTATGTGTGAAAAGGATGGTAATCAGATGATCTTATACTACTGTAAAGTGTAGAAGTTAGCTATGGTTTTAAATCGAGGGAAAGATCTATAGAATATACCACTCACACACTAGTGTTTTAATTGAAATGAGTGTGGAAATTATTAAAACATGTCCCAAAATATGATGTTTAACAGTGATGATCAATGTCAACAACCTCTTAAGACCATAAATAAATTTAAATATCATGAGATTAATATTTTTGATGTGGGGCATGTAGAGTCATGGTGAATATTATATATATCATCCATTATATAACAACTAATATATTTTTTGATTATATATCTATATGATCTTTTATATCAAATAAAACATACCAGGGTATCATAGTACCAGAAAAATGCAGATGTTGAGTTATTAGTAAAATCCTTTAATGGTATGATGATAGTATCCATAGACTATGATTCTTCTCTGGATGATGTTTTTGGAAACTAGTTTCTTGTAAATAATTTTTTATTACTATAGTTAAACTAAATTTTTCTTTGATTTTATTTTATTATATAATTAAAAAATAAAATTTCTAGGGAGGGAATTTATATTTGATGTTTTGAACCACCCTTTTATCTCTAATCAGAGTTATAAAAATTAATGTTCTGAAGGAAATTACATCAATTCTATGGGGCCATTATTTCTATTCAAAGGGGGGGGGTTATCATATATTGTTAGTGTGAAAATAAAAAAAAGATACTCCTACTATGAAAGAGTTTATTAATGTATTTTCTGAAGGATTGATCAGTCATCCACCCTATCATGGTGTTTATTTTTCAATAGAAATCATTCTTGACAGTACACCTATTTCCAAAACTCTATATATAATGGACCCAATTGTTGTTTTAATAATAAAATAAATAAATCAAAGAGAATATTTAAAAGGTATTCATTAGGCATAGTGAGTCACCTTAGGGGGCATGATTTGTTTTTGTTAAAATAAAATACAAATCAATTTGAATCTATATTAATTGTTTAGAAAATAACCAGACCACTATCAAGAATAGGTTTCTTGTACCTATATTGATGTATTGTTTGATTAAATTTATAGGTCTCAGTTATTTTAAATGATTAATATTCATTTCATATATCATAACTTGCGGGAAAAGAAGTAGGGAATAGAAAATAGAGAATTTAGTACAATATATGTAGACTATGAATTCATTGTGATTCCATTTTATCTTAAAAATACCCCAACTATATTAATGGATTTAAATATTAGTCTATATAAGTTTTCTTGATCTGGTTTTTCAGTGATTATAGATGAAATGATTATTTTTCCAATGATAAAGGAAGATCATGATGATTATTTGAGAATTCTGTTAATGAACATAATGAGGGAAAAAATTGATGAATAATTTACCATGTATAAATATTGTCTTAAGAAATTTTATTTATTGGGTTATATAATCTCACATGTAGGTATATTAGTAGACCTTAAAAAGATAAAAGTTATTGAACACTTTCCAAAAAAAACCATTTTATTGAATATCTATACTTTTCAAGGTTTTTTGGATATATTCAATTATTTTTTGAGATTTTTTCATTATTATAGAATCCACTCATAAGGATAACTCAAATAGATGAATTGTACCTTTAGATGGATGAATGTGAGTAATGTTTAAATAAAATGAAAAGATGGATAGTTAGTGCACCAATTCTTACATTGCCCTAATGTGGAAATGTGTTTGTAATCTATAGTGATGCATCAAAGAAGGAACTAGGATTTTTCCTCAATGAGGATGATAAAGTAATAGTTTATGTTACATGAAAATAAATGGTCCATTAGTAAAATTACCCAACTATTGATTTTGAGTTAGCTATGGCACTTTTTTAATTAAATATGTTGGGGAATTAAATCAATAGGGAAATGAGTGGAATATATTAGGATGAAAAGAGATTAAATTATATAATCTAATTGAATGAGTTTAATATTATACAAAGAAAATGGTTGGACTAGATTAACAATGGTGAATTATCAATAGATTACCACTATAGAGAAATCAAGAAGGTGGAATATGCTATATGTTGAAGGGTCGTTTTACCTTATCTATGTTGAAGATCACAAAAGTTCCATTATTTCTAGAGTTAAAGAGGTTGGATCATGAAATTATGATGGAAGGGTAAAAATTTAATCATTCCAAAATGAGTTTACAACCACTTATTAAAGTGATTATTAAAGAGGTTCATATATAAGATGCAGCGCTACGAATGAATGTGATAAATGATCATGATTTCAACCATGATCCTGATGGAATAATAAGGTTTACATACCATGTAAGGGGACCTTATATAAAAACATTTAAGAGGGAAATAATAAATTAAGATCAAAGTTATTTATTCTCTATTCATCCAAGAAGTAGGAAGATGTATAGAGGTTTAAAAGAGTATTTCTAGTGGGATTCCATGATGAAAAATATTAAATGTAATGTTTCTTTTTGGTTTGTATGTCAGAATGTAAAGACTAAGAGACATAAGTCCTAGGGGATGTTAAAACCATTTCCAATCCAATAATTTAAATGGGAAAACATCAACCTGGATTTTTTTCATTGAAAATCTCAAAATAAATAACAAGCATAATGCATATAGTCTATAGTCAATAACCTTATGAATTCAGCACACTTAATTTCCATTAGGAAATATTTCTCTCTTCATCAACATTATTAGTACTGCATTAAGTGGTAAGATATCATGGTGGACCACTATCAATTGTATCTAATTAGGATATTAGGTTTACATTGAATTTTTGAGATATATTAAGAAGGATCTAGATACAGAGTGATGTTTTAACACTACCTATCATCCTTTGATGGATGGTCAGACTAAGAGGACCATTCAAACTCTAAAGGATGTGTTAAGAGATTGTATTATTGATTTCAAATGTGTTTTGGATAAATACCTTTCTTTTTTTGGGATTGTCTTAGAACAATATCTTTTCCTCTAGTATTAATATGGATCCTTACAAATCCCTCTATAGTACGATGTGAAAAATCTAATATACTTGAATGATGTTGGAGAAAGAAATCTATTTTTATCTGATATAGATGTGTAAATGATATATAAGGTTATAGATATTAAATAATACGTAAAATCATCTCATAATCAATAATGAAGTTATGATGAAAAAAATTGGAAAGATATATAGTTTGATATTGGGGATAATGTATTCATGTGGATATCTCCCTGGAAGTGGGTGATGATATTTAGAACGACTAAAGAACTAAGACATAGATATATCCCCCATTTGAAATTATTTATTGTATCAGGATGATATATTATCGACTAACCTTCCCACTGAATCTCTCGCATGTTAATGATTTGTTTCATGTATCCCATCTTGAGTAATTACTTACTTAATCCTTCTCATGTACTAAAATCTGAGTTCCTACCACTATTATAAGACCTTTATTATTAATAACATCTAGTTGAGACTCTATAATGTAGAGATAAAGTTCAATGAAACAAGGCCACTAATCAAGAAAATGTTTTGGGGCCAAACCACAAATTTGATAAAAATATGTGGGAACATATGGATGTGATGAAATAGAAGTATCTTCATCTATTTTTATCAGAATGATGAATTTTGAGGTTGAAATTTATTTTAATGGTGGTAGAATATAACACCCTCATGTGTTTATTAAATATTTATCTTTAATTTTTATATTTCCTCAACACCTTGTGTTACACATAAGACCAAGTTAAAATAAAATGTAATATACTATTTAAACATTATCCCATAGCCATTAGATCAATGGGTATGAATAGTATTAAAAAATTATGAAAATAAAATGGATTTATATGGTTAAAATTACATAATTTATTCTCATATGTATCAAGGACATGAACACAAGTGGGTCCGTTTTTTTAATAAGAAGTGGATGAGACCATCCACATTCATGCTAATTTGGTGAATTTATTTATATAAAATATTGATTGATACTTATCTTAAAGAATATGGAATCTCATTATGTTCTAGATATAATTTGTGTCACTAAGATAAATGGGATATCAATAATAGTTTTCCCAAATTCTATACTGCATTGACATTGTACAACTAGAAATTTGACTATTTTGATGGATTATTTGCGATGGGACCCCATCAGAAATAAACTCTTGCCCAAAAGTACATAAAAAACTTTTTACCATGGGACGTGGACTCTTTGCCAATAGTTTCCCCGAGATTATTCAAAAAAGCATTTGTGATGGGGACTCCCGTTGTAAATATTTTCATGGAATTATTTAAAAAACAAATTTGGGATGGGCCGTTGCAAAAGGTCTCGTTGATAATAACTTAAAAAAATTGAATAAAATAATATTATTAGTAAAAAATTAAATAAAATAATTAATAAATATAAAATAATATTATTAATAAAAATAAAATAATACTATAAAATAATAAAAAAAATATTGGAAAAAAATATTATTATTATAGATAATATTAATATAATAAAATTAATATTGAAAAAAATAAATACATAAAAATAATAATAACATTATTAATATAATAATAATATTATTATTGATATTAAAGAAATAATAATATTAATATTGGTTAAATAATAAAAAATTATAAAATAATAAACAACACAACATTAGTATAAATATAAAAAAAATAAAAAATAATAAATAATAATAAAATAATAAAAATATTATATAAAATAATAATAAAAAATTAAATAAAAAATTCAGTAAAAAATAAAAAATGAAATATTTAGAAAAATATAAAAAACACACCATATAAAAATGTAAATAGTTTATATTACAAAAAAATTGCATTCAAAAGTTTTATCATAAAAAAATTAATATATCACTAAGGGAGTTCCTATGGAGGATATAGAGGAGATGGGGGAGGGAACTCCATCCCTAAACCAAGAGTCATACATTGCATGTACTCCATCTGGTCAAGCTGTTGTTATCGCTATCAATATATCTCCTCCTCCACATGCTACTGTTATCATATCTCTTAATGATGCAGCCGCAGTTACCATTAGTGCATCTCCTACTGCTACCATTGAAACATCTCATCCTTCTCCCAATGCATACTCTCTAAAATCTCACTCAGATTTTGTATCTAATCTTGATACTGTGTAGTAAATGATAATGAATCACTACGAGATCTACTCAAGATAGAAACCAACATCAGAGTGGTACCATAATAACTCCTAGGAATTAATTGAGAGAAGATACTAACAAATCTGTCTTTCTCGAAGGCATACTGGGTTTCATGTATCAATGTTGCCTCATCAAATAGGTGGGTACTGGTCGGACTCTTAGACTCGGTCTGACTTTTAGTCTATGTCTGAGATTCCATGACCTCATATGACTCCTTAATTGAAAATTTAAAATTAAAATAGTTAACATTTTATTTGAAGTTAATTTCAAAACTCAAAAAAGAAATTATACTAACCACAATCTGAAATTGGCGATCACCTCAAATCTCTCTAGTGACCGGATCATAGTACATCCTCTTATAAACATTAAACTCTGAAACATCAGGTTGTTTGACTATATATTTGAATATAAAATAAATGTTTACATTTAAAATTATATAAATTATTTAAAAAAATTACTTACAATATGTTCCTTATGCATACTAAATATATGACAACTGACTAGATGTGTCACCTCTTTTCTCTCCTGATTTTGTTGACTTACCAATGATATCCTCTGAAAACGCCAACCCAACCAATGTGAACAAAATTCATCTAAACCCTGAGATGAAATTTAATCACGTAAGTGGGCATGACCATACTCATCAAACTCTATCACTCATGCTCTAATTATTGCTTTCCTTCTCAAATTGTTAAAAAGACTAACAACAACGCTCATGAATAAACCTCTCTAATGCATTCCAAATATTTTCACGCATGGTCTGGGCGATGTGATACTATAAAACCTAAAAATAAATGATAAAATCAATTTTTTAAATAAATAAATTTCCAAATAAATATTATATACTTATGTAATACACAATGGTTGAACATGTAGTACAGAACATACACGAGAATCTCCTCCCATGTGAGGAAATATTCTGAAAAATAATTGATCAATATAGTTCTCCCATTTCCAAAAACTATTTGTTAAATGATGCAAAAAAATAAAAAATAATCAAACAATTAGTATATAAACCAATTGATTAAAAATAACTATAATATACAGGTAAACATACCCCGACATGCATGGATTGATGCCAAGATGTGGATGTCGCTCTGAGATAGGGTCGGGAATCATCAATTGGGCAAGACCACACCCCCTCTGAGACCTCCCTGAACTACCAGTGGTCTGAGGGTTAGATGGAACAACATCCTACTCATCTAAAGGTAAGTCAATCTCCTATAATTGACAAAACATATCCTGATCCATTGGAATCATGAAATTTCTATTTTTATCAAATAGATTTAAAAAGTATTATACATAGATATATATTATATATAATTCTATAAAAATTTATCCATATCAATCTTCATTTGGATCCTCATATTCATATCCAATGATGTCAATGTCTTCATATTCCCCCACAACATCATCAAATTTCATATGAGTATTAGTTTTCTCATCAATTGACATCTATAAATCATTTGTAACATCACTAACATCATCATCACAATTGTCCATTAACATTGGGGTTTCATCATTGATATTCATCTCTCTTTGTAAAAAATATGCTTTTAGAGTAGTCTCCTGAAACATTCCAATTCCATTCTCTTCTTTGGAACCACATTCACTTTGAGTAAACTGATTTTCCCAAGTTTTAATTATTATTATGCTCCAACGATCAACCAAATATTTTTAAGTATCATATTAATTTTCATAATAAATTTAATATTCCTGATGATCCAATAAAAAATGGTTCAATCTCTACAATAATACTTATATATTTAATATCAATGATTCCATAGGTCAGATGAACACACAAGCCTCTTTCAGTATCTAACCAATGATATCTAAACATTGTTATGTAATTACGTCCTAGATACAACAATTCAATAATTTCTTCTAGTATTTTGTAAAAGAAATATTGAGTTTCTCTATGATGATATCCTCTTAGGAAGACAACACTATTTGTTGTTTATTATTTTCCATATGCATGTGTGTGAAATCAAAAAAAATTCATGAAATATACCTTATATTATTTAAGAATTTTGGATGGTGGATCACTCAAGATACATAATTGAATATCAATTTTATCTCCATTTTGAGATACTTGAAAATTTGTAAAAAATTATCAATAAAAAAAGAAATAAATTGTTTTTTTGTTAAACCATAAATAATTTATGTTACCAGTTTATGAAACCATTTGTAAAATTATTTTTCCAACATTCTTCAAGAGAAGATACTATAATTTATGGAAGTTATTTTTTATAATATTATCATATAAAATAGAAATAAAATTTTATTAATTAACTCTAAAAAATATTATATAATAAAATATTGTATCAATCATAGTACAAATGATTTAATTTCTTCACAGTTTATTAGATGATTTGTATGAGCTCCGTGATGTTAAACATCTGAAATCCATCATTCATCAACTCCACAGAAGCCAAGTTCAGGCTGATTAGAAACTAATAATTGATTTCTCATATCATCATCAAAATATCCCTCATTACAGCCCATGTATTTTTGTGTTGAAGGATATTCATATTCAAAATAATGAGAGCAGAAAAAGATATGTCCTCTTGAAAATAAGCTTCTACAGTTCTTCCATCAACCGATGCTCTGTTACATACTTGTTTTTTCAATTTCTGCATGCATATCTCGAATGGGTACATACATCAGAACTGTATGACTCTTCCACATTTTTATTCATGGGGGAAATTTAATGTCAAATGTTTTATTGATTCAAATAAAGTTGACGAGATTATTTTTTCCAGTTTACAAAAAATTAATACAATATATTTTTGTAGTGTTCTTAGTGCATCTTCATATTTTTTCACTGAAAATAATTCATAGAAAAATACTATATGACTATTAGCATATCCAAAATCATAGAAATCAACAAACTTATTAATCTAATATGTAGAATTATTTCCATTATAAAATGATAGTCATGACTTTTTAACCCAGTAATATCAATTATAAGCATAAGCATATGGAAATATAAAACCTACAATCTACTGACAAAATAATAATCCATTTTCTTTGGATAGTGTATAAGATACTTTTGTCATCATTAACTTCCAAGATCTGATAGTTTCAAACAATTCAAGTTATGGTCACCTGCAAATTTGGGCTTGATCTAATCTGACCTTTACATTATCATTTGTCTTACCTTGTGTTTTTAAAACTTTATGAAATAAATTATCAAAAAAATTCTTCTCAATATACATGACATCCAACATGCAAAAGACTAATAATCATACCAATATGGTAGATTCCAAAAATTGAATTGTTTTATCCAACTCTGTTCTTTCCCAAAGCCATCAATTTTTTGATGGTTTATTGTTGGTCCAAATGTGATGGAAGGTAATGAAGAGTCAACTGATTTTACCTCTATACCTAAGATAATTTTTGGATATTCATCTTTTTCCATTGTTCCTTTTCTGAAATTATATTCTTTCCTCTAAAATTGATGATCGGTTGCAAGGAATCTGTGATGATAGCAAAGGAAAAATGTTTTTCCATTGACGAGCATAAACACATTGTAGTCTCTCATACAGTACATACATGATTTTGGAACACATTTAATCTAAAAATATAACATTCCATATGTTGGGAAGTAACTAATTACCCACATTAATGTAGCTTTCAGTATGAAATTATTTTTCCCAACAACATCATCTGTACTGACAGAATTTCTCCACAATGAATTTATCTCATCAATAAATGGTTTCAAATAAGAATCAATATTATTTTTTAGATGTCCAAGAATTAATAAGGCCAAAAAGATATATGGATCATTTATCAACATCTGAGGAAGTAAATTGTATGGAGTTATGAAGACATGCCAACCTGAATACTGACTACCGTAAGAACCAAATGGGCAGAAACTATTAGTCAAAGGACCCAATTGCACTTTTTGGGATTATAAAGCAAAAGATGGATGTATTTTGTCATAATGAGTCCTTGAATCACCATCAGAGGGATAATTCAAGAATTTACAAGTATAAATATTGGTTTTTTACTATAACATCAATTCCACTATGTTCTGATACATAAATAAATGCTATATTCTGGGTTTAAGAGGAAAATAACTCAACCCTTTAACATTAATCATTCCAGACTTCTGTATATGGTCTTCTTACAACTCGATTTTCCATGTAAGGGAAAACTATCCAAAGACTCATTTTCACCATAATATAATATTGAATTATTTGATAATTCATGAATCTTCTGATAACAATGTTGTAGATTATGAACCGACCTCTTACTCTCATAAATTTTTTTAGGGAAAAAATTTATTTCAGGTAATTGTGCTTTAACAAAAGATAATATCTTATCAAAATATTTATTTGATATTAAATTATCTGATTTAATTTCCATAAATTTTACAACCACTTCAAAATTTTTTATCTTACATCCAAGATATAAGGCTTCCTCAATAGAGCTCAAAAACAAATAAAATTAAGATGGTTCCAAATCAAGAGTTAAAAAATATCATTCTAAGTTTATTTTTTTTCATCAAATAGACCATCCCTATCATATACTAAATTATAAAACCCTGAACGATCTAAAACCAAATTTTTAGTATCTTCTTTGGAACTACGTTCCCCATGTTGATTCCAAAAAATTTAATCTTGTTGAAAACCAAAACACAATAGATAACCTCCAACATTTTCAAATGTTTCTAATGTCCACAGAGTACATTTTTTTATAAGGACACATAAATTTTACTTCAAAATCAAATTTTTGTTTTGATGATGCAAATGATAAGAATGATTCAACACCTTCCATATATACATGATTTAAACTAGAACAATTTGAATTAATGGACTGATTTATCTAAGTAGGGTCATCTAATAATGACTGTTATTAACTTCTATATTCCATATTTCTCTAAAAATATAATATAATCAGTTTTTTTTAATAATTTGATATAATACAACACTATCCAAAAAAGAGATGAAATTTAAATTCACTTTTCTAGAAATTTATAATAATTTCTAATATTTCATAGCTATTTATAGTTTTTTTTAAATTTATACAAATATACACGAATTTATAATAATTTATATTAATTACAAATAATTATTATTAATTATAGCTAATTTATACTAATTACAACTAATTATAAGTGGCATAATTTCCAACTGATTGGCAACACCACTTTTTCTCCAAGTCTTATCTCGGTGAATTTTTTTTGACTAAAATAACTATGAAAAATATACTTCGACATAAAAATATATATTCTTGTATGAATAATAATTGAGAGTTGTAAGGCCTCACTACTTTTCTCTCCATTCTCATGCATACACAAATCGATATCTAAACATTGTAGAAGATTTTTTATAGTGACTCTAGGGGGAGAATGTTGCAAGAAGATTAGTTTTTAGGAAAAATAGCCACCTTTTCCTCACTTCTCACCTCCTTAAATCTTTCTCTCACAGAATTCGATATGAAAAAAATTCTCTAACATATGCATATAAATTCATGTGAATACAAGAATGGAAATTCGTACGTTAGAGAAGTTTTTTAATAGTGATTTTAGTGTGAGAAATTTGCAAAGAGATGATTCATCGAGAATAAAGAATTTCACAAATCCTATGGAAATTATGCTAACTTATTACGAATTTATTGAGAATTATTTCTAATTATTGAGAATTAATTCTAATTATAACGAATTAATCTAAATTATTGCAACTTAATCCTAATTATTACGAATTATTACTAGTTATTACAAATTATTACAAATTATAACTAATTAATCCTAATTATTATTAATTAATCCTCATTATTACTAATAAATTTTAATTATTACAAATTAACCCTAATTGTTATTAATTAATCCTAATTATTACTAATTATTACTAAATATTACTAATAATTCCAAATTATTCCAAATTATATTAATTATTATTAATTATTCTAATTATTCCTAATTATAACTAATTAATCACAATTAATCCAAATTATTACGAATTAATCTAATTTATAATTTATTATTACTATTTGTGACTATTTTTTACTATTTATAACTATATATTACTATATATTACTATTTATTACTATTTATTTTTAGTTAATCATATTTAATACTAATTCATCATTATTATTACTAATTAATCCAAATTATTACTAATTAATCCTGATTATTTTTTATTATAACTAATTAATCCTAATTATTATAAATTAAAACCAATTATAACAAATTAATCATAATTACTACGAATTAATCACAATTATTAATTATTAATCACAATTATTATTAATTAATACTAATTATTACTAATAAATCCAAATAATTACAAATTATTACTATTTTATCATAATTATTACTATTTATTACTACCTATTAATGATTAATAAAAATTATTATTAATTATTACTAATTAATCCTAATTATTACTAATCAATCCTAAATATTAGTAATTAAACCTAATTATTACTAATTAATCCTAATTATTACTAATTAAACCTAATTATTACTAATTATTCCTAATTATGACTAATTAATACTGATTATTACTATTCAATCCTAATTATTACTAATTAGTCCTAATTATTACTAATTATTACTATTTTTACTATTTTTTACTATTTTTTACCAATTATTACTAATTATTGCTAATTAATCAAAATTATTACTAATTATTCCTAACAATTACTAATTATTCATAATTATTACTAGTTATTCCTAATTACTACTAATTATTCCTAAATAGAGATAAATATTCCTAATTATTCTTAATTATTTCCATTAATTAATATTTATTACTACTTATTAGAAATTATTATAAATTATTACTAATTATTATTAATTATTACCAATCAATAATAATTATAACTAATTAATCCTAATTATTTCTAATTATTCCTAATTATTACTAAATAATCTTAATTATGAAAAATTAATCCTAATTATTACTAATTAATCCTATATATTACTAATGAATCGTAATTATTACTAATTAATCCTGATTATTAATTATTATTACCAATTATTACCAATTAAACCTAATTATTACTCATTATTCAAATTTATTAATAACTACTCCTAATTATTACTAATTATTAAAAATTATTTTTAATTATATTTAATTATTACTATTTAGTGTAATTTATTTCTAATTATTACAAACTATTACTATTTATTACAATTTTTTACTTTTTATTACTAATTATAATTATTTAGTACAAATTATTACTAATTAATCAAATTTATTAATAATTAATCCTATATATTACTAATTAATCTGATCTATTACTAATTAATCGTAATTATTAATAATTAATCCAAATTGTTACTTATTAATCCTAATTATTACAAATTATTCCTAATTATTACTAATTAACCCTAATTATTACTAATTAAGCCTAACTATTAGTAATGAATTCTAATTATCAGTAATTATTCCTAATTAGTACCAATTTATCCTAATTACTATTAATTAATCCCACTCAATCCTAATTATTACAATTTAATCCTAATTATTACTAATTATTACTATTTATTACTAATTATTCATAATCATTACTATTTATATCTATTTATTGCTATTTATAGCTAATTATTCTTAATTATTATTAATAATTCCTAATTATTACTAATTATTCCCAAATACTCTTAATTGTTACTAATTATTCCTAACTAATCATTTTATGGCTAAATATTACTAATTATGACTGATTATTATGAATTATTTTTTATTATCACTAATTATTAACAATTATGACTAATTATGACTATTTACTATTATTTATATATATTTATTTCAATTTTATACTAAATAACACTAATTTATACTAATTATCACTTATAACTAGATTTGACTAATTATTAATGATTATTAATAATTTTTCAAATTAATATTAATGATTACTAATTAATAATAATTAATATTACTATTAATTAATAATAATTAATATTAATCACACGTATTCCGAAAAAAAAGAAAAAGAAAAAGATATAATTCTAATTTAATTTAATCGTAGCTAATCAACAATAATTATTACTAATATCAAATAAAATAAGTCATCTAAAGGATAAAATAAATAGATAAATACCCTAAAATTGGATCTTTCAGAGGATTTAAAACTCGAATATTGCTCCAATATAAAATTTTTAGCTTATAAAATTTTTGGGAGAGAAAATTTAAGTAGGGTGAGAAAGGAGTAGAGAAAGAAGTGAAATGAGATGAAAAGAGATGAGGGTATATATAGGTTATACAAGTTGCGATGGGAATACCATTGTAAATACTAAACCACATATTAATTAAGTTTGTTGGATAAAAAGGTATTTGTGATGTGTGGCATCGCATCTACCAACCTGGTGACACAATATTTGTGACGTGAGGTAAATCTCATCACAAATTCAACAAAATTTCACCAGGTATATGCAATAGGATCTTATACCCACCGTAAATACCCATCTTGCGGTTTGTCATGAAAATCACACCAAACCTTTTGTGACAGGTATCGTATACCCATCACAAATAACTAATTATATACTACGGGTATAGGGAACCGTCACAAATAGTTCATATCGAAGGACATTTTTGCGATGGGACACTTCCCAGTCGCAAATAACCATTTTTTCATAGTGTCATAACTGATAATTGTTGATGGTTTTGAAATCATTCTGATGCATGCTACTTCTATAAAAACCATTATTGAGGCATTCTATAACTTAAATCTATCTCAAATAATTCTATTCCTATTCATAGAGGCTTGTGATTAGGTGATTTACATTATATGGGATAACAGAAATATGATACAGCATGGATAACCTAAAATAAACATGCAATCTACTATGTTCCAAATCATGGTGGCTATGTGAGAGGCCAACTCGATAAAAAGTGACCGTTCTAATAATTGAATTCATGATTTTTATATCCTAGAACGATCTGATAATTCAGGTAAATATTTTCCTTCGAAAGGAACACTTGAATTCAAATGGACTTCTTCTCTTATTGGATGGATTAAATGAATAATTGATGGTGCCTCAAGAGGTAATCTAGGTCCAGTGGGGTATAGGGATGTCTTTAGAGACCATTATGGGCACATTATGATCTATCTTTATGGTCTCTATGGTATAGCCCAAACTATTGAAGGGGAGATGCCCGACCTTATTGAAGTAGTTGAGATGGAACAACAAAGAGGATGAAAAAATTTATTATTTGAATGTTAATCTACTAAAATAGTGAAAGTTGGTAGGCCTGATACGTAACATTTATCTTGGAAAGTGACCTCTCTATCGATTAAATTATTGGAATCTCTCTAAATCATGATCAAATTTATTAGTCATTTTTTTGAGAGGATCTCTTTATTATTGATGCAATTCCAAACAAAGGGGTGAGCTGTGAAAAAATCATATCCTCTATGACCCTCCCTAAGGAGTAAAAACCTCTATTTCAAAGTTACTTTTGTAAAATTTGTAATTTCATTCTGCTTAAATTTATTTCCTATTCAATTATTGTAAATATCCACTAAAAATTGATTATAAATTAAAATAAAAATCATTTGAAAGAAAAATAAATATTTCAAAAATAATTTATTTTTATGCACAAAATATAATTAATATTAATTAATAATGTTAATCACTATTAGTGAATTATATTAAATAGATATATATATACATATTATTTACTTGTTCAAAGTTTTTGATCAATAAAAAAACATTTTTCAGTTCATTGGATATGAATCGATCAAGTGTTATGCTTAAAATTGATTTTTTTCCAAAATTGAAATTTGTGTCATATTTTTAAAACTTAATTTATATTAACATCATCCATATATAATAATTGAATTAGATTAAAATAAATATATATTTATAATTACAATATTAAAATTTGTAAACTAGGGCACTTTTATTTTTTGTCAATATGAATAGTAGTCATAGTAAAATTTATCATCTCAGTAAAGGGTAAATCTGGTTAATATGGATTAAAAATAAAAGACAAGGGTATTATTTTTCATTCCAATTATTATTTGATGAATTTAATCCTAACCATAAAACCTTATGTTTGAAATTGATCTATTTGTTGGACATGCATGCATGAATAAGACTTATATAATATTTAAATCAATAATGTTTTAAAATATCATTCCCTTTGTTTTAAATATATCTTATCTGTCCATATGTGGAGAAAAGTATGATATGAAATAATATAAGTTTCTATATTCAGATTAATAAAAAAATCAACATATAAATTTATTTTAAATTTTTTGTAATTATATAGTTACCTTAATTTATTATGAAAGACTAACACATCATTTCTCCATTTAATAAAAAAATATTATAAATTAATTAAAAATATCAAAAGTGACATACATTGAATGGGTTAATGTGAACCACAAATTTTATAGATATATAGTTCATATTAGGATGTTTCAAAATAAATATATTTGAATTACCCCTTCATATTTATGTATTTGAAGTTAAATATTATGAATAGTGTTAGAAATTGACATCAATGATTTTTTATCAAATTATTTATAAATCATAATCATATTAAAATAAGACAAGTTTGAAATTATGCGGCCTAATAGGTAAGAAATTGGACACTCATTGGTGAATTTTCCCCATATAAATAAAAATCAGTGCACTTTAATATTGAATTATGTATCACCACAATTAAAATTAATAGTGGTCATCTAAGGGTTAATCAGAACAATAAAGTCTAAAATTACATCAAAAACTGTATAAATTCTATTGATTTATTGGACTACTAGCTGGTAATTCCTTATATTCCACACCATGACCAATTTTTAACTACATATATTGAGAATAAATTTATAATTTTATCCATTAAGAAATTACAAAAGTGTCCCTATCATGATTTATAAAAGGGGACTATGTCTCTCTGTTCATTACACCCCGTTTAGCATTATATCTTGACATAAATATAAATATTTCTATTTTAAACTTTCCAATAAAAATTCAATATGTTTTTTTCTTCTAAAAACAATATCGCTTGATCCTTTTTGAGGATATATAAATGATTCATTTCAAAGAAGATATAATTTCTTTAACAGATCAGTTTCTTTTTTAATCTTCTTTAACCCTACTAAATATATGGTTTGTATCAAAAATTAATATATTTATAATCCGAAGTATACTTAAACATTTTTATGAATATAAAATTCTATTATAATACCTCATTCCAATGAAACTATAAGTTAAAGTATCACTCATGCATATGTATAGCTTACTTCTACCAAGTGGATATAAAATTCATTTTTCATCACTAGCTTTTATAGACTGGTATTATGATCAGTTTAATATTTATATATTATATTAATGTAAAATAAACTTATATTATTATAATATCACATCAACCTAATTACCATCTTGTCATTTTTGAAAACAAATGCCATTCGTGCGTACCTTTAAACAACCATCACCGTAAAGTGATATGATTTTTTTCATTTATATATTCCATATATTGTAATGGGGATGAATTTGATGAATATATTTCACATATATGATAAGTTACAATATTTTTATGGTTAATTAATATTAATATTTATTTTTTTTGAATCTTTTGAAAAGTCAATATGTTGTTCATGCGTACTTACACCCTACCATTTCCATGGTTGGTGTAATTCATTTTCAATCTATAAATTTTACGGATGACTATAAATATTAATATAATAAATATATATGATTTTAATATCATGATTAATTTTATTGATATTATGTAACCAATATAAATGTCCATGTTTTAGAATTTCTGAACTAAAATAGTCTTGATAAATGAAAAATTAAAATCCTAGAAATTATGCTACTAAAAAGTAATTATTAATAAATATGGGTGTTGAAATGATATAAATGGATAATATATGTTATTATAAGTATGAAAATGAATTATATATATAATTATTATAATGTTAAATTTATTATACTATAGGTTAGAGTACATTTTAAGTATGGTTAACTCAACACAAGGGTTTTATTTCACAATCTCATCCACATTTTAGATAGTTCATCTTTAAGTTTTTATTGAGGACCGATTTTCTTCCATATCAAATTTTCAAAAAAAAAAACATTTCAGTGAAGGTTTTTAATATAATACAATTACTTTTTAATGTAATTTATACCCATGAATGAAATTTTATAAATTAGTTTGGAATGAACCATTTTATGATTTTACAAATGAGGTACTTTGTGACCTTTCCAAAAAAGTATGGAAGCAATGTTTTTTAACTTATATTAAATAAATTTTTTATCCATCCATCATAAATAATTTTTTCATTGAATTTTCCATTATAGTTTCATAGTTTTATTTTTAAATAATATTTTTTCCTTTATAATTGAGATGTTTTTTAAAAATAATTGATTTCAAAATGGAAAGGCTATTTTCCATAAGAATTGTTCGATGTGATCTTTCAAAATCATTTTCCTTATTAGATGACATCTTTTTATGCTACATAATAATTAATGGGTATTTTATCTAGGTATTTAATCTTAATCCTTTTTTTGGATGTTTTATTTTTGTGATGAAAAAATGTTGTTGAATCCCATTACTCTTCTATGGGTTATGCTATGATAAAATTTTTAAAGGACACATTTCATTTCATGGGTTTGGATATGATAAATTATTTATGATCTTGTGGAACACATATATATGATTCTAATTATGTGATGGGTGGGACCTATATATTTATACGTTGAATTGGGTAATGATTGACATCTCATGATACAAGAAGGATTGGTTTAGGGACACAATCTAGTCCAGTATAAGACCTTTTCCACAATGATAGTCATGGGAGTGAACCATAAATACTAAGATGGTTTGGGGAGTAAACCCAATATACTATTATAGTATTATGAAAGAGCATTCAATACTAAGTAAATTATTTTTTATGTTTATACATAGGCCACAAATTAATTTCTTATACCTATGATGAGATTTCATGGTTAATTCCATTTATGATTCAGGACAGATGAACATCCAATCATTATGACTTGATTAAAGATTATGATATATGACATAGAAGGTATGGTTTTCAATTTTTAAACACTAGATTTCATAAATTTTTACTCATGTTATAGTCATATGATAATTGATATCTTTGTTTTTAACCTAATGATCACTAGATATCACTCTTTATTATGATTCATTTTCCCATGTTTTGAAGAATGATATTGAGAATGATATTTATAAGAATGGTGTATTTTATGAAAAGATATGTGAGATACTATATATATATTTATAATTTTTTTTATTTCTCTATATATGAAAATATACAAGAACTAAATGATTCTTTCATGGATAAAAATGTAATGAAATTAATATTAATCTATAAATATGTAATATCTATGTATGAAATGTATGAGTCACTATATAACAAACCGAACCAAATCGAACTCCCCATGAATTCGGGCATTGAGCATGATGGTTACCATATCCTTAAAAGGCATGGTAAATGAATGGAAATACACTAGTATATTATTCAGAAGCACCATCCTTTGAAAAATGAAAGTAATACATCTTTGATCAATCCATACTGATCAGAACCTCTAATGCCTTGATATCCATGGTTACCAACCTATAGATTTATTATATAAGAATCTTTATTGACCTCACTCTCGATGAACTACTTCTATTGAGGGAACCTTCTAGATCGCTTCTATCTTCTTTTTCACCTCTAGATACATAGGAATCATTAATGAGTTAATGGAATATCTGATCACTGGATGTTGTATCACCACATGAAATATTTTTCTAAACACTTCATTTGGAATGAGATCATGAGAAAAATGCATGATATCATTAAAATAGATATGAAGATCTCACATGCTCAGAAATACCTACTAAAGGGATAAAAACTACTTTTTCACTGGTTCCATCATCATTGACGATAATAACTTTAGTCAGAAATACTTATATATGTGTGTCCAACAAACATCCCCTTCCTTCTACTTCACAAGGTACAAAATCCCCCACTATCGAGCTTCTCACCACAACTGAATGAATCCCAATAGAACCCATTTATAGATCAGACCCAAATCATTCTAAATAAAATCAATGTCTCATCCAATAGATTCCCTATCTTCTAATATGATGCACTCCCCATGAACATTTCCAATATCTGATGCTCTAAACTTCTAGAATCCTCTCCTATATATCATTATACTCAATCGTGTCAACCCTCTATATATCCATCAAATCATCTTGGTGAACCTCCACCTCATGGACTACAATGGTTTGATGACTAGGATTTATCTCTAAAAAATAAGGGAATAGATCCTAATCATAATATGATCAAAATAATTTCGTTTAATTAAATATTTAGTTTAATTTTAATTGTTGATACACCCTCTTCGATAACAAATGAAAAAAGTAATGCATGTAATTTTAAAAGGCATGTACCACAACATTAGAATCCAATCACATAGGATGTTTAATAATATTATAGACCTTGTGTTGGTTTTTAAAACCCTAATACTTTTTATGAAATTTTTCTCTTGTATAAATTTACTTTAACGAAGGCATGTGTTTTATGCAATGAGTATAGATAAAATGGATAACAATATCAAAATATAATGTGTTTTTTATATCCTAGACATTGAATTGAATGGTATGAATAGTAATAACAATTTTATAAAAAATACATGGTATAAAATTAGTTTCATGTACAAATTTAAATTAATTTTATTGATTTGAATTAAAAAGAAATTTTATTTTGAAATAAAAGTGATGATTTTTAGAAAAATTATTTTCACCTGAACAATTTATTTTTAATAATAATTAAAATTAATCAGTATTGATTAATGATTTTAAAAAACATTATATATGATTTAAATGATTAATTTTTTTAATAAAACAAAAAATATATATTTTTGTATGCATATGATAAGTACAAATCATGTTTTATTCTTACAAATGTTGTTTTCCAGAAAATTATTATTCATCGTATGTTGAAAACATATTTTAATATTAATTTCTACTACTAATATAAATTGACATTGATAAAACAGATTACATAATTTTAATTATGAGGTTCAAAGCAGATAAATATTCCCCTTTTAGGTTTTTTCAATATGAATAATAACCATGAAAAAATTTATCATCCCAATAAAGAATTAATCAGGTTATTCTTGATTTAATATAATGTATAAGGTTATAGATATTCCTACTAATTCTTAATATATTATGTTAATCCGACCTATAATACCTAAGGATCCAAATTGAATTTTTTAAAGGAAACATTGAAATGAAAATGACATAGGTATTTTTTAAATAAAAGAAAGTTATAAAATCCCACTCTTTTTTAATATCTCATATATGTCCACACATAGATAAAAGTATGTTATTATTGAGTATATGTTTCTATTTTGTGATTAATAAAATTATTTTCATGGTATATTTTTTTTAATTTTCATTAATTATGTTGTAACCTATTTTTTTTGAAACATCGAAGAAGTCTTTCTATAATTTATAATAAAATGTAATATATTATTTTAAAAATATTAAAATTAATATAATTGTATGGACTTAATGTGTACTAATAATTTTTTAGATTCAAATGAAATATTAGGGTGGTTGGAAATAATGAAATTCTAATTGTGTTTTTATGTTGAAGTATTAAAATTTGAAATAATTAGATAGTGTCAAAATTGAAAAAATGATATTTTATTAAATTATTTAAATATTATAATATTTTTTTGAATAACACTATATGATTGTTATATGGTCTAAAATTACTTGAATTAGCCATTTATAGTTCCCATTTTATATTATTGTCAAAAATTACAACATTTTAATCTAAAAAAATGATTTCATAGTTAAAATTAAATAAGTTAACTACCTGGTAATAAAATTGATAAGGTCAAAAATGACCTAAAAAATTTCATAAATTATATTATTTATGGTATTAAAACCCTATTACATTATATATTTGTTTTTTATTCCATTTGTATGTATTTTTTTGGATAAAGAATTTATTATAATTTAATCTTTTAAGAATTCCCAAAAGTGACCCTTACCTCAAATATAAAACGGAACCACCTCCCACAATTTGATCCCCAACATTGATCCTTACAGATCAACCATAATATACAAATTTATCTCCTCATCTAACCTAGACACATCATAAAGTTTTCGGTCATATAAGAAGACTAACCCTAGAGCCCTTTGGTAGAGATCTAATGAAGTCATTTTGAAGAAGAGGTAATCATGCTAAATGCTCACTTTCATTACTACTCTTATTTACCAGTTCTAAATCTTTATTATTTATGATAAAATTAAAAATATTTATATCTATTATTCTTAAATATTATTACGAATATTATAACATCATTATACACCATCTCTCCCATCAAACAAGAAGTGGATGTGTTGCTCCTGCGTACGCATGACTTACCAGCCCCATGTGGTGATGCAATTTTTTTTATCCCCATAACTGATGGATGGGTTTTATGGTGATTTTAATGATTAAATAATAAATTATTGAAAAAATTATACTTCTGGAATGATAAAATCATGTCCACAGACTTACCATTAAATCCATTGAGAAATGATAATGGTGTTCATGCTTATGTGTGGACTACCACCTCCACAGTGAGTTGTCATTTTGTTTTCATTTAAAATTTTCTTATATGGTAATAATGATACATTTTAAGATTTTATATTATATAATAACTTTTTATTTAAATGTTTATTATAATTTTACTTTCATTCATTCAATCAGTTGAATAATGGAAGCAACATTGATGCGTACGTATGACCTATGGTCTCTAAGAATGGTGTATTTAATTTTTCTTATCTAAATATTTTCTAAATGATTATAAATATGTTAATATTTATTATATATAGTCTTATAAAATATTTAAAATTATATAAATTATGGTACCATGATAAAAGTATAAGGACCAGGACATCCGAATTGAATCATGCCTAGAAAACAAAGCAGTTATCAATCAGAACCCGAATTTTAATGTCACGACCCGTCCTCGGGGCCTGTGCTGTGACTACCCCAAGCCCATCTTCCATAGGCCAGGGGCTGGCGACTAGCACCAAGGCATAAATCCCAACAAAAGTGAAGGCATTGACTTTGAAAAGTAAACAAGCACCACCTAGTAAGCAAGCGGAAAAGTAAACACTAAGTAAAAGCTGTAACAGGCTGTGCTGAAAGTAAAAGGGGCCAGAAATACAAGCCCAACTGTAAAGTACAACTGAAAGGGAAAAACAACAACTGAAAAGAAAAGCCGCAGCGTCGAGCCGTCCTCTGGAAGTCCCACCTGAAGGGTGGGTACAGATAGCCTCCACAGCTCCTCGGTCCAGCCGTCCGCTCCGAGTACATCCTGCCCAGTGGTCCACCTCCAGGTACCGTCCTGTTCCGCACACCTCCACCTCGATCAGCGCTGCCTGTCATCTACAACCAACACCACGAAGTGCGGGCATAGCCCGTGCAGGGATGAGTATAAGCTACTCAGTAGGGACCCTGAGACCCCCGAAGGTCTCCCAGAATCCACAAAGGATAATACAAAAAGGAAAGATACAATCACGAAGTAACAACCAACACTGCTTAGGTATATGCCCATACATATACCTAAGTCATCAATCCCTGTTCGGCTCCAACATCCGAGCCCAAACAAAACCCAGTCCACATAGGAAAGCAAACGTAAATCCACACAGGATAGCACAACACAATCCACAAAGGAGAGAAAAATGTAAATCCACACAGGATAACACAACACAGTCCACAATGGAGAGAAAAACGCAATCCACACAGGATAGCACAACACAATCCACAAAGGAGAGTAAATAGTAAATCCACACAGGATAGTTCAACACAATCCAAAAAGGAGAGTAAACAGTAAATCCACACAGGATAGTTCAACGCAATCCACAAAGGAGAGTAAACAGTAAATCCACACAGGATAGTTCAACACAATCCACAAAGGAGAGTAACACTGGATTCAGCTCACACAGGAATACATCGTCAAAAAGGTGAAAGGGATGATCGGATATAGATACTGAATCATCTAAGCAGGGACCCACATAGGATACAAGACCAGCTGTCTTCATTGATTCATTTATGCTGGGACCCACATAGGATACAAGACCAGCACTGAATTCATCAAAGCTGGGACCCACATATGATACAAGACCAGCACAACTAGGACCCACATAGGATACAAGACCAGCTGTCTTCATTGATTCATCTATACTAGGACCCACATAGTATACAAGACTAGTATTGAATCATCTAAGCTGGGACAACATAGGATACAAGACCAGCACAACTAGGAACCACATAGGATACAAGACCAGCTGTCTTCATTGATTCATCTATACTGGGACCCACATAGGATACATGACCAGTATTGAATCATCTAAGATGGGACCCACATAGGATACAAGACCAGCACGGTTGGGACCCACATAGGATACAAGACCAGCACACTTCATCATCACAGTCCACTGAGGATCTCTGCACAGTCGTCGTCGTCGAAGTCGCAGCTAGCTCTAGGGTTCCCGCACACAGTAAGCTTGTTCGGGAGGGTCCGCTCCACGATCCGAGAGGCTGATACATCAACTGTCACATAACCCGAAGTTGATGTATCCAAAAGTTCCGTGTCGTCAACATGAACTCAACGCAACAGAAGACACGTGAATCGGACGCCCGGTCTGAGAGATATTGGTTTTTTCTTCCCAGGGGCCCGGTTGGTATTTAAGGAAAAACCAACCCGACCGTACTCCACCTGCGTCCAAACCTCAGGAGGAGTATTCCAAAAGATCCGTCTCACTTAGAGGAATCCACCAAAGCCGACGGCACATCAATCGGACGTCTGTAGCTCAAGTTATGAGCGTTTCCGCTCCGAGGGCCCGATTGGTTTCGTGTACAAACCAACCCGACCGAACCCAAAGTATTCCAAAACCTTGAGTGCAGTATACCAAAACGACCGTCTTGATCCAAGGATCGCGTTGCCACTGACTGCACGTCATTTGGAGGCCCGTAGCTCAAGATACATGCATTTGACCGAAAATGGTCCGAAGATGGGGGGTCCGGGCCCTGGCCGACCCAGCCCGACCCCCCTGGGTCAGCCGAACCGGGTCGAACCAACCCGGTCCGGTCCGGCCAGGGCGCGGCCCGGCCGGTCGGACCGCCCTGGCTCGGTTCGGCCGAGCGGCCGAGTGGCCGAGCGCCGCAGGGCGCTACCCCCGCGGTCTGGAGGTGTCGCGGCCCTCGAAGGGCCGCGCTGATTGAACGGACGTGGCATGTCACCGCGTCCCATGCGGCGAGCTGGACCCGCGCGGCCTCGGGTCCGCTGGCCGCTGCCGCCGTGGCTTCAGCCGCGACGGCTCTGTCCGGCGGCGCGCCGGGGCGCCGCTGGCCACTTCCGCGGGCCACCAGAGTCGCTCCGGTGGTCCATTTTCCTTCCCGTCTGCACCGTTGTTCCTCCTGGGTTCTTTTCTTCACTGCGGGATCGTCAAATCATCCTTGTGTCACGTTTTGTCGTCGCCCGCCAAATCCGCACAACCATGAAGAACAGAGGAGGGTTGTCGGGCCGTGTTCGTTTGGCCCGCACCCTCCGCGATAGTGATAAACAACGGGAGAAAATAATTCAACACATGAAACAACAATTTTAATTAACTAAAATTGTTCATTTGAATTCGGTTCTTTAATTTAAAGAAACGTTCAAGGGAATAAGGGCATTTCCAAAACAAAATCCCTATCTCGTCAAGTCGTCGCTCGCGGGTTCTTCGCGGAATTGGGGATCGTCACGTCGTCGCGGTATCTGGCGTCGCGTCGTCACGGAAGGGGGTCGCCTCGATGAACTCCGAGGTTCAAGAACAAAAAGATTTAATTAATAATAATTAAATCTTTCTTGAGTTAAAAACCACAAAGGAAAAATTAAAAGAAATCTGAAACCCTCACCTCAACGGATGATCGAAGGTTCTTGTGGCGGATTAAGGAACATCACCGAAGAACGTCGCGGGAGAGGAAACGTCGGCGTCGCGGCACACGGCGTCGCATCGTCGATTTCCACGGGTTCGGCGTTCTTCGTCGGAGGCCGGCGTTCTTCGCGTTCTTCGCGTTCTTCTTGAAGGAGGATGAAGGCTCAAGAACTCTGTCAAAACCTCTCAACGTGTAATCCTCCAAATGTTGTTATTGGTCTTATTTTATTATTAAGCCAACAAACGAAAAGAGGTAAGTAACGACCCATTAATTCGTAGAATTAAATCAACGAAAGAAACTGCCCATTTAATTCACGAATAAAACCGCCCAATTAAATGGTGCATTAAGAAATTAAGAAAACGTGTCAGTTGACTTTCATAAAGACGGGTTTTCGCGGGTGCGTTACTTAGCGGAAAGAAACGGCGTGGCTCGTGCGGGCCCCACCTCACAAATATCGTACCAAGAGGGTAGGATATTTTTGGATAACACCCTATCCGTATCGACTCAGCTTAAGCTTCTTTAAGTGGTTTCAAGTGGCTTCCAAGCGTCTTAAGTGAAATAAAATAAATTTTGTCGTACAATTATTTTATTTCTTAACATTAAGCCCGAAAATTAAAAACCACAACCGAGCAAACGCAACTCCGGAAGAGGCGTTTCTAAGCAAATACTGGCGCTGCGATTTCATCGGTACCCTCAGAATTTGATTCTGGGCAGCGGTTCAAAAGTTAGAAAAACCCGCTCGTCCGTTCACTGAAAGTACCCGTGCCAAACTTCAGAAAATGATTCCGGGCACACCCGGCCTCGGAATCAGGTGCCGTCAGAAACCGCGTTCTTTTAAAATTCCAAAGAAAATTAAGAAAAACATTTCCTTGAAATTTATGGGTCTTAACATTTAATAACATTTCATCAATAAAATAGTGATGAGATGTTAGAAATAGATAAAAATTGAAAGTATATATGTTAATATGGTTATGTAATATATCTATAATAAATTTAATTATTTAGAGGTTTTAATGTGGACAAGGAAAGGAGATACTTGAGGTAAGGGATTTATTTTCCAGTCCTACATTAATCAGGATATTTTATAATTAAGATCCTTGAGGAACTTATATGATACTTATCAAATTAATCAATTAAATTTTATTATACTATTTTTAATTCCACTAAATACATGCATGTATTTCAATTTCCTCATATTATGTACTTAAGAGACAAAATATATGTTTTTATAGAAAATTTTCTTCATTTCACTCTTCGGTCAAGAAATAATTTTCTTTAGTATCCATGTTTTCAAAAAATGTTTTAAATTTTTTTTACTACTCTCCTATGATTTTTTGATTCGTTTTTATTAATGTTTTAATTTTTTACAAAATAATTTCGATGGAATATTTTTTTTATAAAAAGGGTTCTTTGAGACTTTTCTAATAAAATAATGAAATGAATGTTTTCCGAATTATATAGAATGAATTAATTTTATATTATCCTTGACTAATTTTATCTATAAATAATACTTTACAAGTTTACATTTTTACTTTTAGTGAAAATATTTTCCTTTATATGTGTGAATGTTTTAAAAATATGTTATTTCAAAATGGAAAGGTTATTTCCGTCAAAATGTTTTAATGATATTTTAATTTTTTTATTCATCAAAGTAAACATCCATTGCTTTTTTATATAATTTAAGTAGGATATGATCTGAGGATACTATCCATATTATTTTTAAAGATTGATTAAGAATTTTATGTAGAATGATTATAAAACCCTTTATTATCATGGGTTTTGATGTGATGAATGTTTGGTAATCATGTGGAACACATATATGTGGTATTCATTATTTAAAAGGAGGGACCTATATCTCTGTCCAATGAATTTGGTAAGGTATTATATCTCATGATATATTTATGTGAAACAAGTCTATGTTCATGATATTTTATGGGAAAATATTCTAATTGCAGGATTCATTATGGGAAACTTGTCGATGTGGTTGATACACTATAGGTAACATGTGTGGATGATTTATCTGATGGTATTAGTAGTTATACTTGACATGTGAAATGGTTTCTTTACTTATTATGGATCCACAAATATTTATTAGATAAACATATGGTTCATGGTTGAGTTATGATGAGTTCTCATTCATCTTTTTCAAGTCTTTTGAAATGAAAATGTTTTATTACATAACTCATATATATGATCTTCGTTAGTTCGAGTATGAAATTTTAACATTATGGTTATGATCCCATTCCCTTATTCATATATTATTTTTTAATATGATCATAAATTGGAATATCCCATGTTTACTCTTACTAAGTATTTGAGTAAACCTTTTTATATTGTTTCCATTCAACTGGTTATGAATAAATTTTTAGTAGGGTAGTCCTATGAAGAGAACTATGAGGTAATACCATTACGAGAGATGTTGAATAGATTTTATAAAATTATATGTTTTTTATCTTGTCTCAAAAGTCACTAAAAATTTTCAGTTCTAGCACGTATAGTATTGATATTTATTTAATATTTATCTAACCAAATGTTATATCTATTTATGAAAAGTGTGGGCCGCTATAGTAGGTATTAGAGAAATGTTTATTAAATAGTTGGAAACAAGGATGGGATATATTTTTTAACAAATATATGGATATATTCATCTATCAAATAAAATTATTTTTTAGAATTTATCATGAATAAACTAAGAACCCCATAAGTTTTTGTTCAAAAATATTTCATTACTTAGACATAATATAAATAATTTCTCATGATTATGTGGTTTTCCACTATGATTATTGTTTCTAAAACTATTATTTTTTGGTATCATTTATTAAATGGAACCCAAAGGAAGCATGTAAATGCTAAATGTGATGGACATTTCAATGTATTTCATCCTAAGAAACTGAAATTTAAGGGATATATAATGAAAAATCATATTTTCATGATCACCACCATTCTCATGATATAAATCATGCTAAGATTAAAATGGGAAAAGGATGAAACAGTTTTAAATACAGTCCCTCATGTGAAACAATACTCATTCATTTAGTTGGTCTGTTGATCCGATAGTTGATAATTAATGGGTCAGTACCATTGAAAAGATATTTTCAATTCTCCAATGTTAGTATGATGAAAAATTTATTTTGTATGTTTTTTGTTTGGAAGAAAAAGAAGTTAAATGTTGGAATCCTACCAAGAATTTAGGGAAGATTATGAAATTGAATCCATGGGGTGGTGTGAGTTTGAAACTTATTTCTCAATAAGTAAATTCCACATATTCTAATTTGAAAATTTGTGAGGAATTACATGAGCTTAAAAAATGACAATTAATTCATGTGTACCTATGAGTAATATTTATCCATACTTCTGAGGTTTTCTTCTCGTATTATCATTCAATAGAAAAGTAATATATATAAATTCTTTGGTGACTTAAAACCAATTTTTTGAAGGGATTTAATAATGAAGTACATAAATTGATATGAAGAAATTGTGTGATGTTTTTGTAAAGGTGTAAATGTTGACTGCTATTATCCATAAATCTCTCAGATTTGATAAGATAATAAATATTGAATTCAATGGAAATTGAAATAGTCAAGGTGATAAGAATATAGTACTTCCATTATGATAAACATGTGGGAGGAAAGATGGGGTAAATTTTGTTAATGGTATTGAAAAATGTTTTACGTGAGGGAAGAAAGTATCTTGAGTGGTTTAATTTCAATTTTATGTGAAGAATTTATCAAATTATGAGAATAAATAAAATTCTCCACAGAATACACCAACCACAAACCAGTTATTCCAATGTGAGGTGTATGGCCAATATGATAACTGGTTCCAATATCAGAAGGTTAATAATGATTATTTTCATCAAAAGCCTATTAAGACTATAGATAATTGAAAATATCATGTCAGTTCTAATTCTTATGATGTGTTTGATACTGATATAGTGAATGGTACACTTATCATCTACTCTAGAACTGTTAATGTTTTATTTAATTCTAGATATACCCAATATTTTATTTATAACTATTTTGATAATGGTATCACAATATCACTTCAAATGAACAATTCATTCTAGAAGAAAAATGTTTTTACCATTAATTTAATATTAAAAAATTACATAAGGAATAATACATAGTCAAAGAAACATAATTTTCCTCATATTAAAAAAATAGTTTAAGGATCACAATATGAAAAATAATATTCATAAGCATAGTCATCATTATTTTCCCACTCATACTAATAATTACCATAATTGATGATCTTAAGGATCTCCAGATTGGTCCTTCTTGGAACCTTAGAAGAAGATCTAATTGACACAGTCCTTGAAACCTTGGAATTTTCCTTTTGTAGACTTCTCTTATTAGGAGTATGAGTGAAACCCTCATTGTCTGTCATTTTTATCTTTCCATTTATAAACACATCCTTTAATGAGGCATAGATACTGTCCAAATTGTTATGGGGTGTCCTATCATTTACCATTTTATCATTAGAAACATTCCCCTATTTACCAGATAATCTTGATGAATTGAGAATAATATGGATATACGCATGATAATTATATTATTTTGAGCATCAGATTGGTATAGAACTCCATATTGTGGATCCTATGCTGAAAAATAAAATTACAACTATTGTATACAGTCTTTCCCCTTAATATATATTTTAGTTTCCTCTAATACCACACACTGAATGACCTCATACATAGCTTTTCATATTGATTCTATACACTTCTTACCTGCATAATCATCAGTCAACATCAAGAGTAAGAATTGAAAAATAATTGGAAAAGACACAATTGACCCCCTCTTGAATATATTTTTATATTCTGACCAAGAAATTGGTATTAGAGGAGAACTTTTGAAAAAATTAGCAATAAACTAGAATTATAAGGTCTATAAAAATATAGAAATGACTGATTAAGGAGAAGAAATTTCAATGGGTTGTGACCCTTATTTCAATGTTGAAAACTATGGATGTTGGAAATCATGATGGTTATATATTTTAAGAATTTGGGATTCAAAGTATACTCTAAAATCATTACTCCTTATATAATTCCTGAAAATCCTGAAACTTGTACTACTGCTATAGAGGTCAACTATGACATGAATTCTAAATCTATTAATGCTATTATTTGTGGTCTAGGACTAGATGAATTCAACCATGTCTCATAGTGTCCTACTACTTATGAAATATGTAAGACCATTTCTGTTTCTTATGAAGGAATATACAATGTAAGAAAAATGAGGCATGTAAATGAAAAACTGAAATTTGATACATTTAGAATGATTAATGTAGAAAGTATCACATTGATGAATAAAATGTTTACAGAGATTATAAATAATATTATATCCGTAGGTGATCCTATCAAACAAGAAGGTCATGATTTGAATGTACTAAGAGTACTACCTACTAAATGGAATGGTATATCAACAGCAATTTGACAATCATCACTTGTCAGAAATGATATAATGAGATAACTGATTCGGACATGGATAATATATGAAGCTTAAATGAAAGATAAATTTGAAGATCATAATTTCTTAGTGAAAAAGAATAATACTTATCTAACGGTAACATCTTAGAAGCAAAGAAAAAGAATAAAGGAAGAAGTAAGAGAAAAAATGCATTTAGCGAAATCTAATTCTGAAATGGAATTGGTTCAATTAGAAAGAATATTTAACAAGTTTTATAAGAAGAAAATAGGTTTGAGAAAACCTTTCAAAATGGACAAGAAAGACTCTAAGGAATTTATATGATATGAATATAATAAATTAGGTCATATAAGAATAGATTGTCCTCATCTAAAAGGTGAAAATAGAAAGATAGAAAAGGAATATCATACAAATTATGATTATAAAAATAAATTCAAAAGAGAAATGAAGGCTACATGGTGAATTTATGAAGACTTCAGTATCTCATCAAAATCTGATTCAAAAAAGGAATAATAAAATCTGAAATCAAATATGTGATTCATAGAATAAGAAGATAAGGTACAAACATATTATTAATCTATTTCTAATTTTAATTAAATTTATTTAGATCATAAATTGGATGCCTACTACAAAATGATAAAAGGAAAATATGACTCCTTATTAAAGAAACAAAAATCATTAAAAAGTATTCAAAATGATATTTTTGGAGAAAGATATGCCTTGCTTAAACAACATCAAAAGTTCATTAACAAATTTAACTCATCTACCACAAACAGTGTTGATCATGAAAATAAAATTAAATAATTACAAGATGAAGTGAAAACATACAAAAGTTCTTCTATCTTATTTACCTAAAGAGAAAATATTATGAATTAAATTATTAGTAAAAAAATTCATTAGAAATAAAATATTTTTATAGGAAGTAATGGTGAAAAATATAAACTACATAAGAATTTTTGTGTTCCAAAATAAAAAAACTCTTACTTATGATTCTTTTGGAAGAGAAGGTTATATTAAAAAAAAACTTTTATATAATAAATCCTCAAATAAGTGAAATTAAAAAGGCTTTTATTTCATATATGTTATCTGAATTAAATATGAGTTATTAAATAATTAATCATATCTGGATTCCCAAATCATTGCTAGTTAACACAGCTGGAGCCCAATGAATATGGGTACCAAAACAAACCCTTTTTAAAAATGCCTTTGCATTAAAAATGTCACAAAAAAATATGGTATATGGATTGTGGATGCTCCATGGATATGAGTGGAAACTCATATAACTTTAATACACTGAATCAAATAGATGTAGGTTTAGTAACATTTGGTGATAATGAAAAATGAAAGATAATTTGACCTTGAACTGTTGGATATCCAAAAACTAACTCAATCAACAAAAGTACTATATTTATAAGGGATAATGAATAAATTGATATGTATATCTTAACTCTGAGATGATGGATATTATTTTGATTTTTTCAAACAATTTATATTTAGTGTTTAAAGATAAACTTCTTAAGTTTAGGGCACCTAGAACTGATATTATTTATACTTTGGATCTAAATTCCTTATATAAATAGAAAGTGAATTTTTTAACTTACAATATAAATAAATCTTGGATATGTAATATAAGGCATGGTCATTGTAATATTTATGATTTACATAAATTATCTAAGAAACAGTTAGTTTTTGACTTACCTAGTCTTAAGTTTGATAGCGACAAATTTTGTGATGCATATCAAATTAGAAAGAAAAAAAAATCTTCCTTCAAATATATTAACAACATTGCTACATACAATCCTAAAGAACATATCCACATAGATCTGTTTGAACCATCTAGATTAGTATGTTTGGCTAGAAAATTATATTTATATGTTTTAGTTGATTATTAATCTAGATTTATTTTTATTTATTTTGTAAATATCAAAAGTTAAGATTTTACTATTTTTGCATGTTTTGGTAAATTATTTCAAAATGAAAAAGGTTTAAGATAATTTCATTAAGAAGTGATCATAATAAAGAATTTGAAAATCATGAATTCAATTCCTTTTGTTCAAATGTTGAATTTAAACACACCTTGTCTACACCAAGAACACCTCAAAAAATGGAATTTTTAAAAGAATAAATAGAGCTATTCATGAAATGGCTAGGACTATGATGAATGAAAATAGTCTACCTACCTACATATAGTAAGTATCTATAAACACAGCCTGCTATATCTTTAATATAGTTTTAATTTGGCCTATCTTCAAAAAAGACATCTTATGAACATTTTAATAATAGAAAATTTAAGGTAAAGTACTTTAATGTTTTTGTATGTAAGGTGTATATCCTGAACACCAAGGATAAACATGGTAAATTCAATTCAAAATATGAAGAAAGAATATTTTTATGATATTCTTCTATCACTAAATCCTATAGAGTGTTTAATAAAAACTCAATGATTGTAGAAGAATCAGTTAAAGTGAAGTTTGATAAAATTGAACCTTTTACTAAATAAGAAGATAAAAATTATGAAACTACTAAATCCTCTAACAACATGGGACTTGAAAACCTAAATAATGATTTTGAAAACAACCTAAATAAAATTGAGTCTAGTTCTGAAGAACATGATAAGGATGAACTAATTTTTTTTACATAGATAGTCTAGAACCTTAAAGAATCATCCTTTAGAAACTACAATAGGAGTCCTAGAAATAGGAATAACAATGAGAAGAAATATATTAAACCTTGTTTAATTCTCTACCTTTCATTCTCAACTAGAATCTAAATCTTTTGAATAATCCTTAGATAATGAGAGTTGGATGTTAGAAATAAAAAATGAGCTAAACCAATTCAAATGGAATGAAGTTTGGGAATTAGTTGAAAGACTGTCAAATTATCTAGTCATAAGAAATAAATGGGTATTTATAAATAAACCAAATGATCAAGGGATTATAACAAGAAACAAAGCTAGATTTTTAGCTAAAGGATATAATCAAGAAGAAAGTATAGATTATGCTAAAACCTTTTCCCCTTGTATCTAGATTAGAAGCAATTATAATTATTTTAGATTATACATCTCATATAAACATTAAATTATATCATATAGATGTTAAATATACCTCTTTAAATTTTTATTTATTAGGGGATGTTTATGTTGAACAATATCTTGGTTTTGAAAACTCTCAAAAACCAGATTCTGTTTTTAAACATACTAATGCTCTCTATGGACTTAAACAAACACCTTGATCTTGGTATGAAAATTTATGTTATTTTTATTTTGAAAAATAGATTTAATATTCGAATGGAAGATCCAAATAATTTTAAGGAAAACCAAATTATAATATATTATTAATTTAAATTTGTGTTGATGATGTTATTTTTGGCTCTACGAACAAAAAAATTTGTAATGATTTTTCAAAACTTATTAAAAAAGAATATGAAATGAGTATGATGGGATAATTGAATTTTTTTTTGGAATTAACGTTTATCAGAAATATTATGGAAATTTTAAAACCAAAGTAAATATATTACTGACTTATTGAAAAAGATTAGCCTTAAGAACAACATGACATATACAAATCCCATGTGTACCAATATAAAAAATGATTTGGATGAAGATGGAAAACAAGTGGAAAATAAGTTATATAGTGGTATGATTGGTAGTTTATTATATCATAATACTTGCCGACTGAATATTATGTTTTTAGTATGATTATGTGATTGATTTCAAAAAAATACTAAAGAAACTCATCTTATTGTTGTCAAAAGGATTTTTAGATATTTAAAGGGAACTATTTTACAATCTTTTATTTATCCAAAAACTTCTGATTTTAATTTAGTACCATATTTAGATGATTATTTTGGAGTTTTTAGATTATATAGAAAAAGTACCTTAGGAACTTGTCACATTTTAGGAAAATACATAGTATCATGATGAAGTAAGAAGCAATACTCAGTTTTTCTGTCAACATTTGAGGTATAATATGTATCTGCAGGCAGTTGTTTTGCACCAGTATTGTGGATGAAAGAAAAACTAATGGACTTTGGACTAAATTTTAATAGTACACCCATTTTATATGATAATAAAAGTTCTATTATTATTTCAAAAAATACATTAAGTTATTCAATAACTAATCATATTGATATTGGGCATCATTTTATAAGAGATTATGTTCTTAAAAATGAATATCTTTATAATTTGTAAATAATGAATATAAACTTGATAAAAATTTGACTAAACAACTTCAAAATGTAAATTTTTATTTTATTAAGGTGGATTTAGGTTTATTTAATTTTTTAAAATATTAATCTTTTTAATATTATAAATCTTAAATTTTTATCTTATATTATTTATTTATTGTATTTTATTTATGTTAAAATTATTTATGGATTACATTAAAGATAATTTGTTTTAATATTTTCTTTTCTATTTATATTTTATTTAATATATTTAAATCTTCAATTTATTCATGCTACGTGCATTCAAAATTTTTAATGATTATCTTACGTAATGGCACGGGGAACAAGGGATAGTTAAAAACATTTCTAATACCAAACATTTTAGACTCTCAAACCCTTTTCAAATATCGAAACCCATGTTTACCCTCATATACCTTAGCTTACCTCTACTTTACTTTTAAACCCTAAAAACCCAAAAAGATTTTAGCTTTAATTTCTTAGAAATGAAGAAAACTAAGAGAACCAAATAATGTGAAGCTAACGACCCGAAGCGTCAGAATGTTTCTAGAAGAATGATTCTGTAGGGTACAGAAGTTGATTATGAATGGATCTATCATATATATTTACTCCTAAAGAAAGAACTATCATTTCATGGATTGGAATCTATGTTCAATGTGGAAAACACAGAATTCCCTTTTGAGGTATAACTAAATTTTTTCTATAAATGTGTTTAGATTAGTTTTGGTGATGCTGAAGATACATTTTTCACAGTAATAGAAGAGAAGTACTTTTCAGCTTCTTTGACTGAAATTTCTCAAATATTGATCTAACGTCATGTGGAAGAATTTTATTTCAATATAAGGTCTATAAAAGATAAGGTCTATAAATCTGAAGACATTATGTCTTTATTTTTATGGCTCAAAAAAGGTTAGAAAAATGTTTTTCAATGATCTCAAGCGAGTTCAAAAAATCTTACTTAAGTTTATTCAAACAAGAACTTCTCCTAGAATGGATGAGATAAATATAATTCTCTATCCAAACATGTATATATTGTTTTTATATATGAGTGAAATAAATATGAATTTTCCAATTTATATGTTTAGATATTTAAATTACTGCTCTCAACCAGATGCTATAATAAATTTTTATCCTTATGGAAGGATAATTTATCAATTTTTGTTTAGGAGAATAATTATTTGATTAATATATTCTTTAATTAAATGTCATCACATAAATGTACTCAATGTGGGAACATTGAGGAAATTAGGTTTTTATGAAGTACAGTCAAATGAAAACTCTTACCAATTGGTGAAAATGGAAAAAAAAATATCAGGATATTTTGCTCCAGGGGAGAGAAGTGCAATTAGGAATAAAGGAATTGGCGAAACATGTGGTGAAGGACTTTAAAAACCATCCCAATTAAAATTGAGACTTTTTTATGAATAAGATGAAGTGGAAGAAGAGTTTGTGCAAGAAGAATTGGTAGTAAAACCGTGAAATAGAGTAGATCAACTTCCCATAGAACCAATGTTATGTTTAGGTGAGTTTACCTGGTCAGTACATCTAGAAGAGACTTTTCTTGTGGAATATCAATAGATTGAATTCCAAATAAGATATCTATAGACTATTTATTTATTAGTTTTCTAGAAGAAAAAAGTAGCTATTCAGGGAGATAAATAGTTGATTAGAACTGAAAAGGTGGCTTCAGAAATATTTTATAATTCACTTTTCCTTATTCTTTACCATGTAGATGAAATAAATCTATCTGTAACTGAAGATATAACATAAGTTCATGATAGTTTATCTTATTCATGTTAAAAATCAATTGAATAACCCGTGGAGAAGTCTGTAAAAAAATATCCTACAAAATCTATAGAAATTGTGGCAGTTGTTCAGTCACAACATCCAGATAGAAGGATATCTGATTCTATATTAAATCAGGTTGAGGAGATTGTAATGAAGTTTAATAAGTCTCTAGAAGAAAATTCCAATCATCCAAAATATTTGGAAGTTTCAAACAAAAATTTACAGGATCTTCATGAAAATTATATTTCTAAGAATTAATTCAATGCTTGCAGGAGAGAGATAGTAAATAAATTTGGAAAAATAAAATATGAATTTGTTTCTAAATTTGACTTAGCTGATCTAATATTGCATTTGGGGAGCCAGTTTGAATTAATCCAGAGTACTATTGTTCAAACCAGTACATCTACAACTACTCCTACTACGAGTCCAAATCTGATTTGAAGATTTTAGGAAATCACCTCTATCATGGTTCATATGAATGATCCTCTTAAAAATCACCACTGTAATAGTGCCCCTCATTCAGTTCTATTAGACAATAAGAAATTTATATTTAGTCAAATGACATAAAATAAACTAGGTATCATATTTATACTGAACACATTCACATAATGGTTAGATCAGTTTATGCTGCAAGAGGAGAGTTTGCATGACTTCTTTAAATTCAATATTGTTCATAATTTTCTTATCAGTCAAGATTCCAAAATTTTAATTATGAAATTAGATGATAGTATGATGAAATTTATTTGTGTATAGATAACTAAGTTGAAGGATATGTTTTAAGATTCTCAAAATCCTTAGAACCACAACCGATCCAACTCATGACCCATCTTTTATACCCAAACCATTTCAATTGACTAAAAATGTTTCCCAGTCAAACTAATTATTGTATTTAAATTTTTTTATCAATAATATATCTTTCTTTTTATTTCTCTGTAAGTTATTTCATTTTATTTTTGGTTTATGTATAGAAGACAAAAAACTATTCTTATTTATTTAAACATATCATTATAACATTCACTTACAGATCCCTGAAAAATTAATATTTCTTATTAATTTTCATCATTTTCTTTTTGATCTCACAAAAGGGTGGGAAATTTTGATAACAAAACATTTATTTTCATTTCTATATACTGAAATAATTATGTGAAATCGAATTTCAAATTGTTTTCTTTTCAACTATTTGAAAAATTATAAATTCTATTATTAATTTTATGGGTTTTGTGATCATCAAAAATGAGGAGATTATTGGGAATGTATTATATCAACAATACTCTATAAATCCAATTGATTTTGATGCTCAAAAATACCCTTTTTTGTTTTAATAATGATATTAAATTGATTGTATTTCAAGATATTAATATTCTTTATATTACTTATTTTGGAAATATATTCAATATTATTATTCATGTGGAATATTCGTCAAAGAGTTCGGAACTCTTCTAACTATATTCTAGAAACACTATTCATATTGTTGTTGTAGAATGTAACGTAATGAACAAACCCTATGTTCGTATTATACCTAATGATGAAAGATTAGTGTGTATGGTTGATCAAACCTACATTTACGGAAACACATAGATAAAGAACCTTATGTCTGGATGAAGCCTTACATTTGAAAAAGAGGAAAAGTATGGTTAAATAACCCTACATAAGTATGGAACCTTACATTTGAGAAGCAAATGTATGAATAATCATACTTACTTTTGTGATCAACCTTACATTAATAACATTACGTTAGGGGAATGAACGCCACGTAGTTGAACCCAATGTTTGGTATTTTGTTTGTTTTGTGAAGTGACATTACATTTGACTTTTTATCACTAGAGATTTGAATTTACAATTTTATTAGATTTTTGTGAAATGGTATTTATGTAATATCTGGATGATTTAAAGATCATTTTAGAACAATTATATTCTTGTTTGGATTAGTTCATAGAATCATATTAAGTGAATAAATTATCTCCAATTATTAAGGAAACATATGACTACTTTTAGATGTCTCAAGAATATGATTTATTTAAGATTTATCAAGAGATTTTCTTGGATATGGAATTAAAAAGCTAGGCTGTCTATTTTAATTATTCTATCAGTGTGTTCGTTTTATATATAGGTGTGTATGATTCAAATAAGAATATATTTATATATATATTGTACCATATATTTTGAAACATATTGACGATTGAAAATAAATTCTTTTGAATATCTTTTACATATCTACTGTAATAATCATTCATAATATGTTTTTATATTGAATAGGATACAATGGAAATATTCCTATTGAAAATTTTTTATTTGCTGTAAGTCTACTGCTTCTATTAATTATTGTTTTTATTTTAAAGATATATTGCACCCGGATCGCTTCAGAGCTGTTCTTTCTTGATGAAAATATTTTCTGAAGAAGAAGTTTCATCTACTTCCAATTGATATTCAACTATAAAGTCCAAATGGAACACTTTATAATAAATATCTTTTTATTGAGAGTTTCAACTACCCATACTCAGTTATGGTGAAGTGTCAGCTTCTCAATCTAAGCTGTGGTTTATCGGTTCTCCTATATAGAACCAGAAGACAATCTTTTTAGTCTTGTTTGTAAAGGTGTCAAATTTCTACACACAGGTGTGGATTGGTCTTGTGATATGAATACCTGACTAATATAATTACCCAAAATCACAAATAGAGTAAATAGAATAGTGGACTAGGGGATCTTTATACCCCAAACCAATATAAACAACTATGTTCAATATTTATATTTTAATCCACTTCTTATAATTTCATAGGTATTATAATCACTGTTTACATACATAATCATTAGTCGAAATCAAGAGGCATAATTGTAAAAGAAATGGAAATAACACAATTCACCCCCCTCTTGTATATATTTTTATATTATGACCTAACAACTTCCCCTTCATGTTCCCAATCATCTTACATCCATCAAAAAAATTATGAAACATCTCATATTTTATTTTGAGTTCAATATAATCAATATGTGTTCAATGAAAAACATTATCAATGTGTATATAAGATATACCAATGTCAATAAGGATATGTGTAGAATATTCAAACCAATCCTCCTCGATAGACATGTCTATTTTAAGGAGAACTCCAGTTAATAAGGTGATCTTTAAAATAATTATTGGGTACCATAGAATAGATATCAACATAATTACATGAATCCAAAATTTTGTTTGATTATTTCTAATAGCAAGAATTTTAAAATTTTCCTCCCAATAATGGATTCAAATCATATAGTTATAATATCCCTATAGCCACACCCCCTTGACCTTATTTTCTTATACTTGTATGGAAAGAGGATATGAAGAAAACAACAACCAATTGGTATGCATATGCATACATAAAAGACCCAGTTTTCTACAAGTCGGTGATGAAGATCAACCACTGTCCATGGTAAAAATCCCAAATCCAAGACCACCCAATATATAATAAAAAACTTAAAAATCATAATCCAATCAGTAATTTCATCCTGCTTGGCCAGAATGTGGACAGTAGATCCCATTTTGAGGATATGATTGGAGGATCCATCATTAAAAGAGATAAATTATCTTCAATTTCAAATGATTGTATTCAAATACACCTTAATGGGTAATGAAAATACACACTTCACTTTATATAATTCCACAACCTTCTATATATGGATAGTGTCGTCCCCCCCCCCCCACCGTCATCTTGTAGGACCACAGGACACCCTGAGAGGGGAGGGGTGAATCAGGGTGACAAATTTTTCTTTTAAAGTATAAGATCTTGTTCCCACGTTGGTAGGAACTTGTAAAACTTGTATGATTGATAAGTTTAGAATGCAGATATTCACATGCAGAGAGAAGACACAACACTTTTTTACTTGGTTCACCACTAAGGGATACGCCCAAGGAGCATACGCCGACAGGTTGTCGGTCGTACCAAATTCCACTAATTTTCACTAGTTGTGGATTACAAAGGTTCGGGAACAGACACTCTATCCCAGGATCACTGACTTTACAAAGGTTCAGGGATAGCTCACTGCTTCCGTCGGGTCACTCCCGTTGACTCCCCCTGGCTCACTGCCCTTGGTGAAGTCCCACTCAGTTTATAGATGTGAAGGTCTCTTCAATAGATTTGCATTGAAGTTTTTGCCTCTGCTCAGCACGAGACTCTACTTGCATCGAAGTTCCAGAATAGATGCACTAGAATTCACAGAACCACTGAACCGGATAATCAGAACGTGCAGACAATCTTTACTGACAATTGCGCGCAACACCAACCCTTTGCACGCAAAACCTTCCTATTGTGCACAAAATTTACTTTTCGCGCAGAAAAATATTTCGCGCAAAAATCCCCTTTTTCGCGCAACTAGATCTTTTATGTGTGAACCCAATTTTTACGTGCAACTCTTCATTTTTCGCGCATCCCGAAATTTTCCGCACAGCTCCGAATATTTCGTGCAAGCCCCTTTACGTGATCTGTTTTTTTGCATCAGAGCTTAGATCTTCTCTAAGTCTTCAACCATGTTGAATGAAGGGGGTCACCTCATATTTATAGGCGACTGAGACCCCCGCGTGCAAAATCCCCTTCAGCGTGGAAAACCTCTCATCTGGCGCGTAATATTTCGTGTAGGTATCGTTTTCCGCGCACCTCTCCAGATATTTCGCGCAACCCATGCCTTTGCCATTTTTCGATGGTGTGATTCCGAAACAATATTTGCACAAAAAACTTCACTCTGCTATTTCGCGCACCATGCTATTTTTCGCGCCCAAATCAAGTATTTCGCGCACAACCCTTATTTTCCGCACAACCCATGCCTTTTCCATTTTTCACCAATCTGATTTTGAAACACTATTTGTGTGAAAAACCTCGATCCACTATTTCGCGCATCCCGCTATTTTCCGTGCCCAACTTAAGTATTTTTCACAAGCCTCTTATATTTCACGCACCACTTCCTTTTTTGTGTGAACCTCCTTTTGAACTGTATGATCACTTTGCTGGCACACATTCGGAACATCCACTGAGGATTGACAACAAACACAAAACAAATTCCAATTCCTGCATAGAACATCCATGGGTCCAAAAATATCCCCCTTTGGGTTTGTTGGAATCACCAAATAAATTCAATATATCACCATCCACATGCATACCAAAAAAGCAAGGATCAACTCAGCCAGCACTCTAAGTCTACGTGAGCAATGCTCGGTGTAGAAAACAAGAGAGGAATATTGAATTGGGTTCCCATGTTTTGGAACGCTCAAAGATGCTCAAGAAATTTTCTTACACTGAACCGTCATCATGTCACAGAAGCATTACATTTCCACAGACAATCCTGAATTCTTGAAATTATTCTTTTCCTTTCTCCCCCATTGACAATAAACCCAAAGGCTGGTAAATTAATCAAAGTTCCGCTCAATCCATACTCCCATTGGATAATATCTCCCCCATAAACCGGCATCACAACCATAAACAGATATAAAGAATTACCATAAATGGGGAGAGGGGATTTTGGAATTTCTTTATGCAGTAGGAGGTGGTTGAACACTGAGGTTCAACCGATGCTTTTCAAACACAGCTATTGACAGTGGTTTTTTTAGGATATCAGCTACTTGATCATCAGTTCCCATGTGATCCATTTTAATCACCCCTTGCTCAACTATTTCTTTGATAAAGTGATACCTGATTTCAATATGTTTTATACGAGAATGTTGAACCTGATTCTTTGTGAGATCAATTGCACTATTGTTATCACTGTAAATTACCATTGGTTGATTCACCTCATCACCAATGTCTGTTAGTTGTTGCTTCATCCATAGCAGTTGAGTGCATGCCTTTGTGGCAGATATATACTCAGCTTCAGCAGTACTAAGAGAAGTACTTTCTTGTTTCTTGCTCAACCAGCCGACACAGTTATTTCCAATAAAGAGTGCTCCAACACTGGTGGACTTTCTTTCTACAACATCGCCAGCCCAGTCAGCATTTGAAAATTCTGATAATTCATAGTCCCTTCATGCAGAAAAGTATAATCCATAATTGTGAGTACCTTGAATATACCTCATGATTTTTTTACTACTGCCAAATGTTCCTCCTTTGGATTACTCTGAAAGCGGGCTGCAAGACATGTGGCAAAGACAATATCTGGCCGTGTCACTGTCAGGTACAGTAGGCTCCCAATGATCCTCCTGTACATGGTGGGATCTACAGATTTCTCATTCTCATGCTTTCCAAGTTTGGTTCCAACTGCAATCGGAGTTGACATTGGTTTGGAGTCCTGCATATTAAACTTCTTCCGCATCTCTCTTGCATACTTTTCCTGAGAGATAAAAGTGTAGTCTTTCCTTTGAGTCACCTGCAGTCCCAAGAAATATGTGAGCTCCCCAATCCTTGACATTTCAAATTCTGATTTCATATGATTGGAAAATTCATCCACTGATTTCTTCCTACTGACAACAAATATAATGTCATCGACGTAAACGAGAACCATGAACTGATCTTTTGGAGAATTATTCACATAGAGATTGTGATCTACTCCTCCTTTTTTGAATTCTAGCTTATTGAGAGAAGAATCTAGTCTGGAGTACCACGCCCATGGTGCCTATTTCAAGCCATAAAGTGATTTCTTTAGCTTGTAGACCTTTGATTCATCAGAACCAAGAAGAAAACCCACTGGTTGTTCAATGTAGACTTATTCATCAAGTACATCATTTAAAAATGCTGTCTTGACATCCATTTGATATACTTTATATCCTCTCGGGAGAGCCATGGAAGGGAACAACCTGATTGACTCCAGTCTAGCCACTAGAGCAAAGGTTTCTTCAACATCAACACATTCAATATGAGAATACCCTTTACATAACAGTTGAGACTTGTTTCTGATAACACTTCAATGCTCATCAAACTTGTTCTTGAATATCCATTTTGTTCCAATCACATTGTGACCTTTGGGTCTCTGGACAAGATCCCATGTCTGATTCTTGTCAATCTGATCTAACTCTTTATTCATGGCTTTCACCCAGGATTCATCCTTTGTAGCTTCTTCAAATGAGGATGGCTCCACAACTGACAGAAATGCAGAAGGTGTGCTATTCCTCATCCTTCTTGTCTGTGTGGGTGCATTCTTGTCTCCAATGTCTCCAATTATGTTATATGGATCAATCTCTTCTCTTCGATTTCTCCTGTGAGGCTCAGTCACATTCTCACCATCCAAGATTTCCTCTTCAGATTCTTCGTCTGAGTCAACATCATGATGTGACCCCTGAGTGTTTTGTACACCCTTCCTCTATTTCTGTATTTGTATTTATTCAATGTTTCATATTCATTCTCATATTCTATCTCATCAGCATAGGTACTATTTGAAACATTTGGGGTTTTTCCTTCAATGATTTTAACATCGTTGCTTTCCACAATCCTCCCCAAGCGTTTATTCAAACACCTGTAAGCTTTTTTGTTCAGTGGATACCCATGAAAAATTCCTTCATCAGCATTTTCACCAAACTTTCCTTGGTTTCCTTCTTTATTCTGAATGAAAACATTTGCTTCCAAAAAACACGAAAGTATTTCAAAGAAGGATTCCTTCCACGCCACAATTCTTATGGTGTCTAGTTTCTCCCATATAGAGCCCTGTTCGATTCTGAATGTGCATTGCAGCTTCAAAAGCCTCCTTCAGTAATGGCGAGAGATACCACTCTCAATCAACATAGTCCTGGCCATATTGTTGACCTGTCGATTCCAACGCTCAACAAACTCCATTTTGTTGTGGAGCTCTCACAGCAGCTACGTCATGCTGTATTCCATGTTTTTATAGTTAATTTTCAATCTCTATGGACGTGTATTCCCCTCCATTGTCAGATCGCAGGACATTTATTGACCGTCCAGTATCATTCTCGGAAATCCGGCGATAAGTTTTCATGAAATCAAGTACTTGTCGCTTCCTGTGAATCACCATTACACAAGCCATTCTGCTATAATAATCAATGAAGAGGACGAAGTACCTTTCTCCATAGGTTCCAACAACATTTATTGGGCCACATACGTCAGTATGAATGACATCAAGAAGATGTGATGCCCTTTTCTTCTTTGGCTAATATGAATTACAGACCAGCATCCCACGAATACAAGAATCACAAGACATTTCCCGTTGACATTTTAGAATGGGAATATCCATGACTATCGTCAGCTTAGATATAGTTTCCATGTCTTGTTGGTTAATGTGCCCCAGCCTTCGATGCCACAAATTTTTTTCTTCTTCAACAGACAAATAGAAAGAGTTCACTTTGTTTCCAACATGATATAAGTTTCCATCTGTTCTAGAGCCTTTAATAAGAGAATTCCCTATTTTTCCTTTTATAGTGCAGCCTTTGTGATTGAAGGTTACTATGAGCCCTGAGTCACAGAGTTGACTTACACTAAGGAGATTGTGCTGTAGATCATCCACATAAAGAACTTCAGTCTTCTTCAGCTCCCCGTTGGCGAGAGCAGTATTCCCACAACCTTTAATCTTCAAAGAACCATCATTACCAAACCGTACTATTCCATCAACCTTCTTTTTAATGTTCTTCAAATGGTCAGCATTTCCAGTCATATGGGAAGAACATCCACTATCAAGGATCCAGGAGCTGCTGCTCTTTGTAGCTTTGAGGGCTACTTCCGCAAGATTGGATTTCTCGATCTTCTTCTTCTCGTTCCATGAGATATTGGATTGAGCATAAGATACTGATGGAATTTTAATAATTTCTTCCACATAATCTGATTCTTCATACCCATAATCTTCTTCCAGAGGTGAAAAACTATTTGTGAGAACAACATCATCAGGAGGATAAAAACTGGCACGTCTTTAAGTGTTGTATGAATTTCTCCTGTCGTACTGCCTCCTGCAATACATAGCTTTATGGCCAAAGTTAGAACAATTAAAACAGTAACCATAGAAGTTATTTCTTCTATAAGAATGAGGATATGAAAACGGTCTCCGTTGTTGACTTCCCAGATCATCCCCATTCAAGTAGCTCCTTGCCTCTTCGCAGTATGACAAGGTATGGCTCAGATAACCACAGAACTGACACTTCATGAGAGGAAATGTATTTTCACTTGAATTTCTCCTCATGCCTTCTTTCTTGGGAGAATAGTTGAACTAACTATAATTTCTGAAAGTTTGAGGATAATTTTCAGTTCTTCTTTTAGTTTGGGTTGAGGGTTTCTTTTTCATCATTTCAGGTAATGTTTCAGCATGTCCAACTTTCATCTTGTTGTTATTTTGGCTCTCTTTACTTCCAGCAGTTGATGTCTCAGCTTCACAGCCAATTCCACTATTTCCCATATAAGTGGGTCTTTGATCAATTATGATGTTTCCAACCCCATGTGAACCACACTTGGCTCTTGCTAGTAATTTTGCATCTGAGAATCTTCCGAAATGAATTTTCTTCTTTCCCTCATTTTTCGTTGATTGAAATTCAATCTTACTTCTAAGAGTAACAACTTCTTCCTCAAGTCCCTCAACAGTTTTGGACTTCTCTTCTAGTCTGGATGAAAGGTAATTTATGACCTTTTCTAGTTCTTCAATTTTAAGCATTAGTTCCACTACATCATCTGTGATTTCAAGGATTGAAGACTAACCTCTCACTAGTTCTTCTAGTCGTTCAATCTCTGCTTCAATCTCATCAACATATTCTGATGATTCTTCCACCATTTCCTTCCACTTATTACACCTCTTACATTTATTCTGGAGCTTGGAAAAAGCATCCTTAAATTGAGTCTTTGAATCACCATTATAAATAATCTGATTATCTCTATCTTTATTGATCAAGGGTTCTGACTTGTCAATGGTAGCCATCATAGAAGCATGGTTTCCTGCTTTGAATTCTGGTTCTTCTTCTTCACACAACCCAGTATCATCATCTTTCTCTTCACAGAAAAAACTCTTCCTTTCTATTTTCATTCCAGATTTGAAGTCTCCCTTTTTGAAAAACCTTCTCTGAGGCTTCTCGGTTTCTTATTCTTCGCTTTCATCATCACCAAACGTTATTTGGAACTAAGAGGCAATGTGCCCAACTCTTCCACAACAAAAACATGCCAGAGGTAGCTTTCCTTTAAATTTACCTTTTCCCTTCTTCAGCTTCTTGGCGATGAGAGAAAGAATTTCCTTTTCCTCATAATCTTCACCACCACTATCTTCTGAAATTTTTAGTTTGTCCATGGCTTTGAATGCCATTTCCTTGCTTACACGAGCTGTGGCATCTTCGAGTTTGACTCTAATCTCATATGCCACTAGACTACTTAAAAGATCATCCAGAGATAATTTGGATAGATCACTTTCTTCAAGGGCTAACACCTTTTAATTGTACATAGGAGGAAGTCTTCTCAGTATCTTCTTAACGATATCAATGTCTTTGATTTCTTCTCCAAGACCTCTAATTGATCCTACTACTTTAGTAATTCGATTGAAGAATGAATCTGCATTCTCATTAGGATGCATATTTAAATCGTCAAACATGTTGTGTAAGACTTGAAGCTTCGCCTCCTTCACTTTGCTATCTCCTTCATAGATGATTTAATGTTTATACCACATAGACTTTGCTGAGGTGCAACTCATCACCTTTAGATAGATCTGATATGAAAGAGCTACAGTGAGAGTATTCTGTGATTTAGAATCAGCATCAAGAATTTTTCTATCGGCATCTGTCATAGCCAGCCCTGATGGATCAGTAACATGTATACCTTGGACAGTGGAAAATAGGACTTCCATTCAAAGGGATCTTAGATGAGATCTCATTCTATTCTTCCAAATCAGGAAATTACATCCATTGAAAAGAGGGACTCCCTGACATTGACTGCATTCTCCATGATGATAGATGACAGATTTAATACCAGCAACCTTTACCCTCTGGTACCACTTGTAGGACCCCGGGACACCCTGAGAGGGGAGGGGTGAATCAAGGTGACAACCTTTTCTTTTAAATTATAGGATCTTGTTCCCACATTGGTAGGAACTTGTAAAACTTGTATGATTGATAAGTTTAGAATGCAGACATTCACATGCAAAGAGAAGGCACAACGATTTTTTACTTGGTTCACCACTAAGGGCTACGTCCAAGGAGCATACGCCGACATGTTGTTGGTCGTACCAAATTCCACTAATTTTCACTAGTTGTGGATTACAAAGGTTCTGGAACAGACACTCTATCTCAGGCTCACTGCCTTTACAAAGGTTCAGGGATAGCTCACTGCTTCCCTTAGGTCACTCCCGTTGACTCCCCCTAGCTCACTGCCCTTGGTGAAGTCCCACTCAGTTTATAGATGTGAAGGTCTCTTCAATAGATTTGTATTGAAGTCTTTGCCTCTGCTCAACACGAGACTCTGCTTGCATCGATGTTCCAGAATAGATGCACTAGAATGCACAAAACCACTGAACAGGATAATCAGAACGTGTATACAATCTTTACTGACAATTGCGCGCAACACCAACCCTTTGCGCGCAAAACCTTCATATTGTGCGCAAAATTTACTTTTCGTGCGGAAAACTATTTCACCCAAAAATTACCTTTTTCGCGCAACTGGATCTTTTATGTGCGAACCCAATTTTTACGTGCAACTCTTCATTTTTTGCGCATCCCTAAATTTTCCGCACGACTCCTAATATTTCACGCAAGCCCCTTTACGTGATCCTTTTTCGCGCATCAGAGCTCAGATCTTCTCTAAGTCTTCAACCTTGTAGAATGATGGGGGTCACCTCATATTTATAGGCGACTGAGACCCCCCCCCCCCCCCCCCCCGTGCAAAATCCCCTTCGGCGCAGAAAACCTCTCATCTGGCATGTAATATTTCACGCAGGTATCGTTTTCCGCACACCTCAACAGATATTTCATGCAACCCATGCCTTTGCCATTTTTCAACGGTGTGATTCTGAAACACTATTTGCGCGAAAAACTCCGCTTTGCTATTTCGTGCACCACGCTATTTTTCGCGCCCAGCTCAATTATTTCGCGCACAACCCTTATTTTCTGCGCAGCCCAAGCCATTGCCATTTTTCACCAATCTGATTTCGAAACACTATTTGTGTGAAAAACCTCGATCCACTATTTCGCGCATCCTGCTGTTTTCCGCGCCCAACTTAAGTATTTCACGCAAGACTCTTATATTTCTCACACCACTTCCTTTTTGTGAGAACCTCCTTTTGTAGACAACCCATGTCTTCATTTTCCGATTTTGAGGCCCAAAAAATTAGCAAACACTGGGAAACAACGCCACCTTCAATACTGTTGTCTACTTGAACTGTATGATCACTTTGCTGGCACACATTTGGAACTTCCACTGAGGATTGACAACAAACACAAACCAAACTCCAATTCATGCATAGAACAACCATGGGTCCAACACATCTTAATATCCATGTCTCTTATAAATTCTAGGGAAATATTGAAACCCTATCTCCTTGGACATCCATGATTGTTTTGAGAGGGATTTTCCCCGAGTGACAAAAATCAATGTATTATATCCTCTACGATAATATTTTTAATTAGATATAAAAATAATAAATATTGTGATGATTTCATCCCATGACTATGATTCTTATCCGGTTTAAAATTTTGTAATTTATCTTTGAAATGTCTTATCATTCTTCCAGTAGATAAATTTGTTTTTATTTTGGGAATGGATGGACTATTTTTACATAAATTCTACCATAATTTACATGGAAGTAATGTTATGTTTGATATGATAAACCATCCTATGATCTCCTATAACTATGATAAAAAAAGGAAATTTTGATGGAAATTACACACATTTTAGGGATCATTATTCTGATACAAAATGGGTTCTTATATTAGGTGTTTGGGAAGAAACTCAAAATTAATGATATACCTATTTTTAATAGTTTATCAATTTATTCCCATAATATATTCTTGGTCATCCCATGAATCATGATGTTGATTTTTTCAATAGAAATCATACATGGTTCATAAAATATTCAAAAGGCACCCTATAGAATTTCCCTAATTTAAATGCAAGAATAAAAGAAAAAACTCCCATAGAATCTTGAAATGAGGTTCATTCAGCCAACTGTGTCACCTTGAGGTGCACCATTTTTTGTTAATAGGAATGATGGATGAATGAGAATCATAATTTATTATCAAAAACTTAAAAATATCACAATGAAGAACAAGTATCCCCTATCCTATATTGATATATTATTTGATCAACTGAGAGGAGTTCAATAATTATCAATAATTTACCTTTGTTTTGGATATAATCAATTTAGGGTCAAGAAAGTGGTTATACCAAAGATTAAATTCTTCACAAGGTATTAACACAATGAAGATATAATGGATAATAATTATCGAGGAGAACCCGAGATTAAGTGAGGGAAAAAAAGAAGGATGATGCCCAAACTCATTCATTTCTCATAGATTCGCAGATGTGGTTGCATGGAAATCTCATGGAAAAATTTGTTGACCCTTATATATCCCCAATGCTAGATAAATACATTAATATAAAGAAATTTTATAAAATATTTCAGACATCCATTACCTTTTCAAATGATTAGCTTCAATTTTTATATTCTAATAAAAGATTTGTTCCTATTGGTAAATTGTTTAAGCATCACCTCTCACTAAACATCCAATTTAAATCCATCGAATCCATTGATTTTTTTTATTTTGTGATCAGCCTGCTCAATTTGATGAATTTCATGATACATATTTCCTATGATAATGATTATTATCTACTTTTTACTAGGGTTTATTGTATTATTGGAGGACGATCAGTGAATGTTTTAAAATGCTCTCATTTTTTTATGTTGACATTGAATCCCATTTCCCCCATTTATTTAGGCTTCTTAGGTCTATAGATTCACTTCATCAATGAAATATACCTCTTCTATAATTATAAATTAATAGGGAAACCCATCAAAATAGAATATACTAATTAGAATCTCATGACAAAATTGTTTGAGAATGTCTATGTTGAGGTTGACATTATGAAAAATATACCTTTAGATATCTGGATTCAAAACAATAATGTTTTTTTCATTAAAGTGGTCTATGAAGATTTACTTTTCTACTACTATGATTTCCAGCATCTGGGATACTCTCTTGGAAATTGTGGCTTGAGGAATGATACCATAAGAAATCATCACATTGGGAACTAACTTCTATGTAAATGGAAATATGTTTGGATTGAGAAAGATAGAAAACTTTTTAATGAACAAGGTGAAACCTTTAATGATAATATTCTAGTGATTTCTTCATCCATCCAAGATTCCTTCCTAGTATAGTTGCAATGCACTCAAGTTGGTGTCTGCCAAGAGGTTTTGGATTTGTTTATTAATTATGAACATATTTTAGACACTTCTAGAGATATTATAACCACTCATGATGAGGTACAAGAGACTCTCTCTAATTCTGGTGATTCTAAAAGTGGTGACCATGAACAATTACATCAAATTGAGAATTAATATTTTCACTCATGAAAAAAATGAGTAAAAATAATCTTATTGGTTTTAATGGATTTTTGACTCCCATTGTTAGGAAGACCTGAAAATTCATTGATTACTATAAGTTATAGAGAACCATTATCACTATCTCATCACAGATTAATTTGATAAGGAAAATAAACCTCCACATCTAGTTGTTAATGAAAATACATCTACATCTAAATCGTTTGATGAATATGGTTCCTCATCATCCTCAGATGATGAGGACTCATCCCTAGATGAATTGGATGAAGAGGATACAATTAAGCTTACTTATTGAACTCATGTTATTATGGAATGATACAAGGAGGATTATTTTCCTTGGATTGAGGAACATGAAATGTTGTATTTTGATTGAAATTTCAATAAGAAGATAATTTTTTATGATTATTTAAGTATAAGAGAATATTTGTTTGATAGAGTGGAATTTGATCTTGACCGAAATCTTGATTTATATATCATCATTTCTTTTGGGAATAGTATCTTGTAAGAATGTTGTTTGAGTCCAATTTTTTTCATCTTTGAAGTTGTCTGCATAAAATGAATTCAAGATAATGGGAAATTACTAATGAGTGTTTCTCTTTTCAATGTTTCTTGTTTCTTTTTCTAAAGTGTCTCCTTGGTCAGGAATGATTTTCTACTAGTCTCTAGCGGTGTTTCATGGGAACCATGTGTTTGAAAATAATTTTATTGGATAGATAGGGACAATATAGATTAATTTAGATTGCATGAAATCTATGAAGCCTACTTTTTTATAGTCATCAGTGTGAAATAGGGAAAATAATGTTAGGCGGTGATTTCAAATATGATCTGCTATTTAAAACTTTAACACGACCAATATAGAGTTTTGGGGATCTGTCTTCTTATGAGAATGAAGAAAACATTATTGGAAGGTGTTGGTAGAGAATAATTTACATCATGGGCTTCTATTTGATCATGTTTGATGTCATTTCGAAACATAAGGACTTTAACTAGTTGGATTTGTGGTCATTGATATGTATAGAAGTTTGGAGGCCTCAGGGAGGGATTTTTTATACATGGGAAATGTAAAGGAGTGTTGGAATAATTATGTTCATATTTCATTGATATATTTTAGTAATATGTTAAATCCAATGTTATGGTGAGTTAATTCCACTGCAAACTATTCATATTGAGTGCATTTTGAAGACCAGTTTCTATGTGATTTTAGAGGAGGCTGCTTATGAAATTCATTTTCTATCAGTGTTGTTTCATACTAAATTGTGTAAGGAAATCCATGGTTCCAAATAATTAAAAGGTTATGGTAACCTGGTTAATGTGTTCATCATGGATCCATTAGATTTATGAGGGTATTTGGTCATCACCTGCAATTTCCACTTGTGTACAGATTTGAATTTTAGAGGGGTTCTTCTACGTGATCTAGAAGTATTTTAGTTTTGCATCAAGATATATAAAACATGTTTGTTTATATACTTCTGGTTTATATATATTGTTTATAGTGAATACATGTTCATTGTATGTTGATGCACTGGTGAGTCTTGAATGAATTTGTGTTGTGCTCTCCCATGGCCATATAGGGATGGTTTAGAGGTATTCCTTGTGAATTGTTTTTTGTTTTTAATTTTTCTCTTTCTTTTACAAGATCATTGTATCTTTGGTAATTGAAATTTTTTTATATTTTTCTTAATAAATATTTGGTACCATGGGATCCACTCATGATTCGATCCATACTAAGTATGGGCACCAAAAAGTTTTAGTGATTATTATGATATTAGAGAATAATTACCAATTTTCCATCTATTTTCATGGATTTAAAAAATGGGGCCCTTAGAGACAAACTTTATTTGTTTTTACTTGTATTTATTAAAGATATTCATATATATTCCAATAGTAATAATGTTCATTAATATCACTTGAGGATTATAATGAAGTCCCTAAGGTAGGAAAAGCATTTTGACAAATTTACCATGTGTGGAGTTTGGATTCAAAATGTTTCATTATTGTGTCATGTAATATCTATTTAGGGTATATTAGTATATCCATAAAAGATATATGTTATTTAGAAATGGACATGCACAACCACAATAACTAAAATAAAAAATTTTCTTGGCTTGGATGGATATTATATATTTTTTAGATATTTATCATGATTATTTAATCTAATGAAAAAGTTGAGTCAGAATAGAGTTATGTTCATATATATAGAGGAAAGAGAATAGAATTCCAAGGATCTAAAAAGAATATTGGTTAGTGTTCCTGTTCTCAAACTAAACTACAGTGGAAATTGGTTTGTGACCTATAGTGATTCATTAATGAAGATAATAGGTTGTTTTCTCAATGAAAATTATGTGGGGATAGATTAGGCCTAACGTCAATTGAATACCCCTGCAAAAAGTTATCCACCTCATGATTTTGGAGTTAACAGTGATATGTTTTTTATTAAATAAATTGAGTAATTATATTTATGGTTAAAAGTGTTACATATATATTGATTAAAAAAGATTCATGTGTATTTTTACTAAAAAATAAAGGACCGTGCTCCAAAGGGATGGATGGATCTGATTAAATATTAAGATTTATCAATACCTTACCATCCTTGGAATAAGAATAATTTATACGATGCTTTGATTCAAAAGAACCATGATATACTATCTATGATGAGGATCAGAAAAGATACAATATTTATGGATTTATAAAGGACAAATCTTGATATCTTGATGTATGGGGAGAAATTTTATCTTTTTAGAAATAATGTTCAACCATATATCTAGGTGAATATTAAATATTCCAAAATAAATATTTTGAGGTGAAGAATAAGGTGAGAAATGTTCTCAAGTTCAACCATGAGTATGAGGAAATTATAAGTCTCAAGAACCAGTTCTATGTTCCCAAAATAGAATATTTGGAGAAGGACCTTTTGGATGAGTCTCATAGTTCATAATTATGTAATCATTATGGAACCATAATGATATATAGAATATTGAGATAGTATTTGTGGAAAGGTACTATGAAAATACATATTGCAGAATATGTTTCTCAATACACATTTTGTTGGAATATTATGGATGAAAGACATAATTCTAAGGGTATGTTACAACCATTATCCATACGTAAATGGAATAGTTAAAACAACACCCTAGATTTTATCATCAAAATCCAAAAAACATATAATGTCCATAATGTAATATGGGTTATAGTCGATTGCCTTATTATGGTGGAACACTTCATTATTATCATAGAAGATTTATCTGATAGTCAACTTACTCTGTTAAACATTATGGGGTTAGTAACATTTCATGGTGTACCACAATCAATTATATTTGATCAAGATTCCAGGTCTATCTTGATGTTTTTTATAATTATTCATTAGGATATGGATACATTATGTTGCAAAATTTTTTATAATTCTCATACAGATGGCCATATTGAGAGTAATTTTAAAACTCTAGAAGATATGTTGATATATTTATATATATATATTTCAATGGTGGATGGGATAAAAAACTACCTATAGTCGAGTTTTCTTAAAAAAATAGATTTTACTCAAGAATTCAGATTGATACTTATGAAGTAATCAATGTAAATATGTGTAGGAATCTGAAATTATAGGATAAAGTTGGAGAATTGTTTTTTGGGAGCAGAGGTTTTGTGTGAAATGGCAAGTAATGTTAGATCAATTCAGCAACACCTCAAGGTATATTTTGTTTGAAAAAATATTTATGATGATAATCATCAATGTGATTTGTAATTTAATTTCAATAGGAATATTTCTTGAATAATTTCCCCCTAGAACAGGGCTATGTGATTCGAGAAGAAATATAACATGCTCCCTATGTACATTGGCCTCTTTTATATTCTTGATCGAGTATGGATAATATCATATTGCTTAGTGCTTCCACTGAACCTCTATCATGTTCTTGATATGTTCTATGTATCTATATTAAGAAATAACACACCTAAAACCTCACATAAACAAAAATAATAGGTTATACAAAAGGATACTAGTCATTCCCAATAGGAACAACAAATAGAAATAGTATATCACCATGATAAGGTTATATTAACATTAAAACTCTCGTAGTTAATGTTCTCTAAAGAAACCAAAATTTATATCAACCTACTTGGAATCTAGAAGATGTAATAAAATATATACATCATTATTTATTTCAATCATAGTAATGAAATTTTTGGTATAAATTAAATTTTAGGGGGTAGATTGAAACACCTTTTGATATTTATGAAATATTTCTCTTTAAATAATTAGATTTTCCAATTCATGAATTATAGGAAACAATGATTTTAGAAGAACAACATAAAATTATTAAAATATTATGTGCCATATTATTTTATGGAATGATTAATAATAACTATGTAATCAAAAATATAATGTGTACACATTAATAAAATGAAATTAAATGATTAGAATTAAAAAATAATCCAAAAATAAAATATATGTTAACCTAAAAAATTATTTTTATTCATGAAATATATTTTTTGTCGAAGTAAAACTTATCTCTATTTATGAATTATTTTAGTTAAATAAATATATTATTTTATTTAAGTTATTTTTTAAAACATTATTCACATATTTTCTTATGCATATGATATGAAAAGACCCATTTTTATATATAATATTTTCTTTCTAAAACCAATATTTTGTTGTTTGTAGTGTGTCTATTTTAAAATTTATTTATTCTAATTTTAGAAATTGAATTTGATAAAATGGATTCTAAATTTTTAAATTTTGGGTTTATATTTGGTTAAAAGACCACGTTTATTTTATTTTTTTTATTTCAAATATAATTATGGTAAAATTTGTCTCCTTGGTAAAACATAAATGGAGATGATCTAGATTAGAAAAACGTTATAAGGACATAAATATTCATAATAATACTCATTAGATGATGTTATTTTAACCTTAACAAATTAGTTGTGAAAATTGAGTTTCTTAATGAACACTTCTCCAAGAAAATAAATTATGTATAATTTAAATCAAAGAAAGTTACAAAATGTCACTCTAATTATTTTTAATAACATGGATGTGTCTGTATAGGGAAAAAAGTAATTTATGAAATAATATAAGTATATATATTTAAACTAATAAAAAAATTAATGGGTTTAATATTTTTAATTTTTAGTAATCATATATTTACCAAAATTTCTAATGCAACACCAATACAGTATTTCTAAAATTAATAATAAAATATAATAAATTATTTTTAAATATTAAATGTGACTTAATTTTTATGAGTTAAAGTGTCAAAATAATTTTACCAAATCATTTGACATATTTTACTAGTTTAAAAATATTATTTTCAAATTTTCCCTTTGTCCAGATATATTTAGAGTTAAATTAAATGAATATTATCAAAATTGACAATAACAATATTTTATAAAAAAAATTATTTAATTATTTCCAAATCATAAATATAATTAAATAATATAAGGTGGTTATGGTATTGTATAATTTTTTTAAAGTTCCCATTTATGATCCAACTATCAACTTATATATAAAAAATGAAGGCTTTTAATATTAGCGTTGTTAAGATTACAATAGGATAACTAATGGTTAATCCATATGAAAACATTTAAAATTACACCAAAAAATTTCTAAATACTATTTTATGATGATATCATGAACCTATCTCAATTTATTTTAGAAGAACGTTCAATTAATAGGTATTTGGAGTGAGAATGAATTTATTACAATTTAAATTTTTGAGAAGTTTCAAAAGTTCCCCTGACTTCAATTATAAAAGGGCACCTCTATAAAATCATTACACCACTTTGAGCCTTCTAGATCAAACCTAATATCAAAAACATATCTTATAAAATTCTCTATAAATATTCTATAGGTTTTTTATAGCTATAGGTCCACTCTAGAGCCCCTTAGAGGAGATCTAAAAGAGTCTTTTTAAAGAAGAGGTAATCCTCCTAACTGATCACTTTATTTTTAAACTTTTGTTTATATACTCTAAATATATTTTATTTAATATAAAATAATAATTTAAATATAATCATTATTGAGAAATTTTATAATGATTACGATATCACTATTTTAAACCCTCTTTCCCATCAAACAATAAGTTAAAGTATTGCTCGTGCATTTGTAGGGCCTACAGTCTCCACATAGGGATACTATTAATTTTTCATCATAATAATTTATTGATGAGTATTATGATTATTTTTCTGTTTATATATGATATTTATTAAATAATTATAAATATTTAATACTAATACACTTTCAACTTACTTACTATCCAATCCCATGTGAAACAATAACATCATTCCTACTTATGTGTGGATTACCACCTCCATCATGTGATGCGATTTTTTTACATTTATATTGTATTTGGATGAAAGGATGAATTTCATGAATATAAATTATATACATAATATAATAATTATTCTGGAAATTTTTATCATCATTTACCTTTTTAAATTCAATCAGTCAAAAAATTGAAACAAAGTTAATTCACACCTACAACCAACCATCTCCACGAATGGTGTAATTAAATTTTCTATTTCTACTTTTTATGAATGATTTTAAATATTTTAAATATATATATATCATGTTTATAAAATAATTACCTTTTTCAAATTATGTAATCTAGATCTATGAATAAGGGCACAGACCCCCCAAACTAAAAATTTCACAGAAAATGAAGTAGCTATCACCCATAAATGTGATTTTCAAAATATATTATTTATAAAACCGGGACAACATATCATAAATTAATAATCTATGTTATGATAGATATGAATATGGTTATGTAATAATTTTATAATTAATTGATATTTATTATACAATATGTTTTAATGTTAATTAGGAATGGTGAGACTTCAGTTAAAAAATGTATGTTTCAATTCTATTTTGATTAGGATTGTTTATACTTAAATTTACAATAATAAAATTATATGATCCTTATAACATGAATCCATTAATAATTTTGTCAAATATTTATTTCGTGAAAATAAATTATTTTCATTCATTTTCATCATGTTATGAACTTATGATACAAAAAATATTTTATAAAGGAAAATCGACTTCATTTATCTCTTCGGTAGAAAGAACTTTTTCTTACGTATACTTGTTTTCTAAAAATGATTTAAAAATGGGTTTTTACTATTATCGAATAATTTTTTAATTTTTTTTAAAATCTTATTTTACTTATTTACAAAACATTTTTAAATTAATCTTTTTTTCATATTCCAAATGAGTTACTATGAGAATTTTAATGGAATTTCTTTTCATAAAAAAACATTTGATTTCAATTATTATTTTTGGGGTTATGTTGCAAGGAAAAAATCCTTATTCTTTCTCTCATTTGACTATTATAATTATGGAATTATTTTATAAAACCGATTTCATTTCAATTATTCTAATGTTATGAATTTTTTATGATCTCTTTTCAAAAATATGTACGGTATTCATTGAATGACTGGTGGTACCTATATCTCACTCCAATGCATTGGGTAAATTATTATATATCATGAAATAATTTTCAAAAAAATGTTGACGTACTTGATCCATTATGGGGGAAAAGAATAATTTCTTGAATGGTTATGGGAAAGAAGTTGATATTCCTAATCCACTATGAGAAAACATTGTGGATATGTGATCTAATGGTCTACATAGTTAACCATGAAATATGAAATCGTTTTAATACTTATGATGGTGCCACATACATTTATGACATGAAATTCTTGTTAATTATTGATTTATGATGTGGTATAATTATTATGATTCATGAATCTATAAATGCTAAATTTTTTTGTCGTAAACATGCATATGATATTTTCCACATTGACTATAAACATTGTATTTTATGGTCATGATGTCATACCCTTATATTTATCACATTCTTACAAAAGATTATCAGTTGAAATATATGATTTTTTCCCTTACCGGTCATCTGAGATCACTCTATTTTAATTTTTACCTTTCCGCAAGAAATGAAGAATGCTTTTTGCAGGGTATGCCTATGAAGAGTACTACAAGGGAAGATATTTACAGAGGATGTTGAAGTTCATTCACAAGATAAGATTATTTTATATCTAGTATTCAAATACAGTACACCTTTATTATTATACAATGGATTGTATTGTAATGTATTGAATATTAATATAAATAATTGTAATATATATTTTTGAGAAGTATGGATCATTATACAGAACATAGTAGGGCCCGAATATATTGGAGGACATGGTGGTCTGATCAAAATAACATATAGTTTCCTGTTCCAACACTCCTCCTTAGGTTGGTCTAGTGCAGTGGTTTTGTTGGAGGCTTTGGGATATGTAGTTCGTATGGTAGCCCTTGGTCAGGAGGCACAACCTGGGTTAGTTTCTACCATTTCTATGGGGTTTGGATGATGGTGCTTCTAATTCAGGATGTTTTAAGCAGTTTTATGACCCCGTGAGGCTGATCCTGGTTCCATTTCAGGAAATAATGTTTCTCGGCTCAGGGTGTGATGCATATGTTCAGTTAGTTAGCAGATCTTTCATTTGATTTTAAATTTCAGAAGTTGAAAATGTGGAGTGTGGCAGCTCGAGGTGTGGTAATGGGTGTTTTAATTTCTAATTTGGAATAGTGATTTCCAGCTGAGCTCTGTAATGTTTGTTTTGTATGGGTGTTACTTGTTGATGGAGGATGTTCTGTAGGTTTCACATACCCTTATAGCACATTTTAAATAAAATTAAAAATGTATTGTGGAATATTAGGGCCCTAAATTTCTATGTTCTATCCAATATCTTTTTCAACATCACACACTAAGTCTATGCAAATATATTTTCCTACCATTTCTATATATGAATCACTTTTTCATGACACCAAAATCCATCTAATATTTTAAAAGAGACCTATAATTTATCTCTATCATGACCCCCTCCATTGGTACCAATCATATTCTAGTAGTAAAGTGAAGGAGTTACCCCCACCCATTGAGTTTTGACTCTAAGAGGCCTTCAGTTGGAGACATGCACCGAGCATGTAAATTATCAAATGTGAGGCATTAAATTAAATATAAAGAAAGGATGGAGATAGAAGATAAACTACCAATTAAATACACTTCCACATAGTAAAAATACCAAACCATCCCACATTTGTATAATGAGCACAAAAATTTCATCTCCAAAGTAAATAAGAAAATAAATTCTAAGGATTCATCTCCACAAAAACATTGATATACAAGATAATAATGATTATCTTTGTCCACCTAACTCTTTATGAATCTATAAAAATATTTTATATATTTATGGTATGAATAAAATGTATAATATGTAGTATCCTTACAATGTTTTGTCCTGAAAATGTAAAATGATCATACTAATGTTTCAGTGAAAAAACAGAAGACCAAAAAATAACATCAAAAGTTAATTTATACATTTGAACCATTAATTTGTTTAATCACTATATAACGAAATAAATTAGTGAGATAATATTTAAAAATAATCAATAAAGGAACCCAATATGTGATTCCCCACTGATTTTATTCTCTCAATCGATGATATCAAGGGTTTTGTTGCTTCTATTTTTTATATTGCATCTTATCACAAAATATTAAGACATTATTGATGTGGGCCAGAGAGAAACACTACCTACCCAAGAATCCAATAGATCCCAACATCTCATTTTGGAAGCAATTTCATCACCAAAACATCTCTTGTACATATCGTATTAATCTCTAATATTTGTTGGGATGCATCCCTACAAACTCGAGCCTCCCAAAGGGCTTAGTATCTTGTTCTTAACATCCACATCCCGAGCTCATCATTAACCAAGGTTGTAGATTATCATGAACCCTATGGACATAAACCTTGTTAAATCATCTTTCCACACTTTACTATAACCTCATAAAATATCATTATCATCCAAATACATCATCACGACCCATCATCATCCCCACTACTGCTAAATTAAGAGTGGGGATGATGGGGTAATAATCCATCACTTCCTCAATTTTTAATGGTTTTTAAAAACACCCCAATCAGAGATAAGTGTCGATACATAGTACTCAAAATGGGTGGGGTGTGTATAAAAAAAACATAAAATATAGGAATATATTTTTACATAGACATCACATAGGCCCAAACTAAAGGATTTTCATCAATACATGTTAAATATTTTGAACATAACCACCATATAAACATTTCAACATGTTTTAAATAATTAATTGTGAACCATCCATATAACAACCACATGTTATCCCCTTCTTCATATCATTTAATTTAAGCTTAATAAACCTTTCCATACATGTACATTAATGACAAATGTTCATTAGTTTGACCTTTTTTGTTATTATTTGGTGACAAAAACTGATGCCAATAACCATATTTAAATCAAATTTATGTTTGGATAGTTTTTTATTTTTCAATTCACCAATTCATCTCCATATAGGTATTCACATTATAAATTATTGACTTCCACCATTAACAGTTTTATTCCACAGCTACCAAGCTACAACAACATGGATTCACATAATAACCATGTTTCCACCACCACACATCCACTATATAAAACATATCCTTCATATGAATCAGGCATAAAAAATAATCATACCAACCCCAATAATTTCAAACAAACAAAAGCTATACATAAAAACTACTAGAATAACTCAAAAACAGTTTTCTAGACAACATATTTTTCACAATTTATTTAAATTGTCCTTATAATTAAACCATTTTCTGGTACATGGTAGTTTTCCCATAGTTCCAAATTTACATGATGAACCTAATTCATTGGTGGATATATGTATTAATCCTATTATGAGAGGTAAGTTAAAATTAATTTTTTTATGGATTATAAGTCGAAAACCTGGGTTTATAATTCATAATAGTGACAACATGGACACACAACAATAGCTCAAAACAATGGATAACAATTATCTGTTTGAAAAAATAATAAATCTAGTTAAAGATGAGAGTATAAACCATTCCACTAAATTTATTTCAAAACATTAAATAATATTCATTAGTTAATATATAAAAAAATACACAAGAAAAAAGTTTTCAAAATAGAAAAACTCAAAAAATAATAGAGAAAATGGATCAACAACATAGAAATGAAGTTTCAAAACATAGTGCATCGAAAACATTGAGGAGATGTAAATGATGTCACCACATAGATATTATAAAGTTAACAGATAGATCAATTATAACATTATTGTTGAGAAAATAGGAATATGAAGAATAAATATAATCCAACAACAAATTTGACATGTTGCTATAGAAAAAAATGGAAAAAATCTATTTGTACTGCCATGAATTAAAAATATAGAGGCTCCTTGTGGACTCATAAGACTCACCAATTATGAAGTAAAATAGTTACATTTCTTCTCCAAATAGAGAAAAAATCAAAGGTTTGAATTTAGAATTTTACATAATTTTAACATTCATGATGTGTTGTCCTAAAGATTTAAATGGAAAATTACATATTTAAATGTAATATAATTTTGTTCCATTTAAAATAAATGTAATGAAACTTTTTAAAACCATGGGGTTTAAGTAATTCTGTTTTTAGATTTAATCTGCCCAAAATAGATTTCTAAATCATTTATTAATATTCAAATTCTTTATTTTAATTAAATTCATTTTTCATGAAATTCTATAAAATCATGGAATTTTGAAAAAATAGGAAATAATGGAATATATTTGAGAGACTATAAAGGGTTTGACCATGATAAGGGCTCCACCAAGAGAAGAGTTTGACTATGAGAACAATCTATGACCATGTGAATGATCTGTGTGGCCATAAGAACAAAACAATGAATGTAAGAAGGAATTGTGTTATCATATTAAAAAAATTATGATCATGAGGAATAATTTCACCACCATATGAATAAAAGTAAAAATGTGAGAATGCATTTTGTGACAATAAGATCAAAAGTGTGACCATGGGAAGGAATTGCGCGACCTTAAGAAAATAATTGAGCTTGTGAGCAGGAATTATTTTACCCTACAAACAATCCTAGAATATTCAATATGGAGAAGACACTAAACACTCCATTGAAACATACAATCTGTGGAAAAAAATCTATATGTAATGGTTTTAGGAAGCTTCTGCATTACAATTTCTCAATCCTAAAATGAAAATATTTAGTGTATTTCGTAGTGAGCATAAGAAAAATTTTATTGTGAACATTTATTCTTAATCAAACCATTCTAGATCTTCTTCAATTCATATCCGAAGTATACACATCTTTATGACATCATGAATGGAAACATAATAAAAGGGTGAGCACAAATTCTAATTAATTTTAAAAAATGAACAATTCAAAAAAACGTGTTAGATCATAATAATATGTGAAATCCTAAATTGGTTAGAAATTTCTCTTTAAAAGGAACATATAATAATTTGGTTTTCTATATGAAATTATTGAAGAACATATAAGTTTCTAATTATATGACTTATTATATGGAATATGTTCATGGAAAACAGGAGATGATAATCAATATCCATGGAGTATAACATAGAAATGTTGCATATAACAGAAATTTTAAACAATAATAAACATTGGAAATAATAATATTATAAAAATATATATTATAAATCATGTCTAGGAACTATATTTTGAATAAGAAAAAACATGATCATGTCGATGTGTAACCCTATGAGAAATGAAAAATGTAATAATGTATATGAAAGGCCTTTTAAACATATTATAATATGGTAATTTCAATATAAAATCGTGTATATAAATCATAACATGATAATGTGTATAAGAAACCATCTAAAAAAATAAAAACATGAAAATAACCCAGAAAAAAGTTTATTATTGTAGAATAATGTGATAATGTACTCACACAAACATTTGAACAATGAAAAATTTAATTATTTGCGCACATAATTTCCTTATCTCATGAGATATAGAATCTTATCTAATGAGTTCGAGGGATATATAGAACCAAACCAATCGACATGTAAATATATGAGTTCCATAAGATGTCAATCATTCATTATGCCATAAAAATCCATTGAAATTAATAGTTTTAATATAATTTATATATTTTATTAGATAATATGATATAAAATTAGATTGGTTTACAAAAAAATAATGAAAAAAGGATTATTTCATAATTTAAATTAAAATTTTAGTCATAACATAAAAATCCTTAGGAGTAATATATTTTATAGTTAAAGAGGATAATATATCTAAATTTTATAGTATTAATTAAAAAATATTTGTTCATATTATCATAAAGTGAAGAAGATATGATCCACCTTCCAAAATAGAATTTTTTATAAAATAAAATAAAGAATTTTCTAAATAGTATTTAGAATGAAATTACATACTCGATGATTGAAAAGAAGAAATGTTTATCAAGAGTAAATATTGATTAGCTAAAATATGTATGATTAGGAAAGTAGAAACCTTTTAAATATTTTTGAAGTACATTGATTGAATATCATATAATAAAAAGGGTCACTAAAACATCATCTAATAAAGGGTTTAAGAGATATATGAATATAACTGTAAATAAGAAATATTTAGATTTAAAAATAAGGAAAGAGAACATTGGTTGGAGGAATGGATATGGATATAGAGTGAAAATAGTCACTAAAGGGATGTTATCATTCTTAAAAATTTTATTATTTTATGAGAAATAAATTTCAAAATGAATAAATCTTGGAATTAAAATTTTCAATTCCCGTATAGTGAAATAGAATGTTTCATATAATAAAATAAAATAGTGGAATAATACAAACATCAAAGAGTGATGTCTAGGATGACAAATTATAACCCAATGAAAGATGATTTGAATTAACAAAATCCCTTACCATATAGGTATCTCTAATTTTTAAATCCAAAAAATAAATAAGTTGATATGAAATTATATATTTATTTAATTGCATTATTTTCTCATAAAAAAATACTTAAAGTAGTATATAGAAAAAATAATATAAAACAATTAATGAATATGTCTTGTTTTTCAAAGAAATAATAGTTAATCAAGAAGGACACACGACATTTATAAAAGTAGATTAAAAACACACTAAAAGGTATTAAATAATATAGAAATTTAATTATTCTAAATTAAATATAATCATGATAAAATATTACTCATAATAAGTACAAAATCCATATAAACAAAAATAAAATCATAATATGAAACAAGTCATAAATAAAAATGTTTGAGACAAAAAACATTTAATTTTACTCTTGAAATAAATGGATTAACTTTAACATATTATATAATTAATTAATCCATTTTAATAACTTAATTAATAAATGTATTCATATCTATTGTCATTTCTTCTCTTTAGATAAAATACTTTACTATATATTCTATTTATTTTTATTTTTTTCATCACTGAATGTTAGTATTTTGAATTGTTTTACATATGTATTGTAATATCAGTTGGAGTCAATTCCCTTGAATAAATTCTATGTACATTTTTATTACTTGTATTTATTGATTTTTATAATACTAAAATATCATATCACACCATGATTTTCCTTATACATGACATAGAATTTTTCAATTTCTTAAGTGTACTTGTAACATTAAATGGACATATAAGATCCCCACTATGATGAGAACCTAGTATTGTCATGAAATTACTCCTAAATTTCTGTTGAATACCCAATTGATATTTTTTAATAAGATAAACATGATATATGAAATAAATTGTTGTGACTCATTGATAATTGAGACACTTTATCATGGTATACACCCTTTATAGTCTTTAGTGTAGAAGATCAGGAGAATATCACCCTATAATAGAAAATTAACATTTTTATGTGCAATTGGATATTTATATTGGTGGATATGTGTAATATTATTTAGATATTATTATTAATGGATATCATGAGACATGAACATCTAAGTACTAACCAAAAGGATGATGATATATGTTTTTGGGATGTAGGGTGAATTAGGTGTATCACGAGTGATATTATATTTCTAAATAATAGAATAAATGATTTATACTTTTTATTAAAGAAAAAAATTTAATTTTAAAACCCTTTAATGGGGATGTAACATCATAATTATGTCAATGGGAATGGTATTCGATTGTTGAGATCATTATTATAAATTCAACTAAAGAGATATCAAGAATATAGGTCCATGAAACTAATATAAAACTTGATTTGTTAGAGGTATAAAGATAGAAAGATTATATTACCCAATTTATGTTCATAGTAGGTCATATATAGGAAACCTATGTTTTCATATATTAAAATAATATCTGTAATGGCCCAGACCTTCATGGTCCATCCCTTTTCCAAATTCTGGATCCTAAGGGTGGTGTCTCGGTGGTAGGACGTCCTTTCGGTGTGTGACCGATCGGTGTGACATGATCAGTGTGTCACCAATTGGTGCGACTGATAGTGGGACATGACTGTGGTGTCACTGATCGGTGTGACTGATCGGTGTGCGACCGATCAGTGTGACACGATCGGTGTGACCAATCGGTGTGTCACTGATCGGTGCCACTGATCGGTGCGACACGATTGGTGTCACACAACTTTGTAGAGTTTTTCTTCTACAGTTTTCCTATAACTCTACTTTTAAACCCATTTTAACCTTTTTGAAATGGTTCAAGTCCGTTTTTAGACCCATAATCAATGTTTAAATTCCTTAGAGTGGGGAGAGCCTCAACGGACCCAGCTGTGTGTCTGTGTAACGTTCCCCTATGTTTATATAAAATCATTTAAATCCACAGCTGTTTCCACCAATTTCTGATGAGAGTTATTAAATAACAATTAATCCCATCGTGTGAAACCACCCAACCGTGTGTTGAAACCACAATCCACCTTTAAAAACACAGAAGATCTTGATATCCTGTAACGCACATGCTCATATTTTTATCGCACTAGCTTTCCTCATTTTCTTCTTCTTGGCCAGGATTTCTCTTCCCTTGGAGCCTTTAGAGTTCCCTTCCTGAGGCAAGTGGTGTGCATATGCTGGAGCCCTTACTGGTCGTCCTTGGAGTCTTAGACGCTCCTCCCCTACAAGTCGCACATTCCCAGTTCTTGGCGTGTAGAGTTAAAATGTTGATCCTTGATCAATCCAAGTAGGGTTTTTTCCTTCTTCTCTCTTTACTGTGTATCTTGTGGGGTGGGTACGCTATTGTTTCCGTGGGGATGGATGAAACCAAACCTTAATGAAGATAAGAAAGGGGACCCTTAAAGAATGAAGGGGGTGTGCTCGGTTTCTACTATACTCTTTATCCTTGATTATGTGTTGTGAATTGTATGAGCTTATGTCCATTGAAAATCATGGCTGTTGGGGGTATTTTCTTGCACAGTAATGAATCTTTTGTTTCTTGATATTCATCTGATTGAATGACTATAACACGAAAAATTGGTTAATCATGTAAACTCGACCGATTAAATGGATTCCCAGTAAACAAAAATCCACGTGTGATCACCCCGATTAACCAAACATAAAGAAGAAACTTAATGAATGTTGTACTTGAGTCTGGAAACATCCTTACTCTGCCTTGGTGGTATGACTGTTTTTTCTACTTGATTCTTATGGGGTGATATGGATTGGGATGGGATCCTCTATTATTATACGGTTGTTGGTTGTGGATCTGAGGCCATATGGTGTCGAATCTAGGGGATTGGTTTGGTTCTAGTACTTTGATAGATCTCAAAGATCCCTTTGTTGTAACTTTACAAGAGGATCAAGTGTGAATTCTTTAGTGTTGTTTGGATATTTTTCTTTCCAAAAATTGTGGTTATGTCTATTAGTTTCCCAGTTGTGTAGAATTTAGTTAAATATAATAACTTGAACATGAAATCAAGAATGGGTTCAAAGGAGAATTTGTTCTAGGAATGAGTTGTGACTTGGCTGTGAGTGGTGTGCCCTTTTATGAATGAATAGTAATGAGGGTGTTTATTCTTAGGTTGTTTTTGGAACCCCTAGTTTTGGATGAGTGCTTGTTACCTATACATATAATTTTAGTTTTTATGTTTCTTATTCGCGCCCCACCCATATTGAGCACTTCATGCCGAACATCCCCATTTCATGGGGGAGGGTGTTTTTCCCAACACTCCTAAGAGTGGCTGGTTATTAGCTCCTTTTCTGATCTCTTTCCTGAATAGTGCAAGACTCATCGGGCATCCTGTGATGGAAAGAGGTCCATTATAGCCCATGATTCTTCGGGCAGGGTAGTTTTGGTGGTTGGCCCAGGTGTGTGTGGGCAGGTTGTCTCCCAAGTGTCTTCGGCATGAGGCCCATGTGTCTTCGGGCGTGGTAGTGGTTGTTCTGGCCCATGTGTTTATGGGCGTTGTTACATGTGGTTGATATAAACCAGGTTTTTGTGGGCGAGATGTGTGGTGATGACCTATGTGTGTGCAGGTGGGGTATGGCAGTGGGACAGTAGTGAGAATGGCGGGAGAGGTTCGATGCATAGGATGTCTTCAATAAACTGTGGGAAAGTGGCGCGGGGTACCCAAACGTTGATGTGTTATTACTATTGTATTACTTGACTTGCGTTATTTGGGGAGTGTGCCTTGGTGAGGCTTGGGTGGGAATTTTTCCTTAATAGGCGTTTCAGTTATCTCTTTTCTCACGGGGAATTAGAATGCCACCCCACTTGTGCACGTGAGTCTTTCGGTTTTCCCTACTGAGTATACTTGTATGCTCACCCTACATATATAAAACTGCATTCAGGTTTCCAGGAGGACTTCAGGGATCGTGCAGGATCGTACTAATTCCTATGTTGGGATGGTTGCTATTGTTATTTTCTTTTCATTGGTACTTTCTTTTGTGGTTACTTGTAATTTTGTAGCTTTACTTTTGGAACATGCATATGAGAATGGGTTGTTTTTTCTTTTCTTGTAGTTCCACCTTTGGTGTTTTTTGGAATTGATATCTTATCTGCTGATCCTACTAAATAAAAAGGGTAATTCCTTCCATCTTATGTGTGATTCTATACCCTTGGTTCTAGTCGCCACTCCGGGACCTTTTGAAGGAGGGTCTCGGGGGGTCATTATCTCTCCTTCAACTTGAAGAAGGAAGGGTCTGGCAATCAGTTGTCCCTTCTCTCATCTTGGTGAAGGTGATTCATGAAAGAATGGTATCAGAGGGGAGTTCGAGAGATAGGATGGAGTCTAGGGTTAGGCATAGTGAGGTTTTCATGGGATGGTATGGCCACAATGTTGGGTGATCTTGGTACGTAAAATAGGCAAGGGACGACTAGCTAGGACATGGGATTTTAGGGAGCCCTATGATCCGATGCAAGGAATCTGGGCCTACCGAATGACCAACTAAGGCTACACTGGCTATAGGGTAGAGACCCTAGGGAAGGTACATGCATCATAATGACTTGTGTTCTTTTGTTTCAGGGGTATTTTGGGGATTTAAAATGAATAATAAGTCTAAGAAAATTTAAAATCAATCTTCTACACTACTCGGGCTAAGGAATTCCTTATTTACCATGTAGCTATGGTACCCGGACGGCGACCATGGGTAGTACATGTAATCAAGGCCCTGAAGGTTGATTTGGTCGATCGAAAGAGGACTGACCAAGAGGAGGAGGATGATCAGTGGAAGAGGACACTTCGTGCCACTCAGAGGAAGACCCTCGGGAATTACGAGGGTAGCATCTTAGACATAGAGACAGAGAGCTGGCTAGAGGAGCTGGTGATAGCTTTTATCTTGATCTGGGATCCGACGGAATACTGGGTTCCTCTAGCTAAAAGCCAAATGCAGGGAGTAGCGCGTTAGTGGTAGACGCTTTATCTTGGGGAGAGGAGGGAGGCTAAGGTTATGTGGGCTGACTTCGAGAAGAAGTTCAGTGCAAAATTCCTCTCTTCCACGATGAAGGCTAAGAAGAGGTAGAAGCTACTCTCCCTCCAGCAGGGGAGAATGTCAGTGAGAGAGTTGGGGATCAAGTTCAAGGATCTCCTCTGCTTTTTTCCGGACCTCTTTCTAGATGAGGAGTCTCAGGCAAGATGTTTGGAAGAGGCACTTCGACCTTCTCTTCAGTATGATGTTACTCCCTTCACCTTACCATCATACTTTGAGGTCCTGAAGAAGGAGGAAGTGGTGGATAGGATGCACTCGCTAGGAGGTTTATCGTGAGAGGGAATCCTATTGGGCTCGTCCAAAGGAAAGGTCATCAGTAGAAAGCCTCCACCATCAGGGCCCACTAGGTTTTGACAAACAAAAAAGAAGGCCTTAGTAGTTCCCGTTCTGATCTCCCGGTTCTTGCCCATTCCTTTCGGGCCCAGGACCAAGATGCTTCGTATGTGGAAGAAATGGGAACCTTCGGAATCAGTGCCCAGATAGAGTGCAGTACAGTGGGGGTGGTGGGGTTCAACATCCACCTCAGCAGAAGCCATTTCCAGCTAGGCCCTTTCAGCTGCAGCAGCAAGGGCAGAAAGCTCCCGCCCATCCAAGGCCAGACGTGGCGGGAGAAGGTCGACCCTAGGGTCCCCTCGAGGACCTCGACCAGGGCATGGTCGAGGAGGTGGCTGATAGCCAAAAGGAAGAGTAGTTTTGCATGGACAGTTTCACACGGAAAAGGCATCAGTTCTAGCAGGGCCAGAAGTCGTTCAAGGTACGATCATCTTGTTTAGTACACTTTCCTATGCCTTGTTCGATACATGAGCTTCACACTCCTTTGTTTCACCCAGTCTGGCCCGTGATCTAGGTTGAGATGCTAAGAGACTTTTAGTGCCCCTGGTGCTGAGCACACCAGTCGAAGGTCAGACAGACTCGTTTTACGTTTGCTGAGGGTGTAGACTAATGATAGGTCCACATCAGTCTATCAGGGATCTTCTACTGTTGTATATACAACCATACGATGTCATCCTAGGGATTGACAGGTTGTTCACTATATGTGCCGTCAATGACTACTTCTGAGGAAGGATCATATTTTCAGATTTGGGCGGTCAATGTGTAACTTTCTTCAGCGAGCGGGGTTACCATAAAAGCAGCAGGTGAGAGGATCCCCTAATTTCCAGGTTAGCTGAACTATCAGTGGAGTCGGTGGATGTAGAAATGGTTGATGTCCCAGGGATCATCAGTGAGTTTATGGATTCCTTTCATGAAGAAGTGGTGACTCTACCCCCTCATCGTGATGTTGAGTTCGGGATATACTTTCAACCTAGTGCCCATCCAATTTCAATGGCTCCCTATCATATGGCGCCTTCTGAGTGGAAGGAGTTGCAGATTCAGATTGATGATCTGATGAAGAAGGGTTTTGTTCAACCAAGTGCATCACCTTAGGGTGCTCCTGCCTTGTTTGAAAAGAAGGGATATGGTGGTCTCAAGCTGTGCATAGACTACCAGAGACTGAATCAGGTAACCTTCAAGAACTGTTACCCTCTCCTGAGGATTGACGATCTCTTTGACCAGCTAAGGGGAGCATGTTGGTTTTCTAAGATTGATCTGCGGTCAGGATATCAGCAGTTGAGGGTGAAGGAGCATGAAATCTCAAAGACTGCCTTCATGTGTAGGTATGGACACTTTGAGTTTGTATTCATGCCATTTGGTGTTACGAACTCACCAGATGTGTTCATGGGGCTCATAAACTCCGTCTTATGGGAATACCTGGATCGGTTCATAGTCGTGTTTTTTGACGACATCATGATCTACTCAAGGTCAGAGGAGGATCACGTTGAACACTTGAGAACGACTTTAGAAGCCCTACAATAGCACTAAATCTATGTGAAATTGTCCAAGTGCAAGTTCTGGATACGATAAGTGCACTTCCTTGGGAACGTGGTGTCTGAACAGGGAATAGTGGTAGACCCATCGAAGGTCGAGGAGGTTGTTTCTTAGGCAGCACCCAAGAGCGTGATAGAAATTCGTAGTTTCCTAGGTCTGGAAGGTTACTACCGGAGGTTCATGCCCAACTTTTCCAGAGTTGCAGCACCTTTTATATCCTTGAAGAAGAAGGAACATGATTTTCATGTGGAGTGGGCAGTGCGAGGCAGCCATTAGCTATCTAAATGGGAATTTGGTTAGTGCCCTGGTGCGATGGTTTCCAGAAGAAGGGGTAGCGTATGAGGTGTCTAGGGATGATTCAGGACAAGGCCTCGGGTGTGTGCTGATGCAATGACAAGGGCTTATATATTATGGGACTAGAAATTTACGTCCTCATGAGTGTCACTACACCACCCATGATATGGATCTTGTGGTGGTCATGTTCACACTAAGGTTGTGGCGGAATTACCTCATCGGGGAGCGCTTTGTGGTCTTCAAAGATCACAAAATCTTGAAGTATATCTTCTCCCAGCGGAACCTGAACTTACATCATCAAAGGTGGATAGAGTTTCTTCATGACTACGACATTGAGATTTCCTAAAAATAGGAAAAGGAAATGTGGTGGCTGATTCCTTGAGTAGGAAGTCACAGAAGAATGCGGTTCGAGAGTCGGCTGATGCATGGAAGGCGATGGAGGAGTTGGCTACCCAACACATAGATGTAAGGAAGGATGATGGTAGAAGTTATCTGTTTCAGAAGAAAGTACAATCCTCTCTCATACGACAGGTGGAGGAGTCTTAGTGGGGAGACATAGAGAGTGAAGTAATGTGTGACCGGGTTAACCAAGTCGATGATCTAGAAAGGTGGATAGAGGATGGTAAGAATCATATGATTTTTTGAGGGAAGTTGTTTGTTCTGGAGATGATGCATGAGAGATTTCTTTGTGAGTTACACAAATCACCCCTAGCGGTGCACCCAAAAGTTTCCAAGATGTACCAGGATCTGAGGAGTCTGTTTTGGGGGCCTAGGGTAAAGCAGGCGGTGGCAGAGTTCATGGCCAGGTGCCTAGTGTGTCAATAGGTGAAGGATGAACACCGTGTTCCAGGTGGTATGTTACAAACTTTAGATTTCCCCGAGTGGAAGTGGGATGACATCTCGATGGATTTCGTCACAGGACTACCCAAGTTTCAAGGAGGTTGTGATGCTATCTGGGTAGTGGTGGTCCAGTTGACGAAATCGGCTCACTTTCTGGCAATAAAGTAGTCGGGTGTAGTGGATGCCATAGCATGGAGGTATGTGGATGAGGTGGTGCAGTTGCATGGAGTTCCGAGGTCTGTAGTGTCGGAGAGGGATGAATGGTTTAACTCATGAGTCTGGAGAGGATTTCATAATGATTTCGGCACCCAGCTACGTGTTAGCACTGCTTTCCACCCCCAAACAGATGGACAGACAAAGTGCACCATCCAGAAAATGGAGGATATGCTACGGGCATGTATTCTGGACTCTTGGGGATCGTGTGTGCGACAGATGCCTCTGGTAGAGTTTTCCTACAATAATTTCTATCACTCTACCATTGGTATGGATCCGTTCAAATCTTTGTACGGAAGGCCAAGTCACTCACCCGTATGCTGGACCGAGGTCGGGGAAGCAGGTGTTCTTGGCCCGGAAGTGGTGCAGAGCATGACAGAGAAGGTTTACCTTATACGGGGGAGAATGAAGGCGGCCCAGGACTGACAGAATTCATACACTGATAATAGGAGGAGACCCTTAGAGTTCTAGGTTGGGGACCACGTAATCCTGAAGGTCTCTCCTCACCGTGGGAAACAGAGGTTCAGTAGGGGGAGTGATCTTTCTCCTAGGTTCTTCAGACCATTCGAAGTACTGCGATAGGTAGGTGAAGTGTCTTATAAGCTAGCGCTACCACCGATGCTATTGAGAATGCGTGACGTCTTCCATGTGTCACATCTCCGACAAGATCTACACGACGATTCACACGTCCTTGACTAGGGAAAGCTCGACATCGAGGCCAACGTTATGTCTGTAGAAATACCTATGATAATTGAGGATCGTGAGGAGAAGGTGCTTTTTGGATGGACCGTTCCCTTGGTTTGTGTTTTATGGATGCATGGTGGGCTCGAGGAGTGTACCTGGGAACAGGGGGCACAGATGCGCGCGCAATACCCATAGCAGTTTTTAGTTTTTTTCTGTTTCATTTTGTACTTGTTGTGATGTAATGCTGACCTTGTTGGTTTATGAGGTGTTTTGTTTCCCTACCATGCGAATGTTATGAAAAGATCTGATATGTGGGGAAGGGAGGACTTGATCCCTAACCAAGACACATTAATTTGGATGCGATTAAACCCATGCAGGTGAGTCAGTGCCACCCAAAGCGGATAAAATCTTGACATGGAGGAAGGAACTCCCAGAACCGTGTGTCGAGACAATATGGACCTTCAGTTCAGTGTGGCTATTTGGGGTGGTTTGTCCCTAAGGGGTTTTAAAACCCCTCTCTTCTCTTCATGTCTATCTTTGATTCTCAAGGATGACAATAGTTAGAGAGGTATCTAATGTAATGGCCCAGACCCTCCTGGTCCATCCCTTTTCCAAATTCCGGATCCTAAGGGTGGCGTCTCGGTGGTAGGACGTCATTTCGGTGTGCGACCGATCAGTGTGGCAAGATCGGCGTGTCACCGATCAGTGCGACTGATCGGTGTGCGACTGGTCGGTGTGACATGATCGGTGCGTCACCTATCGGTGAAACCGATTGGTGTGCGACCGACAGGTGTGATACAATTGGTGTGTCACCGATCAGTGTGACTGATCGGTGCGACACGATCGGTGTGTCACCGATCAGTGCGACCAATCGGTGTGTGAATGATCGATGTGACACGTTCAACCGATCAGTGTGACACAATCGGGGTGTCACCAATCGATGCGACTGATCGGTGTGCAACTGATCGGTGTGACATGAATGGTGTGTCACTAATTGGTGTGACCAATCGCTGTGTCACCGATCGTTACGATACGATCGTTGTGCCACAGATCGGTGCGACACGATCGGTGTCACACAACCTCGTCAAGTTTTTCTTCTACAATTTTTCCCATAACTCTACTTTTAAACCCTTTTAACCTTTTTGAAATTATTCAAGGCCATTTTTATCCCACAATCAATGTTTAAATTCTTAATAGTGGGGAGACCCTCAATAGAAACAGTGGTGTGTCTGTGTAATGTTCCCCTCTGTTTATATAAAATCTATTAAAGTGACCACTTTTACCACCAATTCCTGATGAGAGTTATTAAATAACAATTAATCCCATTGTGTGTAACCACCCAACCATGCGGTGAAACCACGATCCGTATTTAAAACCACCGATGATCTTGATATCCAATAATGCCTGGGATCATCTTTTTATCGTAGTAGCATTCCTCCTTTTCTTCTTCTTGGTCGGGTTCTCTCTTCCCTTGGAGAGTTTGGAGTTCCCTTCCCGAGGCAGGTGGGGCGGATGTGCTGAAGCCATTATTGCTCATCCTTGGAGTCTCGGATGGTCCTCTCTGACAAGTTGTGCATTCCTAGTTCTTGGCACGCAGAGTCAAAACGTTGATCCTTGATCAATCCAAGTAGGGTTTTTCATTCGTCTCTCTTTACTATGTATCGTGTGGGGTGGGTATGCTATTGATTTTATGGGGATTGATGAAAACAAACCTTAATGAAGACAAGAAAGTGGAGCCTTAAATAATTAAGGGGGTGTGCTCAGTTTCTTCTATACATTTTATCCTGTATTATGTGTTGTGAATTATACGGGAAGACGTCCATTGAAAATCATGGCCGTTGGGAGTCTTTTCTTGCGCACTAATGAAACTATCACTACTACAAATACAGCCTTTATCAGCGCTAAAAATGGCCTTCATCAGCGCTAGAAAAAGCCCTGATAAAGCCAGCGTAGATAAAGGGGGGGGGGGGTCCCCTATATCAGTGCATCCTTTATCAGTGCTTTCATTTTAGCACTGATAAAAGTTTAAAAAAAATTAAAAAAATTTAAAAAAATTTAAAAAAAAATTAAAAAATACTGCGAATCGGGTGGGCTTTTATAGCGCTTGAGCCCCCCCATTTTACAGTGCTTTTCTGCCCCTGTATAGCACCCCACGCACCCCATGCACCCCCTTCACCCTTTAACAGCGCTTGCTGCTATATTCCCCCATGCGCGCGCGCCCCTACCTCCCACAGGATTTGAACTCGAGACCTCCCCCCTGCGCGCCTAAGCCTTTACCACTACTCTATTTAGATTTGTCTTCCAATTCATGATATATCTCTCTCTATATATATATTTAGTTATATTTATTCATATAGTAATATATATTTATATTAATATATATATAGTTATTAGATTATAATATATATATATACATAGTTATATTATAATATATACATATAGAGTTATATTATAATATATATATATAGTAATATTAATATATATATATATAGTGATATTAATATATATATATCTATATATATATATATTTAGTTATTTTTATTCGTATAGTAATATATATTTATATTAATATACATATAGTTATATTAACATATATATAGTTATATGAATATATATATATAGTTATATTAATATATATATAGTGATATTAATATTTATATTTATAGTAATACTAATATATATATATGTAGTTATATTAATATATATATAGTTATTAGATTAATATATATATATATATATATAGTTAGATTAATATATATATATATATATAGTTAGATTAATTATTTATTTAAAAAATTTAATTTTTAGGTGCGAATATAAAAAAAATATGTACATATAGTTATATATTTTATTATAAATAGCCATGCATTATAAAAAAGGATGAAATTTCAAAGACATAATATCAATATGAATGTAATACCTTGGAATAAATTCATTCCCCACCAAAAAAAGCCAATAATACCCCCTTAAACGAGTTTGAAAATCCACAAAATGTTAAAAAATATGGGTACCCCGACAAAAAACTCAGTTCTGAAAGCCTTCTGGGCCTCTTTTGGCCTCGAAAAATGCTTTATCGGGGTCTTCCCTGGTCACATTGACGTAGAGCTCGTCACATGCTTCGATTTGATATGTGGTAGAGCTCAAACGGACACCCGGATAAAAAGTTATGGCCGTTTGAAGTTTGAGTTTCATTTTTAACATATTTTGGATCTTTTTTTATTTTTTTTAATTTTTTTAGTCCTCAAATTGTTATTAAATGACTATTACTCCATAATGATTATCAAATTATTAATTAAAAATATTTTTTTAATTTTTTAAGAAGCCATTTTCACTAAATATCTTATATATTAAGTATAATAAGTGTAAATGTACATTTAAACTTATCTAAAATATATTTAAAAATTATATATTATATTTATATAACAATATAACTATATTTATATATTAATATATTAATATATTTTTAATTTTTTTTGAAGCCGACCCTTTATCAACGCTTTTAAAAAAAGCGCTGATAAATCCCCCCCCTTTATCAGCGCTACTAAACAAGCACTGATAAAGGGGGGCCCTTTATCAGCGCTGATAAAGGGGGGTCCCTTTATTAGTACTGAAAAAAGAGCTGATAAAGGGGTGCCTTTATCAGCGCATTTTTGAGAGCTGATAAAGGCACCCTTTATCAGTGCTTTTTTGAGCGCTGATAAAGGCACCCCCCTTTATCAGCGCTTTTTTGTTAGCACTGATAAAGGGGGGGGGGGGTGCTGTGAAAAACTGTTTTTGTGGTAGTGTATGTTTTTCTTGATATTCATGTGATTGAATGAGTGTAACATGAAAAATTGGTTAATCACGTAAACTCGACCAATTAAATGGATGCCTAGTAAACAATAATCCTCGTGTGATCACACCGGTTAACCGAACAGAAAGAAGAAACTTAATGAATGATGTAATTGAGTCTGGAAACTTCCTTGCTCTACCTTGGTGGTATGTCTATTTGTTCTGCTTGATGCTTATGGGTTGATATGGATGGAAATGAGATCCTCTGTTGTTATACGGTTGTTGGTAGTGGATCTGAGGCCATGTGGGGATGTATCTTGGGGATTGGTTTTGTTCCAGTACTTTGAGGGATCTCACAGATCCCTTTGTTGTAACTTTACAAGAGCACATAGTGTGAATTCTTAAGTGTTGTTTGGCCGTTTTCCATTCCACAGTTTGTGGTTATGCCTGTTAGTTTCCCAGTAGTGCAGAATTTAATTAAATGGAATCACCTGAACATGAAAATAAGAATGGGTTCAATGGGGAATTTGTTTTATGGAATGGGTTGTGACTTGGCTGTGAGTGGTGTGCCCTTTTATGAATGAATAATAACAAGGGGTTTTGTGCTTAGTATGGATTTGGAACCCCTAGGTTGGGATGAGTGCTTGTTACCAAAACATATAATTGTAGTTTTTATGTTTCTTATTTGCACCCCACCTATGTTGAGTACTTCATGCTGAACACCCCCATTTCATGGGGGAGGGTGTTTTCCCAACAATCCTAAGAGTGGCTGGTTATTAGCTCCTTTTCTGCTCCCTTTCCTGAATATCCAAAGACTCATCGGGCAGGCTGTGATGGCCTGAGGTCCATTATAGCCCAAGATTCTTCAAGAAGGGTAGTTGTGGTGGTTGGCCCATGTGTGGGCGGGCAGGTTGTCTCCCAAGTGACTTTGGGATGAGGCCCAGGTGTCTTCAGGCGTGGAAGTTGTTGTTCTGGCCCAGGTGTTTACGGGCGTGGTTACGTGTGGTTGATATAGCCGAGGTGTTTATGGGCGGTATCTATGGTGATGTCCCAGGTTTGTGCGGGTGGGGTATGGCAGTGGGACTGCAGTGAGAATGGTGGGAGAGGTTCGATGTGTAGGATGTCTTCAATAAACAGTGGGAATGTGGCATGGGGTACCCCAACGTCAATGTGTTATTACTATTATATTACTTGACTTGAGTTATTTGGATAGTGTGCCTTGGTGATGCTTGGGTGGGTAGATTTCCTTACTTGGTGTTTCAGTTATCGCTTTTCTTGCGGGGAATTAGAATGCCTCCCCACTTGTGCACGTGAATCTTTTGGTTTTCCCTACTAAGTATACTTGTATGCTCACCCTACGTATATAAAACTGGTTTCAGGTTTCCCGGAGGACTTAAGGGATCATGCATGATCATACTAGTTCGTACATTGGGATGATTTCTATTGCTGTTTTCTTTTCTTTGGTAGTTTCTTTTGGGGTTACTTGTACTTTTGTAGATTTACTTTTGGAACATGCATATGAGAATGGGTTGTTTTTTCTTTTCTTGTACTTCCACCTTTGGTGGTGTTGGGAATTACTATCTTATCTCCCAATCAAACTAAATAAAAAGGGTAATGCATTCCATATTATTTTGGATTCTATACCCTTGGTGCTAGTGGCCACTCCGAGACCTATTGAAGGAGGGTTTTGGGGGTCATTATCTCTCCTTAAACATGTAAAAGGATGGGTCTGGCAATTAGTTGTCCCTTATCTCATCTTGGTGAAGGTGGGTCGTGACAATATCGCTTTTTTGGAAACCATTATACATTACACAAATAGTCACCCAATGATTTTATTAGCCTAGTACCTTTAGAGACATGTAATCATAAAAATTGTTACATAATTAAGATACATTATCTCCCACTAGGTTCTCCATGACTAACACAGTTATTAGAAACATAATACATAATACCTATTTTCCTAACATCAGGAAAGAAACATAAAAAAGGGGGGATCTAGGATTCTCAATAAGTGTAAATAAGGGATACATGTAATTATAAACATGATAATAAGGGTATGAGAACTTGATCATAACATTACATGATCATACCCTACGTATAATTGATCATAAACATAAATCGTGGCATAAAGATTATAACTTCGTACGACATGAATAACAAGGGAATCAATATCATAAGCCAAGAAATAACAACATTGGAATATAAGATGGAATTTTTGTACACACAAAAACTTGTAATATCATTACCTATAAGTCAATGCGAATTTATATAAATTATCAAGGAACTTCATGGGGAGTACACTAACTTAGTGGACACACTACCATCCCAAGCCGAATTCCATTCCTTGTAAGGTATTAGGTTTCCCCATATTCCAATAGTGGATCAGTTTTCTCTATCTTACCATAGTGAATTAGGTTTACCCATATTCCCATAGTGGATCAAGCCCATCGACATGAATCCCATAATTATCTCATGGAATATAAATCATTATCTAGTGCATTGGAGGGAGATATAGGTCCCACATATGACATAATGAAATCATACATACATGTTCAAAAAGATCATAAATAGCCATATCATAACCAAGAAAAGGAAATGGGTATTAGAAACAAGTAATCAGATCATAACTTGTGGAAAAAAGAGACAAGATTCATAATAATTTCATTAAAATCGTAACTCTTGAAAAGATGAGGGTTTCATAAACATATAACCCTTGAAGAAAAAATAATTTTAATAAACATGTAACAAAGGAATTGTAACTGGGTTTCATAAAAAACATTCCATCAAAATATAAACTATTCATAGAAATACTATGAATGGAACCATTGGATCATTTCTCCAAAATGGCACGAGTCACACTAATAAACATCATATTAGATGGGAAATAATTTTGAAATGAATTTTAAAAATGTTTCCGGAGTAAAATATCTATTATTCTTTTAAAAAATCTTTTTAAAATATAGACCCTTTTGAAACCCATTTTCATTTAAAAAATACCTGAAAACTTATTAAGAAAGCTTAGGAAGCATTTTAAAAACAATTACATGGAAAAAAACATTGAAAACAAATGAAGTATTATTTGAAAACCATAGAAAAATTTAAATCCTTTTTATTTGATAATGATCTTAAAATATCACCATTAATTACATTTATGAAATTAATTTTGAAAATATGGTTTTTTAAATTCATGGCATTTGTCTCAAAGAAGGAAAATCGAGACAAAACTATATAACCGATTTGGTAACATTTGAAACAAAAACACTATGAAAGAGAGATAATCAAATGGATATGTAAACATCGATAGATTTAAGAATTATCATAATAGAATATATTCATATGTATTATATACACCACACAAAAGAAAAAATTGTTGAATTAGGAATAAATCTCCCTTAAATAAATGTGAGCATAGAAATTCTATTACCTCATGTCTTGAAACTCTTTGTACTCATACATACTACATTTATAATAAATATATTTTTATTAAAAATATTTTACATAACTAGATTATTACATATTATACCATATATTTTTTATTATGAATTTATTTTACCCTATTATTAAAAATTCTATGTTATGGTTTCACTTCGGGTAATATCAGCTTGATTCTTCATACAAGTTTTGACTTATTATTCTTGATCATCTTACTTAGATAATTATTTAATTACATCCATAATTTAAAACATGGTATAAATAAAATATATTTTATTTATATATATTTTTTATAATAATATTTAAAAAATAGAAAGATGAAATGGAATATACCGTTCATGGAGACAGTAGGCCATGCGTACAGATGAAAACTATTTCTGTTTTATTTTCATATTGAAAGAATTAAAGTAAATGATAAATATTTATATATATAATCTCATTAATATAGAATTATTTTTTCATATATATCATATAGGTTCACCAAACCCATAATTAATAAATTTCCTTAAATGTGTGAATGACTCACATCACTTTGAGAAGGCGATATACCAGACATCCATAAGTGAAGTTATTGTATTTTCACAAAATGGAAAATAATGAAGGTATGTGTTATATAATAATTCCATATGACATAATAATTAATAAATATCAAATAAATAGAATAAAAATATAAATTTCATCATAATTATCCATCATGAGAGTTTGTAATGGAAAAAACGAACCACGTTATTTCGTTAGGTTGTAGTTCACCAAACAAAAGAATGATGAGTTTGAGGAAATATGTTACATCTTCTTTTGGTAACGTTTTTTGGTTTGCAACTAAAAGATTTCATGGATGGATTTATTAAAAAACTGAGTATTATTGGATGAGGTTAGGGATTTTGGGATGTTATTTTAACATATTTAGTATGTTCCAAAGTACTTTAGAGGTGTTAATAAGTGGTAGGGGTGGGAGCCTTTTTAATGTGGAGGTGGAGTATAATTCTTGTAAATTTTTGGGATGGGAATTTCACCAACATTTTTCCCATGTAAATTGCCTCAAATAATGGTTTAAATATAATAAAATACAGTACAAGGTAAAATATTAATAGAAAATTGATTTTCTAATTTTTTTGTCATTTTGGGAATTGAGTTTATGGTTTATTTCGTTGTTAAGCTAATTTGCTTGCTTAATTGTTGTAATTAATTTTAATTACATTAACTAGTATGTTTGGAAATAAAATTATTTGAACTTTTTAGAAATTAAAAATTTTAAATATTAAACATATGGTATCCAATATTCCAAATTATAGAAATATAATTGTCAAAAAATAAATTAAAAAGAATCCCGGAGACGTGTCATGACATCGAGTTTTTTAATCAAAATAGTTTAAAATAATGAGAAGTTATTATATCAAATATCAATGTGAAATTGGTTCTAATTACCTAAATTGGATCCATTGAAGTAAAATATAACTAATTAATCTTTTACATAAAATCACAATATATTTAAAATAAATAAATAATTTAGATGAAAAATTTGTTTGGAATTTAAATTCTGTATTTTACATTATTCATTAAAATATGATGTATTTTGGAAAAACTAACAAATTCTCCCTAAGATAATTTTGGACTTATGAACTCCTAAATAAAGTTTATTTTATCAAATTATATTTGAAAAATTGTATCAAATTAATTTTATTATTGTTCAGCTATGTACCTAAAATTGGGTTTATTTGAGAAAATAGTATTTTCAAACATGTAAAGACATACCAATATTACTTTTTTTATTATCAATACGTTTTATTTTTATAATATATTATAAATATTTGTCTAAAAATTAATTATTACTATTAATATTCCTATATTTAACCGCTAGGTTTTAACTATCTTGTTTAAATAATTATAACAATAAAGTGAGGTTTTGTAGAAACTAAATGTTTCATCTAACACAAGACACAAGGGTGTTGCATGTAAAGTATGATTATCAGGGTGTATTGTATAATTATAGTTTTAAATAGTGTATCATTCAACACATGACATCAAATAATGTTAATTTATTCGAAAAAAGGTTCAAAAAAACAATCAGTGTAACATTCTACCCTCCATAAAATTAATTTCTCCTACAAAATGATTCATTTTGATACAATGAAATTGAGGATATATTTTCCTCATCATATCCTCATATTCCCAAATAGGTTCCTATAACTATTCATTTCTCTAAAAGACATTGACCAGGTGAGTGGTCTTATATTTTAGAAATATCTCTATACTATCCATACTTTCAAGTGGTTGTTCATCGTAAGAAATATACTGCTCCAAATGTATGGCCTATAAGTTTAGTACATTTGAAGGGTAATGTATGCACTTTCTCATAAGAGATATATAGAACAAATAATGGAATTGATATAGACTTACAGGATGTGCCAAATGATAGGATACTGCTCCAATTTGATTAAGAATCATAAGGGGATTAATATACCTTGGGCTTAGTTTCCCTTTCTTCACAAACCTCATAACCTTATTTCAGGGAGAGATTTATAGAAACACATTCTACCCAAAATAATATTCACGATCACATAGATTATTATCAATATAAGTTTTCTATTGAATTTGTGCTACCTTGACACGTGGATGAATGGTTTAAACCTTCTAGGCCATTTCTTTAGCTATCATAGGTCTCAATAGATTTATTCCTCTAACTTCATCCCATAATGTTGGATCTCTACATTTCATCCCCTAGAGTACATCATAAGCATCCATATGAATTATTGGGTGAAATATATTATTGTAAGGGAACACAACTAGAGTAGTGGATTGATCCCAATAACCATTGAAATAAAAAAATGATCTCAACACATCCTCTTAGATATGAATAAATATTTCAAACAAAAAAAACTATATGAGTATGATATCCAATTCCAAAATTCAATTTATTATCATGTTATTTGTGAATACATCACTATATCTTTGAGGTAAGCCTCGCATCCCGATTAGATACAATGTAATGTGTTACTTCATACTACCTTAAAACTTTCTTAATATACATAATGGAAATATGATCTATAGAGATGTTGTAACTGATTATGATGATGTGTGATGACTTAGTAATATGATCAACTAAACACCATATAGCATTAAACGCATTATAGATTTTGGGTATTACAATAAGAAAATCCATAGTGATGTTGTCCCATTTCCATTCTGGTGTGGGCGATGGATACAAAATCCACTTAGAATTTATTCTTTCATCCTTAACATATTGATAAAGAAAGAATTGAGATACGAAAATAGTGATATCACTCTTAATTCCATCCCAATAAATGTATTATTTCTAGAATATATACATCTACATTCTTACAGGATGAATAGATAATGAAGAACTATGAGCTTTCCCTAATATCCCCTTCATCAAATCCTATATGGATGGAACATATACATGGTTCTGGAGCCTTATCATTCTATCTTGGTCAAGGATAAACACCAAGATATAAATAACCTTCTTTAGAAGATCTATATCTTCCTTTTGTGCCTCATTGATATTCACTTGTTTAGAGGGAATCCCGCTCAGTTGATTAAGATAAAAAATTTCCCTTCCTTCAATATTTTTCGATTTATCCTTTGGAATTCATAAAATATTAGGTATTTTGGGATCCTCACCATGGATAGGATGGAATGATCCTTTCGACTCAAAGCATCGACCATCATGTTCGCTTTCCCAGGGTGGTAATGTATTGTATAGTCATACTCTTTTATCAGCTCTAACCATATTCTATGAAACATGTTCAACTCATTTTGTGTAAATATATATTTCATAATTTTATGATAAGTATATTTATATCACACAATTCTCTAAAATGACAATGTCTCCATATATTTAATGAAATAATTACCGCTACTAACTCCAAATAATGAGTTTGGTAGTTTTTATCAGGAATCATCAATTGTAGTGAATCATGGGATATAAACATGTTATTATACACAATAACACATCCCAATCCCTTCATCGATGCATAACTATAGGTTACAAACCATTCTCTACAACAAGGTAATGTATTTATAGGGGTACTGACTAACCATCTCTTCAGTTATATTAATTTTTCTCATATTTAACTATCTAGAGGAACTTGACACTTATCCCAGTTAACTAGGTAGGAGGATTATCTAGGAATGAGAAATTATATAAAAATAACTGATAATGCTCTTCTAGACCTAGATAAATGAGGATATCAGTTACTGTGGTTGGTCTAGGCCATCATTAAATAGGCTCCATTATTGATGGATCTACTGCTATACCAAATCTTGAGATAATGTGACCAAAAACATTGACCAGTTTTTATCCAAAATTTACACTATGTACAGACTCTATTTCTTTAGGGGATTTAGTACAATTCAAACATGATCTTAATTATATTAATTTATCTTGGAATATATAAAAATATAATCTATAAAAACTACAAATAACTGATCTTGTTAATCTCTAGAGACACTATTCATCAAATCCATCAAGATAAAAAGGATAATAGTAAGACCGAAAAGAATCACTATATATTCATATCTTCCAATAATTTTATGGAATACCATCTTGTGTATATCCTCTTTCATGACCCTAAATTGATGATATCCAAAATAGAGATTAGTTTTTGAAAATTACTGGGCTTCATGTAATTGATCAAAAAATTCATCTGTAAGGTGAAGATGATACTTGTTATTGATTGTTATCTTTTCCAAATACTAATAATCAAGTAAGATTTGCATTGACCCATAATTGTTTTTCAAAAAGAGGATAGGTGCACCCTAAGGTGAATCAAATGGATGAATTAAAATCTTATCAATGTTTTCTTGGAGTTTCTTATTCAATTCCTACGACTCAATTGGGATTATTCTATAGAGAGTCTTTGAAAATTTTGTGAAACCAGGTATGAGGTCTGTCGAGAACTCAACTTAATGTTTTGGTGGGAGACTAGGAAACTCCTCTGGGAACACATTCCCAAATTCATGAAAAATAGTTATACCATTGATATGGATTTTATCCCAAAACATTTGAGTCAAACACGCCTTTAGAATGAAAATTAATACACATACACAAGATGTAATCACCATAGGAAGTTCATACATATCGTCACATTTATATAAAATCATAGTTTCCTTTAGAAAATCAAATGTAACTTTATTTCCTCAAAATTGATGGGGGATTTATGTAAAGTAATCTAATCCATTCTTAATATGAAAGAAGTTCATTTGAGGGAATAATAAAAATATTTTCATAAAGTACATTCCCACAAAAAACAACCAGAGAGGAATCATAGTCTTGATATGCACTCATCATACCATTGGGGGATTGTATTTATTATTACATATGTAATAATTTTGGTGGCATATTAATACCGTTTGAAAATTCTTTTGATATTAACATGTGGGTAGATCCATAATCAAATAATACATTAGTTGTTCTATACTGGATGGTAAGTGTACCTTTCACCACATCATTAGCACACTCATAATCGGATTCACTAATCACATGACATTTACCATTGTGTCTTGCTTTAAGAGGTTTTTGACACTGATCATCGTCACTAGCCCTTAGGTTTGGGAAATGTTTAGCATAATTTCTATCATCCTTACACATGAAATACTAAAGTGTGTGAAGTATATTCTGTATAACTTTATGTCTCTATTTACCATGGGATAGGTTCTCTCCATCAGTGAGATAATAAATTTCCCGATATCCTTCCTTTATGAACTTAAAACACTTATTAGACCCCATAATACAATTTCCACCATGATTCATTCAACACATAGAGCCAAAAGAATTGATCATATTTTTATCTCCATGTTTTTTAGATTTTCATTTGAAATCCATATTCACTTTTTTGTTAAAACCATGATATTGATATGTGTATCCATACACCATTTCATCTTTAATTGAACAATACACAATCTATTCATCATCCTTTTTCTTCAACTTAGGAAAATACTTTTCCATCTCTGTATGAAGAACATGATGAAATTAATTGTTGATGAATAAGTTCTTGAACCCATCCCAGTCCATCAATTTGAATTCATCATAACTCCATGTATTACTTATTATATTCCACCACTTGTTAGCTTCTACTTCTAACTGATAAATATATAGAATGAATTCCTCATGTTCGGAACACTAGAGAACACATAATATCATATTATTGGTACTGATATGGTTGAAAAAAATTATTGGATCGGAAGAACCATGGAATGAATGTGTATTTTAATCCATTAAGGACTCTATAAAATGTTATTCCCTATATTTCTAATTTGGATTATCATCATGATTCATAAAATTAGAAAGTTAGGTGGGCATAGAAATAATATTTTTTTCATTATCCAATAGCCTTCAGATTCCAAGGAGGAAAATCATTGAATTGAATTTTTCAATGACCATTAACGTGGTTCATTTGGGGTCAATATATTGAATAAATCCATAGAGCATAGAGTTAGAAACAATTTTCATAGCGGGGAAGCTTATAATCATGAATGTCTACTTACTGGATGTCTAAATTAGGTCACCTTCCTACTTCCATTACATCCAAATTTTATCCTATTTTATTCATAGCCAACTTATTTTTAGTCTTTCATGATTTTTCATGATGAGTTAGTGAATTATCATACAATGTCCCCCAATGTTGTCAAACCAGGTGCGTAGTAAGGCTTATTGTTGTGTACTAGGTGATGCTTGAGTCAGTCCTGATGTACCTTGTCAATGTTGTTACACTTACATTCATCTATTCCAAAACCACATCCAATTTTAGTATCCAGAAATGGATTTGATTCTAGGAAACCACATGATCTATCCTCTACCAAAATTATAGGACATTTTCTTATACAATTCATTATCCATTGACTTATCCTTATACATGTCCTTAGGATTCTCACAATGTTTTCTCATTCTAGTTTCCAAAAGTTATCTAAAAATTTTATCTATACCAACTAAAACGATCATTAATTTTCATACATTAACATTTAATCACTTTTGTGGAAAAATATTCCACATTAAACAAATAGACCACCAAAGACCATATTATCCAAGTTCCTTTAAAAAAATGGAAACATAAATCTAGTACATAAGTGAGATAAATAATCTCCTACTAGGTTATTCATGATTACCACCCTTCGAGACACATCATATATAATACAAATCTTCATAACCTAGGGAAGAAAACCTAAAAAGGGGAGATATCATATACTTAATAAGGGTAAAAAGGGAGTTATGTAAGCACAAAAATATATCATAAGGGTATGAGAACATGATCATAACAATTGAAGATCATACCATGTATATCGAAGACCATAAATGTAAATTAGGGCGTAAATATTAGTAGTTTATAAGAAATGAATCATTAGGGAATCAATATCATAAGCTATGAAAGAACAATATTGGAATAAGTCATGATATTTGGACATATACATAAACATGAAATATTTTTCATTATATGTTAAGACACATTTTTAGAACCTATCAAGGAAATTAATGGGGATTACACCTACAAAGAGTGTAACATCATGGACCCAGATGCCACTAAATATTTCCCCAAGAACGGTTGGCTACATATACACAAGAATATATACAAAAATTCTATAGGTTGTTGACTAGCAGTGAGGGCCTGCGTGAGTCCTTGCAAAGAGTATACCCTCATTAAAAGAGTTTATCACAGCAGAAGTCAAATACTTTCAATAACAGAGGAAGATAAAATAGTAAGATAGAAGATAAAATAGACAAGCAAGGTAAGGATATATATCAGGCCAATAAATGTAATATACTCAATGATGTAGATGATACATGTTTATAGAAGATATCCAGAAAAGGTATATGGAAATATAATAAAATACAAGTATCCAAAATTAATAAAAGACCAAAAAGTAACCATAGCATCACAATCTTCATCTTGGTCCTATGCACCCCTTCTCCAAAGAAATAGTCAATAACCAGTGTTAGGGAACTTTACCTACTAGTGAAAAAATGATTTACAACATTAGTTTTGTTTTTATTTTTAATGTCTCTTTTTAGGCGCCTTTATTATAGGTGACATTGTAAATAATGGCTTTAATGTCGGGTTTTTAATTGAAATTGTAAATATATAAATGAATGGATTTTTTACATTAGTCCTTAAAATAACTTACGTAAAATATCATATAGTACATCAGTTGATTATATGAGTGAAATGAAAAATTCTTCTGATGAATGGTTTTATGTTGGTTATTTAATAACCAACATAAAACATGATATACCATGTCATTCATATAAAACCCGTTGTGAAAAACCACTATCCCGAAACCTTTTTTGCGTCGATTAATAATTAACCAATGTGAAAGTTCATTGTGGGAATGTTTCTTACAAATGTTATAAAATAACCAATGTAAAATATATTATACCATGTCAGTTCTTATAGAAGTGATGTAAAAAACCATGAGAAGATATTTTTAAAGTCTATTATAAAATAAACGACATAATTTTGTTTTTAAAACATTTCATACAACAATTAGCATCTACTACCGACCAAAGAAGAAAAATAAATAAGGAAATAGATATAAGAAGAAAAACAACATAGCTACACATTCACAGTTATGAAAATAAAAAATTACAATATTAACTAAAACAAAACTAAATCTTACCAAAATTACGACCAAATACACATTTATAATTACAACATTCAAAATTAAAATATTCACTAAAAAAATAAAAATTAATCAAACATGTAAAATGATTTTCCCATTCCACTTTTAAATGTGGGAGATCTTGTGAACTATAATGGTAAGGGTCATTAAAATGATACAGAATAAATGGAAAGTATTTAACATGTATAATGTAAAAAATAAATAAAATAGTAAGGAATAGTTTATATAGAAATCTTACCTGGTTAAACATCGTAACTGTTCCATTTGTAATTATTTCATACATAAATCTTATCGTATAATATCCTCCCAATTTGATTCCTTTTTATTTTGGAATTTTTGGTCTAATTAAAATTTTTCAATTAAAATATTATTATAATATATCCAAAAAGTACTAATTATAAATGGTCATTAAACTTTACATTTACATATTTGATCTTAGTGTTCTTATTCTTTTTGATTTTTCAAAAGAAATACCATCCCATATTATAATATACTATGAATGAAATAAATATAAAATTCTTTATAATACAAACTATTAAGAAATTAGAAAAAATCCAACATGGTCTTAAAATTTTCATAGCACATTTCCATCGATAAAGCATATATGGTGAAGTGTCTTATCCGTTGGACGAAAAATAGATAACATCCAATAGTCACAATATAAAATAAAATATAATGTTAGTGGTTATTATATTAAAATATAAACAAAATTTTGTGAGATATATGTTTCATACCTCTTAACATATACTAAATCCATCACTGTGTAATTATAATCTGTTCAAATATTTCAGCAATATAAACTATTATTTGTTCTTAATTTAATGTGTGCAATTCAGGTGAAATCAGTTACCAGTCTATAAATCCATTTACAAATGTCTTATCATTCTCCTCACAAATTATACAAAGGTACCTAATACAAAATAGACATGAGTATTAATTTTCAATAAATTTAATATAATGAATGATTTTTGTTAAGACATACATGGAAAGAACTTGCATCACATTGAATCCCAACTTATCTTTAGTGACAAACACCATGATATAATTTTCCAAAATCTCCACATTTATTGAATTCCCACATACATTTGATTCCATTGTAAACATATAAAAATCCTCCAACAAATTTTAATATCTTGATAATCTATCAAGACTACTAGAATTTCTATCTGAATTCATATCTCTTTTGGTTTTTTGGCTATAAAGTATTTCTTTAGCTTCAAATTATTCCTATAAATAAATAGATAAATATATTATCTGTAAAATGTTAAAAAAAATTAATACAAAAAAAATAAAAGGTTAAATATACACATACCCCTGTAGTAATATATCATAGAAGTCTAGATGGACAAACTAAAAAGTGGCTGATACATTGTCCAACTATCCTCACCTCATCTGTATGTAATGGTACTCTAGTTGATATATCTATAATATCCTATACAATGACCATTTGTTTCTCTATATCTAACTATTTATGATTAATTGAATATCCTATATAATATATTAGCCCATATGAAACTTTATGATAGTGAGGATCATCAACATACAACTCAAAATAATTAAGAATTTATGGAGGAGGGGGTGTAGGAGTAGGATAAAAAATGGGGTTTGTAGGTGGAGGTGGAGGAGTGAGTGTTGGAGTAGGATATGAAATGACATCTATAGGGGGAAGGCCTAGGAAAAATAATGCGGTCTGCTAGCAGAGGTGGGGGAGTGGGGGATGCAGGTAGAGGTGGAGTGGGATCTCCATTCTGAAATTGTTTTTACATGTATGAAAACATAAATGGTACCGATTCTCTAATAGTTTCCTCCATCATTGAATTAATTTTCTGACCTTCACCCTAGAAATATTCTATTTTTTTATAAAAAATCTCAATGAAAGAAGCTGAAGAATGTGGATAATAATTTCTCACTGATACACCCACCAGGTATCCTCGTAGACGACCCTGGTGTTTCAGATTTCCCATTGATGTAGATAAAATATCGTACCTCCCTTCAACTACAAATAGTCTTTGTGTTCTCTGCCCCTTAAGGGAATCCATTATGAATTATTTGAAAAATTTTGTAATGAGTCTGATTATATAAATAAAGAAATTACCAAAAAAAATTAAAACAAACATCTTAAAATAATCTCATATATGACCCTCAATTCTTCCAAAAGATATTTCCCCTTTTTTCTTTGTCTGACCCCTCTTCCATTTTTCTTGTCCAGCTAGGGGTGGAGGGGAAACATATCCAGAGCATGAAGACTCAGCTATCAATTTTTGTAATTTTTCAACCATCATTTCTTCTACTAATAAATTATACCCTCCCTGAGATAAATACTGATGGTATACATTTCTAGATTGGATCTCCAGATGATATCTTCATGATTTCTATAAATTAAGAATAAGAAATCATTAACAATTCATTAATAAATCATTAATAAGATCATTAATATAGGAAAACTTCTAAAATTTTACATTAAACATACCAAAAATTCTTCTATACTTCTACATTTAAAAAATTATGTCCATGTGTCTTCATTTATAAAAGGATATATATGACATGGATTTTCTTGTTTCCTATTCACATAAATGAAATCAGATGTGAGGGGTGATTTGAAATCCATCAATCTCATAGCTTCCATCGATACAAATTTCCTCCTAACTCTTCCAGTGTCAAGTATATCAAATTTCATCTGATAAGAAGATAGAAAAATGTTACACTATAATCATTTCAAGATCAATTAAAAAATAACAAAAGAATATACCAAAATGGTCTCCCACAATTGAGATAGTGTTGTTTTGTGAACACATCACAATCCACCAAAAATTATGACTTTTCTTTTACCTTGAGTTGCAACAAAACTCTTAATTTTTTTTTCATTTAGGACCTCTTGGAAAATCATTGTCATAAAATTTTACCACTATCCTATGGTCCTGTCTATAAGAAATTGTTAATTTTGGTAAACGTGTGCTGCCACATTTAACAACCCTCAAACTCTTTTTTTCCATTGCAGGAGTATATGAAGATGATTGGGAATCATCAAGAGGAGCATGGGTATATTCCTATATAGAGGTATGATCATGACTCTCATCTCCATAATTATGTGGTTGATTAACTGGTTTATATTTCATTATCCTTAAAATCAAAGAATCAAACAATTATTACACAAATATGAAAATTTTACTATTACAATACTATTGTAAATAAAAAATTAAAAATTGTGAAACAAAAAAATTAAACTAAAACATAAAACATTATTGTTTATATTTTTTATAGTTAGATAAAAAACTAATAATAGTAATTATATATGAAATTTCATTTTAATCAATGAAAACAAATCCAAAACTGCTGTAAGAATATAAAAAATGGTCCAACCTAATAAATCATATCTGATTTAAAAAAGAATATTTTTTAACACATTAGATTTAAAAATACATTAATTAAACAAAATCAATAATTATATATGTTATGTAATGTTAACCATGGTAAAAAAACAAAACTAATATAATTTTTTTACTTATTAGTTTTAATATTTGTCTTACAAAAGAAAAAAAAATTAAAATATCTAACATTTTATGAAATTATAAAAAGTAAGTGAGAAATAAACATATGTTACCTCTAATATTAGGAATATACTAATAGATTATTTTCCAAAATTCCTTCTTCATGATCATTCCTTACGGTACAAAACATGTCTACAACATTCTCATCTTTATTATCTTTCATTCTTTCCTAGGAAGTAAAGATGTCACATAAATAAACATCTTTATCAAGTTGATCATACAAAATTTTTTTTTCATTGTAAAATAATAGACCACTTCATAGAGGATTGATCATGAACATAATTTTTTTTCTATGTGTTTCAATTTTAATAGAATTAGTTGTGTCTTCTAATATATTCAGACTACCAAGTGTCATTCCAAATTCATCGTGTCTGACTCGGTTGCCACTGACAAAGAATCTATTGTTAAACAATAGAACATTAATATTAATGTAATCAAAATCCCATAGTACTTCAATGAATTCCATAATATTCACTTGATGGATACATTATCTTTTATTTTTTTAGAACTCAAAAAATTCATTGCTTTTGCGAACAATATTACATCAATATTATGAACTACACTTATGTTGTCCTGATCTTTCATATAAAATGTATAGAAATTAATGCAATACTAGGACCATGATATCAAATTTAAACATGGACAAACCACTAACCATCTTAATGTCTCTAACGAATCTGATCTACCAAGAATGGTCTTTTTAAGCAATGGAAAAATAGTTTTTTATGGTCATTAAAAATCTACATATTTTTTTGTTTGTATGAAATTTTTTCATCTCATAAATATGAAATGTAATATATGGTTGAGAATAATGTATGTTATTCAAGATGTATAAATGTACCTTCATTATCTATTCACCTGACAATGATTTTACTTTCAAGCCACAAATCCCCTTTTCCCCTTATTATCTCATTCAGGCGAGATTGATGCAAACCAATGTGCTCTTACATAGACAAGTATCTCCTAAAAAACTCTGAAATCTTCTAAGAAATATACTTTTCAAAAATGGTAGATTCAAATAAATATGGATTCTTAACATACCCCCTTAAATATCTTTATATAACTTTCCTAAGGTTACATACAATAAATATATATTGGTCCACAAAGATTTATTTTTCAAACTAGATGAACCATTAAATGTACTACTATATCAAACATAATTTGGGGGAAAATACATTTCCAATTGACAAAGTATAGAAATTTATTTGTTTTCCAAAATATTCATAGAATCCAAATCAATCACCTTATAAAAAATTGAATTGAAAAAATAACACACCTTCTTGATATTCTTTCAGACGTTGATGGGAAAAATTACATGCAATGAAGCTGGTAGAAGTTGTTGCATCATGAGGTGAAAATCATGGGATTTCATACCTATCGACATCAAATCTTTCAATGATAAATTTTCGGTTATTTTAAGAATAACCCTACTGTAAATGGATATCATAAAGAAACATATAAAAGATAATTTTTCCCTCATAGATTATGTGTGACAAGACCGAGGAAGAAATGTTCGCCTTTTATCAGGAGTGGGAGCTAACTAAAAATGTATTCCCATTAACAGTAAGTCTAATATTTCATTCAACCCATATTAATTCATTCCTTTAATATATATAAATGTTTTAATAAAACCATAACATATATTCTTCTCCAAAATCATGACAAAAATTTTATGTTTCAGTTTGTGATATCTCTAATATGGTAGCTAAAAAAATATTTCCTATTTCTTCTAAATATATCTATCATTACCAGATTTATATGCCTTTCCAAATACCACATCACGGTTTTTCAACCTCTCAAAATACTCATTAATGGTTAATGGTTTTGTAGAAATATCAAATTATTGTGGGCAATTGAATTCATTTTTTAAAATTCTATAGGAGTTATCCATAGGACAAAATTTTTTATGACCCTATTATACTATTTTCCTACAATGATGTAATTGACAATATGAAGTCTATTGTTTGAAAATTGTACATGCTTTATTCCCTATAACACTATATCCAAATAAAATTCCATATTCTAGGAAGTCATTTATAGTGAACATAATCACTGCATGTATTAGAAAATATTCAATTTTATATGAATCATACTCCCTAATACCATCCTCCCATAAGAGTTTTAAATCATCAGTTAATGGTGAAAATAAAACATTAATATCATTTTTAGGGTGCTTTTTTCCAAAGATCATTAAACAAAACATGACATGTTTTCACTTCATGCAAAATTTTGGAGATATATTGTAAATTAACAATAAAACTGGCCATGGACTATGTTTTCTACTAAGTCAAAAATATGGATTCATTCTATCCATGAATAACCGAACTATTATATTTCTAACTTCATTTCTGAATGTAGAAAACTGTTTAACAATTTCCTTCCATTGTGGAAAAAAGTTGGATGACGTATTTTTATGTCACATATCCACTCATAATCATTCCATATTAACCTTTTTACACCATGTGAATTAGAAAATAAACATTTCAAATGAGAAATTATAGTAAGATATAAAAATAACTTGTCTGGGGTATCTGTAATCTCTAAATCAGCCTGTGATTTTTCTTTCAACTAATACCTTGATGTCTTAGATTTAGGACAATCTAATAGGAATTCATATTCCATCCTATTTATAACTAAATAATTCAGCAATGTATGGATTTTATTATACCATAATCCCATTAGGCATATTATTTTCTTGGCCTTATCATGTGAATCTGGAAGAACATTGACTTTAGGAAGAATGTCTTTCAAAAAGTTTAGTAGCTCTATAAGACTCTATTCCCTACATCCATGTTTCTATTTCAAGTTAATCAATCTTAATATCGATGATACCTCGTAAAATATGTATAACTAGGATACTATGGTGTTTTATCATCACCATATAGATTATTAATTGTTGATTATTTCTCAATTTTTTGCATCAATATCATGAATCATTTATTCAATTTCATCAGATTTACCATCTTCCAAAGCATCATTATTAGTAGATCTGGAATTCTACCTAGTTTTACAATGCCCAATCCAAATTCTGTAACTCAAATTAAAACCATGAAAAATTAAAAAATCCTTGATATCTTTACTTTTCAGCATCGTTATATTTAAAAATTTTAGACATGGATAAAAAAATATGTTATTGTTGTGAACATTTCATTTAGAAAATTCCAATAAAGCACCAACACCTTCCTCATATTCATCACTCATTCAATGTTCTACAATCCAATAGTGACTCATATTTACATATTACAAATATCAAAATTATATATCTTGTTATGATAAGAAAATTTTATAATTATGTGAAATATGTCATAATTTGAATGTAACACAATTTTTAAATATAAAACAAATACATGTGTATTTTAAAAATATAATTGAAAATTCTACACAATAATGGATGATAATTTTAAATATAAATGATTAATAAATAAACGATTTTCATGGAAAAAATTAAAAACTAAAATATAGTCAGATAATTCATTTTTATATTTGTATGAAATATTCCATAATTTTAAAGTAACTAAAATTTGAAATATAACAAAATATATGCATATTTTAAAATTATAATGATATTGTTTTTTAAAAATAATATAGAAAACCACTATGTAAATATAAATCACCATCTACTTCTGTGATATATTATTAACCCATCACAACATGAGTTTTTTTAATTAATGTTTTATCCTAATTATAAAAATTATTAACCTAATAGGTCTTAGGATTGTATTGAATTGAAATATATTCTTTATTTCATGTAATTTTGATGGTCACATTTATGGGTTTTAACATTCTGATTGAGTTTGTTGTGGAAAATGGTCTTGTGCATGGTCATAATTTATATTTGTGTGGTAATTTGATATTTTAATGTTACGAGCCACGTTTTAAATGAATTTGTATTATACTCAAAGTATAGGACTTGATAAGAACCTGGATTTTCTTGGGATGGTGGTGAAAATATATTTTTCAAGGTATGTTGAGAGGTTGTTTGGGTGGATACTTAGCTTACATGGAATGCCTCAAACTAGTTCACTTTTTAATTAATAACCAGACTATTTTGTGGTAAGGTCTCAAGTGATCATCCCTATATATGCATGATAGAGGTTCAAAACTAGCAGGGATAATTTAAGGGTTGTATAGTTGTTGGAATTTACTATATGGATCAGTTCTAAATATTTTATGACTATATTAAATTAAAAGTAGTTCAATTTTAAAAATAAGATATAATAATAAGTAGTTAACCAATATTGTGCTAAATAAATAACCCACCATGAATCAATATACTTTTTAATAATAATAGAATTCACCAGAAAATATTTACTACATATAAACTCAACATAAAGGGAAAGAATTAAATAAACAAATTACCTAACTCCTATAGGAACACTGAGTTCATATTCATCACCAAACAACTGGAGAAGTATACCTTCTATTTTCTAAGAGAGAATAACTGAAATTTTAATGTGTTATATAAATTGAAAAAGTAGTTATGATATATAACCAATGTCTCCATGACTATGGATATCCATATAGGGATATCAAATTTAAATGAGGCATCAACCTATGAATCTAACCAAAGTAACATAGATCTTCATTACCCATTAATTTTTATAATGAATATGAAAAACCAAGTCCAATAATGTGGAATGTATTGCCTCATTTTTCAATAAATAATCAATTGAACACCATTACCTATAATGAGGAATTTCATGTCTAGTTATTTTAGATAAATAAAAATGTAAAATATTTTCCAAAGAAGATAACAAGATAAAATTAAACAAGATATTGTGATATTTTAGTAACCGAAATAAAAAATATATATTTAGGGTATCTACGAAAAATAACAAATGAAATTGAAGCCTTTCTAAATTACATGTGAGTTACGAGTCGATCTGATTGATGTAGTGATTAAAATAGATGATGAATAAATCTAAAAAAATGTGGTTGGAGGCCATGGGTTTGAAGAATCATTTCTAGTGTTTCTGCGTGATAGAGAACCATGTCACCGTCGCCTAATCAAAAAAAAAACACTCCAATGACTCTAAAAGGGATTCATAATATTTTTAAATGATTTCTAATGTCGTTTATTTAGTAACCAGAGTGATAAATTGATTTTTATTAAATTTATAACAACGGTTATTATATCACCAATGTGATAAAATGATTTATGACATCAGTTATATAATATATGTCATAAAAAATGGGATTTATCAAGTTAGATATAGTATAACCGACATAATAATGAGAGATACTGGATTTATCATGTCAATTATTATATAAATGACATGATAAATGAAGATAATTCATTTTTTACATATGTTATATTATAAATGATGTGACAAAATTTCACTCTCAACCTATAAGTTGACAAAAGAATAGGGTCTTCTATATTTTACTAAGGTGGATCAATTTAGATATCATTAGCCTTCGGTTTTTACCTTCAATATGTTGATATTTATATTTTTAGGTTTGAAGGATAAAGAAATTATTTGCATTCATGTTAAAAATAATATCATGATATGTTTCTGTTCAATAGATGAACTCGTTTTATATTAGTACAAATCATTATTTATATGCAATGGGAATAATTTCTATATATTTTGGTGGTCCTATGACATTGACTTGATGAAAGATTCTCCTACCATATCCCTTTCTGTATGTTTACCAAAACAACCATCATCTTTTAAAAATCCATCTATTATCCATTATCTTTGATAAACAAATGGGTTGTATCTATGATCAAATATTAGAACAAGTGTGGTTTTTCATATGATTTCCCTTCTTATATATGTTGAATTTTATGTCTCAATGTCTTCAGAGAACGAGGTTGGGATCTCCATTGGGGACGAGTTTTGTTGAAAATAGGAGGTGTATTTTGAATCATGGTAGGATATCTATGTATCTTTTAAGTGTTTAAGACACCTTCCTTAAACATATAATCAATTCTAGAAATATAGACATGAGAAATATGATATGACGATTCAACATGGAATTTATATTTCCTTTATAGAGAACCAGGTGTGTGATAGGGTTTTAGGTATGTCTAATCCAATTCTAAAAGAGGCATGTTTCAAGAATTAAAATGTAACGATTGTGAATTTTTTCAATTGAATGTGGTATGATCAAGTATACCCTGTGGTATGGGCTACATTTTATGACTAATATGATAATGAATAGTATCTTTTTCATGTATTATCTCTTATTTTCAAAGAAATTTGAGACGAAAGGAAATCAATTCACTTTGTAAATTGGATAATGAAAGATTGATAAGTTACAAAAATTTCTATAATAAATTTTATTATGCATTGAAAGTCTATATTTTTTAATGATCATAAGTTTTTAGGGAACATTTGATGAATGATTTATGAATGAAAGGGGGATAAAAGCTGTTATCAATCAGTATTTTTGGTTTTGTATAAGCAGGTGTGTAAGGTGGTATAGTTTTCCACTATTTTCCAAATTTTTAGGGACCTAAATTATGAGTTGGAATATCATTGAAAAAAGTTGATTTCCATGAAAGTATTATCAAAATAGGGTAAATCCATATGTTTCAAGAAGATGGGCTATATGAAGTAGATTTCTCAAAGACATGAGGAATTTTGATAGTGTTCTCAGTGACTACGACGAGTTTCGTGAATGGAAGAGGTGAAGATATTTGTAAGAGAGCACTGTAACATTGAAGAGAATTGCAAGGGGAGAATTGTGGAAGAACAATGTATTTGACATAATGCTTTGAACAATTTAAAATCTTTGTGCTATAGGAAAATTTCGATGGATCTTTCTAAAATGAGAAAATTTTGGATAAAATTATGGAGCTCTACAAAATAGGATTACGTGGAAATGATGTAGCAAGGAGGTTTATAGAGTCCATGGGAAATGACAATAAATAGTCCTCTAATCCCTTGATAAGAGTAGAAGGACTCAAAAATAATTTCTAAACTCTCTAATTGTGGAGATGGTTTATGAAGGAAGTTAGCTCTGTGAAGTTAGTAAGCTCTGCGAAGGGATGGAGCTTCACGGTGGGATGTTGAGCCTTGTGTAAGAAGTAAAACTTTGAAAAGGCCAAATTGAGAACTATGAAATAGTGAGCTATGCGAACTAGGATGTTCTGTGAAATAGTGAGCTTTGTGAACTAGAGTGCTCTCCGGAGATGAGTTCTTTGTGAAGGATATCTATGAAGGTGCTCTGCTAGTTGAGGATTTGAGTACCCAATTTAAGTGGGAAGTTCTTTCTATGTGAATCAGGATTTGACTAGTGTATATGAATAGTTATCATTAAGAATTCCAAGAAGTTTATACCTGCTTCTTGTTAAGGAAAAGAAGAATTTTTTTAAGAGATAAATTTTTTTATTATTTTTAAAGAAGCAAAGAAACATTATATTATACTATTTGTACTAAGAGGGTGAAAAAACTCTTGATAATTGTTTTCCAAGTTCTACATGAGTGTAAGGGTATATCCTACTCATTTTATTACAAATCAATGTATTATTTTCTTGTGTATTGTGTGGAACTAGATTTTTTATACCATACCTAGGATTTATCTACTCTTGATGAGTTGTGAACATTGTAAATCTTTTGTTTCTGTGGATGTATGTTTTTATTGTGTTCAGTTGGGAATGAACTCTTTAACAGAAGGAAAATATTGTTTCCAAAATATGAATTCGTAAAATAAAAAGAAATCAGTGATTCAGCCCATCCCCCTGTTAGTGATACTTGGATCCTGATGGGGAAACTTCACTACAACGATGTTAGTGGGAACTAAGGGGTATCTATTTTTGGTCTCTTTTTATTAACCTCAACAATCCAAATTCTATCTCAAATGGAGGAGTTGTGTGTTATAAAAATGATACTAATTTATAAGTGATTATACTAGAGGATTTTGATAGAGGTTCAATGGAATATATGGATCATTATATTTCAATGAAATTATTTGATGATAAAGTTGAAGTAGAATAATAGTCCATTCTTAGAAGGAAAATGTCATCTTCAGAACTTATGAAGCACTTTGAAATCTTGGGAGTAGAAGATTTGGTGCTAGCTCAAATAGTTCTTGAATGGGATGAGATCTCTGTAGAATGACAAAGCCTATGTGGGATAAAATAAAGTGTTGAGGTAATATTTAAATTTTATAGAGAAAGTGAATAGGAGGTCCATGTTATAAGGATTCAAAACAGAGGGAGGAAAAATTATTGGAAGGGAAACCATGATTTAGGTAGTTACATTTTGTTCAATGGAAATACATCAAAAGGGAGTAAGGTTTACAACTATCTATCCAAACCAATAGAAACATGATATATCATAAATTCAAGAACCAATGATGTATATTGGTTATTTAATTCTAATAAGCATGAATCTATAGTTAGATATAGTAATGAACAAGTGAAGTAAAGTTGTGTGATGAAAGAACATAACCCAATTCTTGGATGATCTACATTGGTGGAAAATGAAGAAATAGAGGCCACCAATATTATAGATTTTATAGTGAAGGATTTATTGGATGAGAAGAAATGTGATTCAGGTAATGTGGCTTCAAATAAGGGGACTACATGGGAACATATCAGCCATTATATGGAATAAATGTTAGGGAAGGACTTATATATTAAGGCCTCCATAGATGGTGTCGACCGGATGAGTGAGAGATTGATTTTGGATGACACCACAAAGAGAAATGAAAGTGGATCAACAAGACATATCTTATTTTTAAAAGAGGTTTCATAAAATAGATGATAAATGTGGTGGAGCTCATTTATACATGCGACAAGATGAAATTTCAGTTGAAAGACAATATTATAAAAAACCCGAATACAAATGTAATGATTTTTTATTTTAAATAATATATAGTTAATTCTTCTAATATTCTCAAAAATTATTTTAATGGTGTGTTGATATCTTGTGGTTCAATTGTTTTTTGATTTTATGTGTGAGGTTTCTCACGTTTTCCTCAAATGTGTTTGACAAGAATAAAAATGTAATTTTTAATCCATTGTTCTATAAATAATAAACTATGCAATTTACTCTTATAGAAATTGTGAGAAACCGTGTGGTTTTTTCATTAATATGCCTCATATCGGTATCATATGAAATGTTCTCATAATTTTGATCAAAGTTTACCATGATCCAATGAAATATGACATAAGTCACCTATTTTGAAATATTAAAAATTAGAGGAAACATGAGGGGAAATAATGAAATGAATAATTTAAAAAATCCCTTAAAACAGTAATGAATCACTCCAAGATCACCATATATTGAGAGAGTAAATGAGGTATAATGTTAGCGGAATAATTGATCCCCCCATAAAAATTCAATTACCAGGAGTGGAATTGGAAAATTTATTGAAATTTTAAATAACCAAAATTATATTCATTAAAAAAAAGAGTACCATTAGTTAACTGTTGGATGGATAAAAAGGTTTCTATCCACGTACATTTCATCAGTTATTCAAACTAATAGGAACCAATTGAGTCTCTACTTAGTACCCAATAGTGTTATATATAATTATATAAAAACACCCAATACCCTAGACAACCTGTAAACCTTTACTGAGTCACTAGTATTATCTAATTCCATGGTCATAAATACCATTCATTCCATTACATCACCTAAAACAATAAAATATATCTAAAACATCAAATCATCTCTAACACCACACTCAATTTGATACCCAAATACAATTAATTCCATATTAATCTAAAAATTCAAAATAACCCAAGATCAATTTCTCTACGAGTTTAGTTTCTCTTCGAATAAATTGACACTAAACAATGTGGGTTATTAAAAAATCACAACCATGAAACTTTTTTTCACTTAGAAGATGAAAAGTAATGTTCCCAACAACTACTCTATCCATTGATACCTAATTTTTTTATCCATATCTAAGTTACCAATAGATATGGGAATTTCATTACTGCAGCCCATCCAAAAGAAAAATAATTTCATTGAAATAAAATCATTATAATTCATTTGATGTGATAATAATTTCTTGAACAACACTTATAACCACAAATGATTAGATCTTAAATGTTCATATCGATACTCCATTATACCAACTTACTTCAAAACACTTTTATCCGAAACAATATAGGTTAAATCTATTTTACTTCTATAATTATCAACATCTGCACTGTTGTGACATCCTTAGAAGAACATAATCAACAAAATCATAATCTCTATGTCAATATCATCATTCCATGAAAATACACTACTTTATCTGAGCGATGTACCCCATACATACTAATCATATACTCATGGCCTTTAATCCTCTTCAATATAATCATTCAACTTCATAGTTTCATAATTTAACCAACCCATTATCATACTATCTTTATGTGTTTTTAAATCATTGGGTCATATTATCATTTAGTACATATATCTCACATTTATTTCTATTGGTTATCAGAGACACTAACCATGAGTAACAGTCACTAATAAATATCTAATATGTTATTTATTTAAGAACTAAATTGAATTTATCATTATACATTTTAGTGTCCAAAGAAACACCACAACCACTGAACAATATGATATCTCTCAGAGAAGGATTATTCCAAAATTTTACAGTGCTTTAATAATGAGATCATTTTATATTGAATATGTTTTCACCGAACATTCAATTTCATAATCCCAATGGGTATTAAATTTAGAAATACAATACTATTGTTCACCTAATCCTTCCCTCTCCATTAAAATACATATATAATTTTTACCAATAAGGGTTGTTCCTAAAATCCACCTATAAGAAACTCCCCAATATTTTATTTCCTAATTCTCCTCCCTCTAAATGTCTTCACATTCAATTTTTATAGTTATTCATATAAAATAAATCATAATAATATTTTATCAAACCCTAAAAAACCTATATTTTGATTTATTATTTCATCTTTATAGACATTGTAGAACTCCACACCAATGTTTTCCCATATGATAAGTACTTGGTTTTCATAATTTGTTATCCCTATAAATACATATCCCACCTCCTGAATTGAAAAAGCAAACACAGTAGTCATGTCACCATTCAGAATTTCAATATTTCTTGGATTTTTTTCACCAATCCTCATGTAAGATATCATTACAAGTCTATTAGGTCTTTATTTAACCTCGTTGTGGTTTTACTATTCTCATTGTTCATATAATACCAACAATAAATTGGAAGGATACCTATATTGGTGAATTTAAGTATTTGATGGACACTAAGCTATAACCAGATTTTTTTGTAGGCTGTAGGAGGATTTCATGCCATGTAACTAGGTTACAAGATTTTTAAGAGTATATGGATACAAGTTGTGAAAGATTTCATTCTGTGAAAGGATACATGATGTGAAGATATGTTTCAAGGCATCAAATTTTTAAAAAATGGACTTTAATCAGTGGTGATGGTTTTTTCAATTTTTTCAGACTTTGACTGTTACATGTCATGCAATCGGATTACACACTGTGTAATAGCCGACATATAGTCTTTAAAAAAGAATTTTGTATTTTTTGTATTGGTTATTTCTCTATAATTTCTTATTCTCAATGTATGTAAATTACCATGAAAATTTAGGAGACTCCTCTCATTATAGAATGATCCAATTGGCATTTGATATTCATTTAAGTTGTGGTGTGTCTCTCCAGGTGAGTGATCTTTCTAATTCTTTGTTGTTTTTTATCGCAGTCTCACCCTTGTATTGCATTAAATGATATTTTGTTAAAAGATAGTTTTTCTTCATGAAACTCTATAGATCAACTGTGTGATCTTGTCTTGGAGGCCATTCATTTGTTGTTCATAGTGCAGTGGGACTTCATACCTGAGGTATGTAGGTTTCCTTCTTTATACTGACAACGTTTTCTCTAAATCATATGAATTATTTAATGTGGATTTGATTCTAGGACTTTCATAAAATATTTTGGGTTTTCATTGTGGGTGTATCCTTTTACATGCATGTGAAACCCGAGTTTCGAGGTTGGTGGATCCATCTATATCCTATATTAATGAACCTTATTAGTACGGATTTATAAACTGATTTATACATGGTTTTCACATGATTGATTTGTGTGTGTTGAAAAACGTTTTTAAATAAAATTTGTTTTCTGCTGATTGTTGATAAATGGAATAAAAAATGAAAATTTCAAATCATTTAAATGGATTTTTGTTTTTTTGTAATTATTTTTGAATCATTGAGATGATTGTAGAAACTAGAACATGGGTTACCTTGGGTACTATGTTGATGGTTTATCTTGAGGTCATCATCCAATATGGGGGTTTAATTTCTGGGGGGTTCCTCTTCTCCTATAGTGTAGATTATTAGAACTACGTATCTATATGATTTTGGGGTTTCACATCATTGTGTTTCTCCCTAGTACTGGAGTGTAGATCATTGGATACAAGTCTAGTAATGCACCATTCATATATTTTGGTATGAGTAGTCTACTGCCTAATATATTTTATTCCATAGTACTATGAATCTTATGATACTAATATTGATTTGTATCACTTGGATTTATACTATTTTCTCCTTGATATGCATGTTGATGCTTGTGAAAGATGATATAAAAATGAGCATTGAAGTTGATAAACATACTTTTTTAGAACGTGGATGAAAAGTAAATGTTTACCATATTATCTATAAAACTACTTTACTACTTATAATTCCATTTTTATTTAATATTAGAGTATAGGTATTTTTATACAAATAATTTATATTAAACATGTGGGTTGGATGCTATTGATCCTATTATCCCACACCATGTACACCTTTTCAATGGTGTAAATATGTTTTTATATTTTCCAATATAGGGAATGGAAAAACACCACAGCGAGGTAGCATGGTTTCATGTCAATTGAGTTGGGTTTCAAGTGGTGATATGGTCAGAGTTCATCCATTCCATCACAGTGAGTATTTGTTTGGTTTTGGTTCTTTTTAGTTGGGATTTTCTATTATAGTTTTGGGTACTTTTATAGTCTTTTTTCCCAAAAAAATTATTACAAATATGTCACATATCTGCTTCCTTTCTACTATTTCTTCTTGTTTCATATATATATATACTATATGTTTTGTTCAGTTTGGGAGAAATTGTTTCCTCTATTTTTTTTGTTTGATGCCTGGGTTCTTGTTGCTAGCCCATATGGGTGGGGAATTCCCATTGGGCTTGTGATGAATCGGGATAGGTTCTAGATTCTAGGGAAACATATATTGGTTCATTATAATTTGGTATTATAGGATGTTTTACCTTAAGAGTCCATATCATGAGACATATGTTAGACTAAAGAGAGAATTTTTGGGCCATGATAGGTTTGTTTAGATTAGTTTCATGCTATCTCTTATCGGTATGAGACTCAATCTACCATGGGAAGTTGGGATATGTGTATATAGTATTGGGTTTTGTATAAAATATCAGATTTTGATTATGGGTTATCTTGTTTAAGATGAGATTTTCTCAGCTATTTTATCATTATATCTATTTATATGTGCATTAATATGCCTTCATGAGGTCTTCTATGAGTTAACCAGGAATGTTTAGCTGATTATCCATAAATAAATCCTTTAGTGGTTCAAAATATCATTGATACTATCATACGGGCAGTCTCTGTTGTTTATCAAGATGCACCATGAGTTTAGAATGTGGTTGTTCAGGTATATCCAAGAGCTGGATGATAAATAGATCAGTTGTTGGAATTCTTATGCGAGAATAAACAATCATTTAAAAGAACCAATGAACTTCAAGAGGCAGAGGAATAGATGGAAAGGATCAATCAAATTATGGAATTCCTACAGACACCTAAGAATAATAGGTTAATGTTTTCTTCATTCAGGATTGAGGTTTCTAGCAATCAATTTTTGGATTATATGGTCTAGGAAGGTAGACATGTGTACCTAGATTAGATGGGTTTTAGAACCTGATTCTTCCAGTAATTGTTTTTCCATATTTTCTCATGTTAAAAATGTTTACTGTATTCTTGACTTTGTAGTATGGAGAGATTTTAGAGTCGACATACACCAATCAGTTTTCTGAGATTTTATTATTTTCTGTGAATATGGTGAAGAATGTTCAGTAGAAGGATCAGATATTCTTGCAGGGTTTGTGAATAGATATCATATCATATTTATTTATTTTGAAACATTCTACCTATGTAGATAGATAATATATATCTATCATAAAAGGGATGTATATGGAAGGAATGTTTGGTTTTCCCAACTCTTCCCTTCCATATAGTGGATGCTTCAGTGGAATGCATGGAAACAAGAGGAAGTGGCCTGATCATCATAGAAGTGGTGTTGGTGGGTCTCTGTACGGAGCCCCCATTGCACCATCTTCTAAAGATAATAGTGTGACTTTAACGTGATTTTAGTGTGGTAGGACTGGACACACCAGATGTTTTATACTATTTTTTTGAGGACATTAAAGAGCTATGGATATGTTAGTCATATACAATGATACATTGAGGATATGACTATGCTCCATTATGGATATGGTTTTTCAGATCCAAGGGAAACTATGGTACAATCAGAAGCTTCAAAGACTACGTGGCTCCAACCACATGCCTCATGATTAAATCACTTTAACATAGTAGATGAGTGTCCAATAGAAATAGATATAGGTCTAGAAATTTATATAGGAAGTATCCTTATTGCATCTTCAGTAGAAACTTATTTATTTGATACTAGCACATCCCCACTTATATCTAAACATCTTGTTGATATGCTTATAAATCCAATGGAACATATTTTCTTTTATAATGGAGGTAGATTCACCACTTAGAAAGTGGATAGATCAAGGGTTTTAGTGTCCTTATTTTTTATTAATGGTTACTGATATAGAGTCTTTATGGGCTTTCCTCACTCTTAATCTTGATCACATTGACGTCATCATTGATATGGATTGGATTTTCACTCATTGACTAGAGGATGATTTTTTATTTTCGATGTGTCTCATTTCTTTTGGTCGATAAGAGATCTCATGTATTTCTTGGGGAGTGGGACCTGAGATCAGGATATGTATGGCCTCCAACCCAAATCTCAGGAGTTTTTTGTCTACTATTTCATTTGATCGCGATGATGTTTCTCTGGTTGTTGACCTTCCCACTGTTATTCAATACTTTTCTGATGTTTTCCTAGAACACTTCTCTAGTCTTCCTCTAGGAAGATAGGTAGAGTTTACGATTGACCTGATACCTGTTACATAACTGATATTGATACCTTCTTATAGTATGGGGCCATCAGAGTTGAAAGAGATCAATATTCAGTTGGATGACCTACTAGAAAAATGTTTTTTCTAACCTAGTGTTTTACCTTGGGTATTACCTGTTCTCGTTTCTAAGAAATTAGATGGTTATATTAATTTTTGTGTAGACTATTAGATGCTAAACTAGGAAAAAATGAATAAAAAATGTAATCTTCCTCATATAGATGATTTTATTGATCAGTTAAAGCAAAAGAGTGGTTCTCAACAATTGATCTTTGGTTGGGTTATCATTAGCTCGGACTCCGGAAGTCTAATGTACCAAAAAAAATTAGGAGTAGGTATGGAAATTATGAATATAATTGAAATTCTTTTTGGTCTGAATAAATCTCCCATAGTCTTTATGTATCTAATGAATTAGAGAATCCATCATTATCTTGATTTTTTTTTGATATGTTCATGGATGATATTACGGGTTATTCAAAATCCAAGTGTTAGTATGAGAATCAAATATGTTCAGTTCCAGAAATTCTGAGGAGACACTATTTGTATTGAAATATTTCAAAATTTAGTTTATAGATTCAAGAAGTTATGCTCATAGGGAACACAATTTATAAAAATCTCTTATTTTTTGATTTAGAGAAGGTGAAGGTTGTTTTGTCATGGAAGAAACTGCAAAATGACTTTGAAATTCCGATCACCCTTTGTATTGTTGGATACTATTGAAGTTTTGTTGAGGATTTATCAAAGCTTGCATCAGCTTTGACCTCTCTTACCAGGAAGGTGGGTAAATTCACCTAGGATGTGAGGTGTTAGTCTTATTTCGATGATCTGAAACAACTTCGGACAATGAATCCCATTATGATCATACCTGATCCTAGTAAGGGGTACATTGTATTTTTTTTATGCTTCTTATGCTGGTTTTGGGTGTGTGCTTAGGCATGATGACTATGTGGTATCTTCTTTATCTCATCAACCCCTACCACATTATAAGAATTACCACACTAATGATTTAGAGATTGCTTCAGTAATGGAATTGCTCAGATATTGGTGGCACTATATTTTTGGGGTGAGGTTTATAGTATTCTATGATCATAAGATTTGGAGTTATATATTTTCATATAATTTATTGAATCTCATCTAGATAACATGGGTAAAATAATTTCATATATTGGACTTCGATATCTTCTACACCCCATAAAAGGGGATTGTCATTGCAGATGCTCTTAGAAGAAAATTACAATCGTAAGCCGGTATCGAATCGAATGAGTTGAACATTATGGGGATTTTCACACAATTTAACCTAGATACACATGAGTATGTTTTAGATATGGTGACTACGAGTGTTCAGTAATTAACATCTCTCCTGTATTCTATCTTTTAGAGTCAGTAGTAGGATGTTGAGTTTAGCAATGTTCGAGAAATCCTTTATGGATGGGAGACAATTTATATTTTCTATCTCTCCATATACGATATACTCAACATTGGGATCCGGGTTTTCATAAAAATATCCATGAGGATTATAGTCATGTTTAATTGTCACAACTCATTTTCTTCCTTCCATCTAGGTGATAAAAATATGTATTATGACATGAGATGATGATTCTAGTGGCTAGGTATGAAGCCTGACATTGAAGATTATGTGTCCCCTTATTATACATGCCAGGAGATAAAGGAAGAGCACTTGAAGCCTTATGTTTTGACTTATACTCTTTCATTTCCAGTCTGGTAATGGGATTAGGTATCCATGGATTTTGTTATTTGGTTACCATGGACACGCAGGGGGTGGAATTATATTTGGGTGGTTATCAATCGGTTGATGAAGTCTTCTCATTTCATTCTGATCAAGGATACCATTATGGTTTAAGATATAAGGAAGATTTATGTGTTGGATATTATGAAGATACATGGAAGTTTTTATTCCATTGTTTTGGATAGGGATCCTAGATTTACCTTGAGGTTCTTGATTATCCTACATGTGGCAAGGGAAACTCATGTCAAGTTGATCATTTCTAACCATCCACAGATAGATAATCAGACAGAGCATGTGATTTATATCTTAGAGGATATGATTTGTTCTTGTGTCTTATATTACAATGGATCATGCGAAAGCCATATGGGATTGGTTGAGTTTTTTTTACAAAAATAATTATCATTCATTGATAATAATGGCTTCGTCTGAGGTGTTTTATAGTTTGTTATGAAGATCAACTCTGTGTTGGACGAAGGTGATATAAGTATCTTTAGATGGATCATGTTTGGTCCAAGAGAGATAAAAAATGATTTAAGAGGTAAATTGATGTATGGTTACAACTCAGAGTCCACATAAATTATATGCACATTAGTGGAATCTTCCTCTAGACTTTTTTGTTTGTGATTGGGTTTTCTTAAAATTTTCTCCTCGGTTGGGTCGTAGTCAGCTTGGAAAGTAGGGAAAGTTGGATCTGAGATATGTTAGACCATTTAAGGTCACTAAATGTATCATGAAGTTTAAATATTAGTCAGAATTGCTAATTTAGTTTTTAGGTATTCAAGATGTTTTACACATTTCTTAGATCATGAAGTATCTCCCTGATCATGCTCACATTCTGTGTTAGGAATAAATTGAGTTTGATATAGATGTTTCTATTTTAGAGAAACCATTTGATACCATAGACTCTGAAGTGAAATATTCCATAGAATTTTGATTACATATGCCATAGCACTATGTAAACATGGATCTTATTCTCATGAAGATTGGGAATGTGAGTTGATAATCAGGGATCAATGGCATCATCTTTTCTCAAGGATTAAATCCTCCACATGACTTTGTGGAGATGGAAAGTATTTATAGGGGAAGTTTTTAATATCCCTTTACCAACATATACGGTAAATCTATAACCCCATCATGATTTTACTTTTCACATTGTTTTTATAGGGCCAAGAAGTAATTTGGAGGAAACCAATAATAGTGTAGTCATAGATTTGTTGGAGTCTAATTTTTAACTAGATTTTTCTGCTTGCTGTAGGAGGATTTCACACCATGTAGCTATGTTACATGATGTATATGAGTTTTTGGATGAAATTAATAGAAGAATTAATAATACAAATTGTTACACAATATGAAGAAATTTTTCATATCATAAATTTTTTAAATGAAGAATATTAATTTGAGGAGATCTGTTTTCCAGCGTATATTGGATTTTGATAGGTACAAATTTTGTAGTCGGGTTACATGCTATGTAACTTCCCACACATAATGATTAAAATATATTTGCGACAATTTTGATTTGGTAATTTATCCATACAATTTTCTATTGACCCAAGTATATAACAAGGTGATTTTGGGAGACTCCTCTCATTCTCGAATATTCTTATCATCATTCAATCTTCATTATAGTTACGGTGCATCTCTATGGGTGAGTGATATTTCACCTTCTTTGTTGTCTTTGACCACGATAGTTCCAATGGGTTGAATTATCAGATATTTAGGAATAATTTGGTTTTTCTTCATGAGTTATTGTATATATATTGTGTGATCTCATTTTGTAGTTCATTCAATTATTGGTTGTCGTGCGGTGGGAATTCATTCTTCAAGTATGTGGGTTTCCTCCTTTTGGGCGACCCCTTTGTTTTCTAAATCAGATCAATCTTGTGATTTGGATATGATTATAGGTTTTTCATATATTTTTTGGAGTTCAATTTCTTGTGGATCCTATTCCATGTGTGTGTGACCTGAGTTTTTAGGTTGGGGGTTCCCTCTCAACCCTATGTTGATGAGCATTATTCTTCTTGCTTTATAAAATAATTTATATAAGGAGTTGGCATGAGTGATTTGTGTGTTTTGAAAATATGTTTTTTTAAAAATGGTTTCACCATGATTTTTGATTAATAGAAAAAAGTGTATTTTCAAAGCAATTAAATGGATCTGTAAAATGGATTTTAAATGATTTTCCAAACATTGAGATGGTTGTGAAAATTACAACATGAGTTACCATTGGTACTAGGAAGAAGGCTTAGCTTGAGGCCATCTTCCATTATGGGGGTTCACATTATGGGGTGTTCCACTTGTCCTACGCTATAGATTATTGGATCTAGGTACATATTTGATGTTGGGGATTCACTTTTATCGGTGTATCATTGGCCCTAGAGTATAGATAATTGGATTTATGTTCCACAATTTATATTTTATAGAGTTTTGTATGAGTAGTCTACAACATGAACATCTGTATTCCATTGTTCTATGATTCCGGTGCTCCTACTTTTGTTTTTTATCACTTTTACTTGTACTGTTTTATCCTTGACATGTTTGTTTATGATTGTGAATGATGATATGAAAAAATGTTCTCTGAAATTTATATACCTACTTTTTTTGGAACTGTGATAAAAGGAAAATTTTTACCACATTTTCTATAAATCTACCTTATGGAATATCATTCCATGTTTTATATAAAATTAGAATACATTAATGATTATACATATAATTTCTATGCAACACCTGGGTGGGATACTATTTATCATGTGAGATCACAACATGGACACCTCTTCAGTGGTGTATAGACCTTTGTTTGTATTCCCATTCAGGGAAAGGAAAGGCTCCGTGGTGAGGCGGTGAGGTTTTACGTTAGCTGAGTTGGGTAGCTGGTGATGATATGATGGTATTTTTTCCACGCCATCATATAGAGTAGTTGTTTGGTTTTGGTCCTTTGTATTTGGTCTTGTATTATAAAGTTTTGATAATTTTACACTGATTTGTGTCAACTATCTTTATTATAGTCATATAATATTTCTATTAGTTTTTCTATTTTTCATCATTATTTGGTTATATATATTCCAATTTTTTGTTCAGGTTTGGAAAAATCAGTCCCATTGGTTGGTCGTTTGATGCTCCGTTGTTTTTCACCTACCTATTGGGATATGAAATGCCCTTCGGGTGTGTGATGGATTAGGTCGAGTGACATGTTTAATGGAAAACAAGGTTGGTTCATTACAAAAAAATAGAGATAATTAGAATTGTTTATTTATCATAATATGTAACTTATTACAGAATTTGTACTCGCATAATAGAGTTATAGAAAAATTATATCAACATCGCAACTCACTATGTCTGACACCACACTTTATCCTTCTTTTCAGTTTCAATGATTCTATAAGAAATGAATGTCTTTCCCTGTTGATTCAGTATAGACCACATGACTACCATTTCACATCAAAAATTACTAACTCACCAACGAATTTAATATTTTAATTAATACATGAGAATTCTGTAATCATCCACAAAAATTGTTTGGACTTCTCTGTATGTCTAGACCAACACTATCAACCCTCACTTGACCCATTTTCAACCTTTAATTAATTTTTTCATTGGGATAAATTCTATTTATAATAAATTATAGTTCTACTAGGTTGTAACTATTTTATGTCACATATCCCCCATGTCCATTCACCACACATACACATTTTCCAAATTAAGAGGCTATTAAGACTCACCACACCACTGTAAATGTAAAAAACCATATTGGGAATATATGACACATCACTCAACCTGATTCTCCACTAGGTAAAAAGGGTACTATCAATCCAACCAATGTCAAAAACTTTTTCATGGGTCTCAAGAACTTACACTCAGAATATTTTCACCCAAAAATATATAATATCCAAATATGGGTCCAAACCAAAAATCTATCTCGGCAGATCTACATATTAAAATTCAATTGCACGAAATAATTTATTATATATAATTTAATTTAAAAAATTAATAGTAACTCTCTGGGACAATAATAAAAAAATGAATATCATTGTAATAATAAGGTAAATGTTCATTAAATACAAATATAGAAAAAATAGAAAATAAAACAAAAATATAGATAAACTATGTAATATATAACCATCATCAAAGATGTATGATAATTAAACTAGACTAAACCTATAACAAGAGTCTCTTTATGAACCATGTTCACTCACCACTATCAGAATTGATTAATAATGGACTAACGTGAACAAAGTACAAAAGAAAATAAAGACTAATAATAATTAATATTGGGAACCATAAATAAAACCTAAGAGTTTTATGTAAATAATTTGGTATATAAGGTGTGAGATAAATAGGCTCAATAGGATCTAACTAAAGAGTTTTTGTCATTACATTTTAAAATATTTCACTAGTACTTGTTTGAGACAAAACTAAAGAATTAGTTTTTTGAATATATGTCATATTTAACTTTAATTGATTCAAAAAAATAAAATCACATTTCCATTCTTTAAAAAACAAAGGAAAATCCCAAAAATTATTTTCCAAATAGTTTTATATCCCTTGAATGAGGATCGCTAATTCACACTAAGAAATCAATACAAAAAAATTTACACCAATAAATAACTATTTCTAAATTAAATTTCCATAAAACATGGTTAATTTTCCATTTAAAATCCCAATTTACAAACCATTTTTAAAATTTATTATAATTTAAAATTAGTCAATAACATGGATAAATATACAAAAAATTAAGATCCCATGAGATCTTTGATTTATAAAAAATAAATACTAAAACTATGGTTTTATATAATCCAAAAAGGTTAGGAGATAAAAAAGGATCAATAAATCATCCCAAAATCCTCAATTAAGTCCAATTGTAATGGTAAATACACTAGCCTCTAACATAAATTATAGTGGGTGTGGTATTCGATATTCACTCATCTCATGTGGACCACTAAGTGAAACTAGAACATTCCTCTCAAATCCCTATTAGGTCACAGTGTAAGAAACATAACCCTAGAAGGAAAAAACACTAAGGGAACTAACTAGTGTGTGAACAAAACACTAGTGTAAATGAATCTAGAACATCTATTATCTACCCAGGTTTCCATTATCTATAAAATAATGGATGATAAAATAGCTAAGCTTAGAAAATATTATAAAATGAATGGAAAACACAATAAATAAATCCCATATATCACCTATAACACCCAACCATGAAACAATCCCATTTTATATACATACACGACTACAAATATACATAGAAATAGAATCCTTATTAGTGTATAAAATTTTATATCATACAATAATAATAAAGCTCAATTAAGGGTCTCACACATTTGATAAAACATTATTAGAAGTTCCAAATTATCCTTTCAACACATGCACAAAATTCCAAGATATTTACCATTAGAAATAATATATCAAAAAAACCAAATCCTTAAAAACATGAATTAAAATAAATTTTGGAATCAATTACTCACATTAAACCTTTTTTAATATAACCCAAGACAACAAAGTGGTCACATAATTTTTAAAAATGATCCATTATAAATCCAATGGTTCTAGGAACACCATTATTTTCCAAAATTCCCATTTTTATAACCCAAATATTTTCAAATGAAATTATATATCAATTCCTTATATAAAATGAACCTTATGCCTCAATCTATAACACTTTTCATTTGAATAAATCTTGAGAAACTAGAAAATAACCACACATTTATTATATGTGATCAATAATTTAAAGAATTTATAAAATCCACCATAACTATCATATATTATATTTTAAAAAATGAATTTAAAACTAAAAAGGATTTAATGGTATGTAAATTAAAGTAAACACTAAAAAACACCAGACATTAACCAAGTAGAAACACCTGACACTATTTTTTAATGAATCCCCTTCAATGGATAATGATCCACTAAGAAAAACTTATCCCCTTGAAATCACTATTAAGAAAAATCCAAGGGTAAATTACCGTAAACCCTACTCTTGTCTAAAATATTCCTTATGATTCATAGGAGGAATTGAATATAAGATTAAATGGGTGGAGGGAGAGTAGTAAAATGGAAACAAAGAAATATGTGCCTTATCATCGAGTTATCAACTGAAATCAAGTGATATTATACAAATAAACCTATAAAGGAATGAAACACCACCCTTTATGCACCATAATATTACTCGAATAACGATGATTATAAATGGGGAAACTCATAATACTGATGGAGGGGAAATAAGAATTTTTTCCATTAGACAAAATCTAGGTTGTGCACATGCCTAGTCTATAAGACTTGACGAAACAAGCACAAAACATAAGGGATCCATTGGATAGGAAAAAACACTACCATAGTTTGGATTTATAGTATAGAAAAACATGTGACAAATATGAAATAATATCTTCTAAAAACAATTTAACTCGATCATGGTCACTCACATGGTCTTTCATAACCTTCTCTTGTCATGTGCTAGCACCCCAAGCCCAACATTTATCACATGGTTTCTGCTACAACTCAAATGGGTTGATCTAAATTGTGTGATAATCATGACCATGAAAGGCCATATAATCAGTTCCTTGTATGTTCTATCTCATCCTATTAATATAATCCTTGAACTATTTGTATATTTAATTAATTTTTAAAAAATATAAAACCTGAAACATTCAAAAAATTAAATCCCCCAAAATTATTTAATATTCAAAAAATTGTGGCGTATGGGTATGAAAATTATCCCCACCATGCCACTTTCAAACCCTATAAAATATACGAAAAAATAGAAACAATGAATGAAATATTATAGTGAAACCTACATTAGAGGTTGTAGGGGAGATGAAATATAAAGTGGTTTTGTGAGAACAAAACACCATAAAACCCAAAAATTCTCAGAATGAACGATCTGATGCTCAATATTATTAAATATATCCCAGTTTAACTAACCATAAACCCCCAGATCATAGAGATTGTTAAATATGGATACAAATTACAAGCTAGAAAATAATTATAATTTCACTAAAATGATGATAGAAATTGGAATCATCTTATATATTGATACCATCACCAATACCACTACAATTCAATTAATCATGAATGGGATAAAGAAAATTTCTACCAGAAAGACAAGGGAAATAACCATCCACAAGACACTATTATTTGAAATCTCCAGATCCACACCCCTGGGACTATTTTTAAAAAAAAATTATTTAAATAAATTTATACAATATGAGATGAACAAATATTTATTTTAAAAAAAATAAAAAAGATAATCATTATAACTCATAAATAATCTCTCAATCCCAATAATAGAATTTTTAGGGTCTTTGATGACAATTTACAGAGGCAACCTATTTTTCAAATTTTGTGGACATTTCTCCATAATCAAACCACAATAAACCCTTTTTAGACTTATTATAGGATATAAACAAATTCATAACATGGGGAATGGAAAAAAAGGGTTGAGCTCAAATGTTCAGTAAGGGGACAATAACTCATCAACCTGAAATCAACAGTTAGATGTTAAATATAATAAAGCATGAGTAATGGAGAAAATGTTTATTAATATATCATAGAATAATACAATTTGACCATAAATGATAATGAAAGGACATGAAATCTCATATTAAAAAACATATACAATGTAAAAAGATTTTGTAATCAGGTAGAAATAAAATTTCTCCAACGTGTATAAAATTGGAATATGATTAATACATAATAGTGTTGTATAAATAAAAGAATAACAATACAATTTTAAGGCTACACACTAATACATTCATTAAATAATAAGCTTGGGATAACCACTCATTTATCCTCTTAGTATTGGTCATACAACCTGTGTAACCTTGGGATTGGTAATACCACCCATGTACCCATATTGGGATTGGTATTACTACCTATGTACCCAATTTAGGCACATAATAATACTCCTTTATACCCATTCTTCTGGGATAAACCTCCTATGTAACCTTTGTCACGGGCTAATCCTCTCATGTACCCTTTTTCTTGGGATAATCCTCCCATGTATCATTTTGATATCAGGATATAGAAACGTTACCAATGATTTGGAGGGATATATAAGATACAAATGATTATAATAATAGTAATCATTCATATATATATATATATATATCTGTTCCATTAAAACATGAAAACATTCATACGTAAAATATCACTTAATTAACTCATGCAAAATAGGGAGTTTCGTGAATAAATTCATAGATCAATCCATAATCTATCAAATTAAATAAATGGGGTGGTAAAATAAAACATTTACCATGTGTAACATAATGAACACAAAATGATGTTTACATTGACAAAAAAACAATATTTGAGGTTATTGGACAAATAAATTTAAAACGCATGAAGAAAAAATAATTTTTGAAATGAATAAAAATTGCATAAAATATTTTGTATAAATAAAATTACTTACATAATGATAAAACATTAATGATCAATGTTTAAAACGAAAAGGGGGGTTTTGAGAAAAAAATCCTTCAAAATTTCATTTTATAATCAATAATTACATTAAAAATAAAAAATTTCCTTTTGAAAAATATAATGATATTTCGTTTTATTTTAAAAATAATAGAGTCTAAATAATATATAAAACTATTTTAAAACATGGAAATGAATAGTTGTAATGAAGAATTATTATACACTAAGAGAAACCAATGATGTCTTTTAGAAATCCTTTTTTGTAATAATGATAAAATATGAGGTTATAGTTCACATTAAGATTATTTTCTAAAAAATATGAAGTTAAAATTTTCAAAACATTTTACTTTTAAAAATAAAATTCATCAAAGGTGCCTTAAACATTTTATAATGGATATTAGAGGAAATATTCATTTAATGATAAAACATATAATAACAAATGGAAAATGTTTTTATTATTTTAAAATAATTTTTATCAAAAATCCACACCGTAAAAAGGGATAACAAAAATTCATTCATAGAAAAAGGAAAGGGAATGATAAAGGAAAAATTAGATAACACATAATAAATATTAATAACATAAATTTGAATATTAGAAGTAAGGGAAAATTTAAAGATAGAAGAAAATTCATTATTAAGGTGAGTGGGAATTATTATTATTAATATAACACTTCTATGGGGAATAATTTAATCAATTATTTATATATAAATAAAATATTTATTTTTTCATATAGAGGAATAATAAATATAATATAATGGAATTTCATGGTTTATGAACATAATAAAATAAGATAAAAAATAAGGACCTAGCCTTAAAACATTAGATAATCATGAATTAAATGAATAATTCAAATTGAGGATCTTTTCACATTTAGAGTTTTACAGAATTATTCCAGAACAATTATATTACATATCCAAAATTATAAATTATAAACTTTTACTCAGTTTCAATTTTTTTCATAAAATAAAAACACTTAAAAAAGGATCCATGTCTAGTTCTATGTTTTAGACAACATGACTTTTCCTTGATCCCATCCTTGACCCTATTCATCTTTAAGTCATGTGAAAAACATTTGAAAACATGGGATGAGCATAAAAATATTAGTAAGTGTTATAAAATAAAGAAAGAAAACATTAGTCCATCAAAAAATAATCTTTTTAATATACCTCAGGAAATCATAAGATTTATTAATAACACATAGTAATCAAAAATCATAAAGGTAACTTGTGGCATCCACAGAATACTTACATTGTAGCATTTACAACCAAATAGGGAGTTACATTTGGAATACCCATCACAATATATTGCCAAAATATATTAGGATAAACATTCATGTTTACCTCCATCATGTTACCCAATGCATTAGAGAGTTATCTCTAGCTCACACGCCCTAGTTTTATCATGGAACAACTCGTATATGTAAACAATGACCAAGAACCATAACATATTCATAACACATAAAACAGACATAAAGTAAATATAACATTTCCACATTTAAATAATAATAAATAATTTAAATATATTGACACAAAAAATCCATCATAAAAATAATTTGAAATACTAAAATACATAAAAGGGTATATGGAATTTATTTTCCATTTAAAACATTGATACTTGTTATGGAATCCATAGATCAAATAATAATCATAGTGGTAAAAAAGGTAGTTGTCACCACTTATGTGAAAAATAAACACCCTTTTTTTTTATTGAGTAAAACTCCTTTTAGAAAAATATTCCCTTTGAATGAATGGAAAATTCAATGGTGTTTATAAAACATATAAAAGAAAGTTGAGTATAAAAAAATATGCCCCAATGAAAGGAGATTGAGATGAAGTCCTTTACCTCGTGTCCGACATGACCCGTTCATTCTTTAATCTCCTGAATAAAAAACTAAAGATAATTTATACATGCTTAAGAAAATTTTTCAATTTTATTATAATTTTTATCTCATTTATTACCACGTTATAAACATTACATGACCATTCAAGTTAATAATTGTCATTTTGTCAATATGTGGTACTTGAGTGAAAAATGAACTTCTTATAATTACATGCTGTTCATATGGTCAAAATTCCATTATCTTAAGAATTATATTCATGATTTATATATCATATATATCATATATATCTAGTAAATAAATGTATTTACAATAGTACATAAAGTTTGGAGGTAAGAAATGAAATGCACCGTTCGTGGAGACGGTAAGCACTATGTACGCATAAACGCTACTTTCATTTCTATTTAATATTTAATAGATTGAAAACATATTGATACATAGTTATATTATAATTACAGTATAATATCATATATAATATCAAAAAATTCATCCTTTATACATTCCACATGTGGCATTAATGAGTCATATCACTTTAAGGGGGCAGTAGTCCGCACTTCCTCAAGTGAAATTATCGCGTTTACCCATTATGGAAACCATAAAGATATGATATAAATGAAAAATATACAAGCATAGAGACAATATAAATATAATATATATCACATATAAATACATTCCCATCATAATTTCCACCATAATAGGTGGTAGGAGAATATTGACAATCATCATTTCATGAGGCAGTTGTTCGTCGTCCACAACAAAAATATGTTCTTTACCTATTAGACGAAGGTGTGTGTAAGTGTATTTAGAATACTTATCAAAAAAACAACCTATTATATTGAGGATAATGGTGTTGTTATAATATAAATCAATAAAAATAGTTTAGGGGGTTGGAGAAGTAAAATAACAGAAAAGAACTCGAGAGAAGATGTTACCTTTAAATCGGGTAACACTATTTGGTTTGAACCAAAAGGATTTCAGGAAGTGCCTTATGACTAAGGTAAGGATTCTAGTAAGAATATATGGATCTTGAGATATTATTTGGGTAGAGTTTTGACGATCCTAGTGGATTTATATGTGTGAGTAATGGATTATAGTTGAGTGCATTTTTATTAGGGGGGAGGGTCTCTTCCTGAAATCTTGAAAATATTATTTTATTATAGAATTATTTTCGGTTTCTAAAGGTCCAAAACTTATTATAGTCAAATATAAGATGACTATTTTTAGAAATAAATTCATCCAATAATAATTTTACAGGTTTTGGATATTATTTTAATCTTTATAATATTATTTATTTAAATCATTCATTAATGAGGTAAATACTGCATCATTATTTTATCATAAATAATTTTATTTATATGATGTCTAAAAATTATAAATAAACTACCATGATGTAGGAAATATTTTTATCTTTCAAATTAATATTTATAGTCGTAGAGATAACATATATAACCCCATGTAAAAATTTATTTACTAAAATATATATGTTTATGCCATTTTTGTCATTACTATAAATTAATTAATATAAAGTGTCATTATCACTCTAAAGTGGCTCCATGGGGTCCCAAAATTGACACAATGATGACCATGGTCGCAACGGTATCAAACAATAGGATTAAGACACATTTTAGGGTAATTTAATATTATAATAATATTTTTTTACCCTTATTTACCATATTTAACTTTTTACCGTAGTAAATAAAATATTTACCGAAGTAAGTATTCATAATGTCTAAAAATGAAAGTTACCTATTTTAAAAATTTGGACCTCCTAACTAAAAATATGGAATCCATTTTTCCAAATTCAAAACACATAAGTGGTAGAAATTAATTTTAAATTAATTCCCATTTTCAAAACAAAAAAACAAGTTTTTATGAAATAATAACTATCAAAAGATTGACAAATGTTTATGTCCAATTTCAAAGTGAAATTACTTACAATGAAAAAAATTGGATTAAATGGTAAAAATATAATACAATTCCACATTAAAACCAATGAAAATAATATTCTATCTATAAAAACAAATTAGATTAAAAGGAATTTTTTAATTAAAATGTTGCATTTTTCATTATTTATTACAAAATGAACATTATAATAAAAATAGCTTAAATTTTCCCTAATAAATATTGATGTACCTATTCCAAAGAAGAATATTATTTTTTCAATAATAAAATTTAATAGTGAGAGACATTGGAATTAAGAAAAGGGTTCTCCCTCAAAACGCTTTAGAACGACCATTTAAAGAATATAAGAGTATTTATGCTTAAAATCAGATTCTTTCTTATTTTAAGCCACTAAATTTTATTGGATAAATGTAAAAAAAAAACATGTATAATAACTTGTTAGTTAGTTTTGTTCATTTATTCCCTTACAGCAGCGGGGAATTAATTACCATTTAAAATAACAATATTATATTATTATTTTTCAGTATAACTCAACCTTGTGTGCAACGTAAGATTTCAAAGAAACTCGTTGTTTCATAAAGGGTAATCCATCGAACATAGAATCCCCTTTAATGTAAAATTAATATTTAATTCAAAATTTCTATTAAATATGAAAATGTATTATTCTTTATTTACTTGGGTTGTTACAAAAAAGGCCAGGATTAAATGTCACAACTCAGTGATAGACGTTTTTAGTTATTTATATCATTTATGAATTAATAATGTTAAATAAAAACACCTAGAATGTGTGGGAATGAATTTGATAAAAAAAATTACATAAATTAATGTGAATTAAATATATGATATGTCCAATAGAACATATACACCCAATTTATATTAAATTAGTACATATAATAAACTCATCTTAAAGAAAGAAAATTGATATTAAACCCCATTACATTTATTCCTGATACACATTATCTGACCTCCTATATAACTAAAAATAAGTATATAAATGACACATTTATGAAGCTTATTATTAACTATAACCTTCTGGAACATAATTTTAAATCATTTATTATAAATACATTATTATTGTTATTTTATTTTCATCATCAGATGTCATTGGCGTTGATTATTTGTTCAATATTGGTTTCATATAGAGGTGTAAATACTTTTTCATATTTTAAATTTGGCCACTATGATATTTTTATTGGTAAAATAATAAATTATTTATAATTATTTATGATTTTATAATTTTTGTATACATATTTTATGCATGATATGAGATGTTGAGGTTAGTGATGAGCATGTTTTGATAAATTTTACCGAAGGATGGGTGGTATCTTAATAATAAGTTAAATATAAAACTAAAATTTATATAATCATAAAATAAATCTATTTATTCATTAATTTCTAATAACACTAGTATTTAATTTTCTATATCCATCCATGATATAAAATTATATCATTGTTCATGTAAGTGGTTAAAAGAGACCCAAACAAGAACAAGATTTATGATGTGGCTGAGTAAGGTTAAGAATGTGAATAATATCATTATAAAAGTATAATAATGATATTTTTAAGTTTCTACTATGTTTAAAAAAATTTAAGAAATTTTTATACATAAGAAAAAAATAGTGAAAAAATGAAATATTTCACCTTCATAGAGGTTGTAGTCTACGCATACAGAAGATTACTTTTCCCTTTAAATTGAATGGGATTTAATAAATATCTATAATAAATTATCATCCAATAACCATAATTTTTATATATTCTAGATATTCATAAAAAAAATCATTCTTTCTATCCATGAGAGTCAGTGATGAAAAAAGTTCCACTTCGCTTGGACAAGGTGTTGTACTGTATGCACCACACTATATGTTGTTTTTTTAATGGGTGAAAATGATTAAATAATTTTCTATCAATATTTATAATAAAATTTAATTATATTTATAATTCATATTTCAATAAATTATGGATTCAAGTATATTTTAGTAAGAGGAATATTATTATGAAACGACCAAAGAGTATGAAATAGTCTGTTTGATAACTTTATATTTATCATAGAAATACCCTTAGTAGTGGATACCATAGGCCAAATAACTCATAAAAGAGGACTTTGAATGTGGAGGGGAAGGGGGTTCTAGGAGGATAAAAATGGGAGGTATTGAGGAGGAAATTTTAAGCAAAAGTTGTTACATTATGTGGTGGAAATGTTCCCCTTTTATAACTGAAGGAATGGGTAATTTTGGAAGTATCAATTACATTTCTACAATATTATGTCACTATTAAAGGGTAAATGGATCCATAATTATAATATAATAGAGGATAAATGTTTTTTGTGATCCTCAAATAAAAAAAAAGAAATGTTTTTAAATTTTTTTAGTTTTTTTACACATAGTCAAACGACTTTTCCTTTTATACGTTTACTGTGGTAACTAATGTTATATCATGTTAATAAATATAAATATCACAAATTAAAATTATTATTATTTCTTATTTTGAAATTTCTAATTTCAAATACAAAAATATCATTAGAAAATAAAATTTAATATGGTTGAAAAATATCGTTTCCAGACTTGATCACATAACGAGTAATAAATGTTAGTTATGAAAAATATGTTTTTAATATTAAATTTTATGTGTCTTAAAAAATTAATAGTCTTAATGAATTTTAGGATGTAAATTTTTTTATTATATAAATATATGTTTTCTTAGATAAAAAATTATTAAAAAAATAATTTGACAATTAAAATAAAATTTAAAAGAGAAAAAAACGATATTCATTAAATTAAAAATATTAGATATTTTTAAAATGATAGATATTAGTTTTCATGGATCAATATAATAATTTAAAATCTATAATTTTAATCCTTAAATAAATATCCGATCAATTTAATTTATTTAAAAATTTCTAGGTCTTTATTTTTTGTTGATAAAGTCATATACTTATCAGCTTTGGGAAAATAATAGTTTTTACTATTCATCAAAAAATAAATTATTTTTTAAAAATCCAAATAATTACCTTATGGTAATTTGGAAAATATGTGTTGATACTTAATATTATTTTTAAAAAAATTAAAATTTAAATGTATAAATTTAAAATTTAAAAAAATACAGAATATATATAATATATCATATTTTTAGAAATTCCAATTAAAAACTTTTACTGTTATTAATTCTATTTTGTTTGAATTTCTAATCGATTATAATATTTTGATTTAATAGGGTTCTTATTCTTCTTAAATTTACTTGTAAATATTCATCAAATATGTTTTTATCATGTTACTTTTGGGTTGTGTGTGGTAGGATTTTGAACATTGTATTAATTTAGAGAAATATATATTCCAAACTCATGGGGTGTTATAATAATCATATGATAAGTATCCTAAAATCCTAAAATAAATTACAATCAAAAGGTCTCCCAATTGACTAGAAATTAAATTCATCAAAATAAATCACACTATACATCATGAAAAAGGGGAAATGATACCTCTACCAAAGAAATTATTAAAAAAGGAAGTGGAATAGAAACTAAACTTGGGTTACAAACTGTGTAGAAGGGATATATTAAAACACATACCCAAAACTCCATCTCATGTTCAACCTAAAAAAAACATACCCATACAAGCAAGTTGATAATCTCATGAAGTATAAATTTGTTATAGTAACTTGAATGATGCTACTAATGCCTTCCAAATTCCACCACAAAAAAAACATAAGCACAAAAAAATGTCATACATAACCCTTAACAAGTAGGATAAAAAATTGAGTAAATAGCATAACCATCACATCCTACACCTCATAAATAAAAAATAAAAAATAAAAAAATATCATGGAGTATTTCTAACTAAAATTTACACAAAGACTAAACCCATTCAATATTCACTGATAACAAAACAAAAAATCATCAATTAACCATGTCAACATTATATAATTCAACCTCATGGAAATATAAAGAGGGTATAATCATTAAAGAGATACATCTAAAGACAAGAAGATTAACCATTTTACTAATCTAAGGAAACTAATATTCTAAGATCTCTTAAGACCATTCTATAAGGATATACCATGTAACAGGGAACATAAATCTATACTATTCATATTTCATAACCCAATGCATATAGTCCCTATCCGAACCAAAGGATTAATTTGAATACTGAAATGTTATCTATTCCAAAAAATAAAATGAAATGAAATTAAAATTTCAATTTAATTCGATCCATACCCCATTTACATAAAGAGTACACTATTATTTTTCCAAATGCCACAAAGAATTTTAAAATAACCAAATCCTATTTTTATACTTTTCCCACTAATATGTATACCCACTAGAAATATTTTTCATTGAATTTACACATTTAAAAAAGATCCCAAAAATAAATACAAAAATTCACTCTTGTACCGTAAAAATTGAAATTCATTAAAAAAATAAAATTTAATTTCTTAATATTATCATTTATTTTCATGATTCTCCTGTAATTTAATTATAAAATCAAATTATACAAAAAAATCAGATCTATTTTTAATCGTTCCAATTATATTAAAATTAAATTTAAAAAATTGATAATGAAATTAATCACCATTTAAACATTTCAAGATACTCAAAAATTCCTCTCACAAAGAAACCATCAAATAATGTATCAACAACCAAAAACACTACATAAATTATGATTTTCAACTCAAGTAAAACCATTCAAATTAACATATACGATGATGGAAAAAAATATCCAGAAAATTCATAAACATAAAAATCTCATTTTCCATTCAAAATCAAATATTCTGTTAAAAAATAAACATTTTGTAAACACTATAGAAAAACATAAGTCATAACATATCAGTCAAGCCAACATCCTATAGAATCAATCATCCAGGAAACTATCCAAACTTAATCCCACATCAATGGTAAAAAATATTAGAGTCTTTTGAAAACCAGAAAAATCCATGAAAAATAATATGGGGGAAAAGTATATCAATTAAATGATTGTATATATAGGATGGATAACCATGTTTAAACCTTTCAACAACCTCTTGCATGGGTTTCAAAACAATCTACATTATCTTCACGTGTTTTTATGCACTGCATGCGATAATTTCATAGCTATAGTTCTCTCTCCACTCTTAACCCAAAAGATAAAGGAAACCCCCAAAATCACCAATATCCTCAAAGGTAATCCATATATATAATTATCATATAAAAAATATAAAAACAATTAACAACTTAATTATCACAATTAAAACCTAAACACGCCATAACATCTCAATTTCTAGGGTATGAAAGAGGTCATGAAACTATTGATGTACTTAATTTTCGAGTTTTTAAACTGATATCTTCATATTTAATAAATACCCAATTTAAATATAGATCCATTAGAACCTATAAATTTTAATAAAATAGGATCTAATACCATTTATAACAAACCATCCAATAATGTCCTCAAATATCACCCAAACTAGTTCATCATAGGGGCTAAGGGGAATTCCCAATCACCGCAGCCGAGAAAATTCTTCTTGGGTTTCAGGAATGTGTAGATTGAAATTATTTCACCATAAAATAATTAATATCCATATATTTATCCCACACAAAAAAATCAACATGACCCTTCTATAAATTCAATATAAATATCACCAAATTAATTTATCTAGTATAATGATAGATAATAGAAACAAATTAACTCAAAACACCAATATAAATAAAAATTTAACATCAAACTAATAATGAACAACATATTTATTAAATACTAATACATTTTAAATGTAAAAAAACAAAAATCTTTAGGTCCAACTGATTTGTAAATATATTAATAAATAAAATAAAATTGATCTAATCAAAAAAATATACAATAGTCTCCTTCTAACACATATTCTCTCACCACTATCCAAAATGATCTCCAACAGAACACCATGAGAAAACCCTAGATGGAAATATATCATTAGAATAATTATATATAATGTAGCATCCCATGTAATTAATGAATAATAGATATTTTTATCTATGTCTACTAATGAATTAGATTGTGTTTTAGAGAATTAAAATGAGAATAAATCCAATATTAAGCACGAAATACACTAATATTTTTAAAAGGTTGTTTTACTCCCTTTTGATGGAAAACCATTTTTAAATCAAAATTTTGACAATTTTATAAGCTGTATTTGACAAAATAAACTTATTATTTATTATTGGGACATTGAAATTTACATTGGATAATTTTTTGGTATTTTTCTAACAATGTTCATTTTTTAATGAATAGTGAAAAATACTGCATTTTACATCAAAACTAATTTTTCATCTAATTTAATTATATGGTCAGAATATCTTTTGAATTGGTTTTAAAGTTCAATTAGAATATATTTTTACCATTTAATCCAATAGTGGTCGTTGGAATTAATTTCACTTTGAAATTGGACTTAAACTAGTATCAATCTTTTGGTACGTATTTTTTTCATAAAAACACGCTATTTTCTCTGACAGCGGGAATTAATTATTAAATTAATTAATGTAACTTATGTGTTTTGAATTTTTTTAGATAGAAGTCATTTTTGAATTCGGAATATCAAATATAACTTAGGGTGATGTTTTGGTATTTTTCTGAAAAACATCAATTTTTGATGAATAGTGAAACCACTAAGTGGTACTTAAAAAACTGATTTTTCATTTAAATGACATTTTGCCACCTCTGTGTTTTGAATTTCAAAAATTCGACATACATGGTTTTCAGTAAGAAGTAAAATTTTCTTCATTGGGATTAAAATAATTTTTTGGTGAATAGTAACTTTTAAAATTTTAATCGCGATTAGAGGTAATTATTGTAATTTTAGGTAAGAATAATGTTTTAATAATATGAAATGAACTCGACACAGGTCATACCCTTATTGGATGTGTCATGGCCGACCATGAAAATCCACGGATAAACTTGGGGACCCCATGGAGCCACTTTGGAAGGAAAATGACATTAACATCTTTTTATTTAATGTAAAAGTAAAAAATGACACAAACATGAGTTGTTTTACTAAAAAAAATTTAATTGGGGTTATACAAGTCAGATTTTTTAATATAAATAGTCATTGGAAATATAAAAAGCGTTCCTATATCATAGTAGTTTTTTTATAATTTTTAGACATTAAATAAATTAAATTATTTATGACACCATGATGATGCAGCGGTTACCACATTACTTAACAATTTAAATAAAATGAAAATATAATATAATATAATATATAAGACCTACACTAGTAAAAAACCTATTGGATTGGTGTATTTAGAACACTTATCACCTTATCCTCGAAATTTATAATTGTGGGACCTTTTGTATCCGAAAATCATTTTATAAAAAAGTATCTTTTCTTAACTTTCCAAGAGTGCCCCTCCTCTCCTCTTATAAAAGGCCCCCACCTCTACCACCTTACCCACACTTCCAAAGCCTTTGCCTCGGCCAAACCCTGCCAATTTTGTCTCTCCAAATCTCTCTCTTACTCTTAGAAGCCTCACTTTGGGCATAAGTCTTCCCAAGGGAGCCTTTGAGCTCAAATAAAAAAGAGTTACCCGATTTAAAGGTAGTGTCCTCTCTTGTGTTCTTATGTTTTATTTTGCTTCTCCAACCCCCTGAACTCTTTTTATTCATTTATTTTGTAACAAAACCAGTATCTCCCATATACTAGGATGTTTTTATAAGAATTATTCTAGCTACACTTACCCACACCTACATCTAATGGTTAAAGAACATACTGTTTCTGTGGATGACGAATTTCTGCCTCATGAAACGATGATTGTTCAACACGCATATAACACCTTTAATGGTGGAAATTAAGATGTCACTATATTTATATATGATATATAATATGTTTATGTTTTACTTAAGCTTCTGTATTTTTCATTTATGGATTACCTTTTTGGTTTCCATTATGGGTAAACGTGATATCTTCATTTTAGGAAGTGCGGACTACCGCCCCCTCAAAGTGATTTGAATCGTTAATACCATATGTGGTACGTTTAAAGGATGGATTTAAGGATATTATATATGATATTATACTGTAATTATAATATACCTATATATCATTATGATTCCATTCCATAAAATATGAAATAGAAATGAAAGTAGCGTTTATGCGTATGTACGACTTACCGTCTCCATGAATGGTGCATTTCATTTCTTACCTCTATAAGTTGTGTAATATTATAAATGAATGTATATAATGTATATATATGATATATATGATATCTACAACATGATTATAACTCTGGATATAATGGATACATGAACAACTTGTAATTATAAAGAGTTTATTTTTGACTCAAGTACCAATGATCGATAAAATGACCGTTATTAACTTAAATAATTACATAGTGTTCATGACATGGTAATAAGAGATATAAAAGGATTAATGAACTTGAAAAATTTTCTTAAGAAGGTATAAATTAACTCAAGTTTATTATTCAAGAGGTTAAAGAATGATCGAGTCAAGTCAGACCCGAGGTCAGGGAACTTCATAACCCAATTTTCGTTCTTTGGGTTTATCTGCTAATTTCAAATTATGTCATGATATTATTATGTCATATCTTGTATTTGTACTTTATTTATGTGTACTTATAGTTAATACACATAATATATCTATCTTATTTAAAAAAATGATCTTTGTATGGGACTTTGTCTAGATCTCCTTTCATTGAGGCATATTTTGTTTTATACACAACCTTCTTTTATACGGTGTATAAACCCCTTTGAATTTTACGTTTATCAAAAAGGAATCTTTTTTATACGAAAAGTTTTTCTAAACGACAAAATGGAATGTTTTTGTCGTATGTATGCGGGGAAAACGGCTTCTCCGCCGCCGTGACCATTATTTGAGTTTCGACTTCCTCTACAAGCCATACCTTTTTTTAAAAGAAAAATAAATTCCATGTTTTAATTTTCTTTTATTTTGGTATTGAAAATGGTTTTCATAATGTTTTTATATCAATATGTTGTATTGATTTCTTGTGATTGAATAGTGGAAATGCTATGTTTCCATTATGCATGTTTTATGTGATACGATTATGTTATGGTTCTTGGGAATTATTATGAAGACTGGTGATTCCGTGATAAACTAAGGGCGGGTGAGCCCGATATAGCTCTCCAATGCATTGGGTAATGCGACGGAGTTAAATGTTAAGGTTTCTCCAAATAGATTTAGGGAATATACTGTGATGGGTATTCCAAACGTAACCAAGAGGGTTACTCCCTACATAAGAATGTTATGAATGCCTCAAATTACCTTTATGTCTTATGATTTCTATGATTTATTCATGATTTTATGAGGTATGTTAAAGTGCGTATGTTTTATGAGTAGATTATGATTTCATTGATTTTTGTGTATACATGTACTCATGTTTCCTTTCCATATTTTTATATCCCTTACTGAGCTTTTTATGATCATCCCAAGTTTTTGAAATGTTTTTCACAGGTCAGGGGAAGGGTACATGATATGATGATAGTGTCAAGGAAGTGTCAAGAAATAATCCATGTTTTATTTTAAATATTTTTACGTTGATGGGAAAAATGAATAATATATTTTATGTAACCACTTTTTTTAAATGTGGAATGTAATGCATGTTTTATGATCTAATTCTCTAAAACTATAAACCTGAAAAGATCCTCAATGTGTAATCTTGTAATAACTCCAGATTAAGTAAGGTTTAAGGATGGGGCCTTATAGTTGGTATCAGAGGTCGGTTTAGATAACTTTAAGAGTTATAATTTTACTAAATGATTATCCAAAAATATTTTGTTATGGTCAAATTGAAATGATATAGCATTTAAAGATTACCATGTTGCTTAATCTAAGACATGTTTGTTCAGAATGGTTTTCCGTAGAGGAAACAGGGAAGCAGTGCAAGGAAGGCATACAGAAGGAAATGACCTTCCGAATCAGCACCCTGAGATGGTCAGAATTGGAACTAAAGAGTTTGTTGCAGTAATGGTGCAGTTGACTCAAGCGATAAATGGTGGTGGTGTCCATGCACGAGATCATCTAGATCAACCGTAGAGGAACATGTCAGTGGTGGAAAATTTCATGAGGCAACATCCCCCATCATTCAGAGGATCATCTGACCCTGTGCTAGGTGAAGGGTGGATTAAAGCACTGGATAAGATTTTCGATGTCATGGGGTGTTCAGACATTCAAAAGGTTAGTCTTTCTATTTACCGTTTGGAGGGTGAAGCAGATCAGTGGTGGTCGATGGTTGAAAATATCAAGGATGCTGATGATATTGATGCTCTCGACTGGGATGAATTCAAAGGTATGTTTCTTGGGAAGTATTTTAATAAGGCTGTTCGACTTAGGATGGAAAAAAATTTCCTGGAATTGAGGCAAGAGGAGGACTCAGTGGCTACCTATGAAGAAAGGTTCACTCGATTGGCAAGGTATGATCCAAATTTTATCTGAGACCTTGATAGTAAAATCAATCATTTTTACTCACGATTAAAGCCAAAACGTCAAAGGGAATTAGCTTCTCGTGAGTTCAAAAGTTATGAAAATATTGTTCGATGTGCTGAGAAGGTGGAAATAGAGTTTGCCGATGATCAAGTGTTCTATAACAACCAACAGAAGAAGAGACCGAGGTGGCAGGAGAAAGGAAAGAATTCTTCAAAAAAGTCTCATGGTAAGAAAACTAAGTTTCTAGTTTGTGATAAATGTGGTAAAAGTCATGCTGGGGAATGTCTTCTGAATTCTATAAAGTGCTACCGATGTGGTAATATGGGACATAAGGCTCGTGATTTCACTGAAAAAGATCAGGGTGATGGTAAGACCAAATTTTATTTATAGTTAGTGAACTTTTTTAAGTGAAATTAGATGGGTCACTATGAAAACGAGTGTCCAACAAAGTGCTTGAGTGATGGGAAGCAGTTAGACTACAAGAAGAAAGGGGTGGTGAAATCCTTTTAAACTACTTCAGCAGATGTCGGGCCATCAAATGACGTTGTATCAGGCACATTGTTTGTTTTTTCAGATTATGCCAATGTGTTGTTTGATTCGGGGTCTACACATTCTTTCATCTCTGAAAACGTTTATAGTAAAATGGGAATACCATCTCAATAAATGACTCCTGCACTTTTGGTAAAAACACCTGGGGGAAATGTTGATGCAAAAAGAATTTATGAGAATCTTCCTACCCTTATCAGTGGAAGGAACCTACTTGATAACCTTATTGTTTAACTCTAGTAGAGTTTGATGTTATCCTGGGTATGGATTGGCTCTCTATTTACCATGCTAAGATTGACTATAGAGATAAAGAAGTTTCTTTTCAGAAATACTTTCAGTTTTTGTACAAGAACGAACCCTTACTGTTGATAACTTATCAAGAGGCCGAGAAACTTGTAAAAGTTAGAAATGAATGTTACCTTGCACACATCGTTGAAAAAAAGGAACTGTTCATATTAATGATGTTCCAGTGGTAAATGAGTATCCTGATGTTTTTCCTGATGATTTTCCTGGAATAATACCAGATCGGGAAGTTGAGTTTACTGTAGACTTAGTTCCTGATTCTAAGCCAATTTCAAAACCCCCTTATTGAATGGCTCAAATTGAACTTTTAGAGTTGATGGAGCAATTTCAAGATGTATTAGAGAAAGGTTTCATTCGACCTAGCACATCACCATGGGGTGCTCCTGTTTTATTTTTTAAAAAGAAAGATGGTTCAATGAGACTTTTCATTGATTATAGAGACTTGAATAACATCACTGTTAAGAACAAATATCCTTTGCCTCATATCGATGATTTGTTTGATCAGCTCCAGGGAGCTCAGTATTTTTCAAAGATTGACCTGAGATCGGGGTATCATCAGCTGAAGGTAAAGGAAGCTGATGTTCCGAAGACTACGTTTCGTACAAGATATGGCCATTATGAATTTGTAGTAATGCCTTTTGGGATAACCAATGCACCTGCTGTATTCATGGACTTAATTAATAAAATTTTCCATGAGTTCTTGGATAAGTTTGTGGCGGTTTTCATTGATGATATTTTGGTGTTTTCTAAAATTAAAGAGGAGCATGAAAGACATTTAATGGTTATTCTGCAAACCTTAAAAGAAAAGAAATGGTATTGGAAATTCAGAAAGTGTGAGTTTTGGTTGCAACAAATTTCTTTCCTTGGTCACATTGTTTTTAAAGATGGGATAACTGTTGATCCTCCAAAAACAAAGGTTGTTGAACAATGGCCAAGACCCAAAAATGTAACTGAGATTCGTAGGTTCCTTGGTTTGACAGGCTATTACCGAAGTTTTGTTAGAAATGTTTCACGGTTATCTAGTCAAATGACTAAGCTAACTAGGAAGGGTGTTATGTTTATCTGGACAAAAGAATGTGATAATTGTTTTCAGTAGTTGAAAAGAAGATTGGTGAATGCTCCAGTTTTGGCACTACCTTCCAGGAATGGGGAGATTGTTATATACAGTGATGCTTCATTGAAAGGACTCGGTTGTGTCCTAATGCAGAATGATCAGGTAATTTCTTTTGCTTCACGACAGTTGAAAATTCATGAGGTAAATTACCCTACATATGATTTTGAATTATCTTCTGTTGTTTTCGCTTTAAAATTTTAGAGGCATCATTTGTATGGAGTAAAGTGTGAAATATATACTGATCACAAAAGATTAAAGTATATATTCACTCAGAAAGAATTGAACATGAGATAGAGGAGATGGCTGGAATTAATCAAGGATAGAGATTGTACAATTCATTACCATCCAGGAAAAGCAAATAAAGTGGCTGATGCTTTGAGTCAAAAAAGTAATGCTTCATTAAAAATGTTGTGTTTGGAACGTGATCCTTTGGTTACGGATTTGATGAACTTTTGAATAAAAGTTGTTGGTGCAGGATGTCCTTCTATTTTGTTTCAGGTATCAGTGAAATATTCTCTATCAGACAGAATCAATCAAGCACAGAAGCAAGACAGTGAGTTGCAGAAAAAGGTAGAGCTGGTTCAGAAAGGCAAGTTTCCTGAATTCAACATTGATAATGATTGTGTTTTGAGATTTGGGAGGAGATTGTATGTGCCTTGTGATTCAAAGTTGAAGAGAAAGTTGTTATGTGAAGCTCATAGTTCTCCGTTTTCAGTTCATCCTGGAAGTACTAAGATGTACGGAGATCTACGGGAGTATTACTGGTGGGACGGAATGAAAAGAGATATTGTTGATTTTACTGTGAAGTGTTTGATATGTCAATAGGTTAAAGCAAAGCGGCAGTTACCGAAAGCGATGCTTCAGCCTTTACCAGTTCCAGAGTGGAAATGGGAGAATATATACATGGACTTTGTTGTGGGATTACCGAAGACATCTCGAGGTAATAATGCAATCTGGGTTATTGTTGATCGCTTGACTAAATCTGCTCATTTCCTTGCTATACGAGATACTTTTCCCTAAATCAACTTTACTGTTTGTATCTTAAAGAGATAGTCAGGTTACATGGAGTTCCTTTCACCATTGTATCTGACCGTGATCCCATGTTCACTTCAAACATTTGGAAAGGCCTTCAGAAGTCGTTGGGTACTGAATTAAATTTTAGTACAACTTTTAATCCTCAATCAGATGGGCAATCAGAATGACCAATTAAGACTTTGGAAGATATGCTATGTGCTTGTTCGATGGATTATCAGGGATGTTGAGACCAACACATTTCTTTGGTTGAGTTTTCATATAATAACAGTTTTCATTCCAGTATACAGATGGCACCATTTGAGGAGTTATATGGGAAGCGGTGTCGAACTCCAGCTTTCTGGGATGAAGTGGGTGAAAGGAAGCTGATGGGACCAGAATTGGTATAAGAGTTGACAGAAAAAGTTCAGCTGATACAGAAACACGTGAGAATAGCTCGGAGCAGGCAGAAGAGTTATGCAGACAACATGAGTAAGGATCTCTCTTTTGAGGTAGGTGATCATGTCTTTCTCAAAGTCTCACCATGTAAAAGTGTGATGCGATTTGGTAAGAAAGGAAAGCTGAGTCCAAGTTTCATTGGACCATATGAAATTATGGAGAGAGTTGGATCAGTTTCTTACCGAGTGGCTTTACCTCCGAGTTTATCTCAGGTACACAATGTTTTTCATGTTTCAATGTTAAGGAAGTACATGCCAGATCTGTCTCATGTTTTGAGTCCATAAGTAGTTCAGCTGGAAGAGAACCTATCTTATGAGGAACAACCGGTCCAGATTCTTGACCACAGGGAGAAAGTGTTACAGAATAAGGTTATTCATCAGGTAATGGTTTTGTAGAAAAACCACATGATTGAAGAGGCAACATGGGAATCTGAAAATGCAATGAGGGCTAAATACCCCCACTTATTCGATAAGTAAATAAGTTGTAGGGACACAATTTTCTAAAGGGGGGAAGGATGTAACATCACAAGTAATTAATTATTAATATATATTTTTATCTATGTCTACTAATGAATTAGATGGTGTTTTAGAGTCTTAAAATGAGAATAAATCCAATCTTAAGCATGAAATACACTAATATTTTTAAAAGATTATTTTACTGCCTTTTGATGGAAAACCATTTTTAAATCAAAATTTTGACAATTTAATAAGCTCTATTTGTCAAACGAAACTTATTATTTATTATTGGGACATTGAAATTTACATTTGATAATTTTCTGGTATTTTTCTGACAATGTTCATTATTTAATGAATAGTGAAAAATTCTGCATTTTACATCAAAACTGCTTTTTCATCTAATTTAATTATATGGTTTGATTATCTTTTGAATTGGTTTTAAAGTTCAATTATAATAAATTTTAACCATTTAATCCAATAGTGGTCTTTGGAATTAATTTCACTTTGATATTGGACTTAAACTAGTATCAATCTTTTGAAACTTATTGTTTCATAAAAACATGCTATTTCCTCTGCCAGCAGGAATTAATTATTAAATTAATTAATGTAACTTATGTGTTTTGAATTTTGTAATATATACATAATTTTTGAATTCAGAATATCAAATATACCTTAGGGTGAAGTTTTGGTATTTTTCGGAAAAACATCATTTTTTGATGAATAGTGAAACCACTAAGTGATACTTAAAAAACTGATTTTCATTTAAATGAAATTTTACCACCTCTATGTTTTGAATTTCAAAAATCTGACATACGTGGTTGTCCTTAAGATGTAAAATGTGGTTCATTGGGATTAAAATAATTTTTTGGTGAATAGTAACTTTTAAGTTTTTAATTGCGATTAGAGATAATTAGTGTAATTTAAGGTATGAATAATGTTTTAGTAATATGAAATGGACTTGACACATGTCCTACCCTTATTGGATGTGTCACGGCCAACCAAGACAATCCATTGGTCAACTTGGGGACCCCATGGAGCCACTTTGGAAGGAAAATGACATTAATAGATTTTTTATTTAATTTAAAAGTAAAAATGACACAAACATGAGTTGTTTTACTAAAAAAAATTTAAATTGGGTTATACAAGTTAGAGTTTTGACTATAAATATTCATTGGAAAGCTAAAAAGATTTCCTACATCATAGTATTTGTTTTATAATTTTTATACATTAAATAAATTAAATTATTTATGACACCATGATGATGCAGTGATTACCACATTATTTAACGATTTAAATAAAATGAAAATATAATGTAAAATATAAGACCTACACTAGTAAAAAACCTATTGGATGGGTGGATTTCGAACCCGTATCACCTTATACTCGAAATATATAATTTTGGGACCTTTTGTATCCGAAAATAATTTTATAACAAAGTATCTTTTCTTAACTTTCCAAGAGTGCCCCTCCTCTCCTCTTATAAAAGGCCCCCACCTCTACCACCATACCCACACTTCCAAAGCCATTGGCTCAGCAAAACACTGCCCATTTTGTCTCTCCACATCCCTCTATTACTCCTAGAATCCTCACATTGGGAAGATGTCTTCCCAAGGAAGCCTTTGAGCTCAAATCACAAAGAGTTACCCGATTTAAAGGTAGTGTCTTCTCTTGTGTTCTTATGTTTTATTTTGCTTCTCCAACCCCCTAAACTCTTTTTATTAATTTCTTTTGTAACAACACCAGTATCTTCCATATACTAGGATGTTTTTGTAAGAAGTATTAGAGCTAAACTTACACACACCTACATCTAATGGTTAAAGAACATATTGTTTCTTTGGATGACGAATTTTTGCCTCACGAAACGATGATTGTTCAACACTCATATAACACCTTTAAAGGTGTCCATTAAGATGTAAATATATTTACATATGATATATAATATGTTTATGTTTTACTTAAGATTCTTTATTTTTCATTTATGGTATACCTTTATGGTTTCCATTATGGGTAAACGCGATATCTTCATTTTAGGAAGTGCGGACTACCACCCCCTCAAAGTGATTTGATTCGTTAATACCATATATGGTATGTATAAAGGATGGATTTAATGATATTATATATTATATTATACTGTAATTATAATATACCTTTATATCATTATGATTCCTTTCCATAAAATACGAAATAGAAATGAAAGTAGCGTTCATGCGTACGTACGGCTTACCGTCTCCATGAACGGTGCATTTCATTTCTTACCTCTAAACGTTATGTAATATTATAAATTCATGTATATACTGGATATATATGATATATATGATATCTTTATCATGAGTATAACTCTGGATATAATGGATACATTAACAACTTGTAATTATAAAGAGTTTATTTTTGAATTAAGTACCAATGATCGATAAAATGACCTCTATTAACTTAAATAATTACATAGTGTTCATGACATCGTAATAAGTGATATAAAAGGAATAATGAACTTGAAAAATGTTCTTAATCAAGTATAAATTAACACAAGTTTATTATTCAGGAGGTTAAGGAACGATCGAGTCAAGTTGGACCTGAGGTAAGGGAACTTTTTAACCCAATTTCCGTTCTTTGGGTTAATCTCCTACTTTCAAATTATGTCATGGTATTATTATTTCATATCTTGTATTTGTACTTTATTTATGTGTACTTATAGTTAATACACATAATAGATATATCTTATTTTAAAAAATTATCTTTTTATGGGACTTCGTCTCAATCTCCTTTCATTGAGGCATATTTTGTTTTATACACAACCTTATTTTATACAGTGTATAAACCCCTTTGGCTTTTACGTTTATTCAAATGGAATCTTTTTTATATGAAGCATTTTACTAAATGAAAAAAGGGAATGTTTTTGCAGTACGTATGTAGTGACAATGACTTTTCCACCGCCATGACCATTATTTGAGTTCCGGCTTCCTCTACAAGACATACCCTTTTTTTAAAGAAAAATAAATACCATGTTTTACGTTTATTTTATTTTGGTATTGAAAATGGTTTTCATAATGCTTTTATATCAATGTGTTGTATTTATATCTTGTGATTGAATAGTATAAATGTTATGTTTCCATTATGCATGTTTTATGTGATACGATTATGTTATGGTTCTTGGGAATTACTATGAAGACGGGTGGTTCCGTGATAAACTTAGGGTAGGTGAGCCTGATATAGCTCTCCAATGCATTGGGTAACACGAAGGAGTTAAACGTTAAGGTTTCTCCGAAGAGATTTATGGAATATACAGTGATGGGTATTCCAAACGTAACCAAGAGGGTCACTCCCTACGTAAGAATGTTATGAATGCCTCAAGTTACCTTTCTGTCTTATGATTTCTATGATTTATTCATGATTTGATGAGGTATGTTAAAGTGATTATGTTTTATGAGTAGAGTATGATTTCTTTGATTCTTGTGTATACATGTACTCATGTTTCCTTTACATATTTTTATATCCCCTACTGAGCTTTTTATGAAAATCCCATGTTTTTGAAATGTTTTTCACAGGTCATGGGAAGGGTACATGATATGATGATAGTGTCAAGGAAGTTTCAAGAAAGAATCCATGTTTTATTTTAAATATGTTTCCGTTGATGGGAAAAATTAATTCTATCGTTTATGTAACCACTTTGTTTAAATGTGGAATGTAATGCAAGTTTTATGATCTAATTCTCTAAAACTCTAAACCTGAAAAGATCCTCAATGTGTAATCTTTTAATAACTCAAGATTAAGTAAGGTTTAAGGTTGGGGCCTTATATATAAGATCCTAAAATAAAATATAAATTTTTTATATATGCAATAGTGTATACATGGTGTGGCCTAAACAAACCTAGTAGGACTTCCCCAAATTATTTATATAATTTTCTTTAAAAAGTAACTTAATTAATGATAGTGTAAAATATAAATAATTAAAATGTGTTTTTCTTGTACATATTTAATGAAACCATATATCACACATTAAATATACTTGGAGCACATTTTCATTCATTGAAAAAATATGGGAAAATAAAAAACTAATTTACCAAACTCTTTTAAAACCAAATAAAGTGTATTTTTCCTTAAATACCTGAATGTAAGATAAATAAACATTTCCCCATTTGCAAAAAAAATCGAAATAACTATTCATATTACACAAAGAATTTTTCATTTGAAATAGAGAATTAAAAAACATTTTAATTTTTTTTGAATGTAAAGTAAATAATGAACTATAATAATTATAAAAAAATTGTCACCCCTGAATACATTAATGTATAATAAAATAAAAAATAAAAAATGGTTTCTTGAAATAAATCATGTCTAGGCGATATGATCAATGTATAAGGAGTCCTATAAATTGTATTTAATAGAATCAAGGTATCATTTGAAACATAATTGTTTATAAAAAATTATATTTGAGCTAGTTTTATTGGTTCTCTCTTCATAGAGGATTTTCCTAAAAAAATAGATCAACCGTCTTATATCACTTGAAGGTCACTAAATTTAACAAACACCCAGAGGAGGGTAAAAAGAACCTAGCTAACTAACTGCTATACGTACACTATACTAGGGTGTCAAGCATCTAAACATTTTATTAGTAATATAGGTTCCCATGATCACTCAATGAGATGTCGATAAAATAATGAAGCCAATATGCTATCCCATAATAAATGATACAATACAATAAATAATTCCAACATATAATATTCAAAACCCAGACATGAAATAACTGGTTTTTTAATCATATGTATTGTAAAATACACAAATTAACATCATCCCACATGGGGTATAGAGTTTTACCTAAAAAAATGAATCGGGGCATAATCAAGGGTCTCACACATTTGGGAAGAGATTCTCAAATGTTTAAATTATTCCATTAAACACATTATTGGGCTACCAAGATATTTTCCAATGAAATCAATTTTAAAAATAACATATTAATGTATTCCTAAAAAACATGAATTAAGATCCATTTGGTAATAAATTCATTCCTTTAATAATTTTTTAACACAACCCATGACCAAAAATCTCTCACAAACTTCATAAAAACATGAATTTATAAATGTTCTAATGTCAAGCACCATATTAATATCCTTAAATCCCATTTTTAGGAACCAAATGGGGTCAAATTACATTAACATTCAATTATTCTTAGGATAACCCCGTTAGTACCCATTTAAAATAACTCGAAATTCAGAAATTGATTTAAAAACTAGAGACACCCACCTAACACATTTTTTATAAGATAACCATCCTTTAAAGAATTTATAATATCCACCAAAAATATTATATAATTTTTTTAGTTAAAAAAATGAATTAAAATATATAACTAAATCAATTTTATTTCATTTACTAGAATCAAAAAAACAATACCTACCATGAGCCTAGTGGAAACCCCTTGATACAAGCCACAATTCATCATATTCCATGATGAATTCTAAATATGTAAAAAACACACACTCTACAATCCTCAAACACTAAAATCTTAATGTTTAAGACACCATGAACTAAATCTCAACCAAACTATCTTATAAGGATTGGAATAGGTGGAAAAGACTAGAGGTAATGTTTGGAAGGATAGAAATAAAGTTAAAACATGAGATATAGAGAAATTAACGTGAATTTGGTTCTTGATATTTAGTGATATGGGCCCTGAAAACAATAAGAAGGATGGAAAGATATCCCTTGTTGCACAATATTTCCATCCTAACAATGAGGGTGGAAAGTTGGTAACTCTTAATATTAATAATGGTATAATGGGAATATTCCATTTTAAATAAAATATAGGAATCTCTCATGATTATGATGAATGTTTTTGTAATTTTTATGACAATTGTGGAATAGTCATTGGATATGAAAAATAGATTTGTGTAGTTTTGATGAATTATTTAACAAACCATGCCCAAACATTGAAAATTATTTTTCTAAAACAACTTTTGTAGATCATGGTCACCCATATGATTTTTCTTAATGGGGTTAAATTAATATACCACCCCCAATATTAATGTCTCACATGATTTCCAATAGAACTCTATTGGCTTCATATAAACTATGTGATAACATTGTACTCTAAAATATAAAAAAAATAAAATTAGTTGGGAAATTCAATAAGATCAACACCAAACATGGTCTATCCTTGCTCGTTCATAGAAACCAGGAAATAAGGGGAATTTTATAGATTTTTTATATCAAACTCAAATATTTCATAAATGAAAAAAATTCAAAATTAATTTAAAATATAAATATAAAGTGGCATGAGAGCATCTTATCTAACCTTTGATATTAATGGAATCCATTCAAAAAAAAATATATATTCATTCTAATTATCATAAGATAAAAAATTTGAATAGAAAATGCACCATATATATTTATATACCTAATCCATTACCCAGGATTCATAATCCATTAATGGCCAAAATCTTCTTTTTAATCAAAACCCACATTATGATCTGTATACAAAAAAATATGTTATAATATTCATATCTGATGATAATCATAGAGAACATCATTATAAGGAATATATCTCATTATATCACCCTATGTACAAAATATACTATATAATCACTAATTATCGTGAAAAAATAATTTGAAATGACTAAGGCTTCGAAAATTTTACAATAATTAAATCAAATATCCTAGGTTATACGAATCTACCCTCACATGCCTCTATAGAAACAAAAATACACTATAAAATAACATCTCCAAAACATCAAGTCTCACACCGAAATTAAGTATTTATATTATGAAATATAAATATTCACACACTTATAATTAGGTGGTATCGTCCAACAAAAACTCTAATGGGTTTTTGTTAATTGAAATCAAAAATAAAAATTATAGTGAAAGAAATTTAAGTTTATATTATTGACCATTAATTAATAAAATCCACTTTTTATATAGTCTTATTTATAAATTTTTTAAATTAAAATATTTAATTTCTATAATATTTTATCTAGTATCATTTTCAATTAATTAGAAACAATGTTCATTTATTGAGGAATAATTCTTTATGTATGATACATGAACACACACCCTCTTAACAGCCCAATAAAAGTGTAATTCAAATAATCAATAAATACCAATTACACAAAAAAAACATAATTAAACTGTAATATGAAAAAATTCCCATGATCCCATAACATTAGTACCATGAGATTCACTTATATTTGTGTTTTTTATAGAAAATTCCATTTTCTATCCCACATATTGACCAATCCACAACCATATATTATACCAAAAATTCATAAAATTATAAACCAAATATTTGATACCATTGTTATTTTCCTTTTCAAAAAATAAGCATACTCTAATCCATTTTGGTTACTAAATCTCGTCAATAGTGACTCATCATATTCGAGATGATATCATCTTGAAGTGTAGTTCTAATCTATAAACTAGGGAATCTATACCCTTAACATCATAACTATATAGTCAAATTAAATAACTAAACAATAAAACCTCTATAACAACATATTACATTACCACACTAAAAATCAACCCATATTAATAATAAAACAGATGTGTTATCAGAATAAAACCCATTAAAAAATACATTATTTATATATTATAGTATTCTCATTGATTGGTCAACCATATGCATGAATAAAAGAAAATATAAATAAATCAACTTAATAATACCATAGTCAACCATGTCCTTGCCTTCAAATATGACCTTTTTTCCATCCCTGCTAGTACTCCGAAATTAATCCCTATTATTAGGCCCTTTCCATATCCAATAACATGAGAACAATGGTTTCACATCCACCATGGTGTAAATAAATAGTGTTAGTATAAATCATATTAGGCCATCACATATGATATACCTAAAATATACCATCATGTATATGTTGAAATAAATTAACAAAAATAATGCACAAAATCCAAACTATCAATTCAAAACAGAGAATTCAAGTTATTATGTGCTCATTTGGTATCCATAACACTATAACCAGCCTAATCTGTCACAAATTTGGTGAAACATATCATTAATATAAATCCAAAGTATGGATTTTGTATTTCCATACCAGTATAAATAAATAAATTTTATCATTTGAGTCAAATAGAGATAACATATATGATATATTTGGATTAAAACACACTATTGTGTATATGATTCACATTTTTTAGCCTCGTATCGAAGAAATAATCATGAAGTACATCTAAATGTCGATAAAGAATAACATGCCAAATCTATTAGTTATACTACACCATTAGTTACATGATTCATTTTCTATCCTCTAACATCCAAACACATTTGATAAGGGCATATAAATCATGGGAGTGGTGTAACATTTCCTAACACCTTTGAAAAAAGTAACACCATATGTCAACAAAATAATGACACATTATACCCCAATCAAAAAATAAATAAATATGGATTAATATATATTAATTGAACCTTAGTGATGGTTCTAGGTGTAGTAGGATCTTATGTTAGACATATAAAACTCATATTTTATCATAATCCATGACTATTCCAAGATGTACATGATATAGAATTTAATGAAAAATCAAATTGATTTGATGATCAATTGATGAAATAACATCAGAACCAAAACAAAGGATAGTCCCATAATGATTTAAAATTAATTTAAATTGATAATGAAATACATTTCTATGGATTAATTCATTATTAATCAATATAAAATGTCTATACATCGTAACATCATTTCATCATATGAATAAATTATAGATTCCATAATATGAACATGAACACATGTTCCACAAAACATTGGCTGACACCATAGGAATCTTTATGCGATAGAACAATAGATCATAATACTTTTGTTGTTTATCTTTGATCACTGAATGAATCAATTCCAATATAGACTCTCTTTTATCTCTCTATAATTGATAGGGGTGGTGGAGGAGTATTTCAATCCTTTCTAGAGAGTATTCCTTGGGAGAAGATCTCTATTTCATGATGGTATTCTATGGATGTAAATATTTACATAAAAATAAATGGATAAATATGGGGTTGAAAATCAAATAAGTGGGTTTAAAGTGTGGTAGGTTAAGAAAATAATAATTGCACATAAGACATAATTATTTTCTTAATATACATTGAACCCAACATGAAAATAATAATACAATTTTTTTATTTTCATTGACTTGAACAAAACTCATGGTTTAATAAAATATTATGTCATGAATAAATTCATAAAATAATATTGAAATAAAATTTAATATATATTAAATTATACCTTCCCCTATTAAACCTGGTCCACTATTCCACAAAAATATTAATTTTCCATGAATAAGGTTTTTTTATTTAATAAATAAATATCACTAAATTGTTTTCATATAAATAAATTAATATTATATTCACTAAATAAAAATTAAATAATTACTAAATATCATTCCATCTAATATTCTAGAAAATAACTATTAACTTAATATATATGTTAAATAAAACAACAAAAAATATAAAACTATGTAAGAGTATAATATTTATTTAATAGGTTAGATAGTAAAAATATTTAACTAATTTTCTAGATACACTTTTTTGTGTGACCCTCTAGAGCTCTATCTCGGTTCCTATAAACAGAGCTTCCCAAAGTCCAATGTGAGCATTTGGTAACACATCGAGGAATCCATAGAATACTTCATTAGTGTCGTAATGATAGAAATATCATATAAACACTTATTGTGAAAAATAATACCTTTACATAAATATTTCAAATCATGCTTCTTGTATATTTGTGTCATCAAACTACATGTTTCTTATCTCTTACATTGAATTTCCAGGAATAAACCTGCCCACAGAATAGTATGTCCATGGATTAATTCAATCTTTTTTATTCCCATTAAATGGTTTGATACATCTACTTCCATTAATGAATTTAGAGGAACATCCTTTATTTCATTATTCATTAATGAAAAAATAGTCAATATTAACATAATTTATCCAACATTTTCATGAACATATGTAATCACATTTTTCATAATTACATCAAATTATATGACTAACTATGTGAATTAATAAAAAATATAAAATTTATTGATTGATACAAAAATACACATACTAGTACATCCAATTACACATATAAATGTGGATTTTTTATTATAGGGTTCTATTCTCATAATCTCATACACTAGAAATTACAATGGGTATACCCAATGCTAAAGTGACTTATATTCATATGAGTCTACACCATTGATGACTTGTATACTTTTCATTAAATAAAAATATATCATTAATAAATATAAAATATACTTATCAATACTATTTTGTAACTTGTAGCTTCTTATTATAGCAGGTAACTATTATGAACTTTCATTGTGACTATTACATTAATGGCATTATAAAAAACTATGTCACATGGAAGAACAATCATCATGTGATAAATGGTTTTTCTATTTTCAAAAAATGAATGCATTTAATCATAATTTACAAAGATATGTATTTAATGGAACAAACTCTAATAGTTTAAAACCCCACCCTTTGAGATTCTTTATTTTATTCTCTTCCTGATATAGGATCCTTTTAATGGGGTTCGGGTTGAGTCCATGTTTTAATTTTTTTTAAGACTTTAGTTGAGTTTTGGATGAAAATTTAAGATTGTGGTCTTTAAATGAGGTTGTTCACGGTTAGAGAATGGTTAAAGGAAACCATATGGCTTAACCCAAGAAATAGTGTGGCCTACGATTAGGGTCTAGGGGATGGAACACCACATGCACACTATTTGGGAAACTATACAGAAATGCATGTAGTGAGATTCTGGGTTTTTGCAGTGGTGATTGGAATGATTTATGTATGGTTTGGGATACTATATGGAAAAACCATACAAGGTTCCTCATTCTCCTGTAGGATGAACATGGTTGGCACACATTTTTCCAACCCATGTGGAAAAACCATGCAACATTACTAGATCATTAAACGTTTGAAATTCATGTCTTTCCCCTCTAATATTTTAACCCAAATTTGGTATTATTCTCCCATGTTCGACCTAGGTGCACTAGGGGGATCTCTAAGACCCCCCTTCATTGCTCTCTAACACCCATTAAATCTCATTTAAGGTCCCTAAGTAATATTCTTTGAATTTTTGGTCGGTATAGTCATTTATATCCACTTCTCGCTTAATTTCATGGTCATTCCAAGGTGGGGGATTCATTTTTATGAACCCTAACTGTTAGGGATGACCTGTGGGATGTTTTTATATTATGTTAGGGTGTGTGTTTTTTCACTTAGTGTGTATATTTACTCTTTTTGATGTTTTATCGCATTCTTAAATATTGAGATAGTTTCTTCAATAATTTTCCTTTCCGGATCATTTTATTAAAGCATCAGATTTCATTAAATTCTTTTAAAATGTTGTGATATTTCTTGTGATTTGATAGAATGAAATGTTATAGTGGTTTGATGACAAAATATGGGTTCTAAATGGTTTTAAAATGTTTTACCCGATTATTCTAATGTTAACCGAATCCAAGGTGTTTGATAAAATTTCAATTGAGTTTTTAAAGTTAAATTGGGTAATTTGGGAGGTGTTTTACCTTTATTATATTTTGATAATGTTGTAGGATTGTTAGTTAATTGTTATAAATTTACAATTGTGGATTTTATGGTGTCATTACTCTATGTGCCTTTTTGTTTTAGTTTAAAAGCAAGGGATTCCTCTTTATTTTTTTTTCAAGTGATTTGAAGTGTATATGAAATAGAAGATAGTTATCTAAAAGAAATTGATTATTCTTCAATAATTTCTACTATTTGTATATTCATAATTTCATTAAAAGTATTTTTTAAATGGTGTGATTCATTTTTAAAAAACTTTTGAGTTACAGAAGTGTTTAAAGTCTATTTTCTAAAGAAAGTGGGTTTTTTGGCACATAAACATTTATTTTGTGCACCTCAATCACGTTTTCAGATTATAGATGTCTTTTAAACCATGTTTTAAAATGTAATTCGTTTGTGTATTAATTTAAAAATGTTATGTTCCCATGGGGGTGATTGGGTCTCCATGAGCTCCATTTTTTTGTGTTTTCCAAAAGGATATTATGAGTTGTGAAAGTGGTGTAATGGATGATTTAGAACATTCTACATTATCACATATATACACCTTTGTTTATTAAATGGTTTCAGGTTTGATATGTTAAATCATGTTTGACGTTAAGTTCATGAGAGTGGAATTTTGTATTTATTTTCTTAATGGTTTAGAAAATAATGTGGAAATGTATTTGAATTGGAAATGTTAATGACATGATTGGAACCCTGTACTATTTTACGAATTTGATTTATAACTTATGTACTTTGTGGTTCTGGTGTGCGTGTTAGCATGTTTTTGAAAATGCATTGAAAAACTAGGTAGTGTGATTACCAGTTGGTATTTTGTAAAACTGGTGAATGAAATGGATATTCATTTGAGTTGTGATGCTTGTTTACATTTTGAGACCACTAAAACATTGTATTGACTCTTCTATAGTGGATTATTCATGAGTACGTTGTGGACCACTAGAACATTGGTTGAGATCCTCTCTAGTGTTTCATGCATGATAATGCTATTATTTTTGGGTTTTATACAATGTTTTTCCAAGTAATATTATTATTATTTTTACCAAGGGATTATTGGGTGTCATCTAGAGGGTTTATTTATAGTTGATTGTTGATCCCGATTTGGCGGGTTGGTACCCCCTTGACCTGATAGGGCTAGGTTAGACGCACCATTGAAGTGGATAGTTTAGAGTGGATAGTCAGTAATTTACTATAGATCTACACCATATGCCATCAAGTGAGTTCAATCTTAGTGCATCCTGTGATTTCTGTAGAGATGTTCAATAAATTCTCATGAATCACTGTATATATGTTCTATTTATTTTTATTCCATGTTGGTTATTAGAATTACTATTTTGGACTTCTTGTTTTGTTTTTTTACTTTTTCACTAACATATTTTATTATCCATCTAGAATATGTATTTGTATTTTGGTTCTAAAATGGTTTGCAGAACCTGAAACCATTTTTGAATAGGAAAGTGGTTTGAGTTGTTTTATGAAGATATTTCTGGAAAGATACATTGATATTCTAAAAATTATATAAAACCCTATTTTCTAAATGTGTTTTTGAATCAGTATTTATGGACTATTTCAGAAAATAAAATGCATGGACTCTGTGGTGATTACCTACTGATATATTTGAGCTCACACCCTACTTGTACCATTCAGTCTCAGTAGACTCGATCTATTTTGTAGGTGAAGGTTTCTAGTTCAGTTTCATTTAGAACTAGTCAGTATTGGAATTTGCGGTGACCAAGAGGTCACAAAGAGATCATGTATCATGGTCTAGTCCCAATTTTTATTTAGTTTGTTTTGATCAGTAGTTGTTTTATTTGGATCATTTTCTATTTTTATTTACATTGAATTATTGTTAGTTATTCAAATTTTATAGTTTATTCATTTGATCATAGTTTTTTTGGGATAAATTTTTCCCTTTGTGATTACATTTATTTTGTACAATAATTTATAACCCAAGGAGATTAGAGACAACCTTCGAGAAATGTCTCAGACTGGTTTGGTTTTTGGGTTGGATGACATCTTGACTTGGTTTAAGAAAAAATTGTACTAGAGTAGGATCTTTTTATTTTTGGTGTTATGTAGATTAGAGATTATGATATTCGGGACTCATGAGTTAGGTATTTGAAGGATATCATGAACCAATTGTATTAAAATCCTCAAGTTTCTAGGGGCAGTCCGAGTTCGAGTCTTTTCCTTATTTAGGTTTGTTTTGGATGAGGAAAAACAATGGAGGCGAGCTGGTGTCATGTTGTGATCTCAAATAGAGTAGTAACCCATGTAGAGTCTGAGTGCGTGGTGAAAGATCCTATTAGTTGAACATTCTCACTTGGGGAAGGGATGACTAACCATGTCATCAAGTTAGGAATGGCCACTAGTTCCTCATCCTGGTAGTTTAGTTTGAGTTGTGTTTTGGATTGGTTTCAGTTGTTGTGAAGAAGATTTTAAAATAATATTTTTTAAAATGGATATCTTTTCATTAAATTGGTTCTATATTGAAAGGTAAATATGTTTTTAAAAGATAAAATAAGTCAAAAAATTACAATTTTGGGAAAATGTGGGTGAAAAGAAAAGTTATAATTTGTTAAATAATTGGGGTTTCTACAAAATCGGTTGGTGTGTCTCTTATTATCCCTTATTAATGTTTTTTTATATTTGGGTATGTGTGGAATGTGTATGTTGTCACATGAGAAAGGATGATATAAGATAAAGTGTAATGAATACATGTGAGATAGTTCACAGGATTCCATGGGTGATTATTTTAAATAAAATGAATTACTCGTTTTTTGAATGGGGAATTTTTTTTTTAAAATCTTTTTTATCTTTGAAAATGTGTTTTTTTGGGAAAAATGGTTTTTTTATTAGAAATAGGCCTTGGAAGAAGGTGGTTTTAGAATTGGAACAAAATATAATTTTTTAAAAGATGATTTTTTGTTGTGCTTATACTGTCTAGGTTTTTATCATGTTGTTTTTTCAAGAGATGTTAATTTCAAACGTGTTTCAAATTAATGTTGATTTTTTTTTGTGTTCTTGGTTTTTTTAGAATATAACACCCAAAAAGGTCCCTAAATTTTATAGGTGGTATCATTATTTTTATAGTTATTCCCAGTTGTTTCATATCTTCCATGGTCATTGAGTTAATTATAGGCTATGAAAATACTTAATGTATGTTGAGTGTGCCATTAAATGTTTGGGAGATCATGTGCCTTTTATGGCGAATGTTGTGTTGGGTTTGTTTGAGGGTTCTTCATTGGATCAATGGATAGTTATTAATACCACATAAATGTATATTGGGATGATGTGGGAAGTGTTTATGTATTTCTATCAACAATGGTTCATACTTGCGGAGTTAAAGAGGATGAAAGTGAAATATATCATGAGTATTCAGCAAGGCTAACAGATAGTGAAGGCCTATGTTGACTACTTCAAGGAGATGATTTCTTTTCCCCATTGGTATTTTCGTAGGATTTTCTAGAAGATCATTTCTTAATTTTTTTATCTATCTAGATGTCATTGGATGGTTCCTTTCATCTGGTGAGGTTCAGTTCAAGAATATGGTGGATAAACCATCAGTAGATGAGTTGGTTTCTAGAGCTCAGGTATTTGGAAGTCCAAAGTCACTTTCCACTCAAGAAGGAACCATATCTATAGAGAGGAGTGTGCTAGATGAAACTATTATTGATAAAATAGCTTCATTGTTTCTAGTTTCTTTTTCATTGGACTATTCTCTCATATGATTTCAATGCAGTCAGTTTTGGAATTCAATTCAATCATGTCTCAATCCTCCAAATACAAGTCATCACTATTGCCACTTAGGACACTTGAGGATGTTTTGTAATAATTTTTCCCCTTAGAATAAGTCTTTACCATATGATTATAGCTCATGGATGTAGGGAATAAGATTTTTTAAACACCATGGCTCTAGACATAGGCCTCAAATTGAACCATTCCACAAAGTTAGGAACTTACCGAGAGTATAGAGAACCTTGGACTAACTATTGTCTCCAGTGTTTTGGTGGAGACAATTTATGTTTTCTATTGTAGCATATTTCTTGTAATTATTCTTTTGTAAGAGACTAATTGGTCATATTTCTTTTAATCTCGTGTTTGTTCATTTTTTGGATTTGTAACTATAATTGTTAGTCGTTCTTAATTTATTTAGTTTTTTTTCGCACGCGTTTGGAGATATATATAGTTGTGGGAATAGATTATTGCAGTTTGTGTCAGTCTCACGGCTTGGTTTGAGTTTATTTCATGGGATTCAACTAGTTATAAGGGATTTTTGATTTTGTGGGGAGGATATAGTTTGTGTGTTTATGTTTTCTAGTTTGTGCCAGAGTTTTGAGGTCTGGGTTGGCAGACCTCATCTGGGTGCCTCAGTGTTGGGATTTTTTCCATTGGTTGATATTTGAAGATTTCATGGGAGGGGTAGTATCCTCTCATTTTCTCCAATTTTTCATAATGATTTAGTTTCCTCAATAAATTTTATAGTGTGACCTTTTTTTAGTGAACGTTTAACCAAACTTTTATAGTATTGTTTGGACTAATTTGGTTTTTGGGAAATTGTTTTTTATCATTTAACTTGTTGATATTATGAGTTAATAATGTATTTTTGGTGTGGATAATTTCCACACATGAATAATGGAGATTCATATATTTTATTCTATTCCTAATATTTTATCCTTTGGTTGATATTGGGGTTGATTCATGGTTTTAATTTTAAGGTTTTATAATCCTTTTGGTGAGTTTTTGTTGAAATGTTGAGATTCTGGTCTTGGCATCAGGTGGAACAATGTTAGGAGAAATTGTGACTCTTCACATAGGAAAACGTGAGGCCAAGGTTTGGTGTCTGGGGAATGGGATATTTCTTGCATAATGTTTGATAATGCGTTTTAAGGCCTGAAATGATGCTCAAAATTTTGAAAATAGAGTTTAGCATGGTTTGCACACAGTTTTGTAATTCATGAATCCAAACCGTGTAGTGTGGCCCATTCTCTAGTAAGGTGCATGGGGTTGGCAGACGATTTTCCAAACCATTTGGTAAAATCATGTGGCTTTCCCATATCATTTATGTTGTAAATTCCAATCATTTGACAATAATATTTAAACCCCATTTTGATATTACTATCACATGTTTAACACAGGCACACTAAGGGGCTCTCCAGGACCATCCTCCATTTCTCCCCTATGACCATTAAAGATCCTTGATGGTCCATTGAATTTTTGGTTAATTTTCTCATATCCCCTTGTCTCATTATTTCTTGGTCATTCCATGGCTGGAGTTTCATTTATACAATCCCTAAGTGTTAGGGTTTTTGTGTGGGATGTTTTTCTTTGATTTTAGGGTGTGTGAATTGTTTCTTGGGGTGTACTCTCCCTCATTCCGATGATTCTTCGCATTATCACATCGTTTAGGTTGGTGTTTCCATACATTTCTTTTCCATATCATTCCTTTGATTCTTGATCTTTCTTTAAATGATTTCAAAATGATAGGATATTTCTTGTGATGCAATGTCATGATTTGTTTTGGTATTTTCAGGATGTAATATGGATGTCAAATGGTTTTAAAAAGTGTTTTTGGTTACTATTATGTTAATGTAATGAATGGTGTTTGATAAAATTCCATATTGAGTTTTAAAATAATATTGGGTGATTTGGGTGGTGTTTTTCATTAGTTATCTTATGATAATGTTTTTTGATTGTTAGTTGGGTGTTATATGTGAAAAGTGGTGGATTTATGTTGTGGCTCTGGTGTTTGTAATTTTGTATTAATTTAAAATAAAGGTATGACTTTTAAAAATGTTTTTTCAACATGATTAGAAGGAATTATGAAATGGATGATGGTTTTATAAAATAAATTTATTATGCTTCTTGAATTCCTCTTTGTTATACCCTTATGAATGAGTTCAATTTCTTTTTGGAAAGGTGTAAATCATGATTTAAAATGGTTTTCATGTATAAATGTGATGAAAGTAAGTTTTCTAAGGAATGCATGTTTTGTGACACATAATATTCATTGGTGTGCACCTCAAAAAAATTTCATATTCTAAAGGTGCCATAAAGTGTATTTTAAAACATATTCAATGTGTGTATGAATTTCCAAAGAGGATTTTCCATGGTAATTATTGGTTATCAATGTTATCTTTTTTTTATGTCTTCCTAATGGGTTTTTTGAGTTTTGGAAGTGGTTTATAAATGACTATCTAAATGTATTTGGATTGGAAATTTTGAAGTCATTATTGGATCCTTGTGATGTTTTATTAATTTTATTTAGAACATTTGTGATGTATAGGTCTGGTGGGAATGTTAGCATGTTTTAGAAAATGAATTTAAAACCTAGGTAGTGTGAGGGATGGTTGTTATTTAATAAATATTTTGAAATAAATGTATTTTCATGCGAGTTTTTTTGTGAATAATACATTGTAATTCATCTAGAGTTTTGATTGAAAACTCTCTAGTGGATCTTGTGCGAGTACATTGGTGGACCACGAGAACTTTAGATGAGATATGATTTAGTAGATAATTCATGATAACGATATTATTTGTGATTTTTATAACATGTGTTTCCTTGTATTGTTACTAATATTATCATGATATTCTATGGAATCATATCGAGGGTTGTGTGCTGGTTGTTTATCGACCATGATTAGATGGGTTTGTACCCCCTTGATTTGATAGGGATAAGTGGGAATATCCATTTTATATTTTAGTTTAGATAGGGTAGTCGCTTATTGACTATGGAGCTACATTATATTCTGGTAGGTGAGTCTGATCTTTGTAGGTCCAGGGATTTCTCTTGGGATGTTCAGGAAGTTTTCATGAATAACTATCTATATGTTCTATTTATTGTTTCTTCATATTAGTTATTGGAATTACAAGTTATTCCAACTTATTTCATTTCCATTATATTGGACAAAACCTATTTTATTATCTGGATTGACTTTGTATCTTAATTTTCGATTTGAAATTAGTTATGGAAAGTGAAACCATTTTTGAAAAGGAAATCAGTATATGTTTTTTAAAAGGAATTTGTGGAAAACTACAATCACTTGAATAAAATGATTTATAATTATATTGTACAATTTTTTTCAAACTAGTATTTATGTAATATTTTAAAAAAGGAAATAAATGGACTCAATGGTGACTACATACTATGATGTTTGAGCTAAGACCACACACGCACCATTCAGTGTTGCTGGAACCAAGATGTTTTGCAGGTGTAGGTTTCTGGTTTGGTTTCCTTTGGAGAACGTTGGACTTGGGGTTGAAGGGGACCAAGGGGTCACATGGAGATCATGTATTGTGGTTTGGTCTTGGTTTTTATTCATTTTTTGTAGTCATTGTTTTTGGACTAGTTTTTATTTTTAGTGGGAGTTAGTTATTTCTAGTTCTTCCATAAGTTATTTTTTTCATTTGATCTATGTTATTTTGTGAATAATCTTTTCCTTTGTGATTACTTTTATGTCTGATAGTAGCTTCCATCCTGTGGGGATTCCCTTCGAGCCATATCTCATACTGGGTCACGTGTTTGGTTGGATGGAATCCCGACTTTTTTCATGACAAAATGACACCAACTTTCACTATCTATAGTTTCTAACAACCATATGTCCTATTACTCTGATATGATACTCATCATTTTACAAATAAAAGTATTTATTCATGGGGTATACAATGAAAATTTCTATTGAAACTCTGATCACCATAACTTTACCCCTCTGAGAAAAATCCCCCATGTGGTGATATTTCCTTATTATGTTAATTAACTGTTTGAATAACCTTGGATTCTTAATAAGAGTTGCCCCTATAATATTATAACAAAAAAATGTGGTAGGGGAATTACTACTGGGAAACATATAAAGATGTGGGAAAATATTTCATACCCAAAAATATACTTTGGAAACATAATAAGACATCATATACTCAAACTCCAATATAGAATCAGTGAAAAATTTATTCTCTGAACACTCCTATCTCATTTATCCTCCATTATTACTGAAGAAAAATCATGACTATAACATTAGTTCATTTTAATATGTTTATTTTGGGAAAACATCCCTCAATGTTTCCTCTCGGTGTGTTTTGGGTGTGATTTTCTTTTTGGAAAAAGTGAGATGACTACGAATGAGTGTGGTTGGTGTTTTCCAAAAATAGGTTTTTAAGGTGACATAGTTTCCTAGTGTTTTCCAAATTTTGCGGCTTCAAAATCGGGAATTTGGGTGAAGAATGGTGAAATAAATAGGAAAAGGAAGACAAAATTGATGCCCGAGACATGGATCATGTACCATGTATGAGAAGTGTACGTAGTCGCATACCAGGCTGCAAGAAATATACGGGGAGCGGTGGAAATAGTTTGCAAAAACTGTTTACAGCGAAGGGAGTGCGGCTCGCGAAACAAAAAATGTCTTGTAGTGTAAGTAGTTGTGGTATATGTATGGGTTTTCTTTGGTGTAGGATATATACTTCATAGGAGAAAAGGCAGTATGCAGACCGTGTGTAAAAAATTGTTCATAGAAGGCTTGCGGTTCGCGGTGAAAGGAGGATCGGTATATAGTAGAGGCTGTACTAAATCAAAGATTTGTTAAATCTTGGATTATTAGATATTGAAAATATATTTTCCTATATAATAATCTCTAATACCACCAATTAGAAGTGGGGCCAAATACCATTAGAGAACATCTTTTGCTCCAAGATTTTGGCAATCTCTGAAGAAAGTTTGCGAGGGATAATTCTGTGAATGATGAAGTGGTCACACAAAAGATATTTTCCTATTGTTTTTTGGGGAACTGTAACCCACAAAGGACTTGGTACGTGGATGAAAAAGGCGCATAAAAAAGGAGGTTTTCAAATAAAGTCCATGAAAATAGGATATTTCATAGAGAAAGGGTGATTCATAGAAGCGGTTTATGGAGTCGGAACATAGAGGCGGTACATGATAGTGAAGGAGGAGGCAGTCGGCAGACAATAGAGGGTTTATCGAAGTGGAATACATACATGAAGGAGGTGTTCCACATACCAAACCTGGTATTCAGTATGTGGGAGAAGAATGTGGTTCACTGTTAACAAAAGGAGGATTTGGAAAGCTTTAAATCATTTTTCAAAAATATATTCTGATATCTATAAGTACTCGGTAAGGTGGAATTCTTCTGTGGGTGAAATCCAAACTTCAAAAAAGCATCTAAATATTTTTTAGGATAAAATAATTCATGAAAATGGGGGTACCTACATGTCTATAAATTGGGTTTGACCTACATGTCTATAATCTGTGTGCATATTCCTTTCCAGAGTAGTGAGTGCAAGAAGAGGAAGACGGTGACCCTTTTCATCAACAGTGAGACAATGAAAGAGGCATAGGGAGTTAACCTTTTGAATGTAGTGAGCATTCCCTAAACCTTGTAAAGTTAGTGATCCTAGACATATAATATCTATCCCAAATATTGTACTCCTTATTGTCAGTGGGACTTAGTGAATTTGGTACATCAACATACCATCGTTGCATGCTCCTTGGATGTAGCTCAGTGAGGGTGAACTAATTAAAAACCACAGTGTTTTTTAAATGATTTTATATCGTTCATATATTTCTACTAGAGGAAGAGTTAATTGAGTTTTTTTAACCACAAAACAAGATCTTAAGGGGAAAAGTTTTAATCTATCATATCCTGATTCATCCCCCTATTCTCAGGGTATTCGTCATAGTGGACCTAACAATTGATTTCAGAGGTAGGTTGAATGTTATTGTTTGTCCCTTATAGTAATAAATGTAGGTGGTCAATCATAAAGTAATTCTGATCTTTAATGGAAATAATTTTCAACTATGGAAGAATCGAATGCATTACTACATCTGATCAGAATGGATAAATGTCTTCCCGACAACTATGCTTGGAATATCAGATGACATTAATAGTGGTAGTTTATCAGAAGCTGAAATAAGAGAATTGGATATTGATGTTGAAGGGATCAATGATTTATGTGGACCCCTATCAAATACGAAGGTGATGTCCTGTAAAACATCTCATGCAATGTGGGAAAAATTATTGAACATTTATGTGGGTGAAACAAATGTTCAAGAAGCCAAATAGCGGGTTCTATGGAACATGTATGAGGATCTCAGAATGAATTCCAATGAGACTCTTGATGTATTCTTTTAAAATATAAATATTATTGTGGAATAAATTCGGGTCTTGGAGAATTTATTGAAGATATAGATATTTTGAAACGTATCTTGAGGAAACTTACATCGTGGTTCAATCCGAAGATTTTGGTGTCGGAAGACAATGTCCCGAAAGAGCTAACACTGGATAACCTAAATAGTACACTTGTATCATAAGAAATGAGAAACGATGATAATAATACAATGTAAAAGGGGAAGTATAATGAAGTGGAATTCATGTCCATGAATAATTTTTCTCTTTCATATAGTCCTAAGTAGGACAACGAGGATGATGTCATATCATTTATCACCTCAAATATGTAAAGGGGAAAAGGGAAGTTCATAAGTAAACTTTCATTTTCATGCTTATGATGTGGAAATATTGGACATTTTGAAGCAAGGCGTCCTAAAAAGTTAGATGATGAAAATGATGAAATTTCTCAAAATATGTATTCATAAAATTAGAAGGGGAGGATAAGTACTAGGAGAAAGTTCTTCAAAATGAAGAATATTCTTTCAAAAGAGAACGAATGTTCAGAATAATATAATATAGAAGAGTTGGAGGACTGTACAGATCTTAAAGTAAATTCTTTGGTTGCAGTTGCCATAAATTCTTTAACCAGAGAAGAATGTTACAATGAGGACGGATAAATTAAAGGAATAGTTGATCTTCAATCTAAATTAGAAGCATCCCTTTAAGAGGTATATATTTTAAGAGACAATACAATGAAAGATAACAAATCTATTCATGATGAAAAACTCTATATGCAACAATAAGAAGAAGTGAAATCTAAGCTAAATATAAAAATTGAAAAGTTTAGTTCCTCAATGCCAGAATGCTTAGAGAAGGTGGTTTAGTAAAAACTAAAAATTGGAGAGAAAAAAATGGAAATGAAAAGTTTGACTATAATGGGGAAATATCAAATCAAACGTATAGAAGAACTAGAAGAGGATGTCATCAGTTTGTGATGAATAGTAAAAGATCATGATAAATAGTTAACTCCAGGTTCATCATTAGGAATGAAGATCATACAAGCAAAGAGGGGGATGATATTTGAGAATTTTGGTCTAGAAGAACAGAAGCAATAATAAACTCTGAATGATAAGTATGGTATGGGGATTGATCTAAAATGGAAGGCTGTTATGGTTCAAGTTATACTACAAGAATCCAGTCCAAGAAAGAAGATTGATTTGGGTATAAATCATAATCCGAAGATTCAGAGAACCGAAGGCACAAATTGCGGTCCTTAATTGTCACACAGGAATGTACCACACATAAGATTATATTGTTGTGGTAAGATGGGAAACTCTCAAAATGTATGTTACATAGAAAATAGGTACCGAAGATAATAAAACCAACATATGTGGTAGTACATAAATAAAATTACAGGTCATTATTTCAGGCGTAAAGGACTTATACATATGGAAAGATATTGCACATCAATAATGCAGAGGAATGTGCTGAGGAAGACTGAATATGTTCATAAGAAGTTTCCAAATGTATATTCAAGAGAGTTGAAAATTAAAAGTTGATTGGTAGCTATGTAGTTTAAAGTTGGATCTTTATATACAGATAAATATCATGACTATCATTCCATGTTAGATATCAATTCAAATACTTGGGTAAAAATAGGTAGAGCAAGCAGTAGTTGCAAAAATTGCATTCAATGCATCATGTCACACTAGGATATGGATCATTAATAACAGATGCACTTACTATATGATGAAAAATAAGGATCTGTGAGCAGAATTAGGTATAATAGAAAATTTATTGTAATATTTTGAAATTAAGATACATTGAAAATTTTTGGTTCAGGAAAATCCATGATGGGAGGAAAAGACATGAGATAAGCAGATGTCTTGGTTGTTTAAGGGCTTATTCACGACATTCTTAGTGTTTATGAATTGTGTGACTCATGAAATTCCATAATCTTTTCTAAGAAATTATGTATCATCAAAGCAATGGATGGTTCTATTGTGTTACAAGGAGAGTTTACAAAAGGGAATCTCTATCTCGTGAGATGAGAAGAGATATGTGATTTTTGTCCAAGGAGGAATAAAATATGTTATGTCATAAGAATCTTGTCCATATAAACCAGGCGTCCTAGGAAGATATGGTAAATGTTGATGCTACTATAAATCTCTATATATTGACATGTGATCATAATCATACATGTGATGCATACCAACAAGGGAATATTATTCGAAAGACATATATACTAAAGATGAAAAAGTCATTAATATCGCTTGAGTGGGGCATATTGATGTGTGGAGGCCAATTTATCTAAGGGATATAGATGGGAGAAGATATTATGCTCTCTTAATTGACGACTACAGCTGGATGGAATGGGTTTCAATAATCACATTAAAATCTCATGTATTCAGTTATATTACAAGATATCAACGAAAATGTGAAAAGATGTTTAGTAAGAAAATATGGTTGATTCGAACAGATAATGGAATAGAGTTCAAAAATATCCAAGTGAAGTATTATCATGAGAAACATGAAATAATGCACCATGTTTTTATGGTAAGAACTCCATACCATAATAGAGTAGTTGAGATAAAAAATAGGATTGTGAACAACATGGCTAGACCAATGCTCTTTGAGAAAGATCTTCCAGAGAAGTTTTGGAAAGAGGAAGTGATGAAAATAGTCTATAAATCAAATAGAGCCTTATTGTGCCCAAAAGAAGATAAGAATCCAGATGAGATATAATATTTAAGGTACCCATCATTTAAATACTTTTGAGTTTTCATAAGTAAGTGTTTCATTATCAATAAGTAGAAACATAGAATGTTTGAATCTCAAGGAGATGAAGGAATATTTCTTGGCAACTAAAAGAAGAGAAAAACATATAAATGCTTCAATAAGAGGTTAAGAAAGATAGTTGAAAGTCATGATGTGAATAAAGTGGAGAATTAATATAATCTTCCACAAATACATTATCCATCTCAAGGGGATAGTGATGAATAGATGAGCAGGTTAGGAGATTCTCCAACTCCATAGGTTGATTTAGAAGAAGACACAGATGATGATAACAAATCAGTGTCTTCCCAAATAACAATGTGAAGATCTAAAATTGATAGGTAGAACATAATTGGTGATCATATAGCACTAGTATAGACAAGGAGGATGAAGTCTATAAAGAAAGAATCATTCCCTTTCACATGTTGAGCCTAAATGATTTGATGAAGAAATTGGATATGATAATTGGGTTCATACAGTGAATGAAGATCTTGACCAAATTGAGAAGAATCAGACATTGGGAAATTGTTTCCAGGCCATAAGAAAAGAATTTCATAGGGGAAAAATGGGTCTTTCGCAACAAAATGAATGAAGATGGTGTTGTGATTTGAAACAAATCATGCCTGGTTTGAAAAATGGTACTCTCAGATTGAGGGTATTTATGTTGATGAGATGTTTGCAACTATTTTAATGCTGGAGACAATCAGATTATTCTCGGCCTTAGATGTGCAATGGAATTTTAAGGTTTTCTAGATGGATGTCAATTTTGCATTACAAAATGGAGTTATATAAGAAAGAGTCTACATTGAGAAACCAGATGGTTTTCTCATTCATGAAGATGAGAAAAATGTTTGTCAGCTGAAGATGGATTTATATGGCTTGAAGCAAGCTCTTAGAGCATGATATTAAAGGCTTGATCAGTTTATAAAGAATCTAGGTTTCTAGCATAGTGGATTTTATTTCAATATATATTTCAACAATGATAGTATTAAACGGATTATGGTTCTCGTTTATGTCAATGAAATAATATTTGGTGGATCAGATGAAGCTTAATGATGAATGTTTTATGAATACATAAAAAGAATGTTAGAAATGTCGATGATTAGTGAGATGACATTTTTTTCTTGGCTAACTAGTGATGAAAGGAATAAATGACACATTTATTTCTCAATATAAATACACCAAGGTGTTTTTAGGAAGAATTAGAATGGATAATTCCAAAGAGATGATGAATCCGGTTGCTACCCTGCTGAAACTATCATGGGATGATGAGGGAAAGGAAGTTAATACCACATAATATAGGAAAATCATTGGAATTATATTGTACCTAACAATGAAAAGGACTGATATAGTATTTTCCACATGTAGAGCATCAAGGTATCAGAGAAATCTTAATGAGATCCACATGATTGTAGTAAAAATAATTCTTCTGTCTATCAAGGGTATAATGGATGTTGTCCTAATGTATAATGAAAAATCTCATCTAGAGTTATTGGGATATAAAGATGTAAATTGGGGTGATTCAGTAGATGATAGGAAATCAACATCAAGAGGTGCCTTTTATTAGGGAGTGTTGTGTATTTATTAGTTAAGAAAAAAAAAATATTTCATTTCAGTGAGCACCGTAGAAGGTGCATACATTAAGGATACTCAAGCTTGCACGTAACTATTTTGGATGAGGGAAAAACTTAAAAATATGGGAATTAAAGTGAAATATCTGATCAGAATCCATTTTGATAATTCAAGTGCTATAAATCATTTCAAAAATCCAGTTCATCACTCAAGTACAATGAACATTGAAATAGTATATCATTTTATCAATGAGAAGGTCTAGTAAGGGCTTGTAAAGTTAGTGTATGTGCTTACAGAATAATAGGTTGTGTACATTCTGAAAGAGGCCATACACAAAGAAGAATTTGAAAGGAATTGACTCTCTCTGGGAGTCTAGTCAACTTTCTTCACTTGAAAAAGTGTGGATATGGGTCCCCCTCTTCTCGAAGTATGATGTTTTCCCCCATAATATGCTAATTTTTGTTCTTTATGCTATTACAGACTACCTTGAAGTGCCCTTTAGGTTTGTTGAAAAAGGGGGTGAGTGTGTTACTATTCTAGGAGGTGAAAAGACATGGGTAGATGTTGTTAAGGGTAGTAGTTACCTAGGGGTAGTGGAAGATGTGCTAACGATATTTGGAGGAGCTATAATATTGGGGGAGAATTAAATAGGATCATGCTTGATGTGATCGATCAAATATTTTTTTTATCAAAACAGCTAAGTTTCATGGTGAAAGAAGTTAATTGGGATTAGTATGGTATCAATAAGTGGTGATTAGAAATTTAGTGATTCATTGATGAAATTTACATTATACAGTTGTTTCTCATGGTGATCCTAGATCATATGGGCTTTGAGGATATGTTGAGAAAATATATGATTGATATCTTAATCGCATAAAGAGAATGGTGGATGATAATGGAAGGAGTTTGAAGGAGGTATCAAAATGTGAATAATTATTATGAGAATAGTTTTCAACAAACCCAAAGGTGGATATTGTTGGGTAGAAATCCCTATATGTGTCCTCTCGGTGTATTTTGAATGTGACTATGTTTTTTGACAAATCCTGATGACTGTTAATGAGTATGGATGGTGTTTTTTAAAGATATGTTTTTATAGTGGCACCATTTCCTACTGTTATCCATATTTTGGGGCCTGAAAATTGGAAATTTGTGTGAATAATAGAAAACAAAACTGGAAAAGGAAGAAAAATGTGAATCTTGGGACATGGATCACATACCATGCCCGGTAAGGGTATGCGGTCGCATACCAGGCCGTGGGAATAGTATATAGAGTGGAGGAAATAGTTTATAGCAGTGGTTTGTAGGTAAGGGTGTGAGGTTCATGAAACAAAAAATTTGTAGGAGTGGAAGTAAGTGTGGTACACATATGGCTTGTCATTGGTGGAGGAGATCGACCATGTAGGAGGAAAGGAAGTACGTGGACCGCGTATAAAAAATGGTTTGTAGGAAGGCTTGAGGCTCACGGTGAAAGGAGGATCAATATGGGGTAGAGTTTTTACTGAATCATAGTTTTGGTAAATATTATATTAGTAGATATTGTGGATATATTTTCCAATATAATAATCACTAATTCCACCGATTAGAAGTGAGACAAAATATCATTAGAAAACCTATTTTCCTCAGGGATTTCGGAAATGTCCGAATATAGCATCCCGAACTTTTCTTACATTACTATTACATAATTTAAAAGATACAAAAAATATTAGTATTACACAAAGAGGATCCAAAGGGTTAGTGTCTTCAGAAATCTAGGACCACACATAACAAATACAATATCTAGAATAAACATTTATTTAATTTCCACTTCTCTAGCTTCTTATTGACACATGTCCTCTCCTTAGTACATGTAGACACCTGAGGATATACATAAAAAGGGGTGAGCTAGAATCCTAGTAAGAGGATAGATAAGAAAAATACATCATGGTGTGAGCATAATCATAACATAGGCAAACTATCATCAACATGAGATGAGCATACATAAAAGACTTGAAATGTGGAAAAGCGTAAAAATGAAACATCATGTCTTATTGGTTAAATACCACACATGCTTGTGAACCAAGATAGAAACTTGTTCACACATTATTTCACATTTAATCATGAGATTCATCACCTTACCTAATGAATTGGAGTGCTGTATAATTCCGAGCGCACCCGTCACTTTGAAACATTCATAATTGCGCTATATAATTCTAGGCACACTCATCACATCATAACATTATCATTTATCATGCATGCCACAATGAACATATAACATAAATAAACATAAATAACCCATGAAAAGTAATGGTTTTCATCTCATAAGAACACATTCATAAAATTTGGGTTCCCAAAATAAAGAGGGAACAACATACTTGATACAAGAACCATCAACCTTGAATAAGAGGTAAAAGTTGAGTTCTTAAGATAAGAGTTCTTTCAGAAAACATTTGGATTGACATAAACTTCATTAGAAAACATATATATCCCCGAAAATTAAAGGAAATGATGAACAATTTATCTTTTAGGAGTAACCATATCAAAAATTGAGTGAAAGAGGGAGAACCTGAAGGAAGAAAATTGAGTTTGAGATTTCCCCTTACCTTGTATCTAAATGCTTCCTTCTCTTTAATGTCCTGTATAATGACATTATATTCATTAATTAGAAATATAGAACCATGTGTACATTAATAGGGTACATTCGGGTTTCATTATGTCATATTAGGTTCTTTTGGATGACTTATAGAGTTTAAAAAACATTGTTCAGGGATGTTCGTTTTTATGGTTATTCTTGGGTTGTTCACTTGTATTCATAAATTTAAGTTCGAGTAGAACATGGGTGAACATACAGAAATTATATTACATGTTATTAGTGATATTAAAGGAGATTTAATGATTTTATAATGAATTATATTAGATCCATGTGGATGAATCATTAGATAAGAATTAAATGATGGTTATTTGGGTCAATTTGTGTGGTTTTTGGATCACAATATTCTTGTTTTAACTTATCACCTAGTAATATGACCATAGGTTATTTATAGAACATAAAATAGAACATAATACATATAAAATATTCTTCTTCAACCATAAAAATGGTTTCATGACCAGATATGAAGGTAGAAACGGAAGAAGAAAGCATGTCGTTCTTGAAGGTGAAAAATTAACACCTCACGAACAGCGTTCTCCTTAATAAAATAAAAGGAAGAGGGAAAGATGGTTGGATTATATAATATCCATTATAATAATAAAATTATAGTATGTTTATAATACTGGAGTTACAATATCATTTGGATGAAGATAGGTTGGGAGAGATCAAGAAATGAACTTGAACTTGGAAGGAAATTAAAGGAGAAGAGGGAGAGAAATTACCTCTTAAATCATCCTCTTGAGATCCTCCTTAAAGAAGCTAGTCTTGGTCTTTTGATGAGACCAGAAGATTTTGGACGTGGGGGATGGGCTATGAAATTTTTTTGGCAGAGTTTAGAGAAGTCTTGGATCTTGAGAGGCGTGAGGAAATGAGGGTGTGAAGGGTGGCTTTTATAGTGGAGGGGAAATGGGTTTCCTTAATATAAAATTCATTAGTTTATTATTTCCTCACAAGACAAGGAATAGTGATTCTTGAATGACCAAGAATATTAATTTTATAATGTAATCCCGAAACAAGTGGGATTATATCATCATAACATCACACATGACCTTGTAATTATCTTATTTAACTTATTTTGTAAATTACCGTATTTCACTATTCATCAAAAATTCAGGTATCTCAGAAAAATCCCAAAAAATTACCCCAACCATTTTTAAATGTGTAGAATCCAAAAATGAAGTCTATTTTTCAAAATTTATTTTCTAAATATTATTAATTTAATATTTAATTAAAATTATAATTTACTTAAAATGATAATTTACAATAAAAAACAATTTTTATGACTGAAACTGATTATATAGTGCTTTAAAAAATTATGTAGGGTCTTATAAAATTATCTAAAGACTATAAGACATTGATTAAATAATTTATGAATAAATTTTATAGAATTAAATATCCTTTTAAATTAATTAATTAATTATAATTAATTATTTATGACTTACAAAATACCAAAATGTTTACTCAGGACAAACTGTCACTTTATAAGATGTCTAAATTTTATTTTATTATTCATAGGTAATGTTACTCTTATGATGGATTATTTACTATTAATAAGGGTCATACTACTATTTATAATGGTATGTTACTATTCCTAAGGGAAGATCACTATTCACTGAAAATTATTTTTGTTTCATTAGACTCCAAATATCATCTTGAACACAACCGTGTATGTCAAATTTTCAAAATTTCTAACACAGAAGTGAAAAACTTATGTTTAATAGTCACTTATCACTTAGTAGTTTATTATGTTGTTATTTCATGTTATTTTATGATATAAATAAAATAATGGATTTTTCATTTAAAAACATTGGGTCGTTACACCGAAGTTCATGAGGAAGAATTACGAAAATGGTGAAGTGGTTCATACAGAAGAAATTTCCCAAAATTTTTTGGAGAACTGTAATCCACAATGGATGTAGTGTGCGGAGGAAAAAGGCATGGTACACAGGTTGATTGTGAGGGCAATCTGCAAAAAGCGAATAGTTCGTGAACAAAGGGTGATTCATAGAAGAGTTTCACAGAGTCGGTGTGCATTGGAGGTGCGTGATAGCAAATGAGGAGGCTTTATATGGATGAAGGGAGGTCCGAGGAAGATGAAGTGGTATGCGAAGGAGGTGTTCTGTGTTCCAAACTCAGTACCTGGTACGTGGGAGAAGAATGTGGTATGAAATTTTCACAGGAGGATTTCGAAAGCTTCAAATCACTTTGAGAATGTATTTTCCAGTATTTATCAGTACATGGGAATGTGGAATTCATCTATGGGTGAAATATTAACTTCAAAAGACAATATACCTATAGTTGAGGTTGTAAGAATTCATTCAAATGAGGGGACCAACAAGTCCATATACTCTCTTTGACCTACATGTCTATAAAAAATGTGTGGATTCTTTTCCAAATCAGTGAGCACATGAAGTGGAAGACCATGACCCTTTCCATCGGTAGTGATCCAGAGAAAGAGTTATATAGAGTGACCATTATGAATATATTGAGTAGACTCTAAACCTTGTAAAGTAAGTGAGCCTAGGCATAGAATATATTGCTCAAACAATGTACACATTATTGGTAGTGAGCCTTAGTGAATTTCGTACATCAGTATATCTCCATTGAATGGTCCTTGGATGTATCCCAGTGAGGGTGAACCAAGTAAAAATAATTATGTTCTATGCATGATTTCATATCTGTCCATATATTTCTATGGTTGGATGAGAGAAATGATTATTTTTTAACAACAAAAAAAGATCTGAAGGGGGAATTTCTTAATCTATCATACCCTGATTCACCCCCCTCTCAGGGTATTTGACATAGTGGACCGAAAAGATTGAAATATAACATCTGAAAAACCCTTGGTGATTAGATCACATTATCCTCTTTTCACCATGAACATATAATTATTTATTCTCTAATACTAAAGGAATGGATTAACATTAAACAAATTTTATTCAATTAAACTATTTTGATATCTTTATACCATGATCATGGTGAATGCTACATCTGTAGTAGTATATAGCTTAACATACATGAATAATCATTTCAATGAATGTTGAGGGATCTTACTCATTATCAATCTCTCCTTTCCTATCTGAGGAATAATTTCATGATAATGATGTATACCACATAACACTGTAACCAATCCAGTCATGGATTTTAGAATTAAAACTATATTCTGTATATATTAAATTTATGTACCTTGATATAGTCTAAGAAATTTATTAGACCAACCAAAGATGATCTTTTTCCCTTGAATGTAGTTTTTTTCACCTATTCCATTATTTATAAGTTCCTCTTTAATATTTCAATAACTAATTTTATGGAAATTAAGTTATTTTCAATAAGTAATATATCATCGACATATTCCAATAACATAACAATTTCACTCTCACTAAACAACATGAAAACACATGGATCACATTCATTCTCATTAAGACCTTATTCTATTACATATTCATTGAAGTAAATTTTCCATAAACTGGATTATTTCTTCAATATATAAATTGATCTCTATAGCATGAAATTTTTTTTGTAGACGGAGTCACAAATACTTTAGGTTTATCATATACACATCTTCCTGATGTTTTTCATTAAGAAAAGTTGTTTTGAAATCCATATACCAAATCTCATAGTCAAGGAAATTTGTTATAGAAATTATAATTCTAATGTTTCTAAGCAAGGTAACTAGATAAAATGTTTCATGGTAGTTCATGAATAAATATTTCATAATACCTTTAGACACTAATGTTTCTTTTTATGAATATTCTTTACATTTTATGCTTATTTTTCTCTTCAACACCCATTATCTCCCAATAGGTTTTACATTATTTGGTTGTTCACTAAGAACCCAAACATGGTCCTGATACATGTGACTACCCATTATGGTGTTGTTCTAAAAATATTTTTCATTTTTTGGAACCTATATTTCTTTAGTAAATTTTATTAAATATGGTGAATATTTGTAAAGTATTTTTTTTGTGGAAGTTGATGGATGTCCGAACATAAATTTCTTTTCAAAAATATATGAATTAATAAGAATTTAATAAATATAGGAGGATAGAAATTTCTTATGTTCCAAACCATTTGTCTTACAATTCTATGATGATATCAAAGTTCCTTACATCATAAAAAATTTCATGGTAATGATTTTTTGATAATGGTAGTTTATTTTTTATGGATGCAAGTTATTATATAGAGAATCATCGATCATAAATTATTGGATATAAAAATTTCATATTGAGGTTTTTTCAATTATTATGTTCTAAAATAAAACAACACATCATCTTTTTCTAAACAGAGAAACTACAAGAAATCTAGATGTGTGAACTACTGAAGGTGGATGATGGATACGTTTTCTGAATGTACACAAACATTCCAGAAAAAATGTGTGGAAGAATATTTTGGTGGAATGTAAATGTTTTTACAAGTTTTGAAAATAAAATGAAGGAGATTTTGTTTTTCTTGAAGATGACTGCTGGACGAACTAAAAGAGAAACTTCAATCGCTGATGACATGATAAGATTTCTTAAAACACTTATCAGAAAAACCTAAAAAGAAAAATTTTCCAGACTGATAGATCTGAAAAACCTAACCAAACAGAGATAATTAGATCATTTGTTTTTTTATAATGTATTTTTTATTGTTTCTGAGTTGTATTAAAATGAACAACATCAAAAAATGTTTTGTTTTTGAAAATTAGACATGATGTTTATATGTTCATGCTGTTTTGGAATCAATAAAAGGTGGACCAAGAAGTAATATTTGAATATATGATAAAATAAAAGGGGTATATATTATTTTGGTAAGGACAAAATGTTTCTGGAAATGTTAACTAGACAAGAATTATGTTAAATTTTTTTATGTTTGTTCATGGGACATAATTTTATTTTGATGAAGTAGTTGTTACAGGGAAGAATATTGCAGGTAATTGAGGCTTCTCAAAGTTGAAACAATTTATTCAGCTATATTAATTAAATCAACATGAATAGAATAATGCATACAAATTTCTTTAAAAAATGGTTAAATATAATCTAACAGAGGTAGAAGAGTTTTATGTATAGTCTGTATGTATAAAATTTGACGTTGTGATGTTTTTGGTTTACATATATAGAATTTTAATTATACATCATTCTTCACAATGTGTGAGATAATAATAATTTAGTTTTAAAGAGAAAAGCTTATTTTTTTGAGTGTTTTTCATGTGGGTCTATAAAAAAGGTTAGATGATTTGCTTTCTATACAGAAAAGATCAAGACAAACATCTATGGACAGAAGTTTTAGAAAAACAATTAATCTTACGATCATAATTAATATTGAGAATGATGATTATTTAGATAAGTCTAGAATAATTTATAAGTTTCTATAGGATAAGAAAATATTTGAGAAGTGTTAAAATGATGTTAAAATTTCTAAGAAATTTAAATTTTTTTAATATCAATGGGAATGAAACTGAAATTTTATTTTCGCCTTGGATTTTCATGTATCACCTATAAATTGATTTGAAAATTATAATGGTGTTTGTGAGATTGTATTCACTTGTAATAAAAGTTGAAGTGGTTTATAGATTATTTCAGAGTGAGATTCAATTTTTTGTTGGGTTTCATGTTGAAGAAAATTTCAAGATAGATTATTTTTATTAGTAAAATCAGAAAGATTTTAGTTCTGTTACTGGACAAAGTATAACTGATATTGTTTTACTGTATATGGTTTATGACTCACTGTGTTGGGATAAATCAATTATAATTGAAGTTTTTATTGGGTTCAATTTTAGAAATTTTATATTGGATGTATATTACTGACTAAAGGCACATCAACAAGAGGAATTGTAAAGAGGAATTAGATAGAAATTTGAAGATAACATTCCAAGAGAATAATTAAAAAAATTAAATATTTTTGAGGCTCATGTTTTGTATAATAATCTTTTAAATTTATTTTAATAATTATAATCATACCAATCAGATGATAAAAGGTGTCTAATATGTGGTTACATAAATATGTGTTCAGTTCTTTCCTATAAGGAACTCTTATTGACCCGTGAGAATTTACATGAAAAGGATGTAGGTTATCACCCTAAGGGAGAACCTTATAAATATTTCATGACTATTTTAATTTCATACAATTCCATTCATATTTTTTTTATAAAAACTGATAATGAAAACATGCATAATAAGTTAAGGTGATAAATTTTATAATATTGAGATTTTTTAATAAGAGAACTATTGATTCACCCCCCAATAGTGGTTCAATGATCCTAATGAACTTAAATTAATATAAAAAAGTTTCCATTATTTATTCATTATCATTGTAAATATAAATTATTTTAAATGAAATGGTGTCCTTACCTTCAATTGAGAAAATTATTATATTTAGAAAAGTAGGATGATTCCATATCTTATGTCACTTTGTCTAGAGGTTATTGATGCATCAAAAATTCGATTTCAACCCATTAATAATGATGATTATATTAATTTTTATGATAGTATATACATTGAATGTGACTATAAATAATGAAATGATTATATTTTATCATTCAAAAAAATTCTTAATGAATGTATTCAATCTCAAAATATCCAAAGATACATTTGAAAAAAAAGGAAATTGTATTTGATGGAAATAATAAAATTAAGGAAGAATAGTTACAAATTTTGTGGATAAATCATGAATATATAATTATAGGCAACAAAATAACATTAATGAATATTTCACAAGAGTAAATTATGTTTTTCTAAACATTAGAGGTTTCAGAGATACCATCTAATATTATACTGTTGTTAAGAAACTCAACATAAAATTCCTTAGATGGTTTGATTCAAAAATATATATATTTCAAGATAAATATGACTTATATATTTATGAATTACATAATTATATTTTTCTTATGTTTTGAGAAAATCTACAACATTCAAAATGAATATCAATGATGAGATTGATTTTGAATATATTGGAAATATAATAATCCAGGATATTGTTCATAACATTTTTGATAATAGGTATTCATAAGATAATGAAGATGATGAAATAAGTGAAAATATTGTGTATCATATCTCAAAGAATTATCGAAGCAGTTGAGGATTTTTTTAAGAAAAACACCACATCAAAATTTTCGAGTTTTGAGGAATTGGGGTCTTTGAGATGAATTTACAAAATATTAAACTAGATTATAACGAAATAATTTTGTAGAAAAGAATTCATAAATGAATTTGAAAAAAAAAATCAAAGGAAGAAAAATCATCTAAAAAATATAAGAAAACGTCCACCAGAAACAAATGAATTTTGATGAGAATGAAAAGAAAATTTCACTCAACTGAAAATAATTCATGAAAAGATGAATGTTAAAATATGTTCATATAATTCATTGAAGAAGTTTAGGAAACAAAATATTCCTTAAAAATAAAATAAGAAGATGTTGCGGAATAATTTTAAATAGAATATCAACATATATCATAACTTTTATCATTTCATAAAAAAATAGAAGTCTATTGACTAAAATCATAATAATGAAGAAATATGAATGGAGGATATTCTATGAAAAAATAAAATTTTATTGAAATGGATGATTCATACATTTATGATATTAATAATCTCAAACTAAATAATATAGAATTGGTAAATTTATAGAAGATCACTATATAAATGATTCTTCCAAGGATAATGTGGTTTTAAAAACTCAATCTATGAATCTTCTATTTGAAAGTAGCTTAAAATATGGATGAAAATTTCAAAAATTCATTATAAGTAAAATATGAGACATTATAATTTGTTGAGAAATAGCATACCAAGAATTAGGTGAAATATTAACCCAATAAATATGATTGATCGATTGTTTTTTCAGACCACGTAGGTTTTGTGAATTTGTTTTGCATTGAATTGGATATGAATGGATCTGAAAAAATCATCTACTAAATAAAATCATAGAACATAACTTAGATGAATGTTTCTCCACATTGGGAGGTAACGAAAATAGAATGTTACTATTAACATCAAGAAAATTTCTTATAGGGAAAGATCTATCTTTCTTTGAGGACTGGCATTAGATTGTTTTTTTGGTACTATGGAATTGTTGGGCTCAAATATTATAACTTTTGGTACAACACGTCTCTATAAAAAAAATAGGACTGAAGTAATGGGGTAGTGATTCATTTTTTTTTGTGTGGTGTGGTAAACAATTTATTCTTTTACCTATTTATAGTATAATGGTTAAATTTATGGAGTCTTTCAATGTGGAGTGAGATTAAAATAGGGTTTTCAATTTTTTTGATTGTTAGAGAAAATGAATTTAATTTTATGTTGTGAAATTAAAAGGGAAATTTTTTAATTTAATCCATTTGAGAAAAAAATGGGAGGTAAGTTAATCGGATAGTGTTCGGAAAGACCTAGTGCAATTCAACCATGGTACATTAAATATTAGAAACTCCTCATCTTTTTAAAGGTAAGAGAAAAAAGTATCTATTGATTCCTACCACTGCCATGGAAAAATAGTGATTTTGAGAATAGACATAATAAAAAACATTATGTTGGTCTACTCTCTTTATTATGTGTGTTTTGTCACAGTGTGTCAATTTGATTAATTCGGGAAATCCCCAATGATGTGTTGTTATTACCATAACAAAAAATAGTTCTTCCCAAAACATCATGCATGTGATCGTGATCATAGATCACTCACCACCCAACCCTAATCTATTCCAACATATATATAATTTAATTTTGTGGATTGATAAATGGATGATTGATAAATAAAATTAAAATTAACATAACGAAAATCCAATTAAACCGAATTCAATATTTTATAAAACAATTAATAACAAAAAGTAGATGCGGAAAGAATAAATTATATTATTAAATTATAATAAATAAACATAGTCAAATAACATTATTCCATCCTACCCCATTACCGGCCACTCAAAGGAAATTCCCCTCAATGGAAGGGGAACATGATTTGATTTGATAGAAGGCCTAGATCATAGAATAAATACAAGAAAATAACATGAAATAAGGGAAATAAATATGTAGCATGCCATCGTCCAAAGATTCCCTCATCGATTTATTCACTTAAATCCACCAATAGTATATTATTTATAATCATGGAATATAATTAGGGGAATCATAAATGGATCATAATGATCATCATGAGTGGGCCAGATCATAAATGCGTGGAGACTATATTAAATCCCATGAAAATCTATCATTTTTGTATCTACATCGATGATTACACTTATTTTATGTGGTGTATATGACATGTAAGGTGTTTTTCTATGAGTTTTCATCACATTATTAAATTCCTCACAACATGAAAAGCTCTATCTTTACACATCATGTAAATGAATTACAAGACAACTAATGTTGATATTTATTAGGTTTCACCCAGTTCATTCTGATTCATTATTTTCATACTCTGGATAGGTTCCTTTATTATGTTTTATCTTAAATTTATTTTCAACAATCTAGTGTCACATCTTGAGACTTTAAAATGATGTGAGAAGTGGGTTAGTCTTAAAATATCCATTACCTTTTTTGTAAATTTTTATCAAACTCTATATCCCATCACAATATATAAAAACAATCATATTTTGATAAGTTTAATAAATATATATATATATATATATATAAATGGGACATTAAATATCAAAACATATAAGAATAATATTCTTTCATCAATTCTACCATAGCTAAAACTTTTTTATCCTCATACTTTAAATATAAACATATATTAAAGAGGAACAACATGTTATCAATATTCAAATAAAAAATAAAATAAATTAAATTATAATAAATTTGTGATAAACCTCTTAAGATTCACATAAAACGTCAATTCAAGATTACACTCTTCAAGGATAATAATCAATTCTTGTTTTTAATTTTTCCCATGGAGAATAGGTGGGACTCATCCTCTCAATCATTCATATATTAGGATTCATCATTATCAAACATGACTCATCATGATTTATCAAACAATGGATTATTTTATCTTAGTAAATCTGATACAAATTATAGTATAGTTATGATCCTATTATGAGAACATGATACTTTTCCATTAGGTAGTAAAATAACAACATTCTCTACTACATAATAAAAATATTTATATAAAATAAATAGGGATTTTCAAATATGGATCTGATAACTCAAACTCTTAAGGACGGTAGGGATTGATGTTTAAAATATTAAGGTTGAAAAGGGGGTTATATATTAAAGAATACTACATGTTATAAAAAATAATGTCCAATGAAAGACATCCCTTTTAAAAATAATAACTCCCACTTCTCAATACACAATGTAAGTCCACAATCAATGTAAGAATAACAAACGATTTCTGAAACTTCCTATATTTTTCTTATATTTTTTTAAAAACATGTTTTTTCATTTTATTGAATTTTATGATTAAAATTAATCTTACATCCACCACTTAGGCACATATGATCAAAGTCATTGGTCTCGTAAATGTGATTTTTGATTATCCTATATCAAACACCATTTTTTATTTTTTTATTCATGTGTGGAATATTTAATTTACCTTTAATGAATCATATAACTTTCTCAATAAACCCAATTTGTCACCCCCAACATTTTTTACCTTCAATGTAAAACATACCTTTTTTCCATGACATCCCTCACCCACACACATAAGAGTTAAAATATCATGAAAAATAAACAGAGAATGGTAGTAATGGATAAAAATGATTGTAAAGTGAATCCTTCCAAAAACGTTCATTCATGGATATTACAAGTAAAATAGGTATTTCATTAATGGTTTGAATAAGGATAATTGATTGATAATAAAAAACCACTCGATCAATTTAATTTTGGTTTCGCACAGTCTTAGCTTTAGTTTATTCCATTGAAAGTTATAACAGGTGGAAAGCCCCTTGATCCCTCAAGAAAAATTATAATGATATAAATTGAATTTACTTTTTATAGAAATACTCTCTAGAACGGAACATATAATTTGGGACAATCACTCCTGGAATGTATTAACAATAATAAATTAATCTAAATATATTTCTAAAATTCAATGTGTGAAATTGGAAGGAGAATTTGATTTTATTGATCAACTAATTACATAAAATAATGAGTCATTTATTCAATATCCATTCTTCACATAAATTATTAAATTTCCCATTTTACTCTTCCAATATCATTTACTTGGAAATCTCAAACATGTAATCCTGAGGTACATATGAAATTCATGTCTACTTGCTCAGTCAAGTAATGTAATAATGATAATTTTGGGATTGAAATTTTATTTTAATATTGTAAATAGATATTCCTACAAAAATATGTGAAATTATAAATTATTTGAATGTTAAAAAACTTAATTTGGAAAATGATTCTTTAGTATGGTTTCATAGGCCCTATTCCTTCAATTCTAATCTAAAGCACTTTCACGACCTGCGTACATTTAAATACAAGTGTTATGATATGGTTCCCAAATTTTCATACGTTAATAATCATCATTAATGGACCTAACAAATAATTATAATAATGGTAATACTTTATTGTTCAATCATGCTTGAATATGACTATGGTGATGATTGGACTAAGGAAAAAAAATGAAACAAATTTGGGTTTCCTCCTTGAAGATAATTTGTTTAGCGTCATTGTCTCGACCAAAAAATGAAAAAAATTAGATTGTTTGAAATATTTAATAGAATACATGATTCCCCACCAAAAATAAATTTATTAAGTGTCCAAAATGAATTAAAATATATTTTCAAGAATATATATATATATATATATATAATGAAATTACTACATTTAATCAACTCTAAAGTAAAGAAACGACCTTGGGGGGTTTCATTAATAATCTGGTTTAAGAATCACAACCTCTACTACTAGTTCTTGATCTTTCTTCATCATCCTTTATTTTTTGGATAATTAATATTGATTTAGGTAAATTATTATGCACTCTTTCATGATATTCTTATAATTGGATTCCTTTTGAAACTTCTTACTTTTAACATCAGAGGGAATATCTCGTTCCAACAATTCAATTCGCACATCACTAAATTTACCCTTGGTTCTTACCTATTTTATTATGGAGGCATATTAGACAAAAACGAATAGTATTTATGACTATTCTAACCACAAAACCAAAAAAAACCCTGATTTGTTTTCTTCCAGCTTGGTTTTCCGATATTTTTTGATGTCTTATTGTAGATTAATTCTATCTATTCATAAGGGGTTGTGTTTTGTTTGGAATATTTTCCATTCTATTATGTTTTATGATATAACCTTAGTTTTTAGGAACCACATGACCTAGGATTTTGTTTTCATATCTATAGTATTAATTAACCTCGATCTATATCAATATTGATTATTTATAGATTTACCTTATTCTTACAATCCAAAATTATCTTCAATTTGAGAATTTTTTTTACCACTTCGGTTTCATTGGGGTTTTCTATGATCTTTTCAACTAAATTTGAATACTAAGGCATATAGAATGTGTCTTGACTACTTAATTTTCCATCACAACATGTTCTTTATGGAGATCTATGATAATATTCTCATATTTAGAATCTTATTATTTTTAATTCTTGATCTCAAAATCTTATCCTAATTTTGAATCATCGTGATCTTCTAACAAACTATCAAAGATGCTTGATATTATATCATCATAAAATTTGGATTGAAAATTAATAGATTTTTGGGATCATACCTATTCTGTATTATTCTTAATGAAAAATGATATTCTATGTCTAAGAATTTTCTATGCATAACTAATTATTCAATAGGTTCTATAACTTCTTTTTGGGAGATTAAATTTATTGAAAGATTTCATGATGTATTATTCATGGAGTAAAATATATTTAAATTCAATTAAATACATCTAAGATCCATTGAAATATTTACTTCATTCATGTTGATGATGTTATTAAATATTTTTATTAATGGTATACCAAGGATTTTGGGATAGTGCGATGAACTATAATCTTCTTCAATTTTTATCACATAAATGATTGAGAAGAAATGAAGATATTTGACTTTCACTAGAATATATTACAATAAAATATAGAAAAATGGTGGATCTATTTATGAGATAGAACACTGATCTAGTAGGATACAATTTTACAATTTGTAATGTTGTAAATATTGACTAAGGAAAGACATTTATCGAATAAACTAAATCACATAAATTATCAGTAAAATTTAAAGATACAATAGTGCATAAAATATAGAATTTACCTAGATCTTGAAATTCTTGTGGAATTAGAAGTTTTATAGGTGATGAGATGATTATACCAAAAATTATTGGTTCATTTCCATCCAATAATCTTCACCTAGTTCATATATCTTTATGAAACATCACATATTTTTAGATTTGTCAGATTACATCTAGCATGATATTATGGATATTGAATATCTGATAGGACTCTAAAATATCTCTTTGATATCGATCTTCTTTTTAGTTCTCCAACTCCACTAATGTAGAAGGAAATGGTGTCTGATTTTTCATCATCATTCAGCACTATAATTATAACGGTGTTTCATGCCTTATCATTCTAAACCTCATTCTAATTATTTTACTATTCTATTATCCTTCTTTTAGATGGATGGTGATGCTTTAAGAAGTTTTTCAAAATCATCAGAAATTCAATATTCATGTGTCAAAATCTATTTTACACTTATCATTTTAATTTACCTAACAATATCCTTTGGATTTGCGAATATTTAAAATAATAAATATCGTGTATTTATCTTCCTGAAGTAAAAAAACCTATAAAAGTACTATCTTATATTATCAATATTATCTTCCAATACTGAAACATTTTCTAACAAATGTTGTACTTCAGTTGACAATTACCTTGTGGATGATTTGACATAAGTATTCTTCCGGAAAGGCTGTGGTTGAAATGCATGTTGTTGGAAGGGTGTCTCATTGGACTACTTATGTGTGTGTTGGTTTTGATATTAATCCCACTAGAAGGGAGGTTTATTTGGAAACTAGTTTCGATTTAAAGACCCCATGTATTATTTTTTTTCTTTTCATATCCTCGTTGAGCTTGGGGTTAACATGGGTGATTCTACTAGATAATCCTTGGTTGGAAGGTCGTAGTGGAGATTTATATCACATCAATCATAGGTAACTTATCAATATAATGATGATAATTAGAGCATATCCCACATAGTCGAGTCATGGAACATTTTCTAGTTTCTCTCATCACAACCATCTGTCCCAGTATACTGTTCATTTTTTAAGTGTGGCTTCTAGTAAAGTTGATGATGAATCAGAAATCCCAAGCACATGAATGTCTCTTATACCCATAACTCTTGTTCGTATTTCTAATGAGTTATGAGAAATATTTTTAATTAGACTTTCAGCTTCTTCTAGTGATTTATTAGTCTTATCCCATCTAGATAAGGCATTTCCCATGTTTCGATCATTATCAAGAGATACTTAGTAGAAGAATAAAGGTAATTGATGTTCCTTCACAGCATGACTTGGGATGCTTATACAGAGCTTCCAAAACATCTTCCAATTTTCATATAGAGACTTTATAGTTGACTTCCATATACTATAGATCAATTATCTGATTTCATTAATTCATTAAATTGGTAAAACTTTATTCAAAAAAAATCTAATGAGATCATCCCAGTCATTGATCTATCCTAATTTTATATTGAACAACTATTCATCATCTACTTCATCATGTGAGAATGGGAATTCCCTCTACTAAAAATCTTCTTTGGTTTCTCCTTTCAGCCTAAATCTGAAGCATACACATGTGAATTCTTGAATATTTATTTTTGGATAATCACCTGTAAGACCTTAAAATTTAGGTAAAATTGGAATGAGGTAAATTCTCAACTAAAAATCAATATCTAGAGGTGGAGAAATTAGTTGGTTATTATGAATTGTGAATTGAGGAGAACATATTTCTCTCCATATTTTTTGTGATTTCCAACAACTATATCAGGTTAAGAGTGATCACACGAATTTTCACATGAATATGGAAGCCTAATTTCCTTAAATACCAAATTATTTTTTCTTAATTAGGTTAACCACTAATTAATTTCAGGATAAAAATTAATTATTTGTATTTTATAAATTATTTTTATGAAATGATAATTTTTTTCATCGATAAGTGGTAATTCCTCCCCAAAAATCATTCCATGTTTGATGCATGCCTCTCACGGGGAATTAAAAACAATGATTTTTTGTTACCTAAGTATATTATAGTGGTTAAAATTTGGTATCCTAACTTAAAACGTTCATACAAAACAGGGGCATCACTTTTTGGATGACATTATAATAATTTTATTTTAAATTTGGGTAGTGAAATTGAAAGCTAAAGGTAGTTTAATTTAATTATTTTAAAAAAAAATTAAGAGAGACAGTGACCGGAGTAGGTTTGGATATACCTAGTGCACTGCACTCATGATTTTTCAAATATTACCAATTTCTATTCTTATTTATCGTAATATAAATATGTATTTATAATGTCCTACCAGTCACTTTGAAAAATGATGATTGTGAGAATAACCCTAACTATAATCACCATTTCTCTAATGTCCTTCAAGTGTGTGTTTCACCAAAATGGGTCTAATTAATTAATTAAGGAAATCCCTGACTGAGTGTCATTATTTACTTACTAACTAATAGTTCCAATGGGAATTCTATGCATGTTATTATTATTTCCCACCACATAACACCCAACAGTAATTTGTTCCAAAATATAAAAAACATTAATTTTCGGAGGAAAAATTAGATCATTGACCAAGGAAATTAAAATTAAGTAAAGGAAAACATAACAAATCTTCATTAGGAATAAAAAAAATAATTATTTATTGGAACTAGTTGAAAAAACATATTTTATTAAATTAAAACATAAAAACTCAGGCAAATCAAATAGGTCTATCTTCCTCCTATCCCGATCACATAGATGAAGTACCCTATATAGATAAGGATGACAATTTGATTTAGGAGAGGGGATAAATAGAAGAATATATAATATAAAATCAATGTAAAAGAGAAACAATATAAAATAGACCATCATCTAGAGAACCCCCTCTAATTTATTCTCTTCAATCAACCCATGGGAACTTCTTTATAAGCATGGATGAGGCATTGTGGTATCTTAAATGAATCATAAAGTTCATCCAGAGTGGGTCTTATTCATAAATAGGTGGATAAAATATGAAATTACATTGAATGTTTTAGTTTATATATATATGTTGAGGATTAAACATCGTCTATGTGGTTTACATGATGTGTAATTTGAGGGGCCATGAGTTTTCTTCAAGCTATATAATAATTCATATCATAAAAATATATCAAGGTAAACATTGTGTAAATGAAATACATGACCTGTAATGTTTATTTCGAGAAAGTATCCCTTAGTTTAGTTTGGTTTTCCATTTTCGAGCTCCAGATAGGGTCGTTGAATTGGCTTCGTCTTCAATATATCATCAACAATATGATGTTGTTCCTCATTGGATTGTGGTGTGGTGTGAAGTTATTTCATCTTAATATATTCATCTCATTTTTCTTAATTTTTTATCAAACTCGTTATCCAATCGAAAAACATTAAAATAATCATATTTTGAAAATTTTAAATAATTAATAGACACCAACAGAAAATTTTATATCCAAAATTATATGAATAAAATGGTTATATAATATAGTAACAGGGAACGAAATGTAATTAACATTCCAAAGCTCTAGGAAACTACACAATCATAATATCAAGATGTTAGAAACCATTCAAGGGAAAAATGACATCATTTACTTGAGGAAATATTAGGAATATGTTAGAAATCATGTCACTTTCCTGAATAATGTATGGAAACCCTTCTAAGAAAAGATTAATATTAAATGAAAAAAATGAAGCTGGAAAGAATAATGTTGAGAAAATAGATTTTTATTTAGAATTATATGAAATAATTAAAAATGGAAAAATATTGGATTCTCTATAGTAGATTTTCCTCACATATGATAGGTGATTTGAAGATATTGGAGGATGTTGAAAATGATGATAGATGATTAGTAACATTAGTAAATGATAGTTCCTTTAAAATATAGGAATTCAAATAGGTGAGATCAATGAAAAGAAACTAATATCTATGGAAGAATTTTATTTTTATTGTATCAAACATAAGATACTTAGTGTGATCAAACATTGTGGTTATGGAAAATAAGTAATGTTTAGTAAATATTCCAATATCATCAAAAGTGTGGATGATGATAATGTTTCTATCGTGTGAGAAAGAACCCAGTAAAATTACTATCAATTAGGTGAACATTATAACACATTTTACTTAAGTGATGAAGAGGAAAACATATTGTAACACAATAGACATGATATCCATGGGTATAAAATCACAAAAAAAATATAAAAATTTGTTTCTTAGAAACCTACAACAATTTAAAATTATGAAATATGATATAGGTATTACATGTTAGAAAGGGATGGTAATTGGTAAGACCCATCATAAGTTGAGATTCAATTTATTATCCATCTTCAAATTGGTTAATTAGATCTTTGAAGACTGATGAGACATCAATAAAAAATGATGATTTATACATTATAACTTTTATTAATGATTTTACTTTGATGACCAACATTATATTTCTTAATCATCATTTAGAGGAAAAAAATGTTCAGCTTCTTCAGAAGAGATTTTGAAAGAGTTAAGTGTTTGTATATAATGTGGCTAATAAATGTTAATGGAAAATATATCAAATTAATTTTTTAATACTTTAAAAATAATCATGGAAGCAAATATAAAAATAAAACTATATACACTATAAAAAAATTGTATAGTAAAAAAGGAAAACAGATGTTTTGAGGAAATATGAAGAAACATGTTAGATAAATATAAACATTTAGAGTTCCACTAGAGAAAATATGTTATTAATTCATTAAATTTACAAAAAAAATCATTCAAAGGATATAATAAAAAAAATAATCCTTATAAAATGTATTATATTAAGAATCCTTTAATGAAATAGTTCACAGTTTTTGAAATACACTATTTACTAAATATCAAAATCCATATCTAGTAAAATTTGATGAAAAAATGAGGATGTTAATTTTAGGGGATATTCAACCAATTAAAGGGGTTACAAATGTTAGAACAAACTTTAAAAAGATTATTGATTTCTATGATTGGAATATTTTTTAAAATCCATCTTCTCTAACAATGGTTTTTTAAAATTATGTTGAAGATAAATAAAATAAATCCAATTTGAAAAAAAAAATTATTGGTGAATGTTAGCTAAAAGATACAGTAAATATTTTAGAATAATCATGTATTGGGAAAAATGAATATTTTGAACTTTTTCCAAATTCAGTAGGAAATAATATTATTGGAACAAAATGTGATCATAGAAATAATAATAATAAACATAGAGAAATGTTTAGGAATAAATCATGATTTTTCTTATAGGATATTAACATGTGGAAGGTATAGATTTTGAATAATAGTTTTCTATCCTTGATATATTGGAAACTATAAAATTGTTCTTCATAGTGGCTACACATTATTGTAATAATGTTTATCAGATAGTTGTAAATTCTTATGTTAAAAATTGGGAGATTTTGGGAGGATTATATATAGTGGAACCTTGTGGGTTATTATAGGATTAGAATGAAACCAATGTTTCCTAGATGAATAATTCCTTTTATTAGATGAAATAAAATACATGTTACTAGATCTACAAACATGATATTTGTTGAAGAAAAATTAAAACTTCCAAAAAGAAATCTGATAGAACTTTATATGTGAGGGAGTTAAACACATGTAACATAAATTCTGTTGATTATGATAATTAAATAATTTCTACTAGGGATGTAGAAATTTATTATAATGAAATTGATAAAGAAATAATGATGAAATTTTAAATGATAATTATAATATTATTTACATTCTTTCTATGACTATAAGTGAAATATATAGAAAGTAAATTTTCCTTTCATAATAAAATTAGGCGATAGAGTTTTTAAAAAAGTATGGTTTGGGAGAATTAAATTTGTTTAGATAGTTATTTATATTGGAATGAATATGATTAAATATGATACAAGAAAAAGTGTGAATTTGAGAGATTTTAAAAATAATATAGGTAGTTTTCTCTGTCTTATAGATTTAGGAATGGACATTGTATATGCTATTAATTTTTCTTCTAGATATCAAAATGTTCCAGAGGAATAACCTATGTCGGTTGATATATTAATTTTGATATATTCTTATGAAAAATCATCCAATGGGTCTTATATAAAAGCAGTTCTGATATGAAAATTTTTGGTTATACTGATATCAATTAGGCTGGAGATTTCATTAACAAAAATCCAACTTTAAGAGGAACTTTTTTTGGAATTTTGTATGAGATGGAATAGTAATAAATTAATCCGAGTGAAAATTATCACAACATGAGCATAATATGTTCTTGTCACAAATTATTTTATATAAATGATTTGATTAATGTATAGTATAATGATATGAATGTGAAGGCTTATATGCCATTGATGATTTTTTATGATAATAAAAGTTCTATTTATCCTTGAAAATAACTTGTACAACATTCTAGATAAAAAATATTGATTTAATTTATGACATTATAAATTTAAAAAGTTTTTGTGGAAACTAAATTCTATTATATATTTCTATAAAATCATAAATTTACGATTTTTTCACATAAGCTATAATAAGGGATAAATTTGATGAATTTAGGCTTCAACTATATGTCCATCCACCACCTCAGGCTTCCTAAACATTCTATGGAATCCCACCCCAATACAATATATTATATTGAAAAATGGGTCGAGAAAATAAAAAATAGTTTTTGATAAGTATTTACATTTATTTTTATAAAGAATCTGAAGCTATGGTTATCATAAAATTGGGGAGTAAACAAAAGATAGAGGGTGAAACATTTTGAGTTGTTAGTTTATAATAAAAGTTGAAACAATAAAAGTTTCGGAAAATTATTTTATCAATAAATAAATTATAGTATCATTTAGTGATGTAATTCCATAAAAAATTACTTTTTCTAGTAGTGTGGTGTAAGTATACTCTCTTTTGTGAGAAGTTATGTTTTCTGATTTTTTTTAAATTATTTTTTGTTGGACTTTGAAAAAGTATAAATGACGAAAAATTATAAATGTTAAATGTTATTAATGAATGTTTCGAAAAAAATATAATATCAATATTTAATATCTTTGTTGATGTTTTCCTTACAATATTTTTCAATTTTTTTTTAAATATAACTTTTTTTCTTGAATGTTTTGGTAAATCAAGTGAATGTAGATAATGGAATTTGGATGTGAATTTACTTAAATTCTAGACATATAATGTTTTGTGAAAATTTTAAAAAGAATTATAATATGATAAGTTCAAAAATTTAGATAGTTATTAACGTTATATAATTATATAAGATGATTCTTTTTTATTTAAAATTTCATTCTACCATGAAAAAAACCATGGTAAAAAAAATTCTAAAGGAATTTGATGTTTTATTGGAATCTCTTATCTAATAGGGAATAATCACACACATATTATGGGGCACAACATCTTCAGAAAGATTTTTTTTCAAAGTCAATGATTATAGACTCATATTTTCATTTAAATTTCTCAGGATAGAGGAACTATAAGAAATGATTTTTGATAATGTTCCAAAATACTAAATAGATATAAACATACTGATAGAATGTTTACACAATGTTTTTGTGGAAATTCAAAGTTCATAAAAGTCATGAGATGAAAAAGAAGGTAATTTTTTCTGTAGAATGAATTTAAAAAAAACTAGAAGAGAATAATTAGATGCTAATGATCAGACAAGATTTACAGATAATTTTATTAGAAAAACCTGAAAAGATTTTTTTCCAAATAGACAGATCAGATGAACCTTACTAAAAATAGATCGTTTGAAAATTATTTTTCATAAAGTATGGTTTTCTTATATCTTAGTTTTATGGATTTTATGAACATCATGAAATGTTTCTTTTTGGAAAATGGAATTTGAGTTTATCATTTCTTAAAATTTTGAAATAAATAAAAATTTCTATAAGAAGTCTGATTTGAATATATAATAGAATACAAAGGTGGAGATCTTCTTTGGGGCTGGAAACAAATATTTGGACACATATAGACATGATATAGATATATGTGCATGTTTGGACTAACTTAATCGAATGAAATTCTATTAAATAATGATGTAATTAATGGGAAGAATATTGTAGGTAACAAACATCCCTATAAGTTTCAACAATATAGTCGACCAACACTAGAAATAAAGATGAATGGATGAAGGCAGATGTCATTATTTTTCAAATTGGTTCATATTATTCAAAAGAGGTAGAGCAGTTTTCCATAGAGTCATTTTGTTTGAAAATTGATATTGTGATGTTTTTTTTCATAGATGTATAATGTACATCCGAAATATTTTTTTACAATGTGTGATCTGAAAAGATTGTATTTTTCACTGGATAATTTTTTTTATTTTTTAGTGTGTTTATAGTGAATTATGAGGACTAAATGAATGATTCTTTTCCTATACTAATAAAATCCATACAAACTTCCCATGATAGAACTTTTATAAAAAGTTTAAATGCTCTAAAGATTAGAAATATTAATAATGATGATTTTTGGTTAAGTCAAACAGATTTGAGAAGAATCAAGATTATTTGAAAATATTTGATATGTTTCCAAATGGAGTTAATATATCTTATAAATTGGGATTTTTTTAATTATAGTGAGTGATAAAATATATTTTCTTTCTCTCAGTTTCTATTCATGGAGCACCTATAAATAGGGTTGTAGTTTCAAATGGTACTTATGAGACATTATTCATGCATGTAGAAATTCAAAGTGCTATAGATATTATGTTAGAGTAATTTTCTAACTATTGTTTGAGTTTCATGTTGAATAAGTGTTATAAATAGATTGTTTTCATCAATGGAATAGAAAAAATGTTATTTTTGTTACAAGATAGAGTACAAATGAAAATGCTTTGGTGTATAAATTTTGAGAGGTGGTTTGTTTTTCAAAATTGGATAGAACATAAATTTTTATCAGGTGTGTTTTTTGAAAAGTTTCATTGTAAATATACTACAATACATAGGAAAATCATATGGGGAAACCAAATCGAGGAATCAAACAAATTTTTCAAAAGAACACTCTTGCCGGAGAATTTAAAAAGTTGCATTTTTTGTGGATCCTAATTTTTAAGTAAAATTTGTAAAGATTTGATAGTTTGAATAATCATTTATATTATGAGATATAAAGACTATAAATAGAGTTGGATAAATATTTTCTTTAATTATTTTTAATAGCTAATTTCTATGGACCCATTGGAGTGTATATGTAAAGGATGTATGATCTCAAACTTGGAATAATCCTTGTAAATAATCTTTTCCTTGTTTACATTTTTAAATTTTTTATCTTCTGATTTTATTTTAAAGAATTTAAAATTAATATAAATATATAATATTATAAGGGATTAATTTTATATAATTGGAAATTTTGAAAAAAAATCAACTAATTCAACCCCTCCCACATTCATAGTGGTTCAATGATCCTACAGAACATCAACATGAAATCAATATAAAAATTCAAGGATTGTATCCATCCTGTAACTTCTAAGATATTTAATAAAACCCTTAAGAAAATTGGATCATCATATTCAATAAATAAAGGTACTCCATCATTATTTACTAAAAAACTATATCTTTATATTTATCTAACTTCTAGGGTTTTAATACATAGTTATAGTTTTTCAATAAAAACTTCGTCCAATTGGACCTATAGAATATATTCCAATAAAATAATTTACATACCATGAACATCAAAATCAGTTATGTTAATTTCAATTCAATTATCCTTCTTGAGAATGTTCTCCCTCTCATTATAATTTTCTTTTCTTGCAATGATAACCATATTGTCTGAGGGGATGCAATAATAGTACCCCTTTTCCCTAAAAATACCATATAAAGATATTGTTCATCCTTTAAGTTCTAGTTTTTTTCTTGTGTCAGCCTTAAATAATTGGCAATATCCCTTATCACGTTTTTTAAAATTACAACATTCTTTATACTCCATATCTCAAAGAGAAACCTAGTTGCATATTTTTTGTAAGTGGTTTAGTATGTATGTTGCATATTTTAATGTATACCCACAAAATGATAAAGGGAAATTTGTGTGACTCTTATTCAACCTCACCATGTCTATTATGTTATGTGTTCTCCTTTATCTAACACCATTTCACTATGGTGTATAAGATGGAGTGAGTTCAATTAGAATATTAACCACCCATTGAAAGTTAAAAAATTATGGGATTATATATTCCCCACATTGATGATATTGATTTTTTTAACATATTCCCATATTAATTGTTTTCACCATTATTTAAATCATGGAATTTTAATAAGGACTCGTACTTATACCTCATCTAGTAGACATATCCTCGTCTACATATGACACTAGTAAATGTTATTAAATAATAATATTCACCTCTATCTTCTATTGGAAATGGTTCACATATATCAATTTGAACCAATCCTAGAAGTTATGTTACTATTTCACAATACACACCGAATGGTGGTTTTTTATTTTTTTCTTGATAAAAGGCATGACATAATTAAAGAGGTCTAATCTCAAAAGGGTCTAAGAAACAATATTGATAGAGTTTTCTAGACACTTCTTATTTACATGGCCGAGAAGATCATTCCATAGTTAATTATTATATATGTCATTTGAACATGATTATTTATCTATTCCCAATTCAGGGTTATTTTTAATTTGGTTTAAAAATATCATTATTTAGTTGATTCATAATAATTAAAAAAGTCATTTTAAAATAGGTATTCATTATTATCTTATTTGAATGTAAATCCATCCATTTCAATTAAAGAAATAAATATATTGTTGTTAGCAACACATGGAAAAAAAGAAAAATTCATTGAAAACAATTTTATTATAGTTTCTAATGTAGGGAAGTAGTATACTCTATCCAAAGTAATAATTTATGATACATTGGCTGCTCCAAGATCTACTTATTCTCTAAAAATCTTTTTGAATATGTTTTGGTCACATAATGTGGATATAAATTTGAGAAAAAAGATATAACTATTACCCAATGTATATATATAGAATAATAACACTCTATAAATAATTATCCATTTTAATTCCACTTTCTTCTAGGTATAGTTCTACTTAGAGTCTCCAATACTTCAACATGAAAAATATATAGTATTATTTTTCCATTGCCAACATTTGAAAATTCTTCTTCATGCAATGATTATTATTTGGATGCCAAGATGATAAAATATTCCTTGGTCCTTTTTCCAAAATCAAACATTTCTTGTTCACCCTAAAGACCAATGGGTTTTCACACCCCATGAAGTTTTTCAAATTCAAAAATGAGATTAAAAATTTCTAAAATAGTCTTATCGCTATTCTACAAGTTATAATTCACAATACAACTAGATAAGGATATAGTGCGTGGGGAAATGAGTATATTTTTTGACAGATACATGAGGATATTAAATCTAAATATTTCTAAGTTCACTATATATCCAATAATATTGAATACATGAGGATTAGTGGGTGTTTATTCACTAATCTTGTATGTAAAAAGTGCATTAGGGACCACACATAAATCTTATGTCACCTTCTATATATAAATATCATAAATATCAAAAATGATATTATATATGTTCATAACCTCATATTCCTTCAAAATATAGTCATAAATTAATGATATCATTAAAATGGACATATCTAGAATCATTCATATGTTTTGTGTAATGAGACATTTCTTCCTCACTAATTTCATTTTACGGTGATTTAAGAATACGGTTTTTAAGAAAAATAAATTCTATTCAGGTCATATAATAATATATAAGTATTTCTTTCATTCATATAAATTAGGGATAGTTATAAGGCTACCCTTATGTAGCATGTATTTAGTGATATCATGTGGATAATGAAATATCCATCAACTATGGGGAAAACACCTTAAACCAAGACATGGTTAGTGTCACAATTTTCAAAATGTGCCATATTATATATCATAGATTTTTTTCCTCCACTATAAACATAATACATCTATATTGTTCTTAATTATCTATCTATTACATAAACATAACTCAGCCTCCTCTAACGGGAACCAACGGATTGGTTTAAGGGGTTTACATAAACAAACTTGTGGGAATGCAAAACCTTACATACTGAGTGGAAGAATAACATGAAATACAACATTTTAAAATTAATTATAATTATAAAATAAAGGGAAAACAATCACATAAAAATTTATAATCTATTATAATGATCATATAGATAGATGAAATCAATTACACATTTAATAAACAAAAATTCATTCCCAATTGTTCCAATTTATGATAAATATCACTTGAATAAATTAATTATCATCATTATTTAATAAATTCATTCAAATTAATTATCCTAAAAAATTTCATGATATTCTCACCCATCATTTTTGTAGAAAAATTTAATATTTGACTAAAAATTGAATAAATAAAAAACATATACCTTTGGAGGAAACGCGATGACTGCCTGTCCAAACAACCTGGTGTGTATAACAGTTGTATTCTATTTACTCATATGGAATATAGGATATGCATATTATCATTTTATTCCATTTAATGTAACGTGAAATAAATTACACGCATATAAGTTTTATTTATGTTGCATGTTACGTGTAGAATAATTAGTATATTAGGACTTATACACTAAATGTAGTCCGAAATATTATACAAAAATTAATTAGACAATTAATATATATGTAACCCATAAAATGAAATGTAAGAGTCAAATATATATCACATGGAATATATATTTATAAGGTTTAAAATTTATAAAAAAAATAGTTCTATGTCTGTAGGAAAAAGGTAATATACATGTCATGTGGTAACTTGCTACATATTGTGTATAGTTATTCACTATCTTTCTGTTACACATGCCAAGGGACCAGGTGTGTTGGCCTCCCACGAACATTAATGGAGTATACATCATGTACCTAGTATACAAATCATTTGGTCTCAAAATTTCATGGTTACCAACCACATGAATCGTGGAATAAACACATGGCTCATCTTTGACTAATTGACTACATCTCATGAACACATGATACTCATTTTTTAGTCTTGATGACCATGTGTCAATCTAGAAATATCAACACGTGTTAGGTATTAATTTCATAATGAATGAAATAAATACATAATGATATGAATTAATTCATGAGTTTCCCCAATGATTTAATCATTATTACATGGTGTCTGACTATGGGATATGCACGGTTTTCTTATACTATTTTGATAGGATCTATCCATATGAGTTATTAAAATTCTTCTTATTAATAATTAATCTATTTTTTATAATATTTGTGATAAAAAGTAGTATGAATGTTAGGTCTTCAGATTTTAATTTATTAAATGATTAAACCAAAATATACAATGATGATAAATTCATAATTCAATTAATAATCATTAAATAGTTATAAATTATTATATAGTCCCTATGATATCACATGATAGTTTTGGGAATAGTGGAAGTTCATGTTATCCGTGGAAAACTCAACATTTTTTAGAATTTATTATTGCTCTATGATTTGTAAAATGTTGAATTTTGGGATCAAAAAATCATTCATGCATTAATTGATGAAACAATGTAAAAATATGAATGATGTATCTTTATAATATGATTTATAATTAATTTATTTAGTTCAAGAATTATATTATAGTGAATTATATATTATTTGATGAATTTGAAAATATCACAACATCATACACTAAATGCATGGTAGAAATCAAGTGTATATTCCCTTAATTGGTGATGCACTTATACATTAAAAATTTTCAATAGACTCCATAAGAATCTTTGAGTTCTATCATAGAATATCATCATTCTTGTTCCACTCAAATTTGATTCTCACAAGAGTTGAATCACAGAATGAAATTTCTTGTTCTCTATAGAATTGATATGGGTGGAGGAGGTGTATCACTCCTTTTTATTAAGAGTGTTCTTGGATATGATCTCTCTGGGTCTTCAAGTTATTCTTCATATGTTTTTGTGCACAAAAAATGGATAGAGATGGGATTTGAAATATTATTAACTGGTTTAGAAATTTATAGGGTTAGAAAATAATAATTGAACAATGGAACATATTATTATTTTACCCCTCGATGAACCGCATATCCAAATGTTTACAATATTATTTCAATTTTTTTATTATACACGTAACTCATATAATACTTAAAATTATTTAATTAATAAATTTGTTAAAAATTATTAAAAAATTATTAAAAATGCATTATATCTCCGCAGTAATATAAAACTAAGTTCCTCCTTCCACAGAAATATTCATCAAACCCTAAAAAATGAATATTTATTTAATAAATAAATATCACTACATTATTTTCAAATAAATAGATAAATAAAATATTAACTAATAACCAATCAAATATTGATCAATTATTCATCTGAAAAATATTCCATCAAATAACTAGGGAATAAATATATATGGTAAGGAAAACATGAATAATTATTAAACCAGATAATAAAATTATATTTATTCAACGTGTTAGATAATAATAATATTTAACTGATGATCTGGATACAATTAGTGTTTGACCCTTTTGACCTATTTCTTGGGGATTTTTTTGGAGCCACCGAATATACATGGTTAGAGTCTAGAAAAATTCCAAGACCCCTCGAGAGAATGAAATTATTTTTTAGTGACATGAAAACTCATACAAATTATTACTGTGTAATTGAATCCCTTTATCCTGATATGTCTAATCAAGTAGTATTAATACAGGTGGAATTAACCTATATTCTCGAGGTCTCCTTCTTTGGAATTATAGAAATGAACATGGGCATAAAACACTATATCCATGTATTTTTTTTATTTTATTCTATTTTAAAAAACATTCACAAGATATATAAATTCATTAAAGAATTGTTGAAAAAATCCTTTCTTATATTCTTCATTAATATAATATCACTTATGAAACATGCAATATATCCTACTTCACCTCAAACATATGTATTCATAGTTTTTTCCTATACATAAATGTATGGAAAAATTGATATAAAATTATAATAATATTATAGTTATAGGATAGACAGATGTATTCACCAATATGAACATCCAATGAAACATAAAAATGTGGATTTCTTACTTGTGGTTTCTGGTCACACAATCTATTGAATTGGAAATTAAAAATGGAATATAACAAGATAATGTTCTCCAAAGTCTAATAATAATCCACCCTTGATATATTATATCATTTCAATATTATGAAATGATATCATACTGGTATAGAAAATATATCTAATAATGTTTTTTTGGAACTTTTGAGATCTTATCATAGTGGGGAACTTCTATGAACTTTTAGTGTAATAGTTACTCTTAGGAAAACATAAAATACAATATATCAAATAATAATAATAATGATATGATAAGAATATTATTAATATTCAAAAAAATTTAATTATGTAATCATAATGAAAATTAAATTTAGTTTTACGGAACCAAATCCAACACTTCTAACTCACACTCAATCCTTATCAACTGATGTTACAAGTTAAAATACACCCCCAAAGTACCAAAATATCAAAATAGTTCCACAAAATATTACACATATCCCATGATACAAACAAAACCTATGAATGAAAAAAGATATACCTTCCCCTTGGACATATCCTAACCTTTAAAACACATCTAACATCTCAATGTCAATCATACCTAAGTGATAGTTACCACCTTGTATAAGGATCCTTGTATGTGGAGATATATCATCCTAGGGACTACCCATGTCACTTAATTTAATCCATTATATTATTTCACATCCTACATTCCATAACATAGAATTCTCATTCATCAACTTCAAAATCAAAGTTTTCCTGAATAATCACTAAACCGATCCTATTATTCATAGGTCACATAACTAGGTCACTAAGAGCCCGCTTATGTTCAGTTCCAAACAACCAATGTATCCAATATGACCAACTATACCATTGGCCTCGCTTATACAAGAAAATCCCATTCTGTATCCCATAGTAAAAGCATCTTGTGGGCATCATTTTCATGGTACAATTCATGTGGAACTTCATAGTTATTTTATTCATAAAAAGTAAAATAAATTAAATATCCCCTTAACTCATTCACATACTAACATGAACATTAAATATCCAAACCATGCTATATTTCCGCTTCCACAAGGGTTTATCCAAGGTCATCTTTTCATTATATAAATATCAAACATAGTGTTCACATAATAGAACATTGATCACACACCACTCTCTTAGAACATACCCCTTAATTTGTCACTAGTCTCCTACCAAGGCCCCTTATACTCAAACATTCCTTAAGACACCAATCAATGTTATCCAATAACAACAACCCTAAGTACTTAATGTTGATACAATATCTAGAAAAAATTAAAATCATTTTATTTTGAGCATCATTTTCATTCCATGAATAATAGGTTCTGCCAATTAAGATTCCCCAGGAATGTGGTGTACCACTAATAAGGGGAGGGTTAAATTAGATAACTAATTTAAAATTTTCCTTAAATTAAATTTATCTTTTGTGACATGTTAGTGCCTCGATCCTCACAAAAATTAAAAATTACTATTTCCCATATAAATTGAAATAAATGTACACATGGGGCATGTGACGACATAAAATTTAATCAAGGGAAACTCCCTTCTTATAATTATTTCATATATTATAAATCACATAAAATAACATTAATAACCCAAAAAAACTTTATAAATGAATAATTAATTAAATAAGAGGTATTTATAGAATTTGAGGAATATATATTGATGAAATAGTAACTTGAAATTTTGAATAGTAATATGACCCTTATGATTAGTAAACCAAAAAAATAGAATAGTAACCTCAACCATGAAAGTATAAATAATACTTATTTATCTTATAAATAAATGTATGATATATTATATCATAATATAAGTAAATTAATTTTATTAGAAATTGTTAATTTTCTATTGAAATGTTTATAGAAAATATGTGTTTATATTAAATTTCATAATCAATATAATGTTTCATAAAAACAATTATTTCAATAAAATTAATTAATTAATTAATATTTTGTTATCTTATGTGTATAAGATTATTTTATGAGGCCTAAATTAATTTTTCTAAGTGTTACAAAACCAATTATTCTTTTAAAATTTATATTTTCCATGTAAATGATGAATTTAATTAAAAATTAAATTTATAATATTAAAAAATTATTTTCAAAATATGGAGTTCATTTTTTAATTCTTAAAATAAAAAAAGGTTTAGGGTTAATATTCGGGAAGTTACTAAAATAAAGGAATTTTTGTTGTATAGTAAGATGTGACTATTTATGATAAAAGCTAAATACATAAATTATTGAGTCATAGATGATGTTTGGGTGATGTGAGACCATAATATAGAACTCTAATTTCTTAGTTTATAATTTTTTTTAAATTCTATATCTATTCATAATTTTTATGACAAAAATTATACTAATGAATAAAATAATTTGAAAATAGAAATCTCCTCCCCTATATATACCACTCTTAACCACCTCTTCTTATCACACCTCTAAAACATTGTTCCTAGTCCAAATTAAGCTCAAATATCTTCCCAAGACCCTCCCTAACGTCTATAATCCCTTGTACGCATGAAAATAAAAATAATTATTCCCTATAGAGGTTCTCAAGGAGGATAAATTCATGAGGTAAAATCCTATTTATTTTCTATTGATTTCTTTCATATTCTTTTATTTTTATTATTTTATCATCACCTACCCTAATCCAAATAAAATTATAATATTAGTAATTAATATATAACTGAATTTGATTAGGATAATTATAATATCCATAATAAAACCTCTTATCCTCATCCCTTTATTCTAAAAATTGAAAGGTCATTAGTGAGGTGTTGTTTTATCACCTTCAATGACAAATAGTTTTCATTTTCTATTACCTCCTACATGAATGGTTTTAAAACCATTATAATGGTTTAAAAAGATTTTAGTTTTATTTTTATAACCTTTTTTATGTTTTGGAACTAACATTTATACATAATTCTAAAAGATTAAAAAAACGATTCTAATGTAATAGAAAACTGCCAAAATTGACCATATCAATTATCATTTTTTCTAATGATTCATCCTCACACCATATAAAAAAATTATTTATAAGATAATATAATCCTGCTTATAACCAATAATAATATTTAATTTAAATTTAAGAAGATTAACCCCACTTTAAAGGATCTTTTGTACATATATACAGTTGTACCCATCATGAAAACCACGAAAATGAACAATCCAGAGAAATGAAATGGAATCGCATAACCCAAAAAAATTCCATAAATGAACGTAATAAAATAATATTCATATAAAATACATAACCAAATGTTATATATTAATTAATTAATGGATTTATATTTATTATCCATGACTTTATGATCAAGTACCGAACCGTTTAGGACATAAGGTAAGAGATTCTACCCAAACCTCCATCTTTTCTTTGAGTTACTCTTTCTCTCTCATTACCCAAATTTAATGATTATTTAATTTTTTGAAATTATTCTATATTAAATTATCATGTTCCAATATAATGTATCTAGATTACATTATCCTTCTTTGATTGGTATATAATTTTTTTAAAAAGGGTCACTTCTCAAAGAATCTAGATAAGAAAACTAGATTAAAGGTTATTTCTCTATATCTCACACATTCTTCTAATCTATCGATATTATGTTTTAATTAAAAATTATTTTTATAAAATAACTATTTAATTCATGAAAAACTATTGTTTTTCATTTATATCTTTGTATAAATAGTTATACCCTTTCTATATTAATGTATATTTAATAATTTTCTATAAAACCTTGCTGAAGTGGATAATTTCTAGAGATTCCTAAGCTCTATTTGAAAATGATTTCACCTATAGTGGATATTATTTATCATTATATATTCCTATTTTTATTTATTAATGTCAATCTGTATTCTCAATCCATTCATTCATTGACAATTTTGTGATATGCCCATTTGTAATTCATTTTGACATGATTATGATACCTATTTATTTCCATGTGTAAACCTTATGTTATGTTTGATTCCTTATGTATGATTATTCATGTGGACTAGATATTAATAATAATTTTATAATGGGTGTTTCCATATTTAAATCCAATGAATTTGGTAAAGTTTAGTCTAATGAGACATCATGTTGGGACCTGGAGTGAACCAGATTCCTTTATGGGACATTGTCCACCATGTCTTGGTAGATATCCTTGAATAATGTTTATTTAATGTTATAAATTGTTTCCACATTCATATGATGTCATGTTTATATGTTCTCATGTTATACATAATATTATTATTATTTTTTATTCATGTTTCATTCCTTTTTTCACCATGTTATGCCTCAAAGCCCATGTGCTATGTTTTTTTTCATATGCATATTCCCTAACTAGGATTTTTACCTCGTACATTCAGTTCATGAATTCCCCAGCATATACTTTGTAGATATAAGGTCCCAAATTGGGTTATAATGACATTAAGTAGAATAATTTAAAGATGTTTTTTTCTATCATTATTTTCTAATTATGTACCTATTCTTCCAAAGGCACTAGAATTTGTGATTCTAGGATAATAATTTGATGTTTAATTATGTGTAAAATATTGTAGAAATAGTTGTGAAAGACTAGGGTCGCTATAACTGGTATCATAGAATGATTTTAGTTTTCGTTGTGATAAGGATTAGAAAACTCTACTGAAATCCTTGTGGATAATACTAATTATAAGAAAAAAACCCGAATTATTTGTTTGTGTAGATTAAGAGGTTTATATAGAAAATACATCCATGTATAGATAATATAAGTGGAATAGGTCATGGAATAGATATACCTAGGAGTAGAAACTCTGATAAGGTGTTCCGGGCCAGACTCGAGGTATCTTGGTATACCACATGGGGTTTTACTTTGAAAATGGGTTGACACTCTCAGTGAATATGATTTGGTAAATTTAGAAGCTCATTACAAACCGTTATAAAGTGAACAAAAAAATCCCAAAAGAATATATGTTAGGAAATATATCCTGGATAACCAAGATTTAATCCTATGGAATCACAAGTTATGATATACATTTCATTCATATGTTTACCCTTATATGTTCAATGTTTTCTTTTTATATAATTTTTATAAGTAATCATGCCCACCCATTGTACTTTATCTTTAGAAATTAAAGGTCAGAAATAGAAGATTTCCTGAAAACAATCAATGTGATAAGTAATGTGATGAATTACCTAATGATGTGAAAAATATTAAAGGAACTGGTTCTCAATACATTATGATATTACCTTATCATCTATCTCGTGTTATGAATAATTACTTGAATCATGTGGGACACATTACATCTCCAAATAAATAAAATGCTTTTTAAAAACATATCATATGGAAACAACCTCCCATGTTTAATGGATATTTTGATCCCCTGATCATAGAACAATGAACTAACTTCATTGTGAAGACATTCTCAATCTTCCAGTTCTTAGAATAAAATAATCTTGTGATGTAGGTCTATAATTTTTATGGGGAGGATGATCAATGGTGGGAATTGATCAAGAACACAAATTCTAAATAGGAAATTGATATAATGGATTGGGAGGAATTCATGAAAAAAAAATTAAATATTTTTTTCATTAACCCTTAAACTTAAGAAAGAAAGGGAGTTCCTCATACGAAAGTTGAAGGATGATGAGTATACCTAGGGGTATGAGGAAAAAATCACATGGTTTACAAGATAGACCTCTCGTTTTGACATGAACATAGAAAGAATGGTTGATTGATTATTCAGTGGATGAAATCAGATTGTACGAAAATTGGTTGCAATTTGAGACTTCAAAAATTAAGAGAATATTGTCTGTTATTCCCTTCATCTTGAAGTGGAGATTGAATATTCTCAATGATATAATGGGACCGATGAAATAAAGGGGAAAATGGATTTTAATATTGGTGGATCGAAAGATATATACCATGTTGGAATGAAGAACCAACATCCCACATATCAAAATTATGGAATGAATCTTCGTATAAAATGATTAAAGGGATCCATAAGAAGATTTAAATGTGGAAGATAAGTGAATACGGAAAAAAATATTGAAGATATATGAAGAATCCCACACATTTAGTATATTAATGGAAGGTCAAGATCAACAATAACAATGTTGTGTAGTGTTTCAACATCATGTAATATGGGAATTATGTGATCCATTTCCCTAATCTATGTGTAGTTGGAGGAAATAAACAACATCGGCCTCTATTGAATCAAGGAAGGGAATATGATATTACTACTACTAAGGTATATCCATATAATTATGTGGTGACAGGAACACTAGTTATTAATTCAATAATAGAGAACATGATATTTGATTCCATTTCTACACATTTCTTAATAACTTCCAATTTTAGTAGAATTATTCAGTCACTACCTCCAAATTTGAAGGTTGAGTTGTCTTTCAGTACAAAAAATGGGTAAATTATTTCATCCAATTTTTATAACTCCTATCTATTTAATTTTTGGGACATGAACCTCCCAAAAAATTTATCATACTCTCTTGGATAGAGTTTGATGATATATTAGACATGGATTTTCTATATTTACATAAATACAACATCAACTGTTTTTAAGGGGAGATCACTCTATCCATCTCGTAGCATCCTCCAGTTATGTACAAGTTTAAGGAGGAATTTGAATCTCCTTCAGAATCATCTTCTCAACTATGGACACTATTTCATAATGAGAAATCAAATCTAGATGAAATGTTAGAGACAAAGGAGATAACCTTGCTCGAAGATATAAAAATCATAGGGGATTACATTGATTTATTTCCTAATTAATTTATTGGGGTTCCTATGGATTTATAGGTTGATTTATCAATTAAATATATTACTATGTCTCTAAATATATATAAAAAATTATAGAATCTCAACTATTGAGCGGGAATAACTAAAGAAGAAGTTATAGGAGAATCTGGAATAGGGTTTTATACACCCGAGTGCATCAACAAGGGGTGTGTCAGTCCTCTTCCTTAAGAACAATGATGGATAAATGTACCAATACATTCATTTTCATGAGCTCAAAAAATCATGATAAAGAATAAGTATCACCTTACATGGATAGATGAATTGTTCAATCAGTTATGGGGGCCCAGTTATTTCTTTAAGGCGGGACTTTGGCTGAGATATGACTAATTAAATGTGTGGACGGAAGATATTATAAATACCACCTTTAAAAAATGGTATAGACAATATGAGTTCATATTAATGCCCTTATAACTAACTAATACTCCCAAAATTTTCATGGAATTAATGAATAGAGTCCTTAGAGATTATCTTGATAAATTTGTGGCAGTATTTACAGATGATATTGTGATATACTTTAAGGTAATGGAGGAACACATGGATCATTTTATTACAATGTTAAAAACCCCTGTGAATGTAGAAACTATATTAAAATTATAGAAAAATTTAGTTCTATGAGGAGTAAGTATCATTCATGGGACATGTAATCACTAGAAAAGTGATATATGTTGACCCTTCCAAGAAAAAGTAAATTGAAGAGTGTCCTAGGCCCACATCTGTAATTGATATATTCACCTTCGTAGGCCTAGATGGATACTACGAGTGATTTGTGAGGAACTTATCCTGATTGTTAAACCAAATAACCAAGATTACTCAAAAAGGTGAATGTGTTCTCTTGAGTCAGTGAGTGTAAATACTTCTCACACTACTAATATGTAGGGAACTATTTGTGATGTTCAATGTGCATGATCTGGAGTTGGTATTAGTGATATTTGCATTCAAAATCTTGAGACATTATCATTATGTGGAGAAATGTGAAATATATACTGGTCATAAGAGTCAAAAATATAAGTTCACATAGAATTAGGTTAAAATAAAACATCGAATATGGTAAAATCTTATCGTGGATTATGGTTTCTTAATCCATTATCATCTGGGTAAAGCAAATAAGGTGGAAGAATATTTAAGTAGAAAAGTTCATGTATTTTTAACAATGATGATAATTGAAAAGGATGTAATACTCATTGATTTTCAAAGTATGGACATGGTAATAATTAAGGAATAAAAATCATCAATACTTTCTCAAATGACTTCAAAATCGTCCCTTATGAAGAAAATAAAGGATTCTAAAAGAAATGATGTGAAAATTTTGAAGAGGAAAGAATCTATGCGAAAAAGGGAATCCTCATAATTCAGAATGGATTAGGAAGGATCTATGAGAATTAGGTCAGGTCAATGTGTACCATCAAATCTAGTGGTAAATAAGGAGCTTTTGAATGAAGGAAGTATCTCAAACTACCCTATTGACCCATAGAGAAAAAATATGCATCAAGATATCTATGAGAACTCTTAGTGGGAAAATATGAAAAAGGATATCGCTAAATATATTTCAAAGTGCTTGGTATATTAGAAAGTTATGTCTAAAATGAAAAAGTATTAAGTGATGATGAATCCATTACCCGTACCAAAATAGAAGTGGAAAATATCACCATGATCATTTTCATAAGACATATGAAGGAGTCTAGAGGAAAAAAATCTATATAGGTTGTTGTGGATTGTTTTAAAAAGACATATCAATTATTCGCTATTGGAACAAGCATCTCACTTGATCAACATGTATAGATATATATCAGAAAATTGATTATGTTGTAAGGAGTTCCAATATCTATTATATCCGATCGAGATCTGAGATTCACGTCCATGTTCTAGAAATCTCAATAACATGGTCTAACAATGAGTTGAAATTAATTACAGTCTCTCACCCTCAAAATAATGTACAATATATGTGTACAATTCAGACATTGGAAGACATGTTGATAGCATGTTCTATGGAATTCAATGAATGATGGGACCAACATCTTCTATTGGTTGATCTATTCAAAACCAATAATTATCACTTGAGAAAAAAATTGCACCATATGAAGTACTTAATGGGATAATATGAAAAAAAACTGGCATGATGGGATGATGTTGGTGAATGTAACATACTAGGACCTTAAACGGTCAAGGAAATAATGGAGAAGCTAAAAACCATTCATAAACACATCAAGGCATACCAAAGTCCAAATAAATATATACAGATAATCATTGATGAGACCTTGAGTTTAAGGTTGGATACATGGTATTCCCCTATATATCTACATAGAAGAGGATCATGAGATTTGTGAAGAATGGAAAGAAAAGTCCCAGGTACATCATCCCCATCAAGATTCATCATCATTTCGGATTTGTGACCAATAGACTAGCACTACCACCTATGATGTCAAAAGTACATGATGTATTCCATGAATCCCTCTGGGGGAAGTATATACTGTATCCCTCACATATACTGAATTTATAGGTGGTATAGTTGGAAAATGATATTTCATATGAGGACCAGCCATCTTAACTCTTGGATTATAGAGATAAATATCTATGCAATAAGATTACTTACCTGGTAAAAGTACTATGGCAGGACTATAAGTACAAAGAGGAAACATGGGAACTTGAGGAAGTTATGAAGGAGAATTACCCACACATGTTTCGAACTTAGAATGTAAAACTATATTTTTTGGTACAAATCTCATAAGGGGGGATATTGTAATAAATGAAAATTTATCATTGGAAATTCCCTTCTTATAATTATTCCATATAGTTTAAATCACATAAAATCACATAAATAATAGAAAATAAACTTTATAAATAAATAATGAATGAAATAAGAGGTATTTATATAAGATAAAGAACATACACCAATTAAATTATAACTTGACATTTGGAATATTAATATGACCCTTATGAATAGTACACTATCCTATATAATAGTAACCACACCCAATAAAATATAAATAAAATTTATCTATCTTAAAAACTAAAATTTTCTATAATTACATCATATTATATGTAAATAATTTATTTTAGAGTTGAAATTTTTTTAAAAAATAATTGTTTATTTTATATTTTATAAATAATATAATTTTTTGTAATAAAAATTATTTCAATAAAATTTATTGAAAATTTAATATTTTGTTTTCATATGATTATAAGTTAATTTTATGAGACCTTATTAATTTTTCATTGTATTACTAAAATAGGTATTATTTTAAAATTGATAATTACTAAGTAAATGATGATTTTAAATAAAAAATATTTTTTTATCATATTTAGAAAATTATTTTCCAACCATGGACTTCATTTTTTATGTCTACGTGCCGTAATATGATCAGGGTGATTTGGTGGTATTTTTCTATAATAATTGAATTTTCAGGGAATGGTAAAATACGAGAAATTACGATAAAAGATAAATACATGAATTATTGTGTCATAAATAATGTTTGACTAATGTAGGATCATAATATAAAACACTCATAAATTATTTTATTATTTTTATTGATAATTCTCAAATTATTCATGTAATTCCCTGACCCCAGAAGCCCATAGTTGGTGCATTATTACGTATAATTGAAATGATCACAAAAGATCCAGTCTTGGATGATCGATTAGTTTTGAAGCCTTGGAAGTACTAGATACATTCATAAGGTTTACATTACATCATAAAATTGAAAACTATCACAACGTTGTTTCCATAGAAAACACTAAGATCCCATAGACTATCCCTGAAGGTCATTCATAATACACTTCTTCGCATCCTGGGAAAAATAAAACATAGAAAGGGGTGAGTTCAGATGGTCAGTATGGATAACAATACAGTGGAAGATTTCATAAATAAGCATAAATATTTAAGATAATGTATAAGATAAAATTAAAAGAATTTTAATCTTCATCTTTAGTATAATATGGCTAAGATAAAAATCAAATAATTGCATTTACTTATTCATAGGGATATTCTACTAGTCGAATAATCACATGAAATATCAATATCCACTTTCATAATGATGGAATGTATATTGGGAAACTTTCATAACCACATAGTTAAGTCCTTGTGCCAAGACTAAAAATAATATTTTTGTCAAGGACTCGTTCCAAGACACTTGTTTGTCTCATTAGACCTACCGATGCATTGAAGAGTTATAGCGGGCTCCACCCGTCACTTACTAAGTCCAAGGAATTCCTCATAAGAAAATGATTAAACATAACATAAACATTCATATTAAAACTAGTATAAAAAGTGTCAATACATTATCCATAAATAATGAATGGTGTAAAAATAAGACAACCACAATCAAACATATCACAAAACATTCAATAAAATTTGGATGTTTGGTCTCATAATAAATCAACTTCAAATAAACTTAAAATCCATCAAAGGATGTTGAAATAGATGAAATCAAAACCTTTTTTAGAGATATATCTCTTTTTATATTAAAATCTTTTAAAAATAAAATAATTATAATTGAATAAATTTATTTTGAAAATATTATTATAATATTGTAAGGGAAGCTTTGCTGCTGTTATAATGGAGGAAAATAGTTGCTCCCTCCGTATATGTTTAAAAAAACATTCTTACCTTAGTTTTGTCGAAAAGTTTATAAAATACCTTGTTTGGAAAACGACGAAAATATTAATTTCAAAAAAAAACTTATAAAAAGTCAAAAAGGGGTATAAATTAATTCATCCCATATTATAGTAAATATATAAAATGTTTTGAAATACATTTTTAAGAAAACACGGATGAGTATGACAAAGCCGTCTCAGTAGATACTTACGTAAAAACAACCTCGAATAATAAAGAAATTGTGAAATTAACCCTTATATTGTACTTTTCCTTGGTCGAGGGTAGGTTAACCTCCTATATAATGGTGAAATAATTATTGTTAAATCATAAAAGAGCCAGATACATTATTATTATATTATATATGATCTATTAATATTGCTTTGTTAATAATATTTTAGTATTATCGTTGTTTCGGGTGTTAACTGATTTGTTTTCCTTTATATGATTTGTTACATAAGTAATGTTTGTTATGGATAGGATGTATCATATTAATATTCATAATGATATTATTTCTTTAAATATTATTTTAAATCGTCTAATGAAAATTAGTCTTGAATGGATACGATGGAGAATAAATCTCATCGCGTTCGTGGAGACTGTAATCCGTATGTATGCACGAGCGACAATATCATTATTTTGATATTGAAATAATATATAATTAGATGGTATATCATATATGAAGAATAATTATCATTTTATATTTATTATTTACATCAATTACACATCATTATTATACCAATCCAAATAATAATGTATTGAATAACAATTACACCACGATGTGGAGACGGTAAGTCGTACATACGCACATACGGTGACATGTCATTTAAAGGATGGATAGAATAATGAATATAGTTGTGTCATATTTATAATAACATCACAGTACATAGAATATACTGGAGTTATTACTTTATAATGTAAAAAACAAATAAAGACGAAGTGGAAGAAGAAAAGAACTTGAAAGAGTTGATGAAATATTTACCTCTTCTTCAGGTTCTTCCTTTTTATTTGATCAAAAGGGCTCCATAGGATGGCTTTCTGAATAAATGAAGGCCTCTAGGAAGAATTGGGTATAGTTGAGAGGGTTTGTGGGAAGATTTTGTCTGAGACAATTGGCTTTGAAGGTGTTAATTAGAGAGAAGGGGGTGGCCTTTTATAATAGGGGTGAGGGGAACCTTAGGAAAAGAGAGAAATATTATTTTATAATAAAATAATTTTTGGTTCGTAATGGATCCAAATTGAATTATGTATAGTATAAGGTGTGTATTGGTATAAAACCACTAAACCAATAGGTTTTGGACATGTTTGGGTCGCTATATTAACCTTATCTTTTAGATTTTACTCTAAGTTAAGTAGTTTGACATTTACCATGTCCCTTTTTATTTTTATATTATATTGTTAATAAACTTACTATATACATTAGAGAGAACCCCAAGTGGTTCATTAATGATAAAAATATAATTATTTAATTATTTTCTTCAATTATTAAATTTTTAGGAATAGAATATCAATTAATAATATAATATTGTTTTTAAAAACTCATTTATGTCAATTTTGACACAATTTAGTATTTTTTTTGATAAATTTATAACAATATTATTACATCCAAACAAAATCATCTAACCTACCCTAATATGTCATATTAACATATAAAAATAGTTTAATGCATAAAAAGTGTCAAATTACATTTATTTTTATATTTATAATATCAATTATTTTAATCATTCGTTAATACGGTAATTTCTGCCTCATCATTGTGTCATAAATAAATTTAATTATTTAATTTCTAAAAATTATAAATAAAATAACATTATTTAAGAAATATTTTTATCTTTATAATTAATATTTACAATTGAATTTATCTTAAGTGTAACCCTATATTAAAAATGTTTTAGTTATTAAACAATGAATTTAACACCTTTAACACTTCTTTGAATTAAATAATAATAAATGTCCTAATCTAATCCAGATAGAGATAAAGGTTCATATTTTATTTCTATGGTATTTTTGGCCGAATTACACTTATCCAAAAGAATTACGACAAGTGTTAGGGTAATAATAATGTCATTTTTACCCTTAATTACCCTATTTACTTTTAACCGTGGTAAGTAAAAGTAAAAAGTTACTATTCACGAAAAATTATTTTGATCTTATTGAACCACATTTTACTTGTTGATTTCAACCGTGACTCTTGAAATTTTTAAATTCCACTCACAAAATTGGTAAAATTAAATTTTATGTAAATTTTCAAATGCTCCTAGGAGGTGGGTAAAAGACAGTAAAAAATTCAATAAATTTTTTATATATCTAAAATTATTATAAACAAACATCAATGAATTATATTGAAATTATATAGATATTATGTGTTTATTTTGACCTAAAACAAATTTAAATAAAATAAATAATTATTTAAATAAAAATTTGGTTTTAAACTATAACTCAGTGTTTTTCACTATTCATCAAAAATTTAAAGTTTTCAAAAAAAAAAATAGAAAAAAGTTCTCCCTAAGATAATTTCGATATTCTGAATCCTAAATTGATGTCCATTTTGAAAGATAAAATTTATAAAATTTCTAAAGGGGCATTACTATTCATAATAGCTAGTTTGATTGGTTGTGGTGTGTTAGAACACAAAGTTGCGTACAATACACGCTATTGTATTATTGAAAGAGAAGCTTGCCATGAATGCTTGGGGTGTTGCATTCTTCCATCCTTCAAATGATTTCATCCTCGATTTTTCTAGAATATTACTACATAAAAAGATGTGGGTGGTTCTTCATCATAAGTTCCTCAGGTTCCCTCGTTGCCTCTTCCATCTTATGGTTTCTCCATATAAATTTTACCAGACAAGTCGTCCAGTTTCTCAGTACTTGTTCTCTTGTATCAAGAACCTTGACAGGATCTTCGCAGTAAGACAGATCAGGTTCCAGTTTTAATTCCTCAGAGGTATGTTCATGCATTGGGACAGGCATGTATTTTCTCAACAGTGATACATGGAAAACATCATGAACTTTGGAGAGACTTGGTGGCATTGTCAACCGGTAAGCTACATCCCCTATTTTTTCTAGAATTTCGAAAGGTCCGATGTAACTGGGACTCAATTTTCCCTTCTTACCAAAACTTATAACACCCTTCCATGGAGATACCTTTAAGAAAACATGATCTCCTACATAAAATTCCAAATCCTTCCTTCGGTTGTCGGCATAACTCCTCTTCCTACTTTGATCTTCTTTGATGTGGCTTTGGATTACCTTCACCTTTTCCATCATTTCCTCCATAAGTTCTGGGCCAACGAGTTTTATTTCACCAACATCATCCCAACAGTTTGTTGTACAACATCGCTTTCCATATAACGCTTCATTTGGTGCCATCTGAATACTTTAATGCAAGCTATTGTTATAGGAAAATTCTACCAGAGGCAAATATTGATCCCACATACCTTGAATGTCAAGTGAGCATGATCTCAAAATGTCTTCTAAGGTTTCAATAGTTCGTTTTCATTGTCCTTTAGTTTGGGGGTGGTAGGCTTTGCTCAAAAGAAGTTCAGTATCTAGGGCTTTCTAAACACTTTTCCAGAATCTTGATGTAAAACAGGGATCATGATCAGAATCAATAGATAGTTATACTACATGAAGTCTTACAAAATTATTAATATACAGTCTTACTAAATGTTCAAGTGGTAAATCTTCTCTTTTAGAAGGAAAATGTGTTTACTTGATAATAAAATCAACAAAGACCCATATTACATCATTTTTCTAGTATTCCTTGGTATCCCCATGTCAAATTCCATCATAATATTATCCCATTTCCACTCAGGTATGGGAATAGGTTGATTGAATCCTCCATGTTGTTGCCTTCCAGCTTTTACTTGTTGACAAACCATACATCTTGACACAAAAATAGCAATCTTCTTATTCATGTTGTCCCACCAAAAATGTTCCCACAAATCTCTATAAAATTTAGTGCTACCAGGGTGTATCGAGAAATTGGAACTATGAGAATCATCCAACAATTCTCTTTTTAGATCAGGTATATCGCGAACACAAATTATCTTCCCAAATTTCAAAATTCAATCTTCATATATGAAGTCACTCAGTCTCCCATCATTCACAGCTTTAATCTTATTTCGAAACTCCTCATCATCAACCTGTGAACATTTTATCCTTTCTAGTCAAGATGGTTTGGAAACCATTTGAAAAATCATTAATTTTACCACTTCTATGGTTATTCCATTATCCATATTTACTAGATCCATGAAAATAGTATCCCTTTCAGCTCTCATCTTGTTCAAAACTCCATGATATTTTCTACTCAATGCATCTTCCACCTTATTTTCCTTCCCTGTGTGGTAGTGTATAGTGCAATCATAATCCTTGAGTAGTTCAAGCCATTATCTTGTCCTCATATTGAGTTCTTTCTATGATAAAATATACTTCAAACTCTTGTGATCAGTATAAATTCTCATAGAGATAGTGTATCTATATATTCAAAGCAAAGATTACAACTACAAACTCAAAATCGTGAGTAGGATAGTTTTTCTCATGAATTTTTAGCTGTCGTGATGCATAAGCAGTAACCTTATCATTCTGCATAAGGACACAACCAAGTCCTTTCTTTAAAGCATCACTTTAAATAAAAAACGCATTATTCCTAGATGGAAGAGTTAGTATAGGTGCATTGACAAATCTTCTCATCAATTATTTAAAACATCATTCACATTATTTTGTCCAAAAAAATTTCACCCCTTTATGTGTGAGCTTGGTTAATGGGTTACCCAATCAGGAAAAATTCTGGAAGAAACACCAATAATATCCTACTAAACTAAAAAAATGGTGTACCTCAATTGTACTCATCGGTGCTGGCCATTGTTGGATTAATCTTATCATAGAAGGATCAACAGAGATTACATCCTAAGAGATGATATGGCCAAGCAAAGAAATATCTTTAATCCAGAATTCACACTTGCTAACAATACCATATAATTCATTTCTTCTAAGAGTCTTCAGGATAATGCGCAAGTGATTTTCATGATCTTCATAGATTTTGGAGTATTCAATGATATCATCATTAAATACCACTAAAAAGTCATAATGATATTCCTTGAATACTCTATTCATTAGGTTCATGAAAACAGACGGTGCATTAGTCAGCCCAAAAGGCATTGCTGTAAACTCATAATGGTCGTACCTGGTTCAAAATGCTATTTTTGAAATGTCTTCCTTCTTCAAACACAATTGTTGATATCCAAATCGAAGTTAAATCTTTGAAAATTATTGATCTCCATGATGTTGGTCAAATAAATCATCAATGTGAGGTAGGGGATACTTGTTCTTTATTGTTATATCATTTAGCTTCCTGTATTCAATGCCCAACCTTATAGATCCATCTTTCTTCTTAACAAAAAGGAAAGGGGATCCCAATAGAGAAACACTAGGGAGAATAAATACCTTATTACTCAATTCCTCTTTGTTTTGGTTTAGTTCCACTAATTCCACAGTGGCCATTCTATAATGGGTCTTTGATATTGGCCTTGATCTAGGAATTAAATCAATGGAAAACTCAATTTTTCATTATGGAGGATGTCCATGTAAATTTTCTGGAAACACATCAACATATTCTTTCACAATATTTACATCCTCTATTTGAACATTCCTTTCCACGCCCACAGTTATTTCATTCTATACCTCCCCAATAATTAATTTAGTTGACCAACTGGGGGTGGATCTAGATAAGAATCTGGCAGTGACGATTCTGCTCTAAAGATATGGTGTTCCTTATCATCGTCATCAAAAATAGTAACCTCATTTTTCTTACAATAAATTTTTGCATCATTGTCTGAAAGCTAATCCATACCGAAGATTATATCAAATTAAATCATGAGTATGAAGATGATATCAGTAGATAAAGAACATTTATATGCTCTAATGGGGACTGATTCACAAAACTTTGTTGCAATGATACTTCCCTTAGGTGTTTTGACTGAGAACTCCCTTGTTAAATCAAATTGGAAATGTCTAATTTTCTTAGAAAACTGGGAAGATATGAAACAATGGGATGATCGAGAATAAAAAAAGCATTTTATAAACATGAGGAATCCATTAAATCACTTGCCACTACGTCTTTCGGAGATTAAACCCCAGCAGTAGTGATAACATAAGCTTGGCCTTGATCCCTTGGCCTTTTTGATGTATGTTCCCCTAATTCTTAAGATATTAATTTGCATAATACCCCCTTTCTCTACAATTGTAAAATTCAACATCAACAACCTCTTTCTTCCCCTTGCAATCATGATCTTGGTGGCCTTTTCCCCACATTTATAACAGACTCCCATTCTATTCAGGAAATTACTAGGGTGATTCTTCCAAAATTTACTGCAGGAAGGATATTCAAATTTTCCCTTTCCCCTTATTTCTATTTCCAGAGTGTTCAGAAAATATCTTCTTCTCTTTATTTTATTTAAAGTCTTAAGACTTAGATAATTCTTTTTCTGTCTTGATAGCACATGAGACAATATCTTCGTACGACGAGATGGATTGTGAGACTAATTCTCAACGAAGAAATGGTTTTAATCCATTAATGAAAAGATCAATCTTATTTCATGGGTTACGTATATAATATGCATCATGACTCACTAACCTTGTAAAGTTAGCTTCATACTTTGCGACATTCTCATCCTCATTTTGCCTCATACTTAGAAATTGTCTTTCCATATCCACTCAATGGTCATGAGGAAAGTGTTTTTCTATGAAAATTTCTTTAAACTCCCTTCATTCCATATTTTATACTTCATTATCTTCCCTTTTGTTTTGAATCAATGACCATCATTGATCAGCATCTCCAGTGAGGCAGTAAACTACCATGAAAACATTTTCTCTTTCGCTACTTCACAAGGTGTGGAATATTTCTCTAAGTAATTTATCCATTGCTCAGATACTAGTGGAAGTGTACCCCCATTTAATGTTAGTGGTTGTTTCCTTATGAAGTGAACTAACATTGATCCTCCATGCTATGGATCAGAGAGATCCATACAGGTAAGTTTATTATTCATAACCTGAGTGAGTTGTCCCAGTATGGTGATAAGCTGAATAGCACCAGTTGTATCACTAGTTCCACTATAATTATCTTAACCAGGAAGGAAATCCCTACATGGCGTACGTGCATTGATATGATTTTCATTCCTTCTAATAGGCACCATTTCTAAACAATGGAATAAACTAGATTAGTTTATGAATCGAAATACATAACTCCAAACTTGTAAAACACTTGACATAAATTGAACAGTTTAGGGATATAATCCATAATCATAAAAATGTTTTCTTTGAGGAAGAATATACTCATAAAACCTTCATAATGTTTTGTAAATAAAATGAGAATTATCCTAAGAATATACCCTGAGAGTGTCGTAACCAAGAGTGCAGCAAGGCCCTTTGTCATGCACTAGTTCCCGTTCGAGTCTAGCTCAAAGCGGTGTTTTCTGGTATTACCCCTAGGTAAATCAATGCCAAAGCCACCTCTACCTGATCATATACAGACAGGGATGTACTACATAGAAAACTAACAAAATATGTACAATACCAAAATTCTAGGAAGTTCTTTTATACTAATCCTCAAAGTCTATCTTAGGGCTATGTGCTATAATCAGAGTTTACCTAAATCTAGTTTCCATGGGTTCTACTAAACATCCTATGATACCAACTTTAATGCCCCAACCCCAGAATCCCAGAGTCGGTGCATTATTATGTATCATTGTCATGGTCATAAAAGATCATGTCTCTAAAGATCGATTAGTTTAGTAGCCTTGAAAGTACTAGATACCTTCATAAGGTTTACATTACATCAAAAATTGGAAAACTGCAACAATATTGTTTCCATAGAGAACATTTTGATGCCATAGACTATCCCTGCAGTTCAGTTATAATAATCTTCTTTACATCCGGGAAAAAAATAAAACATAGAAAGGGGTAAGCTCAGATGCTCAGAAAAGGATAAAAATATAGCAGAAACTTTCATAAAAAGCATAAACATTTAAAGAAACATATAAGACTAAAACAACAAACTTTTAAACATGAACTTCAACATAATATGGAAAAGGTAAAAATCAAATAATTCCATTTACTTATTCTCATGGATATTCTACTATTCGAATAATCTCATGCAATATCAATATCCACTTTCCTAATGATGGAATGCATAATGCCAGACTTTCATAACCACATAGTCAAGGCCTTGTGCCAAGATACTATATTTTCTCATGTGAAATACCTATGTATCGAGGATATATAGTGGTATCCACTCATAACTAACTAAGTCCAATGCATTCCTTATATGAAAAGGTTTAAGCTTAAGATAAACATTCGTATTAAAACTAGCATACAAAATGTCAATAATTTCTCCATAAACCGTGAATGGTTTGAAAATAACACATACATAGTCAAACCTATCACAAAACCATCAATAAAATATAAAATTTTTTTATCATAATAAATCAACTTCAAATAAGCTTAAAATATATCAAAGGATGTTGACATAGAAGAAATCAAAACCTTTTTTAGAGAGATATATCTTTCTATTTTGAAATCTTTTAAAATTCATATGGTTATAAAAAAACCGTTATTTTGGAAATATTATTATAATATTTTAATGTAAGCTTTGATGATGTTATAATGGTGGAAAATAGCAGCACCTTCCATATAAGTTAAAAAAATAAATTCTTAACATTTTTTTTATGAAAAGGTTATAATATACCTTGTTTGGAAAATAACGGAAAGATTACTTTCAAAAACATCTTATAAAAATTAAAACAAGGGTATAAATGACTTTAACCCATAGTCTAGTAAATAATATAAATGTTTTAATGTACATTTTCAAGAAAACACAGATGTGGATGATAAAGAGTTCCCTGTAGATACTTATGTAAAAACAACCTCAAATAATAAAGAGATTGTGAAATTAACCCTCAACTTGTACTTTTACTTGGTATAGGTTAGGTTAAACTCTTGTATAATGTTGAAATAACTATTATTAAAATATAAAATAATCATATACATTAATACAATATCATATATGTTCTTTAAATATTTCTTTGTTAATTATATTTTAGTATTATCGTCGTTTCAGGTGTTAACTAATTTGTTTTCCTTTATATGCTTTATTACGTAAGTAATGTTTGTTACGGATGGGATGTAGCTTATTCATATTCAGAATGATATTAATTATTTAAACATTATTTTTAATTATCTAATGAAAATTATTCTTGAATGGATACGATGGGGAATGAATCTCATCGCGTTCGTGGAGACGGTAATCCGTACGTACGCACGAGCGGTAATATCATTCTTTTGAAATAAAAATAATATATAATTGGATAGAATATAATATATACAGAATCATTATCATTTTATATTTATTATTTACATCAATTACACATCATTTTTATACCCATCCAAATAATAATGTATTGAATAACAATTATACTACGACGTGGAGACAGTAAGCCGTACGTACGCATGTATGGTGACATGCCATTCAAAGGATGGATATAATAATGAATATGGTTGTTACATATTTATAATAACATCATATTATATAGAAGATACTGGAGTTATTATTTTATAATAGAAACAACAATGGAGGAGGAAGTGGAAGAAGAAAAGAACTTGAAAGAGGTGGTCAAATATTTACCTCTTCTTCAGGTTCTTCCTTTTGTTTTGATCAAAAGGGCTCCGTAGGATGGCTTTCTGACTAAAGTAAGGCCTCTAAGATTAAGGGAGGATAGTAGAGAGGGTATTTTGTAATAGTATGTTGAAGTAAAATGGCTTTGAAGGTGTGAATTATAGAGAAGTTGGAGTTCCATTTTATAAGAGGGGTGAGGGGAACCTTAGGAAAAGAAAGAAATATTATTTTATAATTAAATATTTTTTAGTTTCTATTGGATAAAAAATAAATAATTTAAATACTAAGGTGGGTATGGGTCAAAAAAAACACAACCAGTAGGTTTTAGATAGGGTTGGGTCACTATATTAACCTTATCTTTTAGATTTAACTCTTAGTTAAAGAGTTTAACATTTACCATCTCTCTTTCTATTTTTATATTATATGGTTAATAAACATACTATATACTTTCAAGAGAAAACCAAGTGGTTAATTAATGATACACCTATCATTACATAAGTATTTTAGCCGATCCTTATATTTTTAGGAAATGAATATCAATTAATAATAACATATTTGTTTTAAAAACTCGTTTAGGTCATTTTGACACTATTTGGTATTTTGTTTTTTCTAAATTCATAAAAACATTTTTACTTCAAAATGAATTCATATAACCAACCCTAATATGTAATATTAACCTAAAAAATTAGTTTAATTCATGAAAAGTCTCAAATTACATTTATTTGGATATTTATAATATTAATTATTTTAATCTTTCATTAATATGATAATTTCTGCATCGTCATTGTGACATAAATAAATTTAATTATTCAATGCCTAAAAAATATAAATAAAATATCATTATGTAGGAAATATTTTTAGATTTCTAACTAATATTTATAGTCTAATTTCTCTTATTTGTATCTCTATATTAAAATGGTTTAGGTATTAAACATTGAATTTAAAACTTTTAACTCTTATTTGAATTAAATAATAATAAATGTCCTAATCTAACCCAAGTGGACCTAAAGGATCATATTTTATTCCTAAGTTTGTTTTTGGTCGAATTACACTTATCCAATAGAATTAGGAAATGTGTTAGGGTAATAATAATGACCTTTTTACCCATAATTACCCTATTTACTTTTAACCGTGGTAAATTAAAGTAAAAGAGTTGAAATTCACAAAAAATTATTTTCATCTTATTAAACCACATTTTACTTACTGATATCATCTGTGTCTCTCGGATGTTTTAAATTCAACTCACAGAATCGGTAAAATTATGTTTTATGTAAATTTGTAAATGCTCCTAGGAGGTGGGTAAAAGACAGTAACAAATTCAATAAAATTTTTATATATCTAAAATTATTATAGACTGAATCTAATTAATTATATTGAACTTATATAGGTATTATGTATCTATTTTAAACTAAAAAGAAATTAAATAAAATAAATAATTATTTATATAAAATTTTTGTTTTAAACTATAACTCGGTTTCTTTCAATATTCATAAAAAATTGAACGTTTTCAAAAAAATAAAAAAAATTTACACTAAGGTAATTTCAATATTCTGAATCAAAAAATGAAGTACATTTTGAAAGATAAAATTTATAAAACTTCAAAAAGTGGGTATTAATATTCATAACTGCTAGTTTTATTGGTTGTGGTGTGTTAGAACTCTAAGTAGCGTGGAACACACACTATTGTATTTTTCAAAGAGAAGCATACCGTGGATGCTTGGGGTGTCACATTTTAGACTCTTGAGGAAAAATAATAAACTAATGAATAAAATATTGAGAAGACGCACCTCTTCTCCCCTATAATTACCATATCTTAGCACCTATTATACTCACACCTATTATGATTTGAGCCTTTTTCAAATTATTTTAAAATATTTTATCAAGACCCTCTCCAACATCCATGGACCCTTTGTCTCAACAAAAGGCCAAAACCATTTCCCTAAGGTGGTTCTCAAGGATGTAAAATTGAGGAGGTAAAATCCTTTTTATTTTATTTTAATTTATTTTCATATTCATTTATTTTTATTAGTTTTTCCACCCTTTGCCTCATAAAAAAGGAATTATAAATCCATTACTGTATTAATACTATAATTTTATTATTCTAATATGAAAATCTATACTCAATCCAATTCTCCTCTACCATTTTATTCTAAAACTGGAAACATCACATGTAAGGTGTTTTTTATCACCTTTATGTATAGAAAAACATTACTTTCCTTTAACACATAAATTTATGGTCTTAAAACCATCATATTGGTTGAAAATTATTTTAAAAAATTTTATATCTTTTTTTTATGTTCTCGAATTAATATATATACATAATACTAAATTATAATACAATACAAATCTGTTGTAATAAAAAACTACCAAAATTAACCAAAATGATTATCATTATTTTTTATCTAATTATTCCCCCTCATACCATATAAAAAACGATTTATAAGATAACATAAAGATATTTATGATCATTTAAAACATATAATTTCAATTTTGTAAAATTACCCCCACTTTACACGATCATCCATACAAGTATATAAGTAAACCAATCATGAAATCTAAGAAAATGAACACTCCCAAGCAATTTAATTGATTCTCCTAACCCATAAAAACACCATAAATGATGGTAATAAAATTATAATAACTAAACTAAATTTATAAAAGGTTCTGAATTAATTGATTAATGGAATTAAATTGATGATACATGACATTTTGATGATTTGTAGAACCGTTTTAGAAATACTGTAAGGGATTTTACACAAACCTCTATTTTTTCCTTCAGGTTAAAATTTCTCTCTCATTAACCCAATTTATTGATTATTTCTTTTTTTAACTGTTTAATTTTTTGTTCATATGTTCCAAAATCATTAATCTAGATTAGATTATCCTTTATTTATAGGTATATATATATATATTTAAATTTATTCCTTCTCAAACCTTCCCAATAAGAAAGCATAATTAATGGCAATTTCCGAATTTCATTCCCATTATATATTTCATTACATTTTTTATTTTATGAAACCATTATTTTTATAAAATCACTCATTTTATCATAAAAAACTATAATGGTTCATTTATAGTTTTCTAAAAACAATTATGCATTTTCAATTTTAAATACATTAATATTTTCTCTTTAAACCACACTAAAGTGCCTAATTTCTAAAGTTTCCAAAGAATTTTTTTAAAATATTTTCAATTAAGATGGACACTATTTATCATTATCTATTAAATGTTTCCTTTATAAATGTCCACATATTTTTTAAATCCATTCATTCATGGATACTTATATGATATTCTCATTTGTAATTCTTTATGACATGATTATGATACTCATTTCCTTCCATGGAAAACCATTATGTTATGTTTGATTTCATATGTATGATTTCTTAGGTGGAACAAATATTCATGAAAATGTTATTATGGTTTCACCTGGATTTCACTCCAATACATTGGGAAATTTTTAGTCTCATGAGACGTCATGCTGGGATAAGTTGTGAACCTAATTCCCTTATGGTACTTTGCCCAGCATATCTTGGCAGCTAGTCTTGACTCATATTTATGTCATGTTATAGTTTTTCTTCACATTCATATGATGTAGTGGTAATGTGTTCCCATTTGATATATTTTATTATTCTATATGTTTATTTACATTCCATTCCTTTATGTCATCATGTTATGTCTTCTAACACATGTGTTGTCTTTTATTCATATGCTTATTCCCTTACCAGGTATGTTAGACAATACTTATAGTTCACGTATTTCGCAACATATCACACTTAGGTATAAGGGAAAAAGGATTTAGGATCTCATTATAAAGATAAAATAAAATATTTATTTAATTTGGTTTTCTGCTTTCAAATTTTGTTCCAAATCGTACAAAGACAGTAGACATTATGGTCCATGGTGTGTAATTTTATGTTTAATTATTCTTAAAACCCTCTCTGAATATGTTTAAAATTGAAGGGAACATTATGGAATATAGTATTTTATAATTTTCATATCTAATGAGGATATATAAAAAAATTTCTGTTCAGCTCCAATCTAATCCTCTTATGTTCTAAAATAAATCAATTAAAATTTACAAGTATTATGGGAAGGTATATTCCTTTACACAGAAGTGTTTATAAACAAATATGTCTTCGAAAAAATTAATCACACCAGCTCCTCAAAAATTACAATGTTATTGCCAAAAAAACGAGTAAGATAGCTATTAATAGTAGTTACATATGAAAAAAAAACTATGCTTCCACTGATCCTTATAAATAGGCAATATCAGATTCTACCCACAAAATAATTTATATAACTTACAAAATTTTAACTTCAACAATTGAAAATTTAACATATTTCCGTATTAATACACTAATATTTTGCAATTTAAATGGTAAATACACTATTAATAAATCATATGTAATATTTTCTCTTCTTATTTACCGAAACTTTTTTTTCGAAATTATTGGTCAGGAACTCTGTCAGTCTTATATCAAATCATTCACATGAGCACTTTAGAAATTTTACCTTTATAAAACCAATGTTTCTCTAATAAATCCAATATGTTATAGTTGTAAGTATTTTTTTTATTGAGTTCTAAGTCAAGATCCTTTAATGCCTCAAAATATCTCATAATTTTACAACATGAAAACCTCCGTCAAACACAATGTCAACTATAGGTAATTCATCAACACATCTTGTATATAATCAAGAACAGCGCTATAAATTTTATTTGTTTGATTTTTTATTTAGAATCATAATAATTTCTTTAACTCATCATAATGATACATGAAATCACTTGTAATCTTTTTAATATTTTACTTTAAAATTTGTTAGAAAACACATAATTGATCTCCATTATACATATATATATATGATTTGTTATTTTTTATTATGTTTTATAGATAATTATGAATTTAAATTCTGTGAAAAAAAATCCTATATATATCCCGTGATTTTTGTACCCTCCTTCCATTGATTGAACAATCAATTAGAAAATTATCTTCAGACATCTCTAATTCAAAACCTATAATCATCTTATCTTGAGATTATTATATACTCTAATATTTATAAATTCTTCACATCTAAACATCATAAATTTTAGCCTTATAGACATTGAAAATCTCTCATATTGAAATATCAAAAATGTTTATTTTGTGTACTATCTTATGTAAATACGAGTAATTATAGTTTTTACTCGATTGAAGTGAATTCATAGGATATCATGTTTATCATTTTACTTCTTCAGCATTAGTTTTTGTAAATTGAGTTTACAACATCATCCTTTTTAACTTCTATTTCATTACATTTAGGAATTATATTCGAAAAAACTCAAGATTTTTCTTCATATTCCACATCATTTTTCAAATCTAAGAATCTTGGAAAAATTAATCTTATATAAGAAATATTTATTCTCAAATACTCTATAAATTTTTGATTTTCATGAAAACACTTATCAAGGTTTCATTAGATCAACTATATTTTGGTTATTCCTAGTAGTTTTTGTTTCTATAAGATAATCCAAAACATCTATATCTATATCTTCCAAATTTACATAGGAATCTACCTTTTGTTTTTTTAATTCAAACCATCATGAATTATAATTGATTATAATACTAAAATGATAAATTTTTACTTTGAAATAACAAAATAGAATTATACTATTTAACTTCTATAAAAACACTAAAAACCATCAAATTCTCATAATCCACACATTGATATTCTTTTAGGTTTATTTCGATTGACTGTTAAATATGAAATTCTTATCCATAAGCTTCATGGTGCTCCCTATACTTTTTAAATATTCACCACCTAATACAATCTCACATATAAAACATGTCTTATGTACCACTGTCATATTGTTTCGTTCTTATATTTCATAGTACTACATATAATTCCTTGAAATCATTGAGACATTTGAGACACCTCTAGGATGAGTAATTTCCAACTACAATATCATATTTCCTTACTTCTGTATGTTCATTTACCTCCACTGGTTATTTAGAAGATTCCGTTCATATTCCCATTCAAAAAATATTTTCACATCCATCTTCCACAGATGAAACTTCTAATTTAAGTAACATGTGTTTATTTTAGTTTGGGAATCAATCCACCCTACGAAAATCCATCCAAAAATAATAACATATACTTCGAATGATTCTAAAAAACACTAATGCATACCATGTTATCAATAAATAAAAAACCTTTCAAATTTATTGGAATCTTCAATATTCCATAGTATATTTGTTATAAATAAAACATTCTATCAAATAAAAAATTTTAAACATAACTTAAAACCATATAATTTTCAAATAAAATTCATCCAAGACTAATCCATAGAGAAAATAACTATTTTTATAATAATTCCATCCATTTCTGAAAATAAATTTGTGGTCATGTTTTTTATTCATTCCCTCTTAAATCATTATCAACATTACCATTAAAACCTCTAATATATTAAAAAATTATAATTTATAGAGATTTATAACTATCCCCCACCCTTTAATAACATAATCCAATTTAATGTGTGGTAAATACACAAAGTAAAAATTTAAAAGTGAAAAGATGAAGATGAAGTTCCTTCTTTAATTATTTAAATATTTCCTAGATCATAGTTATTGTGAAAACATATAAAAATTTTAATTTTGTGAATATTTACTGAAATTGAAAACCCTATTAGAAGAATTTTTCTTAATGAAAAAAAACTATCAATATATTTAGATATAGAATATTTCACTAAAATTTTAAAATTTTTAATTGAAATACGATTATCATAGGTAATTTTAAATGGTAATTTAACATTAACATTAAAATTTTTTAATGATAATTTAATGTATATAATATATTTACATGCATGTGTTATGGTAATATATTTGGAATTAGTTGTACTCAAATGTTATAGAAATTATTTGTTACTATTCCAGGTCAAACAAATTTCTCAAAATAATTAAATTCATCTAATTTTTTTATCAGTTCGATCTCTATCAAAATATTCATTACTGAAAACTAAAATTATTATTTCTTCACTTTTAATATGCATTAGAAAATAATTTTATTTTATTTTGACATAGAAAATAATTATAATAGAAAAAAAAGATTTATTAATTTAGATAACATTCATTCCAATTAAATAATGTTACCACATATACAATATTTAGTACTGATTCCACAATATAAAACCATTTCCCATAATATTTCAATATTCCTTCTGATTCACACATCTTCCCACTTCATCTGTATTCAATTTCAAACCATCTTTAATTGGTGTGGATAATTACTATGACCATTCTATTCCAATTCTATTCAAGATTTCATTAGAATATTCTATTATGATAAGATTATGTTACTTGATTTTTTAAAACATACAAAGAAAACAATTAAATTCATCAATTTTAGAATTGAAATCTCAAAAAGCTCTAAAATTTTGTTGTAAATTTATTTACAGACAATCGCCTAAAAAATTATGTGATCGACAAAAAAAAGATAAATATAGTACATTTTCTCTTCTCTATAACATATATTTTGTTGTAAATATTTCCATTAAAAATTATCAAATATTTTTTGAAACAATAAAGTTTTTATTAAAAAACACGAGGGGCCTACTTTAACCCATATAATCCTATATTTAACTTTCTCCCCATAGTTTTTTATCAATCAAGAATAAAATCTTCAAGTTTCTCAACATTTTTATCATATTCACTGGATTATCCTATATTCTAATAATATATTTTGTTTAAAATATTTTTTTTAACTTCTAAAACATCAAAAATTTACTTCAAATATTAAACTACTCATCAATATAATGATCATAATTAGTATAAATTTTATTAGCTTCATGACTGTAAAGACCCGGAAATTTCAAGGAAATTTGTTTTCTTAATTTTCTTTGGAATTTTACAAGAACGCAGTTTCTGAAGGCGCTTGATTCCGAGGCCCAGAGTGCCCGGAATTTCGATCCGAAGTTTAGCTCATGTACGTTCAGTGAACGAAAGAGTGGGAATTTCTAACTTTTGTACTGGTTCCTGGAATCGAATTCTGAGGGCACCAATGGAACCGCAGCACCGGTAATTTCTTAGGAACTCCTATTCCGGAAATGCGTTTACACGAGTGTTGATGATAAAAATTGTGGAAGTTTATTTTATAATTACTCTACAATTTTTATTATTTTTACTCTAAGGGTTTACTTCTTGATGGAAGTTGGGTAACCACCCAACCTCCCTTGGGAGGTTATGAGGGTGGTGGGGCCCACACGAACCCCATCCCTTCATATTCTCTAAAACCCCCCTCAACTCCCACTTTAATTTTGTTAACTTAAGTTATAACTTATGACTTTAATGTAATAAGTTTAATGAGGTGAGTTGTGTGTGGTTATTGAATTTCAAACTCTTGAAATTCAAAAGATTTGTTGTGTTAATAAAATAATAAAGGAACTTATTTTATTTGGGTTGTTAGAGTTTGTCGTTGAGAGGTTTTGGGACTAACATCTTCTTCTTCAACGAAGAACATCTCCCCCGAAGAACGCAGAGAACTTCGTCCGTGACGTTTCCCCTTTGGATGCACCTCGACGACAACGGAATCGACGTTCGTTCTCCGCGACGCGATGTCTCTTTCCGCAACGGTTCTTCCGTGACGCCGTATCTGCGACGCGACGTTCTTCTTTCGCGTCGTCTCTTCCGCGGCGGTTTTCCGCGACGAAATCTCCGTCAACGACTTCGAATCCTCACTTCGCGACGTCGACGTTCTTTTTTACGCAACGCCCGACCTCCGTGACGTTCGCCTTCCGCGGCTCGTTGACGTACACTGTTCTTGAAACCAAGGTAGGGGTTTTATTTATTTAATTGTTTGTGAATACCAACTTGATGATCTTCGTGGATTAAAACCAATTGTTATCGAATAACGTGAGGGGGTCAGACCGCACAAACACGGCCGACCCTCCTCCTTATTTTCATGTTGGTTTCTTTGTGGTTGGTATGAGAAAGCGTGGTGTCGTCGCACCATGCGGTTTCATGCGGAAGGATAAGCGTGGTGTCGTCGCACCGCGCCGTGGAAAGAAATTCAAGGACGCGACGCCGTCGCGCCGCATCGAAGAAAACCGAAGATACCGCGGCTGGAGCGGGGCCGCGGCGGAGGGGCGCGGTGCCGTCCCACCGCGCCGGACGTCATGGGTCACGGCCGGTTCCGGGCCGCGGTGGAGCAAGGTGACCGGCGGCCAAGCCGGGCCGCCGGTGTCGGAGCAGGAAGGGGACCGGCCACCGCCGGTCCCGTTGAGCATGTACCGGCCGGCCAGGTCGGGCCGGCCGGAAAGGGGAGGAGCCGGGGGAAATAAATTCCCCCGGCCGGATCAAAGCGGCCACAATTAAGGGTCCATGGTTTCATGAAACAGGAGGGGCATCGACCCCCGTGCGAGCCGACAAACGGCTCGGCCGTTTTGGTCGAGCACCGACCGCGCGCCCAGCGCGCGGGTCGCCGAACCGCGCCAGCCGGGCCGGGCCGCGTTGGGCCGGGCCGACCCGGACCCGGGGCGGGTCGACCCGGTTCGGGCCGATCGGGGGGGTCTCGGGCCGGGTCGGTCCGGGCCCGAAACCCCCGTTTTCGGACTGTTTGGGTTCAAACGTCCATATCTTGGGCTACGAACCTCCGATCGACGCACTGTCAGTTGTGTAGAAATCCTTGGAACGAGAAGGTCGTTTCGATATATCGCACTCAAGGTTTAGGATTACTTTGGGTTCGGCCGGGTTGGTTCGGATACGAAACCAATCGGGCCCTCGGAGCGGAAACGCTTATATCTTGAGCTCCGGACGTCCGATTGACGTGCCGTCAACTTTGATGGAATCCTCTAAGTGAGACGGATCTTTTGGCTTACTCCGCTCAAGGTTTGGATGCCGTTGGAGTGCGGTCGGGTTGGTTTTCTCATGAAACCAACCAGGCCCCTGTAACGAAAAAAGCCAATAACTCACAGACCGGGCGTCCGATTGACACACCGTCTGTCTCGTTGAATTCCTCTTGATGAGACAGAACTTTTGACATACTTCGCCCGAGTTTTCGATGCAGTTGGATACTGGCCGGGATGGATTGCACCCAAAATCCAACTGGGCCCCTGGAACGGAAAAGCTGAAATCTTTCAGACCAGACGTCCGTTTGACGAACCGTCAGCGGCGTTGGTGATCACATTGAGAAACGGTCCCTTTGAGTATACCCTATGACTGTTCGGGGTATAGTTGAGTTATGGACGGATTGGTTCCCACACGAAACCAACCGGGCCCCGGTGACGAAAAGGCTAGTAACTCACAGACCGGGCGTCCGATTGATGCGTCGACTGTTGCTTTGAGACCCCTATGATGAGGCGGTCCTTCGAGATACTTCTTCTTCGGACATAGTGATACTTGGAGTATCGACCTATAGCTCGTGGAGAGGACCCTCTCGGAGACGAGCGTACGGAGTACGGAGACCGTGTAGACGGCTGAAACCGGACGACTGCTTGACCGACTCGACATGGAGTGAGTCAACTAGCCCAGTGGATGGAGCGCCCGGTATTTAGCGACAGACCCACGGCGGATGGAGCGCCTGGTAGTTGGCCACAGACCCGCGGTACTCGACAGGAGGAGTACCTCTGTAGGCTATTAGGGGGAGCGCCCGGTATTTGGCGACTGACCCACAGCGGACGGAGCACCCGGTAGTTGGCCGCAAACCCACAGTACTCGACTGGAGGAGTACCTCAGCAGTCTTAGGTTAATGAGTAGTACCTCGGAGTCATGACAGGACCACTGTACACTCCAGAGATGGGATTCTTCAGCAGTTACGGTTTCGATAATGAAAATCCTGGTTTGAGCTGAGAGTTTTGACCTTTGTGTTTACCTCATGATTGAGATGGGTCACTTGATAACTTAGGTATATGTATGGGCATATACCTGGGTAGTGGTTATCCGTTGATTTTAGGATCCTTGTGTTTCCTCATGATTGATATGGGTTACTTGATAACTTAGGTATTTGTATCGTCATATACCTAAGTAGAGATTATCCGTTGAGATCTTCTTTGTGGTTATCCTTATTGGTTTTAGTGAGACCTTGAGGGTCTCGGGGTCCCTACTGAGTATCATTATACTCACCCCTACATGGGCTATGCCCGCACCTCGTTGTGTTGGTTTTAGACAACAGGCAGTGCTGACAGAGGCCAAGTGTTCGAGGACTAGACGGTACCCGGAGGTGGACTACACGACGAGTCAGTATCTGGAGGAGGACTTAATGGCGAGACGACACACGGAGGAGGTTGATGGGAGAGAACGTTGAGGAGACTATCTGTACCTACCCTTCAGGAAGGAACCGTGGTGGATGATCCAGGAGATGCACCATCTGTACCTACCCTTCAGGTAGGATCGGAGGAGGACGACCCAGGAGCTGCTTCCTTCTTCCAGCTATTTGTCTTTTTGTTGTTGTACTTTTTTCAGTTGTAGTTGTACTTTTACTTTGGGTTTTTATTCTGGCCCATTTACCTTTCAGCACTTCTCTTGTACTTAGTGTTTTACTTCCGCTTGTACTCTGTAGTGTCTCTTTACTTTTATAAAGGTAATGCCTTCCCAGTTATCGGGATTTATGCCATTGGTGCTAGTCGCCAGTGTCATGACCCGCCTCCCGGGCCATGAACCTTATCATCTGACCCCATGGGTCTCTTGTAATACCTTGGTTGCCTTCTTAGCACACCATAGGATATTACTCACTGGGGTCTCTTATCAGACTAATGACTGTCCCCATAGGCCAACACATATCCTTTCTAGTGTGTTTTTTCCTCACTCACACACATCCTGGAGACTTCCTAGAAGGTCACCCATTGTCACGACCCGTCCTCGGGGCCCATGCCGTGACTACCCCAAGCCCGCCTTCTATAGGCTAGGGGCTGGCGACTAGCACCAAAGGTGTAAAATCCCGATAACTGGGAAGGCATTGCCTTTATAATAGAAAACAAGCACCACAGAGTACAAGCGGAAGAAAAACACTAAGTACAAAAGAAATGCTGAAAAGTAAATTGGCCAGAATACAAATCCAAAAGAAAGTACAACTACAACTGAACAAGGTACAACAACAAAAAGACAAACAGGTGGAAGAAGGAAGCAGCTCCTGGGTCGTCCTCCTCGGGTCCTACCTGAAGGGTAGGTACAGATAGCGCAGCTCCTGGTCGTCCACCACAGATCCTACCAGATGGGTAGGTACAGATAGCCTCCTCCACGCTATCATCCGTCAACCTCCTCTGTGTGTCATCTCGTCGTGTAGTCCACCTCCGGGTACTGACTCGTCGTGTAGTCCACCTCCGGGTACCGACCAGTCCTCGAACACTCGGCCTCCGTCAGCACTACCCGTCCTCTGCAACCAACACAACGAGGTGCGGGCATAGCCCGTGCAGGGGTGAGTATAATGATACTCAGTAGGGACCCCGAGACCCTCAAGGTCTCACTAAACCAACAAGGATAACCACAAGAAGTTCTCAACAGATAACCTCTACTTAGATATATGCCCATACATATAACTAAGTTATCAAGTAACCCATCTCAATCATGAGGAAACATAAGGATTGTGAAATCAACGGATAAACACTACCCAGGTATATGCCCATACATATACCTAAGTTATCAAGTGACCCATCTCAAACATGAGGTAAACACAAAGGTCAAAATTCTCAGCTCAAACCAGGATTTTCATTATCGAAACCGTAACTGCTGAAGAGCTCTGTCTCTAGAGTGTACAGTGGTCCTGTCACGACTCCAAGGTACTGCTCACTAACCTAAGACTGCTTAGGTAATCCTCCTGTCGAGTACCGCGGGTCAGCCACCCAAACACAGTAGTGCTTTCCGCCGGGGTATGTCACCCAAACATAGTAGTGCACACCCCCAAGTAGCCTGCTGAGGTACTCTCCGGACGAGTACCGCGGGTCTGCACTGTCACACAGGTAGTGCTCTTTCCTCCATGGGTCTGCACCTCAGAAAGTAGTGCTCCGTCCACTGGGCTAGTCGACTCACTCAAAGTTGAGTCATCAAGCAGTCGTCAGGTCTCAGTCGGCTACACGGTCTCTGTACTCCGCACGCTCGTCTCTGGGAGGGTCCGCTCTACGAGCTACAGGTCGATACTCCAAGTATCTCAAAGTCCCACGTAGAAGTATCTCAGTGGACTGCCTCGTCATAGGGGTCTCAATGCAACAGACGGCCCGTCAATAGGACGTCCGGTCTGTGAGTTATTAGCCTTTTCGTCCCAGGGGCCCGATTGGTTTCGTGAGCAAACCAATACGGCCTTATCTCAACTGTACCCCGAACTCCCATAGGGTATACTCATAGGGGCCATTTCTCAACGTGATCACTAACGCCGCTGACGGTTCATCAAATGAACGTTCTGTCAGAAAGGTATCAGCTTTTCCGTTCCAGGGGCCCGGTTGGATTTCGGTGCGATCCAACCCGGCCACTATCCATCTGCATCCAAAACTCGGGCGGAGGATGCCAAAAGTTCCATATCGTCAACAGGAACGCAATGCAACAGACGACACGTCAATCAGACTCCCGGTCTGGAAGTTATTAGCTTTTTCATCCCAGGGGCCCGGTTGGTTTTTAAGTTAAAACCAACCCAACCGTACTACAACTGCGTCCAAACCTTGAGCGAAGTAAGCCAAAAGATCTATCTCACTTAGAGGAATTCAACAAAGTTGACGGCACGTCAATCGGACGTCCGTAGCTCAAGATATGAGTGTTTCCGCTCCGAGGGCCCGGTTGATTTCGTGTACGAACCAACCCGGCCGAACCCAATGTATTCTGAAACCTTGAGTGCGATATACCAAAACGACCGTCTCAATACAAGGATCGCGTTTCCACTGACGGCACGTCGTTTGGAGGCCTGTAGCTCAATTTACGGTCAAAAGACCGAAAATGGTCCGAAGACGGGGGGTCCGGGCCCGGGCCGACCCGGCCGACACCCCATGGGTCGGCCGAACCGGGTCTAACCGACCCGGTCCGACCCGGCTGGCCCGGTCTGGTCCGGCCAGGGCGCGGCCTGGCTCGGCCAGCCGGTCCGGCCCGGCTCGGTCGAGCGGCCGAGCGCGGAAGCCGCGGGGGCGCGCTGCCCCCGCGTGAGGAACTCGCGGCCCCGGTTGGGGCCGCCTTTCCAGCAGACGCGGCGGCCGGGCCGCGTCCCTCCACCGGTTCCGCGCGGCCGCCGCCTCTGACCGCCGGCGCCGCCGTGCGGGCGCGGCGCGCCGGCGGGAGTTTCCGCGGGCCACCGGACGCGCTCTGATGGTCCGTTTTGTGTGCAGTCTTCGCCAGTGGTCCTCCCAAGACCCGATCTTCACTGCGAGGCCCTCAAAATGTCTTCGCGGCCTGCTTCACCATCGATCGTCAATCCCCACTTCGACAGTAAACCGCGGGGTCTTAAAAATGCCTCCGCGGCCCCGACTCCGCCCGTGGTTTCGCTCGGCTTCAATGGCGCGGCGCGACGGCGCCACGCTCCTTCACCGCGTTCTTTCTTGTGTCCGCACGGTGTCGTTGCACTGTTCCTCCTTTGTTCGTGCCGCAACGATCTCAAACAATAAGGGGGGAAGGAGGGTCAGCCGTGTTGGTGCTTTCCGACCTTCCCCCGTTAGTATGATAACAGGCAGCCCAAAAAAAGAAGGAAGAAAGGCGATATATGAGATCACAATCAAAAAAATAAAAATAATCCCCCATAACTTCCTGCAACAGAAATTCCCAACCCACAAGGAAAACTTTCGCTGATCAACTAGGTAATAAGTTGATTTGTGTTCATTGTTTTCTTGAGAATAAAGAAAGAAAGAAAGAAAGAATTTAAGGGAATAAAATTATTCTCAACATGACAGTCCCCTACCTCGTCGAAGTCATCGAGTGAGGGTTCGTCACAGATTTTCTCGTCGCGGAAGAAACGTCGCGGAAGGAGAGTCGTCGGCGTCACGTCATCGATCTCCGGTGGTTTGGCGTTCTTCGTCGGAGGTCGGAGCGTTCTTCGCGTTCTTTGCGTTCTTCGTCGAAGAACGAAGAATTCTCTCTCTGCTCTCCCGATGGTTTAACACAACACAAACCCCCTCAACAAAAATAAAATAAGTCCTCAACTTATTTTATTATCAACAAAAGAATTGAAAAACAAAAGATAAGAAACTAACAATTAAATTCGAAGAATTAATTGTAAAACTTAACTGCCCAATTAATTGGTGCGTTAAGAAATTAAGAAAACGTGTCAGTTGACATTCATAATGACGGGTTTTAGCAGGTGCGTTACTTAGCGGAAAAGAAACGGTGGGGCTCGTGCGGGCCCCACCTCACAAATATCCTACCAAGAGGGTAGGATATTTTTGGATAGCACCCTATCCGCTTCAACCCAGCTTAAGTAGATTCATGTGGCTTCATGTGGCTTCCAAATGGATTAAGTGAAATAAAATAAAGTTTGTCGTACAATTAATTTATTTCTTAACTTTAAGCCCGAAAATTAAAAACCACACCTGAGTAAACGCAACTCCGGAAGAGGCGTTTCTAAGAAATTACCGGTGCTGCGATTCCATCGGTGCCCTCAGAATTCGATTCCGAGCACCGGTTCAAAATTTAGAAAAACCCGCTCGTCCGTTCACTGAACGTACCCAAGCCAAACTTCGGAAAATGATTCCAGGCACACCGAGCCTCGGAATCAGGCGCCGTCAAGAAACTGCGTTCTTGTAAAATTCCAAAGAAAATTAAGAAAAAAAATTTCCTTGAAATTTACGGGTCTTTACATTACTCCCACCACAGGGCTTTACGTCCCCATAAAGCTTCACCACAAACTTAGGGAAACAAAGGCGGTACTGAGCACGCATATGAGCCTTCCGCTCCCATGTGCTTACATGGAGGTTCCCGTGCTGCCAAAGAAAGTGTACCAGAGGAATCGATCATTCCCGTAGGACCCGCTCCTGTCGATCCTTGATCCTCACCAGAACCTCCATGGAAGTAACCCCATCGCCATTGTCCTGCTCCCCATGGTCGATGATATGCGGAGGGTCGAGCACGTATCTCCTCAGTTGGGATACGTGGAAAACGTCGTGCACCTAGTGCAACTGAAGTGGATGGGTCAAGCGGTAAACCACCTCGCCTACCCAGCTCAGGACCTAGAATGGTCCGTTGAACCTTGGAGATAACTTGCCGCTTTGGCCACATCTCTGTAAACCTCGTCGAGGTGAGAATCGTAAGAAGACGTGGTCGTCATCCTCGAACTCCAGAGGTCTCCATTTTATGATAGAACTGAAACTCAAAATGACTGCTGCTACGAGGGTAAGGTTGACCGACTCAAAAGTGATCGGTCGCACCTTCCTGTGCAAGAGTTACCCTGTGATGCCTGGGGTTTCCTTTTTCGCCGACCAAGGAAAACCCATCCCGATGTCGTAGTTAAACAACAACGTTTTTGCCTAATACCGTCATTTTGTGTATGAACTGTGATTGCCCAGTCCATACTCAAACCAACGTCGTAAGGCCTCGACGCTGCCACCAACAGATCCCAACCAAAACTCTCGCCTCGAGGGTCTGACCACACCATCGACGTAAGTGTGAGTATCGAGTCTCCTCCCAAGGTATCTCCAGACGTGAGGGTCAAGTCCATGGCATACCGGAAACTCTAGGTCTGGAACAAGATTTGTGAAAGCAAGGAATGATTCATATCGACGTCCGTTACTACAGCAGCTAGTAGTGGACATAGACTGTTCCTTGAATCATTTCTAGAGCCATTTGGTCACACTCTTTGACCGCAAGCAGCCGCACTCTTCCACCGCCCTTCAGCTCCCTGAGCCTGGCGGGGATAACTAAGGCGGGTGGTTGTAGCATGTTAAGATGTACACCACCTCATACTGCTCTCCTAGCTCTGCCTCCACGTCTGCTGCTTCGCAGACTCATCTATCCTTAAAGCTACACTTCTTGAAACAATAACACACCCGAGTCTCTAAGACTGGCACCAGTTTCCTGTTTCTTACTACACTATGCAGTCTTCATCCGCTCATGGATGACCTGGACCTCCTTTAGTCTCACAAGAGATGCTATGATTTCTTCTTTGCCGATAAGAGAAACCCGATCTCATCCCCTAGATGAACCACATTCGTTGCCTAATACAGTCAATCCTGACATGAATGATGCATTCATGCCATGGATGACGTCGTAAGGCCTTGACGTAACTACCAAGAGATCCAACTGTCCCTCTTGCCTCCAAGGGTCGAGTCACACTGTCGGCATCTGTGTGAGGTCACTGGGTCTCCTCCAGTAGAAATCTCGAAAGTGAGGGTCAATTCAACAGTTTAACCGGTACCACTCAGTATCAACCAAACAAATGGACAGGAACGAAAACAAAGATAAGTGTCTTTTTATTATTGCATCTCATAGTAAAAAGACACGAATACAAAAGCAACATGGAACTAGAAGTACAAAGGACGTATCCACTAGTTCCTCTACTGCCCACCTGCTCTCGGAGCTCTACTACCTTGTCCACTGCTCGGCTGTTGCTCAAGCACCAGTCACTGCTTCTGTCTCGGTGGCTACTCTAACACCCGCTGATCAACAGTATGAGGATTCGGACAGTCACGTGCCAGGTGACCCTTTCCGCCGCATGAGTAACACAACATGCTTCTGCCACGCCTAGCTCTGTTCCCACCCCGGTGCCCTGCACCACCGGTCCTAAAACCCGAGGTCGTCCAACTGCTGGTCTGGTCCTTCTAGACCTCTGCATCATCTGTCTACTGCCCATAGATAACCCGACAACTGATCGAAAACCCTACAGCAAAGGCAGAAGCCCCTGTACACGCTCAGGGTGTAGAGCTATTGGCACAACTCCACCCTGAAGAAGGTCTCGAAGTCTTCCCATGCGAAGGTCATCCCGTCGCAAAACTGGAACAAGTGGCTCCACCACCTGCCTGCTGCTGCCTGAAGGAGGATGGCAGCAAAGATCACCATGAAGTCTTTCGGCGTCCCTACTAGCCTGAAGACTCTCACCACACCCTCCATCCAATCCTCAGCCGCCTGCAGGTCCGTCTCTCCCCGGAACCTGGGTGGCCTCTGGTGCTGGAACTCGTGCAGCGCACTCATGTAGCGGGCATCACCTACTACTGGGGCTGGTGGCATCGGTGGCCCAACGTATGGTAGTACCGCTGGTGCCTCAACTGCAAGAGGGACCTGTACCGAAGCCTCGTCACTCGACAGGCTGTCAGTACGCACATCCGTCCGGGCTCTAGCTGGTTGTCCGAGAAAAGGCATCCTCAAAGAAACAACGTAACACATTCAAACGATTATACCTGGTGAGCTAACCTGGTTTGAGCTGTTTTAAGGGGAAACCTTTGAAAACACACATGCAATTAGTGTTTTCGTGCACAATGTCGGAAATCAGTTGTCAGGGTCCTGGTGTATGGATACGTCGGCCCCCCGCACCAACACTGGACTCCCTGAACTGAAAACCACACTTGGTACTCTAAACACTATTGCTTCATAGAAAGAAAATATCAGAGTTATAAGTTCTGCAGTAGAACTGACTCCTCTGATACGAATTTTCACGACCCGTCCTCGGGGCCCATGCCGTGACTACCACAATCCCGCCTTCCATAGGCTAGGGGCTGGAGACTAGCACCAAAGGCGTAAAATCCCGATAACTGGGAAGGCATTGCCTTTATAAAAGAAAACAAGCACCATAGAGTACAAGAAGAAGCAAAACACTAAGTACAAAAGAAATGCTGAAAAGTAAATGGGCCAGAATACAAACCCAAAATAAAGTACAACTACAACTGAACAAGGTACATCAGCAAAAAGACAAACAACTAGAAGAAGGAAGCAACTCCTGGGTCGTCCTCCTCAAGTCCTACCTGAAGGGTAGGTATAGATAGCGCAGCTCCTGGTCGTCCACCACGGATCCTACCTCAAGGGTAGGTACAGATAGCCTCCTCCATGCTCTCGTCCTTCAACCTCCTTTGTGTGTCGTCTCATCGTGTAGTCCACCTCCGGGTACTGACTCGTCGTGTAGTCCACCTCCGGGTACCGACCAGTCCTCGAACACTCAGCCTCTGTCAGTACTGCCCGTCGTCTGCAACCAACACAACGAGGTGCGGGCATAGCCCGTGCATGGGTGAGTATAACGATACTCAGTAGGGACCCCGAGACCCTCATGGTCTCACTAAACCAACAAGGATAACCACAAGAAGATCTCAATAGATAACCTCTACTTAGATATATGCCCATACATATACCTAAGTTATCGAGTAACCCATCTCAATCATGAGGAAACAGAAGGATTGTGAAATCAACGGATAACCACTACCCAGGTATATGCCCATACATATACCTAAGTTATCAAGTGACCAATCTCAAACATGAGGTAAACACAAAGGTCAAAATTCTCAGTTCAAACCTGGATTTTCATTATCGAAACCGTAACTGCTGAAGAGCTCCGTCTCTTGAGTGTACAGTGGTCTTGTCACGACTCCGAGGTACTGCTCACTAACCTAAGACTGCTGAGGTACTCCTCTTGTCGAGTACCGCGGGTCAGCCACCCAAACACAGCAGTGCTTCCCGCCGGGGTATGTCACCCAAACATAGTAGTGCACACCCCCAAGTTGCCTGCTGAGGTACTCTCCGGACGAGTACCGCGGGTCTGCACTGTCGCACAGGTAGTGCTCCGTCCGCCATGGGTCTGCACCTCAGAAAGTAGTGCTCCGTCCACTGGGCTTGTCGACTCACTCCAAGTCGAGTCGTCCAGCAGTCGTCAGGTCTCAGTCGGCTACACGGTCTCCGTACTCCGCACGCTCGTCTCTGGGAGGGTCCGCTCCACGAGCTACAGGTAAATACTCCAAGTATCTCAAAGTCCCACGAAGAAGTATCTCAATGGACCGCCTCATCATAGGGGTCTCAACGCAACATACGGCCCGTCAATCGGACGTCCGGTCTGTGAATTATTAGTCTTTTCGTCCCAGGGGCCCGGTTGGTTTCGTGAGCGAACAAATCCGACCGTATCTCAACTGTACCCCCAACTCTCATAGGGTATACTCATAGGGACCGATTCTCAACGTGATCACTAACGCCGCTGACGGTTCGTCAAACGGACGTTCTGTCAGAAAGGTATCAGCTTTTCCGTTCCAGGGGCCCGGTTGGATTTCGGTGCGATCCAACCCGGCCACTATCCATCTGCATCCAAAACTCGGGCGGAGGATGCCAAAAGTTCTGTATCGTCCACAGGAACGCAACGCAATAGACGGCGCGTCAATCGGACGCTCGGTCTGGAAGTTATTGGCTTTTTCGTCACAGGGGCCCAGTTTTTTTTTAAGTTAAAACCAACCCGAAAGTACTCCAACTGCGTCCAAACCTCGAGCGGAGTAAGCCAAAAGATCCAGCTCACTTAGAAGAATTCAACAAAGCTGACGGAACGTCAATCAGACGTCCGTAGCTCAAGATATGAGCGTTTCCGCTCCGAGGGCCTGGTTGGTTTCGTGTACGAACCAACCCGGCTGAACATAAAGTATTCTGAAACCCTGAGTGCGATATACCGAAACGACCGTATTGATCCAAGGATCGCGTTGCTGCTGACAGCGCTTCGTTCCGAGTTCCGTAGCTCAAGTTACGGGCAAAAGACCGAAAACAGTCCGAAGACGGGGGGTCCGGGCCCGGGCCGACCCGGCTGGCCCGGTCCGGTCCGGCCAGGGCGCGGCCTGGCTCGGGCAGCCGGTCCAGCCCGGTTCGGCCGAGCGGCTGAGCGCGGAAGCCGTGGGGGCGCGCTGCCCCCGCGTGAGGAACCCGCGACCCCGGTTGGGGCCGCCTTGCCCGCGGACGCAGCGGCCGGGCCGCGTCCCTCCACTGGTTCCGCGTGGCTGCGGAGCCGCGTCGCCGCCGCGGCTTCAGCCACGGAGGGTTTTGCCGGCGGCGCGCCGGGCGCCGCCGCCTCTGACTGCCGGTGCCGCCGTGCTGGCGGGGCACGCCGGCGGGAGTTTCCGCGGGCCACCGGACGTGCTCCGGTGGTCCGTTTTGTGTGCGGTCTTCGCCAGTGGTCCTCCCGGGACCCAATCTTCACTGCGAGGCCCACAAAATGTCTTCGCGGCCCGCTTCACCATCGATCGTCGATCCTCACTTCAACAGCAAAGAGCGGGGTCTTCAAAATGCCTCCGCGGCCCCGACTCCGCCCGCGGATTCGCTCGGATTCAACGGCGCGGCGCGACGGCGCCGTGCTCCTTCGCCGCGTTCTTTCTCGTGTCCGCACAGTGTCGTTGCACTGTTCCGCCTTTGTTCGTGCCGCAACGATCTCAAACAACAAGGGGGGAAGGAGGGTCGGCCGTGTTCGTGCGGTCCGACCTTCCCCCGTTAGTATGATAACAGGAGGCCCAAAAAAAAGGAAGAAAGGCGATAGATGAGATCACGATCAAAAAAATAAAAATAATCCCCCAAAACTTCCTACAACAGAAATTCCCAACCCGCAAGGAAAACATTTGCGGATCAACTAGGTAATAAGTTGATCCGTGTTCATTGTTTTCTTGAGAATGAAGAAATAAAGAAAGAATGAATTTAAGGGAATAAAATTATTCTCAACATGACAATCCCCTACCTCGTCGAAGTCGTCGAGTGAGGGTTCGTCGCGGATTTTCTCATCACGGAAGAAACGTCGCAGAAGTAGAGTCGTCGGCGTCACGTCATCGATCTCTGGGGGTTTGGCGTTATTCATCGGAGGTCAGAGCGTTCTTCGCGTTCTTCGCGTTCTTCACGTTCTTTGTCGAAGAATGAAGAATTCTCTCTCTGCTCTCTCGAAGGTTTAACACAACACAATCCCCCTCAACAAAAATAAAATAAGTCCTCAACTTATTTTATTATCAACTTAAGAATTGAAAATCAAAAGATAAGAAACACACAATTAAATTTGAAGAATTAATTGTAAAACCTAACTGCCTAATTAATTGGTGCGTTAAGAAATTAAGAAAACGCGTCAGTTGACTTTCATAATGACGGGTTTTCACGGGTGCGTTACTTAGCGGAAAAGAAACGGTAGGGCTCATGCGGGTCCCACCTCGCAAATATCCTACCAAGAGGGTAGGATATTTTTGGATAGCACCCTATCCGCTTTAACCCAGCTTAAGTAGCTTAAAGTGGCTTCAAGTGGCTTCCAAGCGGCTTAAGTGAAATAAAATAAAGTTTGTCGTACAATTATTTTATTTCTTAACATTAAGCCCAAAAATTAAAAACCACACCCGAGTAAACGCAACTCCGGAAGAGGAGTTTCTAAGCAATTATCGGTGCTGCGATTCCATCAGTGCCCTCAGAATTCGATTCCGAGCAACGGTTCAAAAGTTAGAAAAACCCGCTCGTCCGTTCACTGAACGTACCCGAGCCAAACTTCGGAAAATGTTTCCGGGCACACCAGGCCTCGGAATCAGGCGCCATCAGAAACTGCGTTCTTGTAATATTCCAAAGAAAATTAAGAAAAAAAAATTTCCTTGAAATTTACGGGTCTTTACAGCCAGCCCCTGGCCTATGGAAGGCGGGCATGGGGTAGTCACGGCACGGGCCCCGAGGACGGGTCGTGACAAATTGGTATCAGAGGAGTCGGTTCTACTGCAGAACTTATAACTCTGATATTTTCTTTCTGTGAAGTAATAGTGTTAAGGGTACCGAGTGTGGTCTTCAGTTCAGGGAGTCCAGTGTTGGTGCGGGCGGCCGACGTATCCATACACCAGGACCCTGACAACTGATTTCAGACTTTGTGCATGAAAACACTGATTGTGTGTGTTTTTCTAGATGTTTTTATTTAAATATCTGCTCAAACCAGGTCATCTCACCAGGTATAAGTCTTTTGACCGTGTCATGTTTGTTCCTTTCAGGATGCCTCCCCGTGGACGACCAGTTAGAGCCCCGAGAGTGGTACGTACTGACAGCCTGCCGAGCGACATGGCCTCAGTACATGGCCCTATCCCAGTTGAGGCACCAGCGGAGGCACCAGTGGTACTACTACCCGTTGGGCCACCGATGCCACCAGCCCCAGCAGTAGAGGGTGCACGTCGCTTGAGCGCGCTGAACGAGTTCCAGCGCCAGAGGCCACCCAGGTTCCAGGGAGGGACGGACCCGCAGGCGGCTGAGGATTGGCTGGAGGCTATGGTGAGAGTCTTCAGGCTAGTGGGGACGCCGACAGACTTCATGGTGATCCTTGCTGCCAGCCTTCCTCATGCAGCAGCAGGCAGATGGTGGAGCCTGATGCTCCAGATGCATGACGAGGTAACACTTCTTTGGACAGACTTTGAGAGCCTGTTCTGGGCAGATTTTGTACCATCCACCCTTCGAGCGGTGCGTATACAGGAGCTAATTCAGCTGCGGCATGGCAGCATGACAGTGGCACAGTATTCAGCGAGGTTCACAGACCTCTCGCGCTACTCCACAGATATGGTACGGGACCCGTTCTTCAGGGCCCGAACCTTCGATCAGGGGCTCAGGCGAGAGATTAGAGCTTCTGTTGTTTCTCACAACATTCCGACACAGACAGGGGTGTTGGAGAGAGCCCTCTTAGTGGAGAGTTTCCTTACTGAGCATTCTCCAGAAGCAGGACCCACCACTAGCTGGCTTGGGGAAGAGTCTTCTGCAGCAGGCAGTAGACAGATGACGCAGAGGTCCAAGAGGACCAGACCTACCGGTGGCCGACTGCACGACTCAGGTTCAGTTGTGTGGGGGAACCGGGGTGGAGTCAAAGCCAGTCATGCCGAGAGTGGACAATGTTACTCCTGCGGTGGGATTGGTCACATGGAACGTGACTGTCCGACCCGCCATGCAGATGACCAGTGGTTAAATGAAGAACCGCCCAGCCATAGGCAGAGGTCCAATCAGGGCTGACTGCAAGGAGAATGCAGCCATGGAAGAGGAGCTGGTCATGTAGTTGGAGGTGGACGACGCTTCGGGGTGTTGCCACCCCCACCACCAGGAGGCCCACCCCGACCGCAGGGGACAAGAGGATATGGGAGAGCTCAGCTTCAGGCAGGTGAGGCCTATGGTCATGGAGCTCCGGAAGTATATGGACAGGAGCGGGACTAGCTCTAGACTTGGAGGCTATGGATCCTGTTGCTTCTAGTTTTGTTGATGTTTGTTTGTAGTTGCTTCGTGTGTTTGTACTATGAGCTGAAATAATAAAAAGACACTTATCCTTGTGATGTTTGCTTTCCTGTCCTTTCTTATGGTTGATACTGAGTGGTCCCGGTTAAAACTGTTGACTTGACCATCACTTTCAAGATTTCTACTGTAGGAGACCGAGTGACCTCACACTGATGCCGACAGTGTCACTCGACCCTTAGAGGCGAGAGTGACAGTTGGATCTCTTGGTAGTTACGTCGAGGCCTTACGACGTCATCCATGGCATGAATGCATCATTCATGTCAGGATTGACTGTATTAGGCAATGAATGTGGTTCATCCAGGGGATGAGACCGGATTTCTCTTATCGGCAAAGATGAAATCATAGCAGCTCTTGTGAGACTATAGAAGGTCCAGTCATCCAAGAGTGGATGAGGACATCACAGGGCTGACAGAAGCCTTATGCTGACAGGACTTGGAGGCCTCTATAGTTTGATGATGACGATCACGTCCCTATACGGGTTTCACCTCGACAAGGTTTACGGAGATGTGGCCAAGGAGGAAAATTATCCTGGAGGTTCAGTGGACCTTCTTATGTCCTCAGCAGGGTGGGCAAAGTGGTTTACCGCTTGACGCATTCACCGCAGTTGCACCAGGTGCACGACGACTTCCACGTATCTCAACTGAGGAGATACGTTCTCGACCCTTCGCATATCATCGACCATGAGGAGCTGGACGATGGCGATGGGGTGTCTTTCACGGAGGTTCCAGTGGGGATCGAGGATCGACAGGAGCAGATCCTACGAGGACGATCGATTCCTCGGGTGCACTTTCTCGGGCAGTACAGGAACCTCCAGGTGAGCACATGGGAGCGGAAGGCTCAGATGCGTGCTCTGCACTACTTTTGTGACCCTATTATGTGTTGAAGCTTTACGGGGATGTAAAGAACAGAGGTGGGAGTAATGTAAAGTCCCGGAAATTTCAAGGTAATTTTTTTTCTTAATTTTCTTTGGAATTTTACAAGAACGTAGTTTCTGAAGGTGCTTGATCCCGAGGCCCGGAGTGCCTGGAATTTCTATCCGAAGTTTAGCTCGGGTACATTCAGTGAACGAACGAGCAGGAATTTCTAACTTTTGAACCGGTGCCCGGAATCGAATTCTGAGGGCACCAATGGAACCGTAGCGCCGGTAATTGCTTAGGAACTCTTGTTCTGGAAATGCGTTTACACGAGTGTTGATGATAAAAATTGTGGAAGGTTATTTTATAATTACTCTACAATTTTTATTATTTTTACTCTAAGGGTTTAGTTCTTGATGGAAGTTGGGTAACCACCCAACCTCCCTTGGGAGGTTATGACGGTGGTCAGGCCCATACGAACCCCACCCCTTCATATTCTCTAAAACCCCCCTCAACTCCCACATTAATTTTGTTAACTTAGTTATAACTTATGACTTTAATGTAATAAGTTTAATGAGGCGAGTTGTGTGTGGTTGTTGAATTTCAAACTCTTGAAATTCAAAAGAGGTGTTGTGTTAATAAAATAAGAAAGGAACATATTTTATTTGGGTTGTTAGAGTTTTTCGTTGAGAGGTTTTGGGAAGAACATCTTCTTCTTCAACGAAGAACATCTCCACCGAAGAACGTGGAGAACTTCTTCCGCGACGTTTCTTCGTCGGACGCACCTCAATGACAACGGAATCGACGTTCGTTCTCCGTGACATCGACCCGCGATGCGACGTCTCTTTCCACAACAGTTCTTCCGCGATGCCGTATCCGCGACGCGACGTTCTTCTTCCGCGTCGTCTCTTCCGCGACGGTTTTCTGCGAAGAAATCTATGTCAACGACTTCGAATCCTCGCTTCGTGACATCGACGATCTTTTTTCCGCGACGCCCGACCTCCGCGACGCTCGCCTTCCGCGGATCGTTGACGTACACCGTTCTTGAAACCGAGCTAGGGTTTTGTTTATTTAATTGTTCGTGAATACCAACTTGACGATCTTCGTGGATTAAAACCAATTGTTATCGAATAACGTGAGGGGGTCGGACCGCACAAACACGGCCGAACCTACTCATTATTTTCATGTTGGTTTCTTTGTGGTTGGTGCGAGAAAGCATGGTGTCGTCGCACCACGCGGTTTCATGCGGAAGGATAAGCGCGGCGCCGTCGCGTTGCGCCGTGGAATGAAAATCAAGGACCCGACGCCGCCGCGCCGTGTCGAAGAAAACCGAAGACGCCGCAGCTGGAGTGGGGCCGCAGCGGAAGGACGTGGTGTCGTCGCACCACGCCAGACATCAAGGGCAGTGGCTGGTTCCGGGCCGCGGCGAAGCAAGGTGACCGGCGGCCGAGCTGGGCCGCCGGTGTCGGAGCTGGAAGGGGACCGGCCACCGCCGGTCCCGTTGAGCAGGTACCGGCCGGCCAGGTCGGGCCAGCCGGAAAGGGGATGAGCCGAGGGAAATAAATTCCCCCGGCCGGATCAAAGCGGCCCCAATTAAGTGGCCGCTGTTTCATGAAACGGGAGGGGCAGCACCCCCCGTGCGAGCCGACAAACGGCTCGACCGTTTTGGCCGAGCACCGACCGCGCTCCCAGCACGCGGGTCGTCGAACCACGCCGGCCGGTCCGGGCCGCGCCGGGCCGGGCCGACCCGGACCCGGGGCAGGTCGACCCGGTTCGGGCCGACCGGGGGGGTCTCGGGCCGGGTCGGTCCGGGCCCGAAACCCCCTTTTTCGGACTTTTTGGGTTTAAACGCCCATATCTTGGGCTACGGACCTCCGATCGACGCACCGTCAGTTGCGTAGAAATCCTTGGAACGAGACGGTCGTTTTGATATATCACACTCATGGTTTAGGATTACTATGCGTTCGGCCGGGTTGGTTTGGATACGAAACCAACCGGGTGCTCGGAGCAGAAACACTTATATCTTGAGCTCCAGACATCTGATTGACGTGCCGTCGACTTTGATGGAATCCTATAAGTGAGACAGATCTTCTGGCTTACTCCGATCGAGGTTTGGATGCTGTCGGAGTGCGGTCGGGTTGGTTCGCTCACGAAACCAACCGGGCCCCTGGAACGAAAAAGCCAATAACTCACAGACCGGGCGTCCGATTGACGCACCGTCTATCTCGTTGAATTCCTCTTGATGAGACGGAACTTTTGACATATTTCTCCTGAGTTTTGGATGCAGTTGGATAGTGGCCAGGTTGGATTGCACCCAAAATCCAACCAGGCCCTTAGAACGGAAAAGCTGATATCTTTCAGGCCAGACGTTCGTTTGACGAACCGTCAGCGGCGTTGGTGATCACATTGAGAAACGGTCCCTTTGAATATACCCTATGAGTGTTAGGGGTATAGTTGAGTTACGGCCGGATTGGTTCCCACACGAAACCAACCGGGCCCCGGGGACGAAAAGGCTAGTAACTCACAGACCGGGCGTCCGATTGACGCGCCGACTGTTGCATTGAGACCCCTATGATGAGGCGGTCCTTTGAGATACTTCTTCGTGGGACATAGTTATACTTGGAGTATCGACCTATAGCTCGTGGAGAGGGCCCTCCCGGAGACGAGCGTACGAAGTACGGAGACCGTGTAGACGGTTGAGACCTGACGACTGCTTGACCGACTCGACTTGGAGTGAGTCGACTAGCCCAGTGGACGGAGCGCCCAGTATTTGGCGACAGAACCATGGCGGATGGATCACCTGGTAGTTGGCCATAGACCCACGGTACTCGATAGGAGGAGTACCTCTGTAGGCTATTAGGGGGAGCGCCCGGTATTTGACGACTGACCCACAACGGACGGAGCGCCCGGTAGTTGGCCGCAAACCCGCAGTACTCGACTGGAGGAGTACCTCACCAGTCTTCGGTTAGTGAGCAGTACCTCGGAGTCGTGACAGGACCACTGTACACTCCAGAGACGGGACTCTTCAGCAGTTACGGTTTCGATAATGAAAATCCTGGTTTGAGCTGAGACTTTTGACCTTTGTGTTTACCTCATGATTGAGATGGGTCACTTGATAACTTAGGTATATGTATGGGCATATACCTGGGTAGTGGTTATCCGTTGATTTTAGGATCCTTGTATTTCCTCATGATTGAGATGGGTTACTTGATAACTTAGGTATATGTATGGGCATATACCTAAGTAGAGGTTATCTGTTGAGATCTTCTTTGTGGTTATCCTTGTTGGTTTTAGTGAGACCTTGAGGGTATCGGGGTCCCTACTGAGTATCGTTATACTCACCCCTGCACGGGCTATGCCCGCACCTCGTTGTGTTGGTTGCAGACGACGGGCAGTGCTGACAGAGGCCGAGTGTTTGAGGACTGGACGGTACCCGGAGGTGGACTACACGACGAGTTAGTATCTGGAGGAGGACTTCACGGCGAGATGACACACGGAGGAGGTTGATGGGAGAGAACGTTGAGGAGACTATCTATACCTACCCTTCAGGTAGGAACCGTGGTGGATGATCCAGGAGCTGCGCCATCTGTACCTACCCTTCAGGTAGGATCCAAGGAGGACGACCCAGGAGCTTCTCCCTTCTTCCAGTTGTTTGTCTTTTTACTGTTGTACTTTGTTCAGTTGTAGTTGTACTTTTACTTTGGGTTTGTATTCTGGCCCATTTACCTTTCAGCACTTCTCTTGTACTTAGTGTTTTACTTCCTCTTGTACTCTGTAGTGTTTCTTTACTTTTATAAAGGCAATGCCTTCCCAGTTAACGGGATTTATGCCTTTGGTGCTAGTCGCCAGCCCCTGGCCTATGGAAGGCGGGCTTGGGGTAGTCACGGCACGGGCCCCGAGGACGGGTCGTGACAATGACCATCATCATTTTCGAATACTTTGTGAAGTGTTTCCTGTTAAAGTTTATTTATTAATTAATATATTATTCACATGCTTCATTTAATATTTATCTTTTAATGACTTATCATAGGAATCAATCAACTAATGTATCTTTTTGTTCCATAAAATATAACATCTTCTGATGGATGGATACACCAACCCTATATTTTCATCATGAATTCTTTCATTTCAACTTTTGATCTTCATTAAGGGAATAATCCTTAAAAACAATAATTATATCAATATATGATTACATTTAAATCTAATCTCATAATGAACTTTATTTTATTTCCTTCTCATAACGAATCTATTCTTAAAATTTATGGTTTTATTGAAAATATCTCCCTAGAAGAATTTTAAATTTTTCTATTCAATAAGAATCATTATTCTCATTAAAACCAAACTCTTATTATTTCATAATATATCTCCATTTTACTATGGAGTATAGAAAACTATATTTATGTTTTATATGATTTTTTACAACATAGGATTCAAAATACCTTCTACTATACTCCTTCCCATTATCCATTCTCAAATTCATAATATATATTACCAAATCATCTCAAATATTCATTATCAATATTTTGAAAATATCCAAAACATTATAATTATATTTCAAGAAAATCATATTTTCCATCCAATTGAAATAATATTTGAAAGTGATAAATTAATGATCACATTTTATGGAATTATCCATTATTCGTCAATAACATTAATACTTAATAAGTACTAATGATCTGGTGGACTAAAATACTACCCATTTGTGACTTCCATGTACCATATTCCATTTTTGTAATGCTTAATAGATAACCTATATTTCTATTTTACGTTGTGGAAGATCCCTAACCACATATTCCTTTGAGATTGTACTCAATTTGTTTTTCATGTTTTCCAAGCATTTCATGACACAACTTATTTTTATATTTAACACAATAATAATATGATTTACAAAGATTTCCTATTGAGAAAAGTTTTTCACTGGTTCTTTGTACTTTAGTGATTATTTTTCTATATTTTAACTTTTTTTATTTAACAATATTTAGTGAATAAAACATCATACCCATCATCACATTGTTTAATTTGACTTAGTATTTTGTGTTATAACCCATCAAAAAATTGAACATCATTGGAAGTAAAATTTCATTCTTCAATTACTACCATAAAAAATCCACTACTTTATAAGAAACTATAAATTGAAATATAAACTAACCCTCTATATTTTAAGTTTATTTATTAAATTTTTTTATATCTCTTATAATATGGGTGGACCAACTACAATCATGTCTTCGATCTTTATTATTTACTCTATTTAGGAGAATATTCAATCAAAAATTATATTTCATCCTTTTTTGTTTCTGTAACATCATATTATATTTTTTTTATAAGTAACTTTTCCCATAAGGGTAGTCATATACTCTTCAATATAGAGGAAACACTGATCAAAACATCTATAAATTTCCTCCATGTAGTCAAATATATTCTGAGTAAATAAACATCATGAATTTTATTTCATAGAATTTTCCTTCATTTGATCTCTCCTTAGATTCCAGATGTTTGTTCATTTTCATTCAAATATTCTTCAACTCAATTCATATCCATGCTAAAGGATTGAAATTATATTACAATAGTAATATTCTTCATACAAAAACATTCCACAACACCAAAAAACCCCCAAAATATTTATGTTCTGTATTTATATAATAATTATTGAGGGCTACTGTGTCCAATTTCATTTTCCAGGGGGAATATACCTTTTAAATTTTTATTGTATTCTATTTAGTTATATGAATATTTGAAACTACTCTTCATAACCCAAACATGCATTTTTTTAGATTTAGATAGTGCACTATTAATAAAAAAATTATAATTGCTTTTTTAGTTTGTGTATATTTCACTATGGATTTTGGGATAATTTTTTTTTTTAAATAATGGATAATTAATTTTTAACTTATGAAACTTCATGGAAATATTTACTAATATATTTTAGAGTTTTCCTATATTCAAGTGACAAAAATGTTTTCATAATTAATTCAACTTCCTTAAAAAATTTAACTTGATATTTTTCTGTAACATCCCATGTAAATAAAGAAATATGACCTTTTAATATTTATTAATATTTTTTAATAAAATATTTATTTTAATTTAAATGGGATTCTATGTTTGATGGCACACCTGATACGCTACAATGGGTTTCTTTGAAATATTACATTGCGAACTAATAATAAATTATTATTATTATTTTAAATGGTAGTTAACGCCTAGACGTTGTATTGGTGGGAATGGAAATAACTAACTTCAATATGATTATACATGTTTGTTAAATACTTTTTTTACATTTAGCTGATATAAGTTATATACTTAAAATGTGAATGAATCTAATTTTAAGCATAAACACTATAATATTCTTTAAAAGGCCGATTTACCACATTTTGATGGAAAAACCTCTTTAAATATATGTTTGGTCACTTTTATATGTTCTATTTTAAAAAATAATATTCTTCTATAGAATCATGTCATCAAAATTTACTTTGGGTAAAATTTTGGTATTTTTCTGATAAAATTCATTTTTAGAGGAAAAGTGAAAAATACTGTATTTTAATTCAAAACTGCCTTTTAATATTTTTTATTTATATGATTATATTATCTTTTTAACTGGTTTTAATTTTTAAATTGGATTTTATTTTTACCATTTAAATAATTTTGGTCATTTAAAGCAATTTTACTTTGAAATTGGACATAAACAATTGTTAATCTTTTGATAGTTGTTATTTCTTAAAAACACTCTTTTTGTTTTGACAGCGGAAATTAATTTTAAATTAATTTCTTCCACTTATGTGTTTTTAATTTGGAAATATGGATTCATTATTTGGAATCCTGAGGTTCAAATTTTGTAAATAGTATTTTTTTAGACATTATGAATATTAAATCAGTAAAAATTTTATTCAACACAGTTAAAGGGTAAATCTGGTAAATAACGGTAACAAAATTTTATTATAATAATATTAAATTACCCTAACATGTGTCATAATCCTATTTGTTGATTCATGTGAGACCATGGGCATCTTGGTGTCGGTTTTGGGACCCCATGGAGCCACATGGGAGTAATAATGGCACTTTAATTAATTAATTTAAAGTAAAGACAAAAATGACTTAAACAAATATCATTTAATAATTTTTCTAAATGGGGTAATATAAGTTATCTTTTAGACTATAAATATTAATTTGAAATATAAAATTATTTCCTACATCATGGTAGTTTTTTTATAATTTTTAGAAATCAAAGAAATAAAATTATTTATGACACAATAATGATGTAGTGTTTACCTCATTAATGAATTATTTAAATAAATAAGATTATAATGATTAATGAAATATTCAAAACCAATAAAATTCTTATTATATGATTTTATTTCTACCATTAGGCATCTTATAGTCTACTTTAATATGTTCTAGATCTTTATAAACTCAAAATCATTATATAATGAAATAATATTTTTCACACTTTCCAAAAGAGCCCCCCTCCCCCTTATAAAAACCTCTCAATTCTAACTCATTCCTCACACATCTCATGCCCCTTTTCTCATCCAACCTCTGCCCAATTAATCTCTATACGTCCCTCTCTTCCCCTAGAATCCTTATCTTATGATTAAGTCACATAAAGTAAACCTTTTGGTTCAAACCAATAGGAGATACCCAATTTAAAGGTAACGTCTTCTCTTAAGATCTTTTCTTTTATTTTACTTCTTCCACCACCTAAACTTTTTTTTCACTTATTTCATAACAAAACAGGTATCTTAAATATATTAGGATTTTTTATGAGAATGATTATAACAACCCTTCTACACAACTCCATCTAATGAATACGAACATACTGTTTCTATGGATGGTGAACTACTACCTCACGGAACGATGATTGTTCAAATATATCCAACCGCCTCTCATGGTGGCCATAATGATGGGACTGTATTTTTATATGATATATATTATGTTTGTTTTTCGTTTATACCATGGTATTTTTTATTTATATCATACCTCTATGGTTTCCATTATGGGTAAACGCGATAATTTCATTTGAGGAAGTGCGGACTACCGCCCCCTCAAAGTGATATGACACGTTCAGACCATACACGAGGAATATAAAGGATGGAGTTAATTAAATTATATATTAAGTTATACTGTAATTATAATATACCTATGTATCATTATGTTATCATTCCATTATTATACAAATTATAAATGAAAGTAGCTTTCATGCGTACGCACGACTTACTGTCTCCATGAACGGTGCATTTCATTTCTTATTTACAAATGTTATGTACTATTATATATACATATATATACTAGATATATATTATATATATTATATCTAAATAATAAATATAATTATAGAGATAATAGACTTTTTACCACATGAAATACTTTTAATTATAAGAAGGTCATTTTTAACTCATGTTCCGAACATCGACAAAATGTCTGATATGAACTCAAATAATTAACTAATTGTTGTATCAAAGTAATAAGTGATATAAAAGTAATAATAAACAAGAAAAAGGTTCTTAATCAAGTACAAATTAACTTATGTTTATTAATCAGGAAATTAATGAATGAACGATTCAATTTGGACATGAGGTAAGGGACTTCGTCTGAATCTCCTTTCATTGAGGCATATGTTTTTACACAACATTCTTTTATACAGTGTATAAACCCCTTTGAATTTTCATTTCATTCAAAGGGAATCTTTTTTTCTATAAAGTGTGTTACTAAATGAAAAAAGGAATGTTTTTAACATTTTTTGTGACAATGACCACTCCGCCATCGTGATCGTTAGTTGGCTTCCTCTATTAGCCTTAACATTTTTTAAATGAAAAAGATACCCCTTATTCTATTTATGGGTGTTTTCGTATTGAAACTAGTTTCGTAAATGTATTGATTATTGCAATATCTTGAAATTATTTCTTGTGTCTGAAAATTAAATGTTATTAGTGAAATGTTTATATTTTCAATATTTTATGTGTTATGGTCTTATAATGGTACTTCGACAATTGATTGCTATTTACGTGATAAACCCAATGAGGGGTGGTGACGTGGTAAACCATGATGGGTGGTTATGGTATAACCTCTAATTCATTAGGTATAGAAGTTGTCCATATGGCTATGCCATTTAGTGATATGTGTGGAAGTCGATCGTATGGTTATTCTATTTAAGTATGTTTATGTCCCAATTTACCTTTATATGTTATGTGTTCATTATGTGGTTTTATGGTAATATTTTGGTTTTAAAAGAGTAATCAATAATATTTTATTTAGTGAAGAGTATTTACTACCTCAAAAAGGTGGAAAGTATTACTTATGATAAAGTATTCATGGTTTACTTGTTGTTTTGAAAAACTAACAGTTTTTCTTCCTTGTATATCCCTTACTATGATTTTTATGCTCATACCAAGTTTTTGAAATGTTATTCAAAGGACATAAAGTTTAATAGGGTCAAGGATGAGATGATGGAAAATTCATGTTGTTTAAAACATGGAGCTAGACATGACGCTTTTTCAAGAGTTTTATTTTGTAAAAAAAATAAAAACTGAGTCAATGTGTAGACATGTAATATTCTAGTTGTTATGTATAAGCTATGTCTTAATTCTATAAAGATTTAACCTAAAAATATCCTTAACGTGAATTATTAACTTAATTCATGATTATGCAATGTTTTAAGTCAGGTCATTATAGTTGGTATCATAGGTCGGTTTAGATAAAATTAAGAGTTACTGTATTGTTAAATTAATAAAAATAAATTAATTTATGTTATAATTGAAATGATATAGAATTTATAGATTACCATGTTGCTTTGCTGAAGATATTTCTGTGTTCAAAATGGTTTTTTGTAGAGGAAATAGAGAAGCTTTTATGGGAAGGCATACAGTGGGTAATGACATTTCAAATCAGTATCCTGTGATAATCAGAATCAAAACCGAATAGTTATTTACATTGATGCCTCATTTGACTCAGTTGATAAATGGTGGTTCTGTTTATTGATGAAATTTTGGTTTATTCTAAAAGTAACGAGGAGCATGAAATTCATTTAAGGGTTGTCTTGAAAACCTTAAATGAAAAGAAATTTTATCGGAAATTCAGAAATTTTGAGTTTTGGTTACAGAAAATTTCTTTCCTTGGTCACATTATTTCAAAAAATGTCATAATTGTTTATCCTCCTAAAACAAAAGTTGTCGAAGAATGGAAAAGACCCAAAAATATAATTTAGATTCTTATTTTTCTCGGTTTGGCAGGTTATTACGGGAGGTTTGTTGAACATTTTTAACCATTATCTATCCCAATGAATAAGTTAACTGGAAAACGAGTTAAGTTCATTTGGAAAAAATATTGTGATGATTGTTTTCAGGAATTGAGAAAAAGATTCGTGAATTCTCCAGTTTTAGAATTACCTTCCAGGGATGGTGAGTTTGTTATCTACAATGATGCTTCGCTGAAAGGACTTTTTTTGTGTCCTAATGATGAATGATCAGGTAATTGCTTATAATTCATGTTAGTTGAAACCTCCTGAGTTAGATTACCCTACAAATGATTTGTAATTAGTTGTCGTTGTTTTTTCTTTAAAATATTTAAGGCATAATTTTTACGTAGTAAAATGTGAAATATATACTTACCACAATAGTTTAAATTATTTATTCACTCAAAAATAATTGAACATGAGACAGAGGAGATGGATATAATTAATAAAGGATTATGATTGCACAATCCATTATAATCTGGGAAAAGAAAATAAAGTGTCTGATTCTTTGAGTCGAAAAATAATTTCTTCATTAACCATGCTATGTTTGGAATGATACCCATTGGTTTTTTATTTGATGAAATTTGGCATAGAAGTTGTTGGTGTAAGAAATTACTTAGTTTTTTTAGGTGTTATTGAAATCATCTCTATCAAAAATAATTAAGCAAGCACATAAGGAATATAGTGAGTTGCAGAAAAAGGTGGAGTTGGTTCAGAAGGGTTAGTTTCTCGATTTTAACATTGACAATGACTGTGTTTTGAGGTTTGGAATGAGATTATATGTGCCTTATGATTCGCAGTTCAAGAATGAGTTGTTATGTGAAACTCATAGTTCTTTGTTTTCAATTAAACCAAGAAGTACTAATTTGTACAGAGATCTTTAGGAGTATTACTACTAGGATGGAATAAAAACAGATATTGTTGACTTTATTATGAAGTGTTTGAATTGTCAAAAGGTTAAAGTAGAACGGTAGTTACCGAATTGGATGGTTCAGTCATTACCAGTTCCATAGTGGAAATTAGAGAGTATATCCATGGAATTAATTATGGGATTACCAAAGACATCTCGAGGTAATAATACAATCTGGGTTATTTTTGACCGATTGACTAAATCTTCTCATTTCATTCTTATTCGAGACACTTTGTCTCTAGATCAACTTTCTCAGTTTTATGTTAAATAGATAGACATGTTTCATGGAGTTCCCCACTCTATTGTTTCTGATCGTGATCCTAAGATTACTTATAACTTTTGGAAAGGCCTTCATATGTTTTTGGGTACTAAATTATACTGTAGTATAATATTACATCCTCAATCAGATGGGAAATCAGAATGAACAATTCAGACCATGGAGGATATGCTTTGTGATTGCTCGATAGATTACCAAGGAAGTTGTCACAAACATCATTCCTTTGTTGAATTTCCTTATAATAATAGTTTTACTTCTAGTATACGGATGGATCCGTTTGAGATATTATATAGGAAGTGGTGTCAAACTCCAGTCTTTTGTAATGAAGTAGGTGAAAAGAAATAGATGGGACCAGAATTGGTAGAAGAGATGGCAGAAAAAGTTTAGATCATTCAGAAGCACATGAGAACAGCTCAGAGCAGGCAGAAAAGTTATGCGAATAACCAGAGGAAGGATATTTCTTTTGAGATCGGTGATCATGTCTTTCTAAAAGTTTCTCCATGGAAAATAGTAAGATGTTTTCGTAAGAAGGGAATGTTGAGTCCAAGATTTATTGGACCCTATGAAATCCTAAAGAAATTTGAATCAGTTTCCTATAGAGTGTCATTGCCTCAATGTTTATCCCAGGTACACAATGGTTTTAATGTTTTAATGTTGAGAATGTATATTCCAGATCTATCTCATATTTTGAGCCTAGAGGTAGTTCAGTTGGAATAGAATCTCTTTTAAGAAGAACAACCAGTCCATATTTTAGACCGAAGAGAGAAACTATTGTGGAATATGGTAATGAATTAGGTAATGGTTTATGGAAAAATCATATGGTGGAAGAGGCAACATGGGAATCTGAAAATGCGATAAGGGATAAATACCCCCACTTATTTTATAAGGGAATAAACATTTTGTGGACACAATTTTCAAAAGGGGAGAAGGATGTAACACCCCAGGTAAATAAAGAAATATGAAATTTTCATATTTATTAATATTTGTTAATAAAATATTAATTTTATTTTAAATGGGATGCTATTTTCGATGGCGTACCCGATACACAACAATGCCTTTTTTTTGAAATCTTTTGTCGCAGTCTAATAATATAATATTATTATTTTAAATGATTGTTAATGCCTTGCGATTGTATTCATGGGAATGGAATGTAATATCTACAATATGAATATAAATTTTTGTTAAATATTTTCTTTACATTTATCCAATAAAATTTAGAAGCTTAAAATGTGAATGAATCTAATTTTAAGCCAAAATAATCAAATATTCATTAAAAAGAAGATATACCACCTTTTGATAGAGAAACCTCTTTAAATATAGTTTTGGACACTTTTATATTTTCTATTTTACAAAATATAATTCTTATTTAGAATCGGGATGTCAATGTTTAATTTGTTTAAAATTTTGGTATTTTTCTAATAAAATAAATTTTTTTCATGAATAGTGAAAAATATTGTATTTTAATTCTAAACTACATTTTAATGTAATTTATTTATATGATTAGATTGTATTTTTAAATGTTCTAATGTGTGATTAGATTGTGTTTTTACCCTTTAATTAAATGTTGTTCATTAGATGTTATTTCACTTTGAAATTGGACATAAACAAGTGTTAATATTTTGAAAGTTATTATTTCTTAAAAACACGCTTTTTATTTTGACATTGAGAATTAATTTAAAATTAATTCCTTCCACTTACTGGTTTTGACTTTGGAAAAATGGATTCTATATTTGGAATCAGGAGGTCCAAATTTTGTAAATAGGTAAATTTTATTTTTATATATTATGAATATTTATTTGAGGAAATATTTTATTTACCATGGTTGAAGTGTAAATCTGGTAAATAAGGGTAAAAAATTATTATTATAATAATATTAAATATCCCTAACATGTGTCATAATACTATTTTTTGATTCATTTCCGACCTTTTGAATCCATGGGTCTATTTTGGGACCCCATGGAGCCACATGGGATTAATAATAGCACTTTATATTAATTAATTTAAAGTAAAGACAAAAATGACATAAACAAAGAGCTTTTGGTAAATCAATTTTTACATGGAGTAATATAAGTTATCTTTTAGACTATAAATATTCATTTAAAAGCTAAAATAATTTCCTAAATCATTGTATTTTTTTATAATTTTTAGATTTCAAAGAAATAAAATTATCTATGACATAATAATGATGCAGTGTTTACCTTATTAATGAATGATTTAAATAAATAAGATTATAAAGATTAAAATAATAATACAAACCTGTAAAATAATTATTTGATGGTTTTATTTCAACCTTTAGACATCTTATCTTTTAATGTAAGATGTTTTGGACCTTTAGAAACCGGAAATCATTGTATAATAAAATAATATTTTCATACTTTCCTAAAGAGCCCCTCCTCCCCCTTATAAAACGCCCTCAATTCTAACCCATTCCTCACACCTCTCAAGCCCCTTGTATCATCAAAAATATGACTAATTAATCTCCCTACATACCTCTCTTCCTCCTAGAAGCCTTACCACAGACAGAAGGCACTTAATGTAAACATTTTGGTTGAAACCAAAGAGAGGTACCTAATTTAAAGGTATCATCTTCTTTTAAGCTCTTTTCTTTTATTTTACTTATCCAACCCCATAAAATATTTTTATATTCATTTATTTTATAAAAAAATTATCCTCAATATACTAGGATGTCTTTATAAGAGGTATTTGAACAAAACTTCCAAAAAACCGCATCTAATGTATACGAACATATTGTTTCTGTGGACGGTGAACTACTACCTCACGAAATGATGATGGTTCAAATATCTATAACCTCAACTCATGGTGGCCATTATGATGGCACTGTATTTATATATGATATATATTATGTTTATGTTTTCTTTATTCTTCTTTATTTATCAATTATATAATACCTTTGTGGTTTCCATTATGCGTAAACGCGATAATTTCATTTGAGGAAGTGTGGACTACCGCCCACTGAAAGTGATATAAATCATTAATACCATATGTTGGAAGTATAAAATATGGGGTTAATTAAATTATATATAAAATTATTCTGGAATTATAATATTTCAATGTATCATTATGTTTTCATTCCATTATAATACAAAATATAAATGAAAGTAGTGTTTATTCGTACGTACGGCTTACCGTCTCCATGAATGGTGCATTTCATTTCTTTTCTCCAAATGTTATGTACTATTATAAATTCATATATATACTGGAAATATATGATATATATGATATCTAAATCAGGAATATAATTCGTGATATAATGGACTTTTGACCACATGTACATCGCGTAACTATAAGAAGTTCATTTTTAACTCATGTTCTGAACATTGAAAAAATGTCCGATATGAACTCAAATAATTAACTAATTGTTATAGTAAGGTAATAAGTGATACAAAAGGAATAATAAACATGAAAAAGTTTCTTAAGAAATTAGAAATTAACTTAAGTTTATTATTTATAAAATTAATGAACAAATGGGTCAAGTTGGACACGTGGTAAGGGACTTCGTCTCAATCTCCTTTCATTGAGGCATATTTTTATACACGACTTTCTTTTATACGGTGTATAAACCCCTTTGTCTTTTCATTTCATTCAAATTGAATATTTTTTCTATGAATCTTTTTACGAAATGACAAAAGTAATGTTTTTAACGTTTTTGATGACAATGACCTCTCTTCCACTATAATCGTTAGTTGCATTCCTCTATATGCCTTAATGTTTTTTAAAACGAAAATGAAACCCCTTATTCTATTCTTTGGAGTTCTGGTATTGAAAATGGTTTTTGATATGGATTTATTATATCAATATCTTGAAATTATTTTCTATGATTTCAAATTAAATTTTTTTAGTGAAATTTTTATATTTTCCATATTTTATGTGTTGTGATTTCATAATGGTACATGGACATTTGACTGGTGGTTACATGATAAAACCAAATGAAGAGTGGTGTCGTGATAAAACAGGATGGTTGGTAACATTATAACCTCCAATGCATTGTATATAGAATTCGGCCATATAGATATTTCATTTAGTGATATGTGTGGAAGTTGACCGTATGGTTATTTCATTTAAGTATGTTTATGTCCCAAGTTACCTTTATATCTTATGTGTTATTTATATGGGTTTGTGGTAATATTTTGGTCACAAAAGGGTCAGAAATGATCTTTTATTTAGTGAAGTGTATTTACTAATTAATAAAGGTGAAATGTATTACTTATGATAAAGTATTCGTGGTTTAATTGTTGTTTTGAAAAACTAACAGTTTTCCATCCTTGTGTATCCCTTACTGAGCTTTTTATGCTCATCACATGTTATTGAAATGTTTTTCATAGGACATAAATTGGAATAGGGTCAAGGATGTGATCAATAAAAATTCATGCTATCTAAAACATGGAACCAGACATGACACTTTTTTTCAAGAGTTTTATTTTTTGAAAAAAATGGAAACAATGTAGATGGATCTACATGTAATATTCAAGTTTTTATGTATATGTTAAGTCTTAATTCTCTAATTCTCTAAACTTAAAAATAACCTCAATGTGAATTATTAACTCAATTCAAGATTATTGAATTTTTAAGGCTGGGTCCTTATATTTACCATATTATCATTCTATATAACCTTCACCAATACAGTTAGAATTTAATTATTTTTTGAATTAGTTTTATGAATGTAATCCTTTCCCACAATCATTATCTCACCATTTTTCTTTAGTTGTTTGAATTATTTATTGAATTTAATGTCTTTATAAATTCACACCTAATTTATATCATTCAATATATGTTCCATAAAAGTATCACCCCTTTGTCTTCTACATTGAATGAGGTTTTTTCATATTTTTTAAAATGATCGATGATGGTCCAAAGCTATTATTTAAATTAATATTCATAGGGACAACTTTGAGTGGAGTAGTATTCCTCTTCTTTTCTCAACATACATATTATTTTAATTATTGCCCATATTTTATTAACTTGATATTATATTTCTACCTCAATTAAATAGTTACCCCATTTCTTAAACCGAGAGTTTTCTTTATTCCCATTCTCCTCATACTGACCACCATTCATCCTTAGATAATCTAGTCTAATTTACCTGGTTCCAAAACACCTAAAACATTTAATTTTACTTTTACCATTATAATTACCATTATATTTTTATATGTTCATAGAGATAAGTCACATCATACTCTAATATTCAATATCACTTTCTTAATCAGTATATGAATCATAATAGGATAGATCTTCAGTTTTTGGGATTTTAGGGATTCCATGTGTTTAAATGGAAAATAATGTATGATATTTTTCATAAATTTTGTATCCTTTATCCTCTCAAAAGAAAAACAAATGTTATCAATGTTCTAATAATATAAAACATCTCTATCTTTCAATAGATAAACATTGAATCATATATATCAGGGTTGTTTCTCAAAAACATGTTGATAATAGTAAAATCATCTAATGTTTCTGTGAGTTATATGATATAATTGATGATCATATTCACTCTTGTGAGGTAATCATCAGTACTTTATTTTTCATAAATCCTCAAATATTCGAACTTATTTACCCAAATATAATTCTTTTCAACCCATACCATAACATTCCCTTAAAAGATACTTAAATGTTTTTGTAAGTATCCTTATTATTTTTTAGTATGATAATGTTTTTATATACATTATCTAATAAGTATATAAGAATAGAATCCCTAACCTTACCATTAACCCACAATATTATCTTATCATAAAAATTCAATAGAGCAACATTTTTTCATTCAATTAAAATCACAATATAGAAATATCAATTATACCGTGAGATGTAATATAAGACATGATATCATCTTATTCTCCTATCCCTAATATGCTTTCCATAAAATGTTGGAATACCTCTATAATTTATTGGTAGCAGATTATCCAACTCTCACAAAGAATATCTCCCTCATGGGAATCATTGGATTCTATGATACCAATTTTAGTGACCATGAAAATAGTGTACTACATTGAAAGGAGTTCAAATCTATGGTACTATTTTAAAATTTTATTTAAAAATAAATTATACCCGGGGAATTATTAGGGTATTGATATTTTAAAACAATAAAACTCACCCTTACACTTAGAAAAATATAAATTAAAGTAAACATGAGGCAAAGAGGAATTTTACATGTTTTGGTCCCAATTGTTGTTCTTACTCCATATTGGTTTTAGTTCTAGTTTGAACCATTTATTTTATACTATAAATAAATAAATAAATATGAGTCATATGGGAAGGCATCATCCACTAACCAATATTTTTTCTCAACACTTACGAATTATTAATGGTAATTATACTAGTTCCCACATGTTTACAACATTAATAAAAAACAGAGTAAGTAAAATAACTTTTACTTATGGTTAGTTCATTGAAATAAACAATATTCTTCTTAGACTTCTATAAATTTAAAATCAACTTTTCTCCATTCCCTCAATTTCAAAAACATAAAATCATATAACATGAACTATTAGATCTTGAAAGTCCAAATTATAAACACTCTGATATTATAGAATTTATATACTTCCTACACTATTAAAAAAAATTATATTTTCTATTTTCTTCAACATAAAAGTACTAATATATAATATATAGGTCTATATCCTATTTCTCTTCCCTTATATAATCCAAATTATCTATAAGTGAACTCTCACTTCAAAAAACTAACCATTATCATATAAATCATGTCTTCAAGCAAACTATTATCATTTTTATTTAGTTATTAGTTAAATAACTCTAATTATTCATACTATATAAGTTATGAATTCAAAAAAGACTCTAAAAAACATGGTTATAACTATTAATTAGACTTCTAAAAACTCAGAAAAAATCATGAAATAAACTTTCTGAATTTTTTTATCTATGATTTCTATTTCATCATCTACCCAATTCCATTTACTCTATAAAATTCTATATAAATTGACATAGAATCTTTTGGTTCTCTAACATTAACAGACATAAGAGAGATCTATTTTTTGTCTATGCCTACTTCAAAACATTATATCTAAGATCAAAATCATACATATTTTGAATTCAGGGATATTAATTTGACCAAACTCCAAAGCCTCTTGTATTCTTCATTAATTTATCCAACTCTGTATTCACCCTCTGGATTATAGAAACTATGATTCACAACATAAAATTAAATTATCTTATGAATATCTAATATTCTATCCCTAACACATCATAAAATATGAACATCATAACATGTGACCTTCCAAAATTAAAAAATTTCCCATCATTAAACACTATCTTGGTTTATCTTAATAAATATATCTTGTAACTTTGAATTTTTAGAGTTATTAAATCACGTTAGGGAATTCAAAAAATAAAATTGCTTCTTCCCAAGTACTTTTTTAGAATTTAATATTATAACTTCGTGTTCTCAACATTAGCCTACACAACATCCATTTTTTTTGTCTTTTAGATTTATCTTTCACACACATTTAATATTGTTATTATGAATCTTCACCCACTTTAAAATCATAGGATTTTTTACTAATGACTATTACATAATAAATATTGATTGATATATATTTAAATCCATTTTCATTATCTAGGACACAAATAATATGGTATTTTTAGATAAACAATCATCCAGATATGACTATAATTTCTTTATTATACTATACCACCCTTAACATCCATTATTATACCTTTAAACATCATATAGACTTCTCCCTTTGGAGTTAGTAATTACACACAACTCAAATCATAGATTATTATCAAACAATAGTTCTTTTTGATAGATTTATATAAAAACATATATTCGCCAGACTGAAATTCATTAATAAAATCCTAAAAACATATATCTTTTGAAAATAAACTGACTGAAGACTGTTAAATTTATTTATATTAGTTTTTACATAATAAATTGTTATTCAGACACATCATAATTTTCTCCATAGATTAAGAATATTCATCTCCTATAAAGGAAAGACACATTTAAAATATCATACTTACCAATGAATGATTGTTTCATTTGGTAATTATAATATAAAATTTAGAATTATATTGAATATTATTGATATATAAAACACATAGAACATTATAAATTTTAAATTACCATAAAATGTATCTTTACATCAATATGATCATTTTCCTCCACATGTTATTTACGAGATGCCCTATAACATCATATATGAATCTCATCCCTACATCCATCACTAATGAATGTACCTTTTATATTTCAGACAAATATAAATTATTGTAATGGAATCAATCTACGTTAAGTGAAAATATTCTAAATCAGCCATTAAAAAACTAATTCCTCAACAAATTCCCAAAAAACATTCTCTCATTCCATGATTATATGAAATAAAACATTATAATGAATTCCATGGGTTCATCATATATATCATCAAATTACAAATACTTATGGATTACCACTCAAGTCACCTTGACCCAATTACAGATTCCTATATATGAAATAGAAAAAATATATAGATAGATTAAAAGGTTATTTACAACCTTCCTTACTTCGAATGTTAATCCCTTAATCAACAATGATCCAATTCTTCATAAAATATCACTCTAGTAACCCTAAATATCCTTATTTATTATATTAATCTATACATAAGAATTAATTAAACATATCCATTTATAAATAATTAACTATAATCAATTTAATAATAATATTCCAAATAATGTACTAAGTAGCATGCACTCACCAAGACCACCACCAATAACATTCCCATGATCCACAGAATTATCTTGAAACACCCATGAATTTAATACCCTCAATATATAAGTTAATAATAATTAATCATTTATCAAAAAACCAATGAAATCTATATGTAATAAAGCATATGATATACCTTTATTGAAATAGGGAAAACCATGTAGTATAATTGCAAATAAGCATCCTCAAGCTATTGAAATAAAAAAATTATCATCGTGAGGGTTGTATTTTAACATGATTTGGTGAAATAGAACAAAAATCATTAATTAAGAACATAAAACTTGAGTGGAAACATAAGTTATTAGAATTAGAATAACAATAATATGAATCCAAAAATCTATGATTTGATGAATCAATTTTAACCCACTATGATCAAGGGATAAATAGATAAATAAATGGATAGGAAGTGGGGCAACTCCCCTTACATATGTATTCTTAGTGTGAGAATTATTAAGGGTTTAATTTATTAATATATTGAACAACCAATAAAAATTAACCTATGCAAAAACATTATTTGGAACCACTGGGTTTCCATTGGATGGACACCATGTACCTGGTATCCATTATAGGTATTTTCATCCATTTTTAAACTAATGATAACATTGTGGGTTTATTTCCCCACAATTCTATATGTAAAATTCCCCTTCATAGTTTTTTTATTATGTTACACATTTTAATATAGTATACTTCACATTCTACACATAAATTAAATTTTAAAATCAGTTTTAATATTATTTGGTAAAATTAAATTTATTTAAAATTTAGACATAGTAAATTTCACAATATTACAATAGGAAAAGGAATATAAAAACAAGAATAACTAGGATATGAATATAAAGACCATCTAGATATACAAGGATTATCAAATTAACATTAAACACTATAAAAAGGGAAAAACATTATTAATATAATATTAATAATATTGAACTTTTATATAAATTAATATAATATATGAATGATGTATATGGTAGGTATATATAGAGTGTATTGTAAGATCTCAGAATTTTTAAGGAATGTTTTTATTAATTATTATGTTTTAGTATGTTTAATTTTGATAAATTAATGTTTCCCAAGACTATGAGGAGGATCAGGGGTGTTTTGGGGTTTCATGAAATTAAATAAAAATAAAAAAGTATATTTATAGGTATGGTGCAAGGTTTATACACCGTTATGGAAAACAATGTGAGGGGAGGGCCAAATCGTGTGATTTGATACTGTATCATATACATGTTTGGTGCATGGTTTGTAAACCATGTGGGACTCCCAGGGTAACCATGTGTCCCAAATCCCATTGTAATGTGGCATATTCATGGGTCATACATTGATTAGAAAACCATGTGAGTGAACTTTATGCCCTATTAAAGATGGAAATCTTTAAAATTTCCACTTTAGGATTTTTTAGTCTTAATCTTTTCTTATCACTGTTTCCTCTATTGAAATCCTAGTGATGAACTAGAAAGACCCAATCCTCCCAATAATGATTTTACTTCATTTCTTAGACGTTTGGAGCACTGTTCATTTAATATAAAATAATTGGGTAAGTCCAATCCTATAATTTCTTCTCTTTTCTGAAATAGGGTCGATATTATGGGAAATTGTATTCCAAATCCCTAAAAAACTATTCTTAATGACGAATGTAGGTAACGTCTTCAAAATGTGTTTGTATTAGGATCTATGGTGATGATTAAGACTGCATTCATCATTGGATTCATGGTAGGTGGTCTACAAGTTATATCTCATGGTTTTTAGATAGATATGTGCATATGATGTTCTGTTCTTGTTTTCTCACTATTGTGATCTTGGTAATGTTAGTGAGATTTAATTAAATATGTGTACAAATGTCAAATTGAACTCATTGTGATCCTCATGGGACGTATATAAGATTACATTATGAAATTAGGGCCACCCATGGGGTGCGCTGACCTTCCCAAACATCTTTAACATAAACGTTATGTATGAAATTAACTTTTAATGAAGTAATGACCATGATGAGCATGTGAATTGGTTAATTTAATGGATATGAGTGGGGTTTTGATATTTGTTTCTATATATTAATAATTTCCTAAGGGATTTTTTTATTGGCATTAAAATAGGTTTAATGGTATTAATGCGGATGTGCCAAATGAATTGTGTTTGTACATGAAATGAATTAGTGGACCAATATATGGAAATAATGAACTTGTTATGTAAATTAACATTTGATAATGGTTGGATATGTAAAATGGATTAATTTTGGGGAATAGTGAATATGTTTATTGAGTTATGAATTGGAAATGGGAATCAGGATAATGGGATAAAAGATATAAATAAAGAATATCTTAATGGGTAATGGCATGATATTTATTATCATGTTGTTGTTATGGTTTTTTATTTCTATAATTATTGGTTGTGTTAGATGTGACATGGTATGTGTTGGAACCATGGCTATTCTATGCAGGAATATGGTTTTGGATTGTGTTTGTTGTCAATCCCCAGTGGAAGTTCCGAATGTGTGCCAGCAAAGTGATCATACAGTTCAAGTAGACAACAGTATTGAAGGTGGCGCTGTTTCCCAGTGTTTGCTTAATTTTTGGGCCTCAAAATCAAAAAATGAAGACATGGATTGTCTGAAAAAGGAGGTGCACACAAAGAGAACGTTGTGCAGAAAAAATAAGAGCCTTGCGCGAAAAAATTGAGTTCGGAGTGAAAAAGAGCGGGATTCACAAAATGGAGGATCGAGGCTTTTCGCGCAAATAGTGTTTCGGAATCAGAACCTCAAAAAATAGAATAGGAATGGGTTGCGCGAAATATATGATGATGTGTGCGAAAAATGGTATCGGCGTGAAAGATTACGCGCCAGATGAGAGGTTTTACGTGCCACATAGGTTTTTGCGCGCGGGGGTCTTTGACGCCTATAAATATGTGGTGAAACCCTTCATTCCGAACAGTTGAAGTTTTCGAAAAGATCAGAGGTCTGATGCGCGAAAAAAGATCGCGTAAATGGGCTGGGGAGAAACTCTCTGAATTGCGCGGAAAATTTTGGGATATGTGAAAAATGAAGAGTTGCGCGTAAAAATTCGGTTCGCGCATAAAAGATACAGTTGCGGGAAATATTTTTCCGCACGAAAAGTAATGTTTGCGCGCGATAAGAAGGTTTTGTGCGCAAAGGTTTGGTGTTGTGCACAATTTCCTATGAAGTTTGTCTGCACGTTCTGGTTATCTGGTTCAGTGGTTCTGTGCGTTCTAGTGCATCTTTTCTAGACTTCGATTCAAGTAGTGTCTCGTGCTGAGCAGAGGCAAATACTTTAATGCAAATCTATTGAAGATACCATCACGTCTATAAAATGAGTGGGACTTCACCAAGGGCAGTGAGCCAGGGGGAGTCAACGGGAGTGACCTGAGGGAAGCAGTGAGCTATCCCTGAACCTTTGTAAAGGCAGTAAGCCTGGGACATAGTTATTGTTCCCGAACCATTGTAATCCACAACTAGTGAAGTTTAGTGGAAGTTGGTATGATCGACAACCTGTCGGTGTATGCTCCTTGGATGTAGCCCTTAGTGGTGAACCAAGTAAAAAGTTTTGTGTCTTTTATCTACATGGGAATGTCTTCTTTCTAATCTTATCCATCATACAGGTTTTACAAGTTCCTAATAATGTGGGAACAAGATCCTATACTTTAAAAGAAAAAGTTGTCACACTGATTCACCCCTCCTCTCTCAAGGTGTCCCGGGGTCCTACAAGTGGTATTAGAGGGAGGTTACTGGTGTTAAATCTATCCTCTGTAGTCATGGAGAATGCAGTCAGTGTCAGGGGAGTCCCTCTTTTCGATGGAATTAATTTCCAGATTTGGAAGAATAGAATGATATCTCATCTAAGATCCCTTGGAATGGAAGCCCGATTTTCCACTATCCAAGGTATACATGTTACTGATCTAACAGGGCTGGCTATGACAGATGCCGATAGAAAAATTCTTGATGCTGATGCTAAAGCGCAGAATGCTCTCACTGCAGCTCTTTCAGATCAGATCTATCTAAAGGTGATGAGTTTCACCTCAGCAAAGTCTTTGTGGGATAAACTTGAAAACATCTATAAAGGAGAAAACAAAGTGAAGGAGGCAAAGCTTTAAGTCTTACACAACAGGTTTGACGATTTAAAGATGCATCCTAATGAGAATGAAAATTCATTCTTCAATCGAATTACTGAAGTAGTAGGAGCAATTAGAGGTCTTGTAGAAGAAATCAAAGACATTGATATTGTTAAGAAGATACTGATAAGACTTCCTCCTACGTACAATGCAAAGGTGTCATCCCTTGAAGAAATAGATCTATCCAAACAATCTCTACATGATCTTTTAAGTAGTCTAGTGGCATATGAGATGAGAGTCAAACCAGAAGATGCCACAACTCGTGTAAGTAAGGAAATGGAATTCAAATCCCTGGACAAACTGAAAATTTCAGAAGATAGTGGTGGTGAAGATGAAGAGGAAAGGGAAATTCTTTCTCTCATCACCAAGAAGCCGAAGAAGGGAAAAGCTAAATTTAAAGGCAAGCTACCTCTGGCATGTTTTCGTTGTGAATGAGTCGGGCACATTGCCTCTCAGTGCCAAAGAAAGTTTGATGATGATGAAAGTGAAGCAGAAGAAATCAAGAAGCCACAGAGAAGGTTTTTCAGAAAGGGAAACTTCAAATTTGGAAATAAAATACAATGGAAGAGTTTTGTATGGGAAGAGAAATATGATGATACTTAATTGTGTGAAGAAGAAGAACCAGAATTCGAAGTTGGAAACCATGCTTCCATGATGGCTACCTTTGAAAAGTCAGAACCCTTGACCAATAAAGATAGAGATAATCCGATTATTTCTAATGGTGATTCAAAGACTCAAATTAAGGATGCATTTTCCAAGCATCAGAATAAAATTAAGAGATGTAATAAGTGGATGGAAATGGTGGAAGAATCATCAAAATATGTTGATGAGCTCGAAGCAGAGATTGAACGACTAGAAGATCTAGTGAGAGTTCAGTCTTAAATCCTTGAAAGCACAGATGATGTAGTGGAACTAAAGCTTAAAATTGAAGAACAAGAAAAGGTCATAAATGACCTTTCATCCAGAATATAATAGAATTCCAATACTCTTGAGGGACTTTAGGAAGAAGTTGATACTCTTAGAAGTAAAATTGAATGTCATTCAATGACAAATGAGGGAAAGAAGAAAATTCATTTCAGAAGACTCTCAGATGCTGAATTACTAGAAAGAGCCAAGTGTGGTTTAGATGGGGCTGGAAAAATCTTAAGTGATTTAAGACCCACTTCCATGGGAAAGAGTGGAATTGGCTGTGAAGCTAAGACATCAACTACTGGAAGTAAAGAGTTCCAAAATAACAACAAGATGAATGTTGGACATGCTGAAACATTACCTGAAATGCTGAAAAAGAAAATCTCAACCCAAAATAAAAGAAGAACTGAAAATTATCCTCAAACTTTCAGAAATGATAGGAAGTTCAAATATTCTCCCAAGGAAGAAGGCATGATGAGAAATTCAAATGAAAATACATTTCCTCTCATAAAGTGTCATTTCAGTGGTTATCTGGGCCATACCTTGTCGTACTGCGAAGAGGCAAGGAGCTACTTGAATGGGGAAGATCTGGGAAGTCAACAAAGGAGACTGATTTCATATCCTCCATATTAAAGAAGAAATAACTTCTATGGTTACTGTTTTAATTGTTCTAACTTTGTCCATAAATCTATGTATTGTAGGCAGCAGTACGATATGAGAAATTCATACAACACTCAAAGACGGCCCAGTTTTCATCCTCCTGATGATGTTGTTTTCAAAAATAGTTTTTCACCTCTGGAAGAAGATTACGGGTATGAAGAATCAAATTATGTGGAAGAAAGTATTAAAAGGCCATCAGTATCCTATGCTAAATCCAATATCTCATGGAAAGAGAAGAAGAATATCGAGAAATCCAATCTTGCAGAAGTAGCCCTCAAAGCTACAAAGAGCAGCATCACATGGATCCTTGATAGTGGATGTTCTTCCCATATGATGGGAAATTCTGACCTTTTTAAGAACATTGAAAAGATGGTTGATGGAACGGTACAGTTTGGTAATGATGGTGCTTTGAAGATTAAAGGTAGTGGGAATACTGCTCTCGCCAACGAGGAGCTGAAGAAGACTGAAGTTATTTATGTGGATGGTCTACGCCACAATCTCCTCAGTGTAAGTCAACTCTGTGACTTAGGGCTCATAGTATCCTTCAATCAAAAAGCCTGCACTATAAAAGGAAAAATGGGGAATTCTCTTATGAAAGGCTGTAGAATAGATGGAAACTTATATTAGGTTGACAACAAAGTAAACTCTTGTTGTTTGTATGTTGAAGAAGAAAACAATTTGTGGCATCGAAGGCTGGGGAAAATTAACCAACAAGACATGGAAAAGATATCTAATCTGAAGATAGTCATGGATATTCCCATTCTAAAACGTGAACGGGAAAAGTCTTGTGATGCTTGTATTCGTGGGAAGCTGGTCTGTAATTCATATCATCCAAAGAAGAAAAGGGTGTCACATCTTTTTGATCTCATTCATACTGACGTATTTGGCCCAATAAATGTTGCTGGAACCTATGGAGAAAGGTACTTAGTCCTTTTCATTGATGATTATAGCATAATGTCTTGTGTAATGGTGATTCATAGGAAGCGACAGGTACTTGATTGAATGAAAACATATCACCGGATTGCTGAGAATGATATTGGATGGTCAATAAAATTCCTGTGATCTTACAATGGAGGTGAATACACGTCCATCGAGGTTGAAAATTACCTATAAAAACATGGAAGACAGCATGAGGTAGCTATTGTGAGAACTCCACAAAAAAATGGAGTTGTTGAGCTTCGGAATCGACAGGTCTACAATATGGTCTGGACTATGTTGATTGAGAGTGGTATCTCTCGCAATTACTGGAAAAAGGCTATTGAAGTTGTAGTGCGCATTCAGAATCGAATAGGGCTATATATGGGGGAAACAAAGACACCATATGAATTGTGGCATGGAAGGAAACCTTCTTTGAAATACTTTCGTGTTTTCGGAAGCAAATGTTTCATTCAGAATAAAGAAGGAAACCAAGGAAAGTTTGGTGACAATGCTGATGAAGGAATTTTTCTTGGGTATCCAATGAACAACAAAGCTTACAAGTGTTTCAATAAACTCTTCGGGAGGATTGTGGAAAGCAACGATGTTAAACTCTTTGAAGGAAAAAACCCAAATTCTTCAAATAGTACCTATGCTGATGAGATAGAAGATGAGAATGAATATGAACATGGAATAAATACAAATACAGAAATAGAGGAAGGTGTACAAAACACTCAGGGGTCACATCATGATGTTGACTCAGATGAAGAATCTGAAGAGGAAATCTTGGATGGTGTGAATGCGACTGAACCTCATAGGATAAATCGAAGAGCATATATTGATCCATCTAACATAATTGGAGATAGGAATGCACCCACACAGACAAGGAGGATGAGGAATAACACACCTTCTGCATTTCTATCAGTTGTGGATCCATCCTCATTTGAAGAAGCTGCAAAGGATAAATCCTTGGTGAAATCCATGAATGAAGAGTTAGATCAGATTGACAAGAATCGGACATGGGATCTTGTCCAGAGACCGAAAGTTCACAATGTGATTGGAACAAAATAGATATTCAAGAACAAGTTTTATGATCATGGAAGTGTTATTAGAAACAAGGCTCGACTGGTATGTAAAGGGTATTCTCAGATTGAAGGAGTTGATGTTGAAGAAACCTTTTCTCCAGTGGCTAGACTAGAGTCAATCAGGTTGTTACCTTCCACGGCTTTCCAAAGAGGATATAAAGTATATCAAATGGATGTCAGGACATCATTTTTATATGGTGTACTCGAAGAAGAAGTCTACATTGAACAACCACTGGTTTTTTTGCTTGGTGTTGATGAATCAAAGGTCTGCAAGCTAAAGAAAGCACTTTATGGCTTGAAACAGGCACCACGGGTATGGTACTCCAGACTAGATTCTTATCTCAAGAAGCTGGAATTAAAAAGAGGAGGATTAGATCACAATCTCTATGTGAAGAATTCTCCAAAAGATCAGTTCATGGTTATCGTTTACGTCGATGACATTATATTTGGTGGTAGCAGGCAGAAATCAGTGGATGAATTTTCCAATCATATGAAATCAGAATTTGAAACGTCAATGATTGGGGAGCTCACATATTTCTTGGGACTGTAGGTGACTCAAAGGAAAGACATCACTTTTATCTCTCAGAAAAAGTATGCAAGAGAGATGCTGAAGAATTTTAATATGCAAGACTCCAAACCAATGTCAACTCCGATTTCAGTTTTAACCAAACTTGGAAAGCATGAGAATGAGAAATCTGTAGATCCCACCATGTACAGGAGGATCATTGGGAGCCTACTGTACCTGATAGTGACACAACCAGATATTGTCTTTTCCACTTGTCTTGCAGCCCGCTTTCAGAGTAATCCAAAGGAGGAAAATTTTGCAGTAGTAAAAAGAATCATGGGGTATATTCAAGGTACTCACAATTATGGCTTATACTTTGCTGCAAGAATGGACTGTGAATTATCAGCATTTTCAGATACTGACTGGGATGGTGATGTTGTGGACAAAAAATCCACCAGTGGTGGAGCATTATTTATTGGTAATAATTGTGTCGGCTGGTTGAGAATGAAACAAGAAAGTACTTCTCTTAGTACTGCTGAAGCTAAGTATATATTCGCCAAAAAGGCATGAACTCAACTGCTATGGATGAAGCAACAATTAACAGATATTGGTGATGAGGTAAAGCAACCAATGGTAATTTACTGTTATAACAAGAGTGCAATTGATCTCATGAATAATACTGTTCAACATTCTTGTACAAAACATATTGAAATCAGGTATCACTTTATCAAAGAAAAAGTTGAGCAAGGGATAATTAGAATGGATCACGTGGGAACTAATGAGCAAGTAGCTGATATCCTGATGAAGCCACTGTCATCAGCTATGTTTGAAAAGCATCGGTTGAATCTCGGTGTTCAACCACCCCCTACTGCATAAGAAGGTTCCGAAATCCCCTCTCCCCGATTATGGTAACTATTTCTTTCTGTTTATGGCTATGATGCAGGTTTATGGGGGAGATACTGTCCAGGGGGAGTATGGTTTGAGCTGAACATTGACTAAATTACCAGACATTGGGTTTATTGTCAATGGGGGAGAAAGGAAAGGAATAAATTCCGGAATTCATGATTGTCTGTGGTCATGTAATGCCTCTGTGACATGATGAGAATTCAATGTCGGTGATAGGATGAGACAAAACTAACACTGTAAGAAAATTTCTTGAGCGTCTTTGAGCATTCCAAAACATGGGAAACCAATTCAAGCTTCCTCTCTAGTTTTATACACCGAGCATTGCTCACATAGACTTAGTGTTTTGGTTGAGTTGATCCTTTCATTTTTGGTATGCATGTGGATGGTGATATATTGAATTTATTTGGTGATTTACAAAAAACCCAAAGGGGGAGATTGTTGGAACCATTTATATTCTATACAAGAATATGGTTTTGGTTTGTTTTTGTTATCAATCCTCAGTGGAAGTTCCGAATGTGTGCCAGCAAAGTGATCATACAATTCAAGCAGACAAAATTATTGAAGGTGCCACTATTTCCCAGTGTTTGGCAAATTTTTGGGCCTCAAAATCGGAAAATGAAGTCATGGATTGTCTGCAAAATGAGGTCCGCACAAAAAGGAAGTGGTGCGCGAAAAATAAGATCCTTGCATGAGAAATTTGAGTTGGGTGCAAAAAATATTGGGATTCGCGAAATGGAGGATCGAGGATTTTCGCGCAAACAATGTTTCGGAATCAGAACCTCAAAAAATGGCAAAGGCATGGGTTGCGGGAAATATCTGATGATGTGCACAAAAATCGGTATCGGCGCAAAAGATTACGCACCAGATGAGAGATTTTATGCGCCATAGTGGTTTTTGTGCTTGGGGGTCTTTGACTCCTATAAATATGAGGTGAACCACTTCATTCCGAACAGTTGAAGTTTTAGAAATGATCCGAGGTCTGATGTGTGAAAAAGGATCGCGTAAATGGGCTGGCGCGAAATTCTCTGAATTGCGCGGAAAATTTCAGGATGTGTGAAAAATGAAGAGTTGTGCGTAAAAATTGGGTTCGTGCATAAAAGATACAGTTGGGTGAAATATATTTCCATACGAAAAGTAATGTTTTCGCACGATAAGAAGGTTTTGCATGCAAAGGAGTGGTGTTCCGCACCATTTCCAGTGATATTTGTCTGCATGTTCTGGTTATCCGGTTCAGTGGTTCTGTGCGTTCTAGTGCTTCTTTTCTGGACTTCGATGCAAGCAGAGTCTCGTGCTGAGCAGGGGCAAAGACGTCAATGCAAATCTATTGAAGAGACCTTCACGTCTATAAACTGAGTGGGACTTCACCAAGGGTAGTGAGCCAGGGGGAGTCAATGAGAGTGACCCAAGGGAAGCAGTGAGCTATCCCTGAACCTCTGTAAAGGCAGTGAGCCTGGGACATAGTGATTGTTCCCGAACCATTGTAATCCACAACTAGTAAAGATTAACAGAATTTGGTACGACCGACAACCTGTCGGCATATGCTCCTTGGACGTAGCCCTTAGTGGTTAACTAAGTAAAAAGTTATGTGTCTTCTCTCTACATGTGAATGTCTACTTTCTAATCATATCCATCATACAGGTTTTACAAGTTCCTACCGACGTGGGAACAAGATCCTATACTTTAAAAGAAAAAGTTGTCACCCTGATTCACCCCACCCCTCTCAGGGTGTCTCAGGGTCCTACAGTATGTGTGTGTTGAATGGATAAATAAGAATGTGAACATGGATTTCTATATTGGGGTGTTGATATGAGGTTATATGACCAGAGGTTGAGTTTGACGGATGCTATAAACTCCACCACAAAATCCATGGATTAAGTAAGGGAACGAAGTTCTAGTCCACAAATAGTTACATTCAGTATGACCACATGATGAAAGTATTCATGGTGAGTCTATTTCATATGTGATGATGTTTTTATCCCTAGTGATATAGATAAAATCGGTTCCTACCCGTATACATTGATATTAATGACCATGCCTCACCTATTAAACACATGGTAGAAATGAATTTAGAAATGAACATGGTATAAACAAAGAAATAGGGAATAATTCTAGAAATGAAACATGTAAAACTTGTTAACTAATGGAACCTATAAATTATATTATTTACTTGTCATTTATTTATTACTTGTTAGAACTATCTATTTAGACTGTGTGTTTTTAGACACCATTGGTGGGGCATACTGAGTTGTACTCACAACCTATTCAGGTCGTCATTGTGTACCCACCTCGACTTCAAGATTTCAGTTTAGAAAAGGTTAAATAACATGTTATTTGGTGGTCAATCGATTCATGGGATGTTCATGGAAGTGGTTCCATATTTTTGAGGACTATTTGTTAATTCCTCTATTTGTGTTTATTTTGAGTTTTGTTCACTTGGCACTGTTTAGCATGATATAACATATTTTTTATTAGATATGGTTTGTACCATTTCTAGGGAGATATTTATTATTCCTGATATTTGGTAATTTCATATTGTTTTCACTATGTATATTCTTTTCTATTTTGGATTACTCTTTTAAATATGGTATAGTCTCATTGAATGACTTACATAGACCCTCACTTTTAGTCAACAACCTCTGACATATAGGGAGGTGTGCATGATATCTTGTGTGAACCCAACCTGAGGCATTATTTATTGGATCTGAAGACAGGTATGTAAAAAGTGGCAGTAGATAAGATATTTTATTTGGAAATACTATTTGTAATGGTATAAGGGACATTAGGATGATTTTTGCCTTAGGAATGAGCTCATTCATGGGAGTAGCTAACCCATGTACAAGGGAAAGACCGAATTTCTAGGGTGGTAATTTCTATTTTTATTATGTGTTGTTTTGTTTAATGATATTTCACCATCGCATGATACACTTTTGGTGTGATGTGATAGTTTTATAATATTTTTACAGTGACCTCAATGGAACAAGATTGTGAATTAATGTTTCATTTTGGTATCTTAGGTATATAAGTGAAATGCATCATGATAGGAACACACGGGACAGGTGTGTGCGGTATGAAATTTAGGGTGCATTTTAATTCCTTTGAAAATGGAAGAAAATGTTGTCTATTAAAATGATGTAAATGGAATAAAATGTTATTTGATGGTTTTGGTTCCAAGTGAGTTAAAAATGATGGCTTTAACAAGGTATGAGATGGGAATTGTGCCATAGAGGAATGTCATACATGGAAATCATGGAAATGGTTCTAAAACTATGTTTATTTTAAAATTTATAACTATTTATGTTAGTTTACCAATGATTTACCTGAACATGATTAGGATAGTCAACATGTCCATTTTGAATGTGTTGGATTACATTTGGAATAGTGTATGTGAATGAGTTGTTTATAGCTAGAAGATATCCTTCAATGAAGAAAATTGTGAAAGCCTCATGATTTGTGTTCTAATGTCTATGTTGTGTATTTTATAGAAATTCCACTACGAAGCCATTTTATGGTCAGGTGACAAGATTTTTTTTAATGTCTCCTCGAGTTGTAGAATAATGTATTTTTGTGATTCAAGATAATATAGAAGATATGTTTTGTGAGAACCTTTCTCGCTTTACGTATATGATGGAACATGACCCAGGGAGGGTTGTGTCATGAATGTTTGAGATTACAAGGAAATTTCAGTTGCATCCCCTTACGACCTTTACTGAAGATGGTGCACCAGTGGAAGATGAGTTCAGGATATAGTCCATCACGATGATTATTGATCATTTGGAGACTCCTTATGAGAAGTGAGACAAGTTGTCAATCTATATGTTACGAGGTTAGTAAAAGTTTTGGTGGGATATCATGGGGCATATCGAACATGATAAATGAATGATATGGAATGATTTCTAGGAAACGTTTCTATAGTATTTCTATCCATATTCATTGAGTTAGAGGAAGGCTTCTGTTTTTAGGAGTTTGAACCAATTGGTATTGTAATTGTTGGATTATTCTAGCCCTTTAACTGATTTGAAATTATTCTTTCCATCATTGGTAGGTGAAAAGGCATTTGTAGCGTAATGTTTGCCAGATAGGTTGAGAAATGACATCAAGTCTCAAGTGAACATCTTCTATTTGAATAGGTTTTCAAAGTTAGTGGATCAGGATATTATCTCAAAATGGAACCTGAAGGGGGATTCTTGTTCTGTACTTGTGGTACCAATTGGATGGGATAGTGGTGTGGCTTCCAAGGGAATCAATCATCTCATTTTGAGTTTCTATCATGGTGTAAGTGTGCAAATACGTTAGAATATGGGCCATCCTTTCAATGTGGAGATCATGTGTTGTGTTACCATTGTGTTTGGAAAGGGAATATGTGTGGTGAGTGTCCCTGACCACTTGTTGAGGCTCAAGCGTGTGGTAGATTGGTGAACATACAGAGGTTCTGTAGGTGCCCTCAATAGTTTGGAATGGATGAAGGTTTGATGTAGGTTCCATGTGAGGGAAATCAGTTAGTTACCCCATATCATGTTGGAATTTGGACCTCGACTTTTCGTATTGGTTGAGGAGGGGGATGTGGTACTCCGGAGTGAGAGCTTCCATTTAAGCATAATTGGTCACTACAAGGAATTCAAGCCAGACCCCTGGGTAGAGAAACAGGTCTACTAAACCTTATTTTTTCTACACCTATATGTGGATACAATATACCTTCTACAGTTATAGTTATGATTCTAATAGCTTCCATTCTCTCTAGTGCTTTATTTTACATATCCACCACACATTCATTCATCACTACATAATCTGCTATTGTCTGGGCCCTATAACTGGAAAAGTGTGTGGAGTTTTTCTAACTAACACTCCATTGGGGCTGTGAGATGAGTATACTAAATAATGTAGGGGTTGTGCTCTAGAGGTATATGGGTACCATTTTTTGTGGGACTTGTTCATTCATGATTTTTCGGGTTTTGACTTGATTTTGGACATCGATTATATATTTTTGTACCCATCCCATATCAACTATTACCATTTTCTGGAAACATTCGCATCTCTTAAGGGAGAAACATATTTCCACTAGGGTGTGTCGGATGTTCGAGCGAGCCATGCAGAACCTATTTTCCAGATGTTGGGAGAACACACAACTTATATGGCCTGTATTGTACTAGATGATGGGGGAGTTGATCAGAATGTGTTTCCTCTTATGGTGGATAAGTTTCATAATGTGTTTCTTAAGGATTTTTTAGGGTTGCTACTAGAGATGGATGTTGAGTTTACTATAGAATTTATTATGGGAGTAGATCTTGTTTAAATTCCCATATATAGCATATCATCGGCTAAAATTCTTAAGACTAATGATTAATTAGAGGTTCTAGATATGAAATGTTTCATTTATCCTAGAACATCACCTTGGGGGTCTCCAAAGATTTTTTCTAAGAAGTATTACAAATCATTGAGGCTTTGTGCTGATTGTTGGAAGTTTATTCAGATGAAGGTTAAGAACTGATACCACTTTGCTAGAATTGATGAACTTTTTGACTAGATGAGAGTTGATCCGGTGTTTTATAAGATCTATTTGTTATTGGGGTATCACCAGTTTTGGGTGAGAACATCTAATATAATGCCTACTGCCTTCATGAGTAGGTACATATTGCATGAGTTTATGGTGATTTCATTCAGGTTGACCAAAATACCATCTATGATCATGAGTTTAATGAAGCAAATATTTCACCCATAAATGGATAATTTCATACATGTCTTCATTAATGAAATCTTGGTGTATTACATAGATCATGACGATCTTGAAAAAACAACATGACGTCATACTGAGTACACTAAGAGATAAAAGGCTTTGTCACATATTATCAAAATTTTATTTATGGGGTTATAAAGTGTAATTATTGGGTCACATAATCTATGAGCTATGTGTGTTAGTGTATCCACTGAAATTGAAAGTTGTAGTGTCTTGGAAGCATCCCAAGAATTTTTATGACGTTCAGAGTTTTCTGGGTCATGATGGTTATTAAAAAAGGTTGATTAAAAATTCCCCCCATTTAAAAGTGCATCTTTTGGTCTTAACAAAGAAGCGAGCTATGTTTTAATGGCCTGAGACATAAAAGAATTCTTTTCAAGAGTTGAATAAGAGGTTGATAACTACACATACCCTTATCTATCCCAATCCCGAAAATATGTACACCTTGTTCTCGGATGCGTCTGGTGTTGGAAATGGGGTAGTGTTGATGCAAGATGATTGGGTTTTAGTTTATGGGTCAAGGTAGTAGAGGAATCATGAAATAATTTACCCTACACATGAGATTGAGTTTGATACTATGGTTTATTCCAAAATGTGATAGATACATTACTTGTTGTGAGAGTGATTCACAGTGTCTACCGATCGAAAAAGTATTAAGTGAATTCTTCACTAGTGTGATTTAAATCTTAGATATATATTATGTTTTGAATAAATGTAGTATTGGTTTATATACCAACAAAGTGGAGTAGTGTTGTTGTTTCTCTGAGATAGAATACTTGAAATCTAGTGGTATAGGAATCTATCTCCAAGTTTAGAATGATGGAATTTTTTCAGGATACACATGGAGTAGGGTGGGCATGGGATAATGGACCTTGCATCCATAGTAGTAGAGTCCTAGATTTTGAGCTAGTTCAAGGAGTGTAACCATGACGATCTAATGTTTTTGGACATTAAGGAATGTCTTAAGGTGGGGAGTCACCTTCTGGTTGGAATGTTGGTGATAATAAATTGTTTTTATGTTTTTGGTTATGTGATTGTGCCATTATGTATATGGGAAGAGTTGATGCCTAAGTTTCATGAATTGGGTTTTGTTTTAAACACTGATTGGAATAAAATGTTTGAGAATTTTGTAGGATTTATTGTTATCCAGGAATAAATAAAGGGGTTACCAGTTTTGTGGGGTTATGCCTTACCTATCGGTAAAATAATGATATGTATCAACACCCAGGGGGTTATGACATCCATTTCCCATTCTAGAATGGAACTAAGAAAATGTAATGATATATTTTTTTAACATCTAAGGACAACTCAAATAATGATACAATCTGGGTAGTTTTGGATTGATTAACCATGGTGGATCATTTCGTGGCGATCCAGGATAATTTCATTGTTGATCAGATGGGAATGTTGTATGTTCATAAAATATTGTTTATTCATGAAGTACGACAGGCCATAGTTTAGGATCTAGATATGCATTTCACATTTCTCTTTGGATATGGAATATAGTTGGTTCTGGATACTCAGGTGTTATTGTGTAAGACTCTTCAACCGCAAACTAATGGCATATTAGAGTGTACGATATAAGTTTTAGAGGATATGCTAAGAGCTTTTTAAGCTGACATTAGTGGTTCAAGGGAAGTACAATTGTCACTTTTTGAGTTTTTGTAAAAAAATAGTTTCTAGGCTATGATTCAAATGGAACCGTTTGAGGCACTCCATTGGAGGATATGTAGATATCCATTATGGTTGTTTGAGGTTGGAGAATCAGAGTTTTTGGGGTCGATCCATGTGCAGGAGAAGTCGAAAAAGGATCAATTAATTCAGTAACACATGAAAATGTCTTATTGTAGGCATAAGTCAATGAAGATCGGTGTCATAGACCACTTGAGTTTATAATGGGTGAAAGGTTGTTAATACATGTGTAACCATGGTTGGGTCACCATTGAATTAGAAAACATGGTTACTTGGCACCCCTATATCTGCGGCCGTTTGAGATCGTGGATAGAATTAGAGTGATAGATAATTGATTGCCTCATCCACATTGTTATAGTTTCATTCATGATTTATTTCATTTTTTACATGTTTTTTTTAATTTCACCCTGATCCATATCATTTTTTTAACATTGGTGATGTAGAGATTGAGGCGGATGGATCCAATGAGGATATTCCAGTTCATATAGTGAATCTTAGTGAGAAATTCTTACGTGGAATGATTATACCCATGTTTGTACTTTTGTTGGATCATGATAAATTTCAAGAAGAAATTTCAAAGAAAGTATTAGATATGAGGGCTCAGTGGCCCGATCTGTTCACTTCAAAATCTCAATGATGCGTTAGTGTAGGGGTCGAGGATGAGTAGTTATAAGGTTGGGAGGTTATAAGAACCTGGGATTTCTTAAGCAATGTTTTTGTTTATTTTTTTCGTTCCAATCTCTTCCCATTGTCCAAATAAATTTTTTCCAAGTTCACGAGGAGGCATGGGGTGTTCTTGTTGTTCAGGACAGAAAAGAGAAGCAAAAAATGAGCTTTTTGGGCATGATGTATGGTTTGTACATGGATAGTGAAAACTATTCGAGGGGAGTGAAAACCGTGTGACATGAGATAGTGGATTATTTCATGATTGGAACATGGTATGTAAACCATTAGGGAATCCCTAGGGAACCATGTGACTAAACACTAATTGGATAGTGTCTTTCAAGTGGTTTGGGAAACCGTGCAGAAAACCATGTTCACCATTAATGTTAGAAAATTTAGAAAATTTCCAATTTTGGATATTTAAGACTCACATTTTTTTCTTCCCCATTTCCATACTTTCATTCCTAGTGATGAAATTGGATGTCTCAATCCATCAAAGGGCGATTCTTCTTCATTTATATTCCCTTCGGAGTGCCATTGGTTGAAGATCTAATCTCTAGTTAAGTCTAATCCTCTCTTTTATTATGTTTTTTGGATTAGGGTTTGTATTTTGAGAGATATTTGTCGAAATACCTAAGGAGCTATTTTTTCCAATGGAATATTGTTTAATGATTCAAAGGTCATTTGTATCAGGATTTAAGGTGATGATTAAGTGTGTTTTTATCATTGGATTGATGTTAGGTGGACTAGAAGTTATTTCTATTGCGAATTTATTATCCCAACAATACTCTATATTAAATGTTGAGTTTTTTATCACAAATACCCTTGTTTGTTTTATAATGTTGATACATTAAGAAATTTGCAATAATATATATCAAGATTTTATTTTTTCAATGGAATGAGAGCTATAGGATAATTTATGGAAACACTATTCAAACCCGACATTATGTAAATGAACGTATGGATCATCATCCATACGCTATGATGTATAGTTTGTGTACAGATCGACAACCCTATACTAGATATTATGTGTATGGATGAACAAAAAAATGTTCATAAATCAACAAAAATATAGAATATCAACCCAACAATGGATTATTGATTTACTTCTCATACCTGCCATTTGGAAATTTGAAAATATGGTTAATCAATGATACATTTTGATTCTTATGTTGAAAGGGATGAATGTATGGATCATCATCCCAATGTTTCTTTGATACCTAAATTATGTGCATATGAATGTATGGTTAAGGAACCATATATTGGCAGGATCCCTATGCTACATAATGTAATCATATGATAGGCAGGTTCAACCCTATGTTTTCCTACTTATTATCAGAGTTTTTAAAATTGAGATTTTGTCCACATTAATTGCAATGGTAATAGAAGAATATTAGGCTGATTGGAAGATTATATTAGAAAATTTTAATTCTAATTTTTATCAATTCAAAGAACCTTTTTTATCAGGGAAAATAAACCATGTTATTAAGGGATGTTAGGAATCCCACGGTTAATTATTATTTGTATTTCCATGTTCTACCTAGTGGCTTTCATGGATATAGAATACCAAATAATACTTTGTGCTCTATATATTGTATTAGTTTATATTTTCAATATAAGGATATACAAGTCATGTATTATCATATATGATTACATTATATTAAAAATATTTTAAAGTTCATCTGGAACGAAACATCAAATCTAAAATAGACTCCACTTTGGAGACATTCATATTTCATCTCTTTATGTTGAATTTTTACTACTAAAGTGTGTTTCAATTCTTTTTGAAGATAATTTAAAATTGGGAACACTTCAAAATCATTATTTCTTGAATAATTTCATTTCTTTATAAGATGATACATCCACTATTAGTTTCTTCTGTTTCAAATGTGATGATCAAACCAAACCATAAAATCAAAGTGTATTGATTTATTAGAGTATCAACTCCTTATATTGAGTAATGGTGGAGTATCAGCTTTTAGATATAAGATTTGTACAATTTTTTATTGGTTAATGAACTGTAAGTATTTTTTTTATCATTATTGTAAATGTTTCAACTGCCCGCAGTAAGTTTTAGATTTTTTCTCATTTGATAAGAGTACCATTATAGTGACAGCTCTTAGACTGTGTGATTAGTGGAGTGGACTAACAGATCATTGTGCCCTAAAATACTATAAAAATATGTGTTCAGTATTTCTATTTATATGTGGATTAACTTTTTATATACAATAAGACACTACATATATGAATAAATCACAAAGGTAGTAAAAGGTCGGAATTGTGAATGATTAACGAAAACACACAATTCACCCCCACTCATGTAACTCTATATTATTCCGATCTAACAATTTCTATCAAAGGTGAGATTTTGGATAAATCTATATTAAGATAAAAATATTAGGGTGTATAAAAATATGGAAATGTATTATCCTATAGAAGAAATTTTTATAGTACATTATCCATAAATTAATGGTAAAAATTATGGATTCTGGAAATATTGAATGATCATAAATCTGAAGAATCATGGTTTCAGAGTATATTCTAAATACATCAATCTCAATAAAATTCCTAAAAAACAGAGACTTGGGATGTAGTGATAGGAGCCGAGTATTATATCAATTTAAAAGAAATGAATGATATTATATGTGGAATTTTTTCTATCGAATTTAATCATGTATCACAATTCCCTACAACCTATGATATGTAGAAAAATATTGCAGTTTCCTATGAAGGTATAGAAAATATATGACAGATGAGGTATGCAATATAAAAACTAAAATTTTACACCTATCAAATGCTTGATGTTGATAGCATCACTACGTTTAATGGAAGGATGACCGAGATAGAAAATAACATTACTGGCTTGGGAGAACACATCAAACAATCTAATCAATCTATAAATGTACTAAAAATACCACCCTCAAAATGGAATGGAATATCTACTAAAAGTATGATTCTAGTTTTTTCATGAGGTATGGATATTTTATATTTAGTTTAATGTTATTTTACATTTTGTTTTGTCTTAGAGATAATGTAGGTCCATGGGTAGTTGGGTTTTACTTGAGAAAGATGGGGGAAAGAGGATGGAGGCTGACTGAAGGCCGATAACACACCATGAATGGGGGATAAACATCATGTAATCTCTGGTCGTGATGTGTAATGGTCTATCTAGGACCATTCACCATGTTTATGAGTTTTTATTTAGAAAAGGAAAACTGAGCATTATACATCGTGTAATGGTATTACATGTCTTGTAGTTTCACCCCATGGTTTTTTGAAAATGGATGCAGTAGCCTCTTATTTTTCTACAGACAACCCTTCTGTCTCTTGTGTGAAGCCTAAACACCTCTAAAATGGTTTCTGATATCTAAATCCTGTCTGGAAATTGATTCTTATGCTACTGACCGCATTGGAACCGCATTAGTAAGTACTCAATTCCTTTTTAGTTGTTCTTGATTCATCGAAACAATGACTGTGCTATTTGGATTTAGGCTCATATGACCTAATTTCTCATTCATTTCTCATTTTTCAGATTTCTTCTAAACTGATGTGAATTAATAGTTGTTATTGGATGATCACTCTATTGTGAAGGTAAGGTAGGTGGTCTATTCTTTTCTTCAATTTGTTTGGGGATATTCAGGCATTCTGCCTTTTCACTTCCCATCAGACATTACAGATTTTCCCCATTTTTTTAGAGATCCACTTGTAGTTGACTTAATTGGACCTAGTGAGGATTCACATACGAGATATAGTTGTTTTGGAATCTATTTCCAAATTCATGGTCACCCGTGGGTTGTTCCTTAAGGAAATAACATGATTATGCCTCTTTAAACCACCCAAGGAGCGTGTTCTTGTGATTTCTCGGTTAGACGAATCTCATTACTGCTTTATTGAGTTAAATATATTACTTAAGGGATTTAATGCCTAATTTCTTCATGTTTCCATCTTATTCCATGTTTCTTATGATAAATTGGCATGAATGAAATTTGATAAACAAGTGGATTTACTTTTCTGTAACAATTAACTTCCCAAGTGGTGTGTTGAGAAAGGGAGATATATGATAGGGTATGCTCACATGACATGTATAATTGTAAGTGTAGTGATATGGGTGGGTATACCAATATGAATTGATTAATGGAATGCTTGAATATGAACTATTGGAGGGTAGGCCCATATTTTTTTTAAATGAAAAATAAAATGGATGAGTGAGTATACACATTGATTGTAACTGATTATGTGAGAGGTTATACTCACAAGGAAATGAATGTCTTAAATTGAATGATTTGAATTAATGGTTTGATAGATACCGTGGAGTTATCTCCATGTATTTCGAACATGGCACTGGATTCCTTGGGTTGACACTTCCCCTTTGGTCTTGATTCTGTGGGATGCCTTGAGCCTTGCTAATCCATGAATCTGGATTAAATGGACTCACATATGACATGTCAGTATACATGCTCCTAGGACTTCAACTACTGCCTCGACTGAGTTTTCACTAGGATTCCCATGGGACTCAATGTAGATACCATGAACGAGCTCCTTGGATTTGTCCCTTCATGGAATAGATTTATTCCATGGATTCCCCGATACATGACACCTTTGATCTGGCCCTTGTGGTCTACACTTCATTGTAGGGTGTGGTCATGGGTTACCCGATATAGATGAATGTACGGTGTGGTTGTGGGTTACTTGATATAGATGGGACTACAGTGTGTCCGTGTGACTTGGTAAATTTTATTATAGTTTAATAGTTAGGAGCTAGAGTTTTTTGTAGGTAGCCTTGAGGGGTTGTTTGTTTTTTCGCTTATTTTGGTAGACTCATGCCATAATAATTCAGTTTTACATTACTTCGTTATGTACACTTTCTATAACTTTTTTTATATTTTTTAGAACATTATAGACCATGGGTGGTTACCTATTGGGATGTTTTTCTCATTCCCTATTTGGTCCCCCTTGCAGACACAAACTGATGATATAGTTGTAGGTGATGATAGTAGTGAGCGCCCTAGTATAGGTTGTTGACTATGGTTCTGAAGTAGGATAGCATATGACCAGGTTTAGGCTTGCGATGCTGCTATGATGTTTTGGTATTTTTGTTCTTTTGGTACGTGTTTTGTATTGTATCACCTTTTAACTATTCTAGATTCCTTCTAGATGCATTTATCATCTACATCATTGTATATGTGACATCTCTGTACTATTTATGTTTTCTTGTATTCTTTATTTTACTAGCTTTATTATTTTCTTACCTTCTTCCACTAATTGTATGCTATTTCCACTATGATACTCTATTTATGAGGGAATAGTATCCCCACTAACTCACCTAGTCCCTCTCTACATATAGGAAGCCTATGGATATTGGGGAGATAAACATGAAGACTTGTGGCCAACTGGGCTTGGAGCACTATTGAGTGGAATCTGGGTCTAGGATGTTACAAAGTTGTATAGAAGGTATTTTTTTTGGTTTTTCCCTTACAGTTTGGAGACACTAGACAAGGATAAGAAGGAAATGGAATTTGGTAATAAGTATTCGTTGGGAGTAGCTACCCCATGTAATGGGAAAATACAAATTATATTGAATGGAAGTTTTTATATAGTTTTATGGTTAACATTATTTTGATTTCATTGTGGGGTGACTCACATGATTTATATTATTTCTGTTGATGCAATTGCATGTTCTATTTCTGTTACAACCCAATGATATGAGGTTATTCCATCTCATGAAGCATATAGGAACTTGTTAGAAATCCAATGCCATGAATTTTTTCATGAAATTTATGATACATTAATTATTGTGTGACGTTGTGATATATGTTGTGATAGTTGTGCCTATTGTTGTTATAGACTTTGTGTAGAGTCTATATGAGTGATATCTTCATTAAATTCATAATGAGTATGGGCCCTTATAGATTGAGAAATGACTCACCAAATCAATGAAAATTCTAAAATTAATTTCATATGTATTGATTATATAGACAGTAAAATTTTTGGTCATGAGGTGTTATGGGCCCTTAGTGATCAGAACATGGTGGACCATTAGTAAACTCATTTGAAAACATGACTGTTGAATAAAAATGAATGAAATGGAGAATAGAGACTGGCCGAGATGTGGATTTTGAGTTCCACGGTGGAATAGTTTTGATTTGTTCAATGGTTATTCCTTATAAAGTCATGGATTTAGGATCACATTTTGGATTGACTTGGTTTCTAGGAGGTTTTTGAATTTTCCTACACTTTTGAGCTGTAATTTTTTAGGTTGTTCTTTTTTGAGGTGTGCGGTTGGAATTGTAGAGATATTCCACCATGAAGACCTCCATTGTTATGACATGAGAAAGGATTTGACCATACTCCAAAGATGGTGGGCCATGGGCTACTAGTTTATCCTCTTTTAGTTCCAGTTGAGGCAATAAGGGTTATTCCGGAAATAGGTTCTGAGGCACAGTTCTATCAGAGTTTGTTTCTCTATATGAATATAATTTAGGGGGCACCTTAACCTATCTTTTTTATGGGTGAGCAGACATGGTTGTTCTAACAGAAACATCATCCTACGTTTTTGGGGGATGGTGTTATATATGCTATAGATCTATGGCTAGACACCACGTTAGTGATTTTTGAGCATCTGGAGACTCCTTTTGAATGGAGGGTCATGATCGAAACTTATATTCTTCTTGGAGTACAAAGAGCTAGTGGGATGTTCTAAACCTAGATGATGGGTTGTGAGATATGGGTTGGGATGACTTCTTGACCTACTTCTTTGACTACTTTTACCCTAAGAATCTATGAGTAGAGTGGTCTTGTGAATTCATGTGTGTGGAGAAAGGAGAAATGACAGTTATGGAATACATAGAATGATTTATAGAGCTGAAAAATTTCTGGAAAATGTATCTTACTAATGAGATTTCGATGGATGGATGCTTCGAGGGAGGTCTCATATTTTCTATCAATTATCATGTCAATGTGGTTAAGTTGAATTCTATCACTAAGATTGGGAATTATGAGATTATTATATAGAAAAAACTAAGAAAAGATGGGGGTACCAGACATTGGAGTGTTGTTTCTCAACCGAGTGGATCTTCCTTTTCAATAAGCATCGTTTTCAGCCTTCTCTCAATGTGAGTTCCAATTAAGCTATGGGTATAGAAAGAATCTTGGTTTTTTCTTATCAGTGTGGTAGGTGAGACCACATGAAGAATCAATGCGACCACAACCCTGTCGAGTGCCAATATTGCAGGAGGATGGGGAACCCGATGCTATTTTTTAGGACCATCCCTCCCGCTGTGAGGGGTAGAAGTAATCTTATACATGGTGTTTAGGAGAAGGTTCTTCATCTCGGCATCAAGATAGGAGATGAAGCAGTGTTGGATGGTAGGGCTGAGGTATTTGTGGTCATGGAAGAGAAAACCAAACACTTATTACACCTAGATGTTAGGATAGATTAGCTCAGGGTATCCAGGTAGTGTCATAGGCCCCTGGTGCATACCGAACTTATGAATTTCAATAGACCCAAAATAAGTAAGATCTCGGACCATGTACAATGACATGTACTATATTTGTAGCTTATATTATTCTATCTTTTCTCTTTGATACAGGTGTAACACATATTTTTCTACATACACTAGTGGTTAAAAGGCTTGAGCTTTTTGTTTTTCTTTATGAGGGTGTTATGATGATAGAAACACCATTGGGAGTTTGAAAAGGTGATTTTAGGTAATATATGGATTGTCCCCTTGAGTTTGTTGGGTGTCAAATTATTGGGATATTTATGACCTCGATATGATAGGGTTTGAAATCATACTCAGGATGGACATTCCAGTATCTGATCAATCTTTTGATGACTACTATTGTTGCTGGGTGAATTCTACATCAACATAGGTTGTAGTGTTTACTCACAAGGGTGAGTGAGATGTTCAGGCATGAAAAGATAGACCCGTTCATACTGGGATGGGTGGGATGACCATCAAGATTGCTAGTTTGTTTCTAGATCATCAGGGAGTGAGTTAGGCATACTTTTCTCCAGTGGTTGAGTGATTCAGGGATGTCTTTCTGGATTACATTTCTAGTTTACCTCTTGGGATATATAGTAGGAGTTCACCATCACTCTAGTTCCAAGAGCTGCACTGGTATCCATTCCTCCTTATAGGATGGCTATGATGGAGTTGTAGTGTCTTAAGGGGCATGTAGAGGAATTTTATGTGAAGGGGGTATGTCAGACCTAGTACTTATCTGTGGGATTTGCGAGTCCTTTTTCAAAAAACATTGAATTGTACACTTAGGCTTTGTGTGGACTATCAAAAATAGAACAAGTTGACCGTTAAAAATATATATCAGTTGTTGTGGTTAAATGATCGTTTTTCATCAGCTTCAAGAAGATCGATCGTTCTTGAGGATCGTCTTGAGATCGGGATATCATCTGGTTTATTCTCAACCTTCATACATACCTCATATATACATTAATATAAGTTGTGGTCTATATGAGTATCTAGTAATTCCATTTAGTCTCACGAACATGGCATCCGTTTTCTTGGCTTTGATGAATCGGGTGTTCCATCATTACCAAGATTCTTTGGTGGTGGTTTTCATGGACAATATCTTTGTTTATTCTCATAATAGACTCAACCATTCCAACCATCTATAGAACATTATGAATACATTGAGAGAACATCATTTATATGATGATATCACTAAGTGTCACTTTTAAATGGATCACATTCACTTCCTCAGTCACATTATCTCTGTGATAAGAGTATCAGTGGACATAGAGATGGTGATAGGAGTAGTTTCCTAGGAACAACCAATGATTTTTTTTTACATACAATGTTTCTTGAGGTTGGACAGTTATTATAATAACTTCATACAGTACCTATCATTCCTAGAAGCATCATTGATAGGATTCACTAAGACGTGTTTGAATTTGGTTTGATTGAATCTTTCTAGACATCCTTTCAAGAGATGAAATGAAGGATAGAATCGACAACAATCTTAATACTGCCAGAGTAGGGCATGATGTACACTATATATTGTAACATATCATGTATCAAGCTAGAAGCAGTGCTGATGTAGGGATATAGAGTCCTGACATATGAGTCTCAGTAGTTGAAGACACACGAGAGTAATTACCCTATGCATGATCCGAATTTTGCAGTAGTTGTTCATGATTTTCGATGGTGGATACACAATTTACTATGAGATCATTTTGTATTGTACAAGGACCTAAAAATCATCAAGTAAAACTTTACACAATGTTATTTGAATCTGAGGTTGGGGTGGTGGGTGGAGTACATAAAATCTTTTGACATTGATCTTGCCTATAATCCTGGTAGTTGAAATGCAATGGCCGATTCACTAAGCATGATGACTCATATATAGGCAGTTCATCCAGACAGTAGTGAGTAGAAGCTTATGGTGTTTTTATTTGATATTCATCTAGAGGTGGAATAAAGATAAGGGAATACTACTCTATCATCATTAGATGTGACCACTACCCTTCTGGATAGAATAATGATGAGAAAGATATCGAGTTCTGAAGGCCTTGTTCTAGGGGAGTGTATGGCATGTGATGGCCCTTCTCCTGGTAGGACGGTGGGTGAGTATGAGATCTTGTGTATCAATAGACGCATTTGGTTTATAGTTGATATATGTGGGTATTTAATAACAGGGATTCATGCATCTTCTTGGGAAGTTCACCCCGGAGTCACCAAGATATAATGTGACTTGCGCTGTCAATACTATTGGCCATGTGTGAAGAGAGAGGTATCTAGTTTTGTTATGAGGTGATCCAACTATTAGTAGTTGAAGGCATAACATCAACGACCAGTTGGGATTTATAGTAATTACATATTAAAAATTTGAAAGGAAATGATTTCATGAAGGATTTTGTGACTTTTTTATAGAGGTCACCTCAAGGTAATTCTGTTGTGTGGGTTATTATTGACAGGGATATGTAGGTCACACATTTTTTACTGATCAAGGAGACCTTTGGTGTTTTTTAACTTGTAGGTTATACATCCTCAAGGTGGTACGACTTCATGGGGTTCCACATGCTATCATATCAGATAGGGATGGAAACTTTATGTCTTGTTTCATTTAGTTTTTTCATAGGGAACTAGGTACACAGGTGCTTTTGAGAAAAGAATACCACCTTAAAACTGATGGTCTGTCAGAGCGTACGATACATGTGCTAGAGGACTTGATGCGAGCATACATCATAGATTTAGGGTGATATATGGAGAGGCACATTCCCCTAGTTAAGTTCACTAACAATAATAGTTATCATGCGACTATACATATTGTAACTTATGAGGATTTATATGATAGACCATGTCATTCTCCCCTGTGATGGTTAGAGGCAGGTGAGGCAACATTACTAGGACTGCATATCATAAAGGAGACTTCTGAGTTGGACCTTTTGATTCATAAGAAGAGGGATATAATATAGTATCATTATAAATCATATGGTTATTGATATATATGAACTGTAGAGTTTGAGGTCAGGGATCAAGTTTTCATTTGTGTTTCATTGAGGTTGGGGCACAAGTAGATCAAAAGACAAGGTAATATTTACCTATAATATGTTGGTCTGTTTGAGATTTTTGAGAGAGTAATGATGGCTTCCTATTGGATGTAATTGCCTCAGAGGTTGTAATCCACACACATCATCTTCCACATATCATAGCTTCACCATTATCATTTGGACTTGTCTCTCATTTTTCGGCCTGGTGAGGTTGAGATTCAAGTTGATGTATCCTTTGAGGAGCATACGATTCGTATCGATGATATTAGCACAAAGGATCTCCAAGGATGGTAAGTTTTTATAGTATGGGTTCTATGAAATCATGGTCATTTAGAGGATGGAAATTGGGAGAGGGAGGCCAATGTATGTGCTCGGTTGCCAGAGTTTTTTTCAGACGAATCATGAACACCATTTAAAGATAAATTTGTGGATGAATTTCTATAAGTGTGGTAGATTGTAAGATCTTGGGTTTTTCTTCAGGTATGTATCTTTTTTTTAGGTTAAATGGTATTTACCTTCCTGTTTTTATTATAACTTATGTTGGTCCATGGGCCGGTTATGTTGTACATGGTAATGACTGGGAATGGAGGCTAATGGATAATTGAAAGACGATTTCACACTGTGAATGGGTGATACACGTCGTGTAATCCCAGGTTATGATATGTATTGGTCCGGCCCAGAACACTCATGACATATATGAATGTTTCTTCAGAAAATGAAAACTAGGCATTACACACCGTGTAATTGGTTTACATGTCATTTAATCGCCTACCAGGGGTTTTTAAAAATTGAGGCAGTAGCCTGTTATTTTTCTATGCACCACCATTTTCTCTCTCATTTGAAGCCTAAACCCATATTTAATGGGTTTTTAGATCTGAAATCTGTCTGAAATCTGATTCTTATTTTTTCAGTCATGTTGGAACTGCATCAGTATGTACTCGATTACAATTTATTCATTCTTGATTTTTTGGAACAATGACTGTGGTGTTTGGATATAGGCTCATATGTAACAATTTCTCATTATTTATCAATTATTCAAATTTCTCTTAAACTGAGGAGAATCATGATCTCATAGTGGATGATTACTCTATGACCAATCTAATGTAGGTGGTTTATGATTTTCTTCAGTTTCTCTGGTTCTTTTTTTAGCATTCGACCTTTTCGCCACCTGTCATACATTTCGGCACAACCCCACTTTTTTGGAAATCCACTTGTAGTAGGATTAGTCAGACATAGTGAGGATTCTTTTAGGTTCCATTTAGGTTCTTTGTCACCATTATCCCATTTCATGGTCTCTCATGGGGTGCACCTTAAGTAAATACGATGTTTACTCATATTTATACCACCCAAGGGGTGTGTTTGTTTGTTTTTATTTCGTATGGAAATGGGGATAACCTTGTTTGATTATTGTTCAAAAATTCCAATCAGTTTCTAATGGGTTTGTTTGTAGAACCGGAAACATCCAATGATTCAATATCCATTTGGACATACATTCCAATGGTAGGTGCTCATTAGTTATGGACCGGTGAGGCTTAAGAATTTGCATTGGTCAAGAGGATGGGAGACCGGACTCATCACACCTTTTTGGGGGGAATTATTGTCTACTCCAAGACTGTATTTATAGATTTAAGTTATGTTTGTGAATCCTTATTACACTACCAAGTATGAAAATGAGCTTTCCTTAAGATATAACAATCAATGATTAATATGTATAAGATTTAAAGAATCCTTTATATATATTCGATGTTCTTCACCAATAGAGAATCATCTGTATTTGTTAGAGATTCTTATTAAATGGTATCCATTAATAAATTGTATAAATATCTCATGGTTATTATGATAACCATACTGGTTTTAAATCCATTCAATGGGGCACTTGAAGTTTATTTTCATCTAGAAGGACATGGATTATTTTAGAGTTGGGATCACACCCATGGATGGGCTACCTATGTATCCCTATTTAGAAATGGAATCAGAACCCACGTATTTCATGTAAAGAAGATATAGTTTAACATCATATGGGACAGACGAGAATTAATGGGTGATGCTCTTGAACCTTAGAAAGTCTTTCGACATACTCTAATTTTAAGGCAGAATCAAAGTCAAAGTTGTTCGATTAAAGAAGTATGAAGTTTATGCACAGTTGATGGTTCAAAGAAATATGTCATAATTACTTTTACGCTCTAAGCTCACGTGAGTCATTCTCAGTGTGAGAAACAAGAGGTATTGGTAAAACCTGAAAATTATGCCATGAGAGATGCAATCATAAGAAATAATGTGGGACTTATGTATGTATGACTGCCCAAGATAGATGAGGATTGGGATTTACTTCTGGGAAGAAACTCGGGAACATGGTATATAAAGGTATATTTTCTTTTATGGAGATTTGGATACTCTAACTTGGGGCTTAATCCGAAGGAGGATGCCCAAATCAACAGATATTAAGACTAGTTAAGAGAAATTATGAATGGGGTTTATTCCTGAGAAGGAGGCCCAGGTTAAAGGGACTTGAGAACTGGGGCTTATTCCTAAGAAGGAGGCCCAGGTTAAGTGGAATTATGATTGGGTATTACTCCTAAGGAGGATGCCCATGTTAAGGGAAATTGGAATTTGGGGCTTACTCCTAAGAGGATGCCCAAAATTAGGGAATTTGGAATGGGGATTACTCCTAAAGAGGATGCCCAAAACTAGGGAACTTGGACAGGGGCATTATCTTAATGAGGATGCCCAAAATTAGGGATCTTGGACTGGGGCTTAATCCTAAAGAGGATTCCCAAAATTAGGGAACATGGACTGGGTATTACTCCTATGGAGGATGCCCAAAATTAGGGAACTTGGACTGGGGCTTACTCCTGAAAAGGAGGCCCAAAATTAGGGAACTCTTACTGGGACTTACTCTTGAAAATGAGGCCCAAAATTAGGGAACATGGACTAGGGCTTACTCCTAAGGAGGATGCCCAAAATTAGGGAACTTTGACTAAGACATACTTCTGAAAATGAGGAGAATGTTTTGGAGACTTGAGACTTAGGGGCTATTCCTGAGAAGGAGTCCTAAGTTAATGAAATTTATGCCTGGGTCTTACGCCTGAAAAGGAGGCCCAAGTTAGGGAACTTCTCATCTTAAAGAATGTGGTTGAATGAATGAAATCTCTCACCTTAGTGATATAAAGATATATAAATCACTATGTTTTGAGAGATGTTCCACAGAATTCATTTCAAATAAGGAAACCCACAAAGGAACCATTCCATAAATGGTTTTGAAGATGGTTCTGAGGGCTATGTCTTGAATAGGAGAGGTGTACTAGAAGAAAGCAAGTGAATTGGCAGGAGGGGCACTTGAAAAGAGAGAGGCGCGCAAGTCCGGCGTGGGCGTACAAGTCCTGGTCGCGCAAGTATACTTTCGTGACACATGGGTACTTGCGCGATGGTCAACCCTTAGGGTAATAAATAGAAGAGGCTTGGTTTTTACCCTTAGTATTATACCTAAACACTTTTAAATGAGTGGCGCATAGGTTCTGTTGAAGGAATAAGGTAGCGTGCAAGTGTATCAATTTCACTTAAGGGGTGGCCACTTAGGCGCGCAAGTGCTGATGAGTTTCAACACTTAGGCCTTGTCCCCCCTATTTAGATCTTTCATTATAGGTACGAAATTACCCTTGAAGTGTTCGGAAGGATTCAAGAAGAGACTAGGGTGCTGAGAGCTCAAATCTGAGTTTCTGGATTTTTTCGTCCTTGCAATGGGGGGCCCACAAGGGGTATTTATATGTCTTTGAAGACCTTGGGTGAAAATAACTTATGGCGCACAAGTCACTTACGTGACCAATATGAGACGTGCAAGTATACTTGCATGGACCTGATAAAACTTGCGTGACCCAAGTGTGAACAAATCTTTGTTCATGCCTTTGTCAATTTTTGATGTTTCTTCAAAGGATGAATCACTTTGGACTAAGGTATTTCCCTTTTTCTGTATTTAGACTCTATGAATGAAAGGATAATTAACAAAAGTCTCCCCTCAAAGATGGATATGAAAGAAGGAGGATGTGACTCTGAGGAAAAAGGAGAAAACCAAGGAACTTCAGCACGCAAGTGTTGAGCACGGAGATGGCGTCTCGCAGGTGAGATCCGCGCAGGCTTCGGCGCATAGGGGTGCAGCCTTTCCTATAAATATGCACCTCATTCTCATGCAAAGAAACCGGATTTCAAACTTTTGATCTCTCTCCGTGAAAGTTGTCCTCATCGAGCAAGTTACTAATTTTCCGTGATTTTTACTACTTTTGTTCATGTCGCGCTGCTGCAGAGGTATTTTGACATGCGTGGTGATACCTGCACGCCAAAAACCTGTGCGAAACAATTACAGTTGCGTTCCAAAATTGGAATTGTGCGCCTTAATTCCTTTACCATTTTCATCACCTTTCTTCGAAAATTTTATGACAAAATCGACTCACCTAAGAGTTAATTATTTGACCTTTGTGCATATTCAATGGCTCCTAGAAGAATTGGAACGAGTGATGAACTGGCTAGCAAGCGAATTGATGACCTAATGAACGTTTTTGTCCATGATTATTATGATATCTGTGACAACACTCTTCTAGATCTAGCCAAGTACTTGAAGAAATATCATCTTAATTTCCCACAGAGCATTTACTTGCCTCTGTATGGCCATGGTCATTTGCAAGGATTCAATGTTCCAGATGCAAAGAACTATAAGTTCGAGATGTAGCCACACTTCCACTCCTCTATTTTGATTATTTTGTGCATTAAGAGGAGCTAGAATGTGGTGAAATTTCAAAATTTTCCTCCTTGCCATTTCCTTGCACACAAGAAAATGGAGAACCATGGGTTGATATGTTTTCCACTGCCGGTTGATGGAGAGAAGACTATCATGACATTAGAAACAATATATGAAAAGAGTAATCTATCCAAATGGATCTTTACTTCCAATGATGCATTCTAAAATCCATGTATCAATCTTCTAAGTCTCTTGGACAGAAATAGAGTCACTGTTTGATCAGCAGAAAATTTTCTCAAACCGCACTCAGGAACTTTCTATTACAATTGTTCCAAGAAGAGCTGGAATCACTGCATCACTTATTATATATAGTTGAATGAATGAATTCCATGTGTCTATTGATGAAGCTCGGGATGCCGTAAATCAAGTGAAGAGTTATGTTGAAAGCCTCTTGTAATTCCTAAAAAAGAGAAGAGACTCCAGTCTGTGGATGTCCTTCAATCTCTTGTGCATAAATGAAAAACACTTTTATCTGCAATCATTTTTGCATGCCTTCTTTTGAAACTTGCTTTAAATTATTACCTAATCCAATGGTCCTAGTAAACATAGTTTTATTTTTACTAGGATTACAAAAATAACCCTAAAAACTTTGAATATTTTTATTTCTCAATATTACCAAAATCATACAAAATGTACGTTTAGTGAGCTGGGGCTTGACTTTTATTCACAGTTCCCTAGTCTTTTGTGGGCAGTTTGATGTCATGCATGTCAGACATAAAAAGGAGAATGTTTATGGTCGAAATATCTTTGACATAATGGATTAAAATTGACTCAATTCTTTTATAGTTTATTTGAAATCATATTACCATATTTGAGTATGGAGGAAAACATATAAACTATGACTTAAGAAATTTGGAATCTGAGGAATGATATGAAAAAAAGAGATAAAAGGTATTAGAAGAAGTATTTCCCAAGAATGAAGTTACCACTATTTAACAAACTCGTTAGGGGGTTGAATTATGTAGGGGTACCTAAGGGCATTGGATGAATATTCAAATAATAGCATCTTTTGGATGATAGGTCTGTTATGTAGACTACTTATGCGAGGCCGCCTAAGGGCACGTGCTGCATAGTCAGGAAAAAGAATTATTAGATATTTACTTTTCTACAACTAAAAACACAGTGAAAGTTTATGGAGATTCAAATTTTCCAAAGCATAGAGTTTACTTTATGGAGAGAGGTACTTGAATATGGAGAAGATATTTCCAAACAAGATTGTCTAAGAATTGAATGAATTTCACTCCTATGAAGATCTGACCGAAATGTAGGGAAAGGAAATATAAACCATAGACTTGAATAATTTCAGATCATGAAAAAGAACACCTGAAAAATATGTTAATTATGGCTATTTTTATTTTACGGATACCTACATATTGTCGTTAAGACAACTAAGGAAAAAAGAGGTTTTCTTCCCAAGAACAAAGTTACCACTATTTAACAAACCCATTAGGGGGTTGAATTATGTAGGGACACCTAAGGGAATTGGATGTATAGTAAAATTATAACATCTTTTGGTTGATAGGTATATTATGTAGACTGTTAATGCAAGGCCCCCTAAGGGCACGTGCTGCATGGTCAAGAAAAAGTACTCTCAGGTAGCAGACTTTTTGTGACCAGAAGTCAAGAAAAAGGTTATGGTGATCTGGAAGTATTTATGGTTAGGAGTATGACACATCAAAATGGGAATTATCCAATGCATGTAGAAGATACACAGGACAATGCTAACCATAATCATGTTGTGGCTGGGTCCTGAATTGGGATGTTGTACATCACTATATATCCCATAAGGATGGGAATCAATCCATAAATAGTTATTAAAATAAAGTTTAACATCACGTGGGACGAGATTATAGGAAATATTAGTTTAGGGTCATAGAGTTCGGACCATAATAATGAATACACAGTGTGTGTTTTCACAGGGACTTTTTAGCCAGGGGACTAAAAGTGGAATTTGGGGTTAGGCCCAAAGGCTTGGGGTTGGATTCGAGGGATGCTCAAACATTCCTACATTTTACATAAGGATGAGAATAAAGCCGCACGTAGTTATTGAAATACACTTTGTACATATTTGGTTCATACAAGTGAAGGGTGAAGGGGGACTTTAGTGCAATGATGGTTTGACCCAAGATAAAAGGTTCCGGAATTGCTATGTATGCACGTAGTCTTTTGAATATAACATGATTGTAAATAAATGTATGTAATGATTACCTCTCAGGTGAGGGAGTAAAATAATGTTGTAGTTTATTGTCATATAGGACAAAAGTTAGAACAATTTAACGTCATATAGCAAGGACGATGGTGATCCAATGAATAAAAAATATTGGTTCTTGGGGCGGTTTCATGAATCAACGTTGTATGAGATGAAGGTGAACTGATGTGAAGAGATTGATTTTGTTCTTGAACCTCAAGAGTTTGCCTACATACCTAGCCTATAAGGTAAGGATCAAAGTCCGCAACGTTCAATTAAATAATGAATTGAAAATCAAGTAGTCTTTTAGGACAATGACCTAAAAATAGTATCGGTACTTACACATGGTTAGCGGCTCAGAGAGGGTGTTATGGTTGAAGTTTGATCTAATATCACATGAGTCATACAAGGTGTGAGAAAAAAGAGTTAGAAAAAACCTTAACGATGCATAGTTTAATTTCATGTAGGACATATGAAGGGACTATGCAGTTTAAAGTCTTGTAGTGAGGACTATTGGTGCTGCACAGTTTAGTGTCATATAGCAGGGAAAAAATACAGTTTAACATCATGTAGAAAAAATATAGGGACACAGTTTAACATCATGTAGGACAAATATAGGGACACCATTTAATGTCATGTTGGATGTGAACACAATTTTGAGTCGTGTTGGAAAATAAGGGTGTTTTACAGTTTAGCGTCTTGTAGCTAAGACGATGGGGACAATACAGTTTAACGTCATGTTGTATGAAAGGGGGACTATGCTGTTTTAATTTCATGATGTAAGGACAAAAGAGGACACATTTTAACATCATGTTGGATGTATTAGGTACTTTTTCACAGTTTAACATCATGTTGGAAGATGACACAGTTTAAGGTCTTATGCATGGACCAACGATTATGTAGTTTAACGTATTGTTGAACGTAAGGGACTTCTGTACAGTTTAGCGTCATGTAGCTAGGATGTCACAGTTTAATGTCATGTTGGATGAAATGGAAAATAGTTTAACTTTATATGCATGGACCGTTGATTATGCAGTTGTATTATACAAAATACTTCTTCAGAAATACGGCATTGGTTGGAGTTGTGATGAGTTCTCCATCTATTGAGATTAAAGAATAAGCTCCATTGGAGTAGACCTTATGTATTGAATAAGGTCCTTCCCACTTTGGCTCACGCTTGGGAGGTTTTTTTCCTGGTATCATTGGTGTTTTGAGAACCAATACCAATTCTCCCTGAATGAATGAACGAAGATGAAATTTTTTGTTGAAAGCTCTTGATATTCGATTCTGATAGACTTCCAAGTGGTGCAAGGTGAACTATATTTTCTCATCTAATCATTCTAATTCATCTTATCGCATTTGAGATTTTTCATTTTTAGATGAATGGTCACAAATGGCTACCCTGAGTGAGGGTAATTGAACCTCAATAGGCAAGACTTCTTCTGTTCCATATACCAATGAATATGGAGTTGATCGCGTTGCAGTATGGGTGGTGGTATGATAAGCCCATAAAGCATGAAAGAGTTTATTTGGTCATGATTTATTATATTTATCCACCATCTTCTGCAGTATGTTTTAAAGAGTCTTTTTGAAGGCTTCTACTTGGCCATTGGCCGCTGCATGATACCAAGAGGAATGGTTAGATTTTATGTTGTATTCTTGATTCAACTTCCTTACCTCGGATGAACAGAAGTTGGTGCCATTGTCTGTCAATATGGTATGAGGGACACCAAATCTAGTAATGATTTTAGACTTGATGAAGATAACAATGCTTTTAGAATTGACTTTCATGAGAGGTATTGCCTCTCTCCATTTGGAAAAGAAGTCAGCAGTAGTAAGAATGTACTTAAACTTCTTGGATGTCGCTAAAGGATAAGGTCCTACTACATCCATTCCCCATGTGGCAAATGGCCGTGAGTATTTAGCTGTATGAAGAAACTCTAGGGGTTGATGAATGAAGTTGGAATGTACTTTTCAAGAATGAATCTTCTTTGTGGAATTAACACAATCTTGTATCATTGAAGGCCAAAAGTATCCAAGCCTTAGAATTTGATCAGATAGTCTATGTCCGGACTGATGGGCACCACATACTCCCACATGTACTTATTTCATGACAGCCATTGTCTCTTCACCATCAATGCGTCTAAAGAGAATTCCATCAAAACATCTTTTGTAGAGAAATTTATCTTAGTGATCTGAACTATCATAAAGAGTATAATTGACCCCACATCGCCAGATTTGTTCTTTCCCGACTCTATCAGGTGGAAGTGTTCCATTTTGAAGGTATTCCCTGATAAGTGTCATCCATCCTGTAATATGACCATATGGTTCAGGAATGGTACTAATTTCATTGATTTCCTCTTTTCTGATTTGAACATAAGCTGAAATTGTACAAAGTTGGGCAATACTGATGATTGTATGGTCACGATTTGGATCTTCCAGAGCTGCTACTATATTGGCCACTACATCATATTGGGCATTTTTTGATCGCGGGACATGAGAAAATGTTGGTTCCGAAGTAAATAACTCCATTAACTCTCTGATGTAATCATAAAAAGGGATTAACTCTTCTCTTATGATGTCATAATCCCCATTGACTTGTTTGACTATCAGGTCTGAATCACCTTTCACATTTATGTGATTCACTTATGCTTGAAGTGCTAGCTCCAATCCTACGATGAGATCTTGGTATTCTGCTTCATTATTTGTACCGCCTCCTAGCAATGAGATGGAATAGGGTAACACTGACTTTTCTGTAGAAATGAGAACAATTTCTATCCCAACATTGTTGAATTTAGGATCTTCCACTTTCTTCCCTGTTGGACTTCTAGACGCACCATCAAAGTACATTTCCCATGCTTGAAGACTATCTTGAAAAGAGAAGACTTCCTCATCAGGAAGTTCCATATCTGAAGATGTATCTTCTACTGAAGGGTGTTTAGCAAGGAAATCAGCCAGAGCTTGGCCTTTTATTTCCTTTTGAGACACATATTGGATATCAAATTGCTGCAAAATAGCTACCCACCTTTCTAGACATCCTGTAAGCATTGGACGACTAAGGATGAATTTGAGCGGGTTATTGCGAGATACCAATTGGAACTCATGATGTTGCGGGTAGTGTCTCAACTTCTGGACTACAAGGATTAATGCTAGGTAGCACATCCCAATACATGCATATCGGGTTTCTGCTTCAAGCATAGTCCGATAGAGATAGTAGAGGCTATTTTCATTCCCAACATCATTTTTTTGGGTAAGGAAGGCACCCAATGATCTCTCTAAGGTTGTCACATAGATGATAAGTGGTCTTCCTTCAACAGGTGGAATTAATACCGGTGGACTCAAGAGATATTTCTTGAGGATATAAAATGATTCTTGACATTCTTTAGTCCACTGGTAGGTGACTCCCTTCTTCATCAGTTTGGTGAAGGGTAAACTATTTCCTGCCAAATTGGCGATAAAATGCCGAATATAGGCCAAATGTCCTTGAAGTCCCATCAATTCATTCAAATTTAGAGGAGGTGACATACCAAGGATTGAATTTTTCTTCTCATGATCGACTTCGATACCACAATGGCGTACAAAAAAGCTGAGAAATTTTCCGGAGGTTACCTCAAAATACCATTTTAAGGGGTTCATCTACAAATTATTTTGCCAAATTTTGTGGAATTTGACTTCCAAATCAGCCATGTGATTAGAACGTTGATTGGATTTTACCACCAAATAGTCCTAATAACATTAAAAAAATTTCGCTAAGAAGGGTTTGAAGATACGATGCATGGAACGCTGATATGTTCTGCTCACATTCTTCAGGCCAAAGGGCATTACCTGATAGCAAAATACACCTTGAGGGGCTCTAAAAGCTGTAGATTATTCATCTTATAGAGCTATTCGGATTTCATTATATCATGAATATCCATCCATGAAGGAAAGTTCTTCATAGCTATCTGTTACATCAATTAAGAGTTCTGTAATCGGAACTGGAAAATCATCCTTAGGACAAAGCTGATTATGATCTCTGAAATCAATGCAAACTTTAATTTTTCCGTTATTCTTTTTCATAGGGACAATATTATCCAACCACTTGGGATATTGAACTTCTCTAACGAAGATATATTTGATAATCTTATCCACATCAGCTTTAATTTTGGAGGTACAAGTGGGGTGTGTTCTTCTTACGGCTTGTTTGAATCCCCGATGTTCTTCTAGAAAACCCAAACGATGAGTAACAACATCTAGATCAAGCCCTGGAATCTCGGTATAGTTCCAAGATAATATATCTCCATTTTTATTTAAAAATCAATCATACATCTCTTTCTCTTCAATAGTCATGGCCACACTAATTAAAGTGGGGAGTGGATCTTCTTTTGTACCCAAGTTTATTTTCATAGTTCATCCATGGAAGTAGAGATAGCCTCTTCAAAAGTGGGAGGAGTATCCCTGAGATCTTCCTCTTTTTCTTCAACTTGTGTTACGTATTATTTTCTAATTTAATAGTAGATGATGAAGCAAAATTTCCATGATCAGGAGAGATGTTCAAATATGAACATCTTGAAGAAGAGGCTTCCATTTCTGACCCTATCGATGATGAAGAGTCTCCCTTGGGTAATAAAGAGGAGATGATGGATTATGAATCGACATCATCGTTCACCTTTTACATTGCTATAACTTCTTCTGGCCTGGTTTCCAATGTATAGACTTGCTGGATTTCAGAAAATGAAATGAAGGCATCTCCATTTGAGCTGTCATCATTGCTTGGGGAATCACCACTTTCTCCTATGCTATCTGGACTGATTTCCATAATTTACATTATGGATGTTTCTATAAGAGTATTTTGATTTAGTTCTAACCTGTCAATTTGACTAATAGGAAACACATAATCTGTACTCACATGTGTAAATGGGTTTACTGGAATCTTTTCCAAACCATATGGAGCCTTATCCTTGGTAATCTCCCTTATTGAGGATATCTCCTGACCCTTCATGTGATAGAATTCTGCCTCAATGTATTGAGATTCACATGTTTTGAAGGGGGATTTATCACCATACAATGTCACAATTTTATCATCAAAACAATATTAGAGACATTGATGGTATGATGAAGGGATATCTGCATATTGATGTAGCCAAGATCTTCGAAGCAAAAAATTGAAGGTTGTATCATGATCAACAACCATGAAATATGATTTGGATATAAGATCTCAAAACTGAGTTCTGAGTGTAATCTTGCCCAGAGGTTCTTGTAAATTTTTATCATATTATTGCAACATCAGAGTAGAAGAAGATAAATTAGATTCTGTGAGGCCCAATCGAGGAAGTGTACGAATGGTGATGAGGTTGACTCCTGAACCATTATCAATGAAAACTCTTCGGATGTCCACACCATAGACCTTGAAAGATAAATAAAAAGGTCTAATATGTCCATGCACAACATCATCCTCATATTTATCTATGAATGATATCACTGTATGGAATTCTGCAGGATTATTCTCAACATGGTAGACTTCAACCACATTAATTTCAGTTTCAAATTCTTAAGGACTTGGGAAAGCCTCAATGAGTGCCTCTCAAAGATCCTTTCATAAATTCAAAGCATCTAAGATTGATAACTTGGCCGGTACATGGGACAAATGTTTCAAGACATCATACTTTTGGTCCAATGGTCTGTGTTTCCCAATAGGAACATGTGGTTTCACAGGTGCCTTAGAAGTCGATGCTTTGGATGTAGATGCTTCCTGTATCGGGGTAGGAGTTGGAAATACTCCTGGCTTTGGAAGATTAGACGGAATAGATCTATTTACATACTGAGAGGAAGAAGGTGGAACCTCTAACCGACCATCCAGAATAATTGTTCTAGGACTGAATATGATATGCATGAAAGATTTTTCTTGTTCTTGTTGAGCCCGCTGAAGGGCTCTACCACGAGTTTCTACTGCATACACAGCTCTAGAATGGGTGGAATTGGAATAGTGGTTTCTGGGATATCCATGTATTCCTCTGTATCCCAGACCTCTGGAACTCCCTCTAATTCCTCTATTTGATACTGGGAATTCAGGCTCATCGAGCTCGAAACTGTGATTGGCATAAGGATCTGTTAAGTGAATCATATTACCAGAACCAAAGATCAACTCTTCATCTGATGAAGAATCTGCCTGATTAGCCAATTTAGGCTGTTTTGTTTGGCGGGGTAGTGCCTGTTGTGTTGTTTGGTGGGGTGGTTCCCGTTGTGCCGTTTGGTGGGGCGGTGCCCATTGCTTTGAAGTATATGGAATAAAATCTATCATAGTCAAAGACAACTTGGGCTTTGACACGACCTCATCTTTTTCTGATTGTTCATCTTACTCTGAATTGTGTTCTTTCTTCTAGGATTTTCCCTCTGATAAAGAGAGTTCTGTTGTGGAATTCATAGCAGAAGACACAATTTGTTTCTTTAATTGCGTTCGCAAAATGGCATGAGTTCGATTGATTGTTTTTCTAACCATACAATCATCATATTTCTGTGCATTTTTGTTTTTGACTTCTTTCCACTCACCTTATTCCTCTGGATTTGTAGTTGTAACACATACTACTTGAGCTAAAGAACCTTTCAATTTGACTTGTACCAAGTCCACCATATATTACTGGAGGTCTTTGAAGACAAAACACTCTTGAATGAGATTCCCCAACATCTGATGAAATGGGAAATAATTGGGAAGATCTTCATCTCCTTCCTTGTTAGGCCTTTTGGGCCATGGAAATTGAACCAATTTTTTTTCCAGAGCCAAAATGAAGTATCCAGGAAATTGATAATTTCAGAAAGAGTAAAATTTTCTCTTTAGATCTGAAAATTGTTTCCATATTGGATCTCTTTGATCATTATGAAAAAACGGCCTCTTTTGTTGATGCTCAATAGGTGGATCCCATCGACAAGATAAGGTTTTGAATTAGAAGCAGGTACAAGTGCTTTTTTTAGTGTAACTGTAACAGTATCTGCTTTACCCATTCTCTTTCCTGGAGATGATGGAATTTTATGAGCTTTATCCTTAGTCTTCTTAAGAGAGTCCTCAATCTGCTGAGCTATCGAAGAAAGGTCTCAAAACCCTCCTATGTATTTCATAGGGATCAATGGTGTGCATAATTCATCACGCAGATTTGCCACATAGATTGACAACAACTCTTCTTGACGGAGTGCTATGCTCGGGAATATGTTAATCTGTTCGACCGAGCAGTGAGATCTAGAACCCTTTCATTCTCCCTTTGCTTACAATTTGTATGATAAAAAACTATTATCTTTCGAAAAGTTGAGCTGAATTGAAGAAGTAATCATTGAAAAAGATCCTCCAATCTGGTAATTTAACAGGATTTCATGCTTGTATACCAGACAAAATCATGCCCTTGTAATCACTATTTAAAACACTTGATCTTAACTGGTTCTTCATGTTGAGGGGTTACCATCATAGGATCACAACGAGAAACAAAATGTGTTATTTTTTGCTCTGGGTATCCCGAACCATTAAAGACTGGGAATGCGGTACTTGCAAAATTTGATGGGGGATGAATTTCATCAACCCATTCAGGGTAAGCTCTCTTTTCCGGTTGATTCTGTGCACACTTTCCCTCCATTGCTTCCAACCAAGATGTTAATGACTCAATGGTTGTTATTAACTTTTGAGAAACATTTGGTTGAGCTTGGACCTGAGCAGGTGCAATAACTGGAGCTTGGGTAGGTGTGGTGGCTAGTACTGCAATTGATGGTAGCACCATCGATTATTGTTACGCATGACCCATATAACAAGACCTGTGAGGGTGTACCGGTAAATGAGGGTACTCATGATCCATCTCAGTATCCGCAACAAATTCCCTTGGATGACTGACTCCATCATTCTTATGAGGAAGACTACCTTGAAGTAGTTCTTGATTCAACCTCCTTAATTCCTTCATTTTCTCCTCCTATTGTGCAAGTCTTTGCTCTAGCGAGAGAAATTGGACTTCTCTAGAGAAAGGGTGGAATGTAGCCTAATTCTTTCGTTTCCCATTATTATAAGCCTTTTGGATAGGGGGAAGTTGATTATTTGAAGGAATACCTAGATTCTGAGTAATCCTTGGATTTCGTGTACGCACACCTTCTTCATTTGCATCTGTGTGTACAATTTCTTGACCAGGAGATTCTTAATCAGATCCCTCTGAGTGAGCCTCATCCGGGGGATCAGAAACAACTGAATTGATGACATTAGTTGATGTATAACGCATTGTATCTCTTATATCGGCATTTCTGTGATATTGTCTTCTTCTATGTCCTTGATGAGACGTTGCCTTTTGCTGATTTGATCCCTTAGGAACTTCATGACGAACCCTAATTTAGAGAGAATCTCCTGATAATTCGGCTCTTCGTTCCTCTTGGGGATTCTTGCCTAATCGAGAGACGACTGACTTTCTCTGGGGAAGAGATTGGGGATTTGAAAAAGTCCACAGTCCTATGGACTATGGCTTTTCCTGTTGTTCCTCATCAACTCCTCAAATCCTATTTGTTTATTCCGAGGGTTGGGTTAAAAGAGTCCCCAGTCTTGCAAGATGGGGTGGCTCTTGAGTTGCTATATCTGAGACTTTCTTAAAATCTCTCCTGATCTTATAGACTTTAGTCCAGAAATTAGCTGGATGCATCAACCTACATCTACTCAAATCACCTGGTTCAAATGAACGTTGGGTGACTTCTGACAGTTCTGTCACTTGATGATGCGCTCACTCAAAACAAGAAGCATGTTCTATATTCTCGTTTTCCTGATGCAAGAGTAATTTGAAAACTTATTCTTTGTATGCATTATTTTTAGAATAACTAGTTGAGGTATGTTCTTGAGCGATCCTTTGATTATAAACAAATCCAATTGGTTGTGACCGGCCATGGGAAATAACATTGCATGAGACCATTCTTGGAGGGCTTTATTGGATGGAGAGTACCGTGAAATGTAGTTCTCCATGAACACCCCATCCCCTGATATGAATACCTGATGGGGCATTGGCAATTAACTGGCACAATCTTCTTAGTGCGCCAAGGCTTGAACGTTGAAGGGCTCTCTGCTTCTTTTCAGTCATTAGATATCGAGAAACTAAGAGAGATGTAAAGTCAATTTGGTGTTGTAACCCTCCTATTATCTTGACATGATTTTCATATTCATCATAAGATAATATTTTATTTTACAATTGAAAAAGATTTTTCCACATGCTGAGACGAATATGTTGAATACATTCTTCCATCAAAATTTCTAGAAGGTCATACTGAGAGTCAGCCAAAGGCCAAAACATGACTCGCACTTCACGTTTTTCCAGTTGTTTTCTCATGTTCAGAACTTCCTATTTATCATCCAATGAAGATTCTTCTAACTTATTAGACCAAAGCTGGTGCTTCCTTGTTTCTTCATCAGATTCAACAATATTGGTAGAGAATTCATTTACCAAATTAAAAGATGCATGACTTAGGGGTGGTTTGGAGAATGACCTACACCTGATCTATCTTTTGGGTGAGAAATATTTTCCCCTACTAATGGTAAAGCATCAGACATGACTGGATTCACATTTGAAAGTGCCTCAAGATAAGAGGTCTTTCTCATTACTACATTGTCCATTGGAGAATTTTCCAGGCAATGTGAATTACTACTGTGGAGAGGACTTTTGCAGCTATATTCATCATCATGGGGAGAACCTCCATGGTGGGTTACAACAACAGATGAAACCTCTTGCTTCTTAGTCTTCTGGTCACACAGAGGGTGATCATGGCTCTAATCTGAAGATGATAATTCAAGATAGACTGAACTATCATTAAGTAAGACTTCCTGAGGAAGTTTCTGATGAAGAACTTTGGAATTAATGTTACCATTATTTGGAACTGAGAGAGTAGAATCTTGAGTTTCAACAGATAATTGTCTGAGTGCATCAATAACTCCAGCATCGATCAAGGCCTTGTTACAGATTGGCTCTTGATTTCTTGACTGTGCTGGACCGGTATTTTTCTTAGATGCCTTCTTACTCACTTTGGGAATCACTTGTTGACAAAAGTGGACTTTATGGGCAGTTTTATGTGCCTGCTCAAGATAAATAGTCAGGTAAGGCTAATTATCTCCACTCAAATCAGGTGTATGTACCTGACGTGGTTGTTCGTATGACATGGGGTAGTATTCTCCACAACTCTCTTGGACTGGAATAGAGGCGTGTGTTGGTTCCGGAGCAAACTGTTGATGTGTCACTCCACTGGTAGGGATAGATTTTCATTTCATTCCCTGTGATGCTACTGAAGCTGTTATAATATCCAGGAAGGCATCCAGAATATGAGCATGTATTTTCTTCTGCTCCTTCACAATTTTTATAATGTGTTTGGTGACTTCATCTAATGGAATGGGAATATACGTCCATTCCATTCTTGGAGTAGGTGTGTGTTCCTGCTCTTTTCCTCCTTTTCCTATTAGTGAATTCTGACAGTACTCATGTATAGGGGAAGAGAGTTGAGTATGCCTCTTGTTTGTCATCAGAGCATTCTGACTGACTTCTCTGAATGCTACCAAATGAGACTGTTGGTAGTCTTGATCAATACTAGCAGGTTTATGTGCCTGCTGATTGCACTATGCCGAATGTGTTTGATAAACTTCCTTCAATACTGGCAGATGAGGCTGCTGGTAGGATTGATGAATGTAAGCAGGTTTATGTGCATGTTTACCAGTTGTCAACCCATTGGGTTGGCGGGCATCATCGCATGTAGTCAGATGAACCTGTTTACTAGAAGATGATTTATAAATTGGTGTATGTTATTGTAAATAGTACTCCGCTGAAATTTCCTGGCGGGAATGGCGTGTTGCTTCCAGACGAGTCTGCTAGACAGCAGAATTAAAACGGATGGGTGTGTGTGCCAGCTCATTGCTTTCCCCCAAGTTATGTTAGTGGAATTCTCCAAAAATGGAAAAGATAAGAACCTGCTCACTATTGAATGGACATCGTCTATGGTGGTTCGTCTTTCCTTCTCGGGTTCGAGGAACCTGAGCTGAATGCCTGGAGACGACACCCTCATCATGTTGATGGCGCACTGCCATGCGAGTCTGGTGGCGATTGTTGGTGGGATTCCTTAGTGAGGACTCCTGTTTCCTTGAGTTAAGGCCTTTAATGAAGTTCTCATTCACCTCCCCAGAATATGGGAGGGAATGGGGATTGTGTTCCAGGGATAACAACCCGAAACTGTTGGAAACAGTGGTTGGCGCCACCTACTTCTTGATCAAAAGACGTCGCCGTCCAGATGACTAGGGTGAATTATTGACTTAGAGGGCTTGTCGAGCGGCCCTGAGAGTTAGGATGGTACTGTGTCGATGGTATTACTTAACCAGTGCATTTGATACCTAGTGTTGAAGATGCTGAGTAGGTGATGTCGTCCTCAGAGTAGACGATGATCTAGCAGGAGTGGCAGCAGAGGTATTCACAGTAGAGGCATTCACCGGTGTGAACATAAGAGAATCCATTTCTGTAACATAGAAGATCTTGGAAAAGAGTGTTTGTTTGATATAACATTCACAATAAAGATTACTTCAGCTACTATATCTTTTGGATGAGCACATATGTTATTGATTGTTTTGTTAGCCCTCTCATTGAGTTTAAATAGGGGCCTAACAAATAAGTAAAACATAATATTAACTTTGTTAAAGATTCACGTCAGGTTCTCCATTTTTTTCCCTCTGGAAATGGGGATGACCTTGTTTTCTTGAGGTTCAAAAATTCCAATCGATTTCTAACAGGTTGTTTCATAGAACCGGAAACATCCAATGATTCTATATCCATTTGGACCTACTTTCCAAAGGTAGGTGCTCATTAGTTGTAGACCTATGAGGCTTAAGAATTTTCATTGGTCGATAGGATGGGATGTCAGACTCATCACACCTTTTTGGGGGGAATTATTATCTACTCTGGGACTCTCTTTATATATTTAAGTTATGTTCGTGAATCCTTATTACACTACCATTTATGGAAATGAGCTTTCCTTAAGATCTGACAATCAATGATTAATATGTACAATATTTAGAGAATATTTTATATGTATTTGAGGTTCTTCATCGATAGAGAATCATCTGTATTTGTTAGATATTCTTATTAAATGGTATAATTTAATACATTGTATAAATATCACTTGGTTATTATGATAACCCTACTGGATTTAAAGCCACTCAGTTGGGCACTTGAAGTTTATTTTCATTCAAAAGGACATGGATTATTTCAGAGTTGGGATCGTACCCATGGATGGGCTACCTACATATCCTTATTTAGAAAAGGAATCAGAACCCATGCAGTTCGGGTAATGAAGATTTTTTTTAATGTCATATGGGACGGATGATAATTAATGGGTGATGGGATTGAACCTTAGAAAGGCTTTTCACGTACACTACTTTTAAGGTAGAGATAAAAGCCCTTGTAGTTCGAGTAAAGAAGTATGAGGTTTATGCATGTTTTATGGCTCAAAGAAAGATTTCATAATTACTTTTACGCTCTAAGCTCATGTGATTCATACTCCATGTGGGAAACAGGTGGTATTGGTAAAACCTGACAATTGTGCCATTAGGGATGCAATCATAAGAAATAATTTGGGGATTATGTATGTATGACTTCCCAATATAGATGAGGATTGGGATTTACTTTAGGGAAGAAACTCGGGACCATGGTCCATAAAGGTATATGTGCTTTTATGGAGATTTGGATACTCTAACTTGGGGCTCACTCCTAAATAGGATGATCAAATCAAAAAAAAAAATTAAGACCCCTTAAGAGAAATTATAACTGGGGCTTATTCCTGAGAAGGAGGCCTAGGTGAAAGGGACTTGAGAACTGGGGCTTATTCCTAAGAAAGAGGCCAAGGTTAAGGGGAATTATGACTGGGGATTACTCTTAAGGAGGATGCCTAGGTTAAGGGAAATTGGAATTTGGGGATTACTCCTAAGGAGGATGACCAAAATTAGGGAACTTGAACTGGGGCTTACTCATAAAGAGGATGCCCAAAATTAGGGAACATGGACTGGGGCTTACTCCTAAGGACGATGCCCAAAATTAGGGAACTTGGACTGGGGCATACATCTAAGGAGGATGCCCAAAATTAGGGAACTTGTACTGGGGATTACTCCTATGGAGGATTCCAAAAATTTGGGAACTTCGAATGGGACTTACTCCAGAAACAGAGGCCCAAAATTAGGGAACTTGGACTTGGCTTACTCCTAAGGTGGATGCCCAAAATTAGGGAACTTGGACTGGGACTTACTCCTGAAAAGGAGGCCCAAAATTAGGGAACTTGGAATGTGGCTTACTCTTAAGGTGGACGCCCAAAATTAGGGAACTTGGACTGGGACATACTCTTGAAAAGGAGGCCCAGGTTAAGGAGACTTGAGACTTAGGGATTATTCCTTAAAAGGAGGCCTAAGTTAATGAAATTTTTAACTAGGGCTTACTCCTGAAAAGGAGGCCCAAGTCAGGGAAATCTCATCTTAAAGGATGAGGTTGAATGAATGAAATCTCTCACCTTAGTGATATAAAGATATATAAATGAATATGTTATGAGATATGTTCCACATGATTCCTTTCAGATAAGGAAACCCACAAAGGAAACATGCCATAAATGGTTTTGAAGATGGTTTTGAAGGCTAAATCTTGAAAAGGGGAGGTGGATTTGAAGAAAGGAAGTGAATAAGAAGGAGGTCACTTGAAAAGAAAGAGGCGCGCAAGTCCTGCGTGGGCGTGTAGGTCCTGTTTGTGCAAGTATACGTGCGTGACATATGGGTAATTTCACGACGGTCAACCCTTAGGGTCATACTTGGGAGAGGCTTGGTTTATGACATTAATATTATCCCTAAAAACATTTAAATGAGTGGCGTGCATGTTCTGTTGAAGGAATAAGGTGGTGCGAAAGTGTGGCCATTTCCCTCAAGGGCTGGCCACTTAGGCACTCAAGTGTTGATGAGTTTCAACACTTAGGCCTTGATCCCCCTATTTATATCTTCCGTTCTTGGTAATAAATTACCTTATAAGTTTTCATAAGTCTTAGAGAAGAGACTAGGGTGTCGAGATCTCAAATATGAGTTTTTGGATTTTTCCGTACTCGAAATGGGGGGACCACAAGGGTTATTGATAGGCCTTTTAGGACCTTGGGAGAAAATAACATAGGGCGCACAAGTCACTTGCATGACCAATATGAGGCATGCAAGTATACTTGCAGAACCATGATGAATCATGCACGAGCCAAGTGTAACCAAATCCTTGTTCATGCCTTTGTCAATTTTAGATGTTTCTTCAAAGGATGAATCACTTTGGACAAAGGTATTTCCATTTTTCAGTCATTAGACTCTGTGATGGAAAGGAGCGTCAACAATTTTACTTACTAGAGGAATCTTATTGATGATTTAATGAATTAAATATCTTACATGGGAGATGTACTTTCTCCTTTATTCATGTTGGCATGTTATTCATTGTTTATTTTGATAAATTTTCATAAATGAATGTGGATAAACAAGTGGGTATACTTGTATGTAACTTTAAACTTCCCAAGGGGTGTGTAGGGAAATGGTGATATGTAAGAGGGTATGCCCATAATACATGTTTAATTGTATGTTCAGTGATATGGGTGGGTATTCCTATATGAATTGATTAATATAATGTTAGAATGGGTACTATCAGAGGGTTATCCCATAGGTTTTGTAAATGATAAATGGAATGCATGAGTTGGTATACTCGTGGATTATAATCATTTATCTGATTGGGTATACTCACATGGAAATGAACGGAATAAATTGAATGAATTGAATGAATCTTTGATAGATTCATTGGACTTCTCTCGATGGATCTAGAATAGAGTTGTGGATGAATTTGGTGGACTATTCCCCTTAGGTCTTCATTCCATGGGATTCATTGGGCCTTGCTACCCTATTGATGTGTATTTCTTAGACTCGCATAATACATGTTGTTATACATTGTACAAGGACTCTCACCTATTCCTAGACTATGCTTCCACCGGGACACCAATGGGACTCGATGTGGATGCATTCGACAAGTTCCTTGGATGTGGCCAATCATGGTCTAGATTTCATTTATTGAATCCCTCGTACATAAAACCTTTGATATGACCATTGGGTTGAACACATCATTATATAGCGTGGCCATGAGTTACTAGATATACATGGATGTATATATTGGTTGGGGGTTATATGAAAAATATGGGACTACGGCGTAGCCATGTGACTTGGTTACATTTCTTATAGCTTCCTGGTTAGGCGGTGGCATTTGATGTAGGTATCCTTGAGGGGCTATTTGTTTCTTTACATATTTGAGTATACTCATTCCATGGGAACCCACTTTTCTATTACTAATTTACATACACTTTCTAGCACTTTGTATGTTGATGTTAGAACTGTATTGACCCTAGATGGTTACCTACTGGGATGTTTATCTCTCACCCTATTTGGGTAAACATGGGGACCCAAACATATTATATAGATTTATGTGATGACAGGGGAAGGAGCACTGGTACAGTTTGTTGACCATGGTTTCAGAGTAGGAGAGCATATGACCATGTGAGGCTTGAGTTGATGGTATGGATTTTTGGACTTTTTTTATTTAGAGACTTTTATTGTATTTTATGTCCTTATACTTATTCTATCTTATTACTAGATACATATATCACTTGCATAATTGTATATTTGACAGATATAGACTATTTATTTATTTTTGTATTATCTATTTTACCTTTTGTCTACTTGTCAAACATGTTTCCTCTACTTGTTTGATATTTCCACTGCGATACTTTGGAAATGATGGTATAGTCTCCCCACTAATTCACATTGGACCAATTTTTTATTCGACAACCTATTGTATTTGGGGAGATGCGTTTGAGGGCTTATGGACAACTCGGAATGGAGCTCTGTCGAGTGGAATTCAGTTCAACGATGTTACACTACTATTCATAAATCATCACCTGTCAAGGATATGAAAAATAAAATAACTAACTGGGACACTGATTATGTATGATGAAAAAAATGAAAGATGAATATGGAGATCATATGATTATAGATAAAAAGGGAAATACTTCTTTGAACGTAACATCTCAAACACGTAACCAAAAAACAAAGAAAGAAGTCAAAATTGAGAAAAAAAGATTCTTCATATTCTATAATATAACTGGATTAACTAATAAGAAATTTGTATAAATTATATAAGAATAAAAGAGGAACAAAAATACTTTTTAAAGGATGAGAATGTACCTAGATAAATTTTAGGCTATGAATGAAAGAAGTGGGTCACATCAGACCTAATTTCCCTTAATTGAATGATGAAAGAAAGAGGATAGAAATAAAATATAAGAAGAATTATGATTATGATAATAAACATAAAAGATAAATGAAATTTATGTGGATCGTTTCTAATGACTTTAGTAATTCCTCACACTCTGATTTAGATAATGAGCGAGAAATACTGGAATCCAACATGTTATTTAAGGAGAAAGAAGAAGAGGTGTAATCCTACTACACCTAGGTTTCTAACTCCAGTAATTGATCAAATAATAAATTATGTTCCTACTAGTCAATATAAAAAAAATAAGATAATTTAATAAAAATCATAAACCTTTGAAAAATATTCACGATTCCTTGGTAAGATAAAATAAATAAGTAATTTTAAAATTCAACTCATCTACAACCAACTACATTGGTCACGAAAAAATGATTGAATAACTATAGGATGAAGTAGAATCGTATAAGAGTACTTAAATTACTTTTACCAATATATAAAATGTTTTAAATGAAAATCATAGAAGAAATTTTCTTAGAAAATAATGATTTGGTTTAAAAAGTATGGGTGAGAAATCAAAAAAAATTATTTTTTAATAAATTCAAAAAATATTACCTGTTAGTATTGTGGAAGAAATGGTCATTAAGATAATAATTGTTATATAAAAAATCCTAAAATTAGTGTATTAAAAGAGCATTTATTTAAAAACATATCTGAGGCTAGTGATATGAATTATGGAAAAATAAACCATATCTAGATTCCCTGATCATAATTTTCTAACACAACATGACCCAAGAAAATATGGGTACCAAAACAAACACATGTTTACTTACTTTTATAGGAAATATTACACAGGATTAAAATTCAATATGCTATACGGACAGTGGCTGTTCCTGGAATACAATTGAAGGAAAACATGATTTTCATACACTAACTCAAATGGTTGGGGGTCTAGTCACATTTGTTGACATTGTGTAAGGAAACAATTTTGGAGTTTGAATAATAGTAAATCTAATAAATTATCTCAGTAAACAATATGTTGTACATGAAAGGGATAAAATACCAAATGATATGTATTTATTAACTTTTTTATGATGGTTTTAATTTTTTTTTCTAGAAATTCCTAATATATGTTTAATGTAAACTTCATAAATTTAGATCACCTAGAATAGGAAATATTTGTACATTGGATTTAAATTCCTTATGTATACATAAATTGAATTGTTTAACCGATAAGACAAATTATTTCTAGATTTTTATTAGAAGACATGGAAATAGTAACAATTATGACTAACATAATTTTTCTGAAAAATAGTTAGTTCATGATTTTACAAGACTTAAATTTGACAATGATAGATTCTGAGACACGTACCAAATTAGAAAACAAATAAAATCTTTCAAATATATTAGTAGATTTTATACATATAATCCTTTATAACTTATTCATATAATTTTTTTTGACTATTTAGAGTAAAATGTTTGGCTGGTAAATTATATTCCTATGTTTTAGTTGATGAGTATTCTTGATTTACATGTGTGTATTTTCTAAAACTCAAATGTGATGTTTTCACTATTTGTGAAAGATTTGGTAAAATTTTTTTAAAATGAAATAGGTTTTAAAATAATTTCATTGATAAGAGATCATGGTGGAGAATTTGAGGATCAATAATAGAATTATTTTTTCTTAAATAATTTTATTAAACACACCTTCCCTACACCAAGAACACCACAACAAAATGAAATTGTTGAAATAAGAAATGGAACCATTCAAGAAATAGAAAGGACTATGCCGAATGAATACAATATTCCAAACTATTTTTGGGAAGAAGATTTAAACGAAACCTGGTATATCATGAAAAGATTTTTAATAAGGAATATTTTTAAAATAACTCCCTATGAACTTTGGAATAATAGAAAACCAAAAGTAAAGTATTTTAATTTTTTTCGATGTAATGTTTATATCTTGAATACGAGGGAAAACATGGGTATGTTAGATCCAAAAGATGATGAAAAACTATTTTTGGGATATTCTACTACTTCTAAGGCTTATAAAGTGTTTAATAAAAATTCAAGGATATTTGAAAAACCATTTCAGGTTTTTTTGGATGAATCTAACCCTTTAATTGAAGAGAATGATAAAATCTATGAAGTTACTAACTTTTTTAACAACAAGAGACATTAAAACCCTAAAGATGATTTTAAAAATGATATCAATAAAATTCATTCTAGTTCAAGAGAACAAGAAATTGAAGAACCTAAACGAGTCTTTCCTAGATTGTATAGAACCCTAAATAAGTATCCTCTAGAAATTTTTATAGGAGACCTAGACATAGAAATTAGAACATGAAGAAATATAGGAAACCTAGAATAATTCTATGCCTTCTGTCTCAGTTAGAACCATGGACTATTGAGGAAGCAATAAAATATGAATGTTGGATGTTTTCAACGCTAGAAGTTCTAATCCAATTCATAAGGAATGAAGTTTGGTAATTATTAGAAAAAACATTCAATTAACAAGTTATAAGAACTGGGTGGGCCTTTAGAAAAAACAATAGGTTGATGAAGGGTTCATTACAAGAGAAAATTCTATATTACTATATAATGGATATAATCAAGAAGAAGGTATAGATTATGATGATATCATTTTCCTTGTTGCAATAATAAAATCCATTATAATCCTTTTATGTTTTTCATTCTTTATAAAATTTAAATTACATCAGATGGATGTGAAATATTTTTCTACCAATATTTAATGGAGGAAATTTATGTTGAAAACCCTCCAGGTTTTGAAAATCCTCAAAAACAAAATTCCATTTTTAAATGTAAAAAAGCTATCTATGGCCTTAAACAAAATCCTAGTGCTTGGTATGAAATATTAAGTTCAATTTTTTAAAAATGGATTTACTATTGTATTTTCATATCCAACACTTTTTAATAAAATAGTTTGTTATAATATTTTATTAGTACAAATCTATATAGATGATGTTATTTTTTGTCTGACAAATAAATTTTTTTAATGATTTCTCAAAACTAATGAAAAATAAAATTTTAAATGAGTGTAATGGGAGAACTAAATTTCTTCTTAGGATTTCAAATTTAACAAAAATATTATGGAAATGATATAAGTTGAAGTAAATATATTGTTGATTTATGGAAAAAATTTAGACTCAAGAATAAAATGATATATACATCTCCTATGATTTCCAATATAAAACTTGATTTTTATGAAGCTATAAAACTAGTTTCCAAAAAGTTATATAGCTGTATGATTGGTAGTTTGTTATATCTTTCTTCTATCAAACCATAAATTGTATTTTCTATAAGTTTAGGTGCTAGATTTCAGTCAAATCCAAATGAATACCACATTACATTTTTAGATTAATTTTTAGATATTTTAAAAAAACTATTCTTTGATCTATTATTTACCTCAAAACATCTGATTTTAAATTTATTTCATATTCAGATGCATCTTTTGGAGGATTTATAATAGATATAAAAATCATCTCTTGAACTTTTCTCTTCTTACGAAAATATTTAGTATCATGGTAATGTATGAAACAACACTGAGATACCCTATCAAAAACTAAATAAGAATATATTTCTTCTAGTAGTATCTATGCACAAGTATTGTGGATGAAAAAAAACTCTACTAGAAAATGGACTAAATATGAATAGTATACTTATTTTATATGATAATAGTATTGGTATTAATATGTCACAAAATACGATATGTCATTCTAGGAATACAAATATTGATATTAAGAGTCATTTTCTAAGATATCATGTTCTTAAAAAGGATATGTATTTATAATTTTTTAATATCTAATATGAATTAGATGATATTTTCACTAAACCACTTCCCCGTCCATGTTTTAATTTATTAAGGTGGGTAAGGACTATTTAATTTGACATGAATATTTATTAATTTAGTTTGTTCTTAGTCTCTTTGTTTTTATCTTAACTAATATGTATATGTCTTATTTAATGGTTTGTTATTTTTTTTGGTAGTGTATTGTTAAGGTTTGATAAGAATTTTTTTTCAATTTATTTATATTTATATTTTCAAAATTAAAAAGTATTGACTACATTCTCATACGATGGGAGAAAATGATCAGCCTTCTCCTCCTCTTCACCTTCAAGTACCTTCAGTTTACAGAGTCTCTCTCTCTCTCTATCATTCTAGTTTACCAAAACCAAAAATTTGAACCTTAAATCCCAACACCTTCAGAAATGGAACTTTCAATAAGACCTGCATATGCTAATTTGGGTGTGTATATGTATCCACTGGTGATGTATCACAATGTACTTCAAGGTAAGGTGATTTATTTTGAGTATTTAAATGAAAAGAATCTTTATTTAAATTTACTAATTCAATTTCAAGGACTAGATTTTCAATTTTGTATATGATAATACTCCTCCAATGTTTGATATAGAGGTAAAATCATTCTGTATTAATACTGAGTTTAGTTTTGGAATCGATGATGATACCATAATTTATATGATTCATGGTACTGAGGTTACACTTTCTTTGATGGATATAGTTAATTTGTTACACTATCCCCATGAGGGGTATTTTAATTCTGATTTGAGAAGTATCTGTGATGATTAGTATAAGTCATCAGACATTACGTTTTCTCTATTTGTGACAATAATATTTAAGAAAGTGTTGACCAAGGAAATTACTCTTGATATAAGAATACTTAGGATGTTTATTCAGAAAATGATTTTTCTAAGAATAGTAATGTAAGAGAATGTTATAAAATATTATATCTATGTTCTATTTTGGTTTATGAAACATATTAGCATTAGTTTTACTCAGTTTATATTGAGGTATTGAAGTCGTTGCATCCATAAAAAAGTAATGTTGGGATACTATCCTTATAGAAGGATCGTTTTGTTTTTATTTCACAGAAAAGCAAAAAAACTAAATTTTCAATTTGGATATAGATTTTATCATGCTAAAATTCTCAATGATGAGACTGTTAATAAACTATTATATGTTTTGATTAACTCCAACAATATTATTTTATCTGTTGGAGTTAAACAATAATAAATGTTGATGGAAGATGATCTGGGGGAGTAAAAGATGATTCTATATGTCAATTATATATGACAAAGACCATATTAAGTGGACTAATCTATAATTTATGATGGTCATATTATTCAAATAAGAATAATTTCAAACAATATTACAAATACTATAGATGAAGCTACAAATTTTTTGGAGTACAAGGATCAAGTGAATGAAAATGTTGAGCAAGAGTCTCATAGAGAAGAATATCACTGGGAGAATGTTCCTACCCCTACTAAAAAATATACCATTACTACAGATTCTATAGCCGAGGAAGTATCAGTGTTGAGAACAGATCGTAAATAATTTGAGATACATTATTTTCTATGGTTCAAGGTGGAAAGCCTTCAAGGATTACAACACTAGATTCTTTTGAATTTTATGAGGAATCTTATATTATAATGTTCATGTATTTAAAAAGAGAGAACTTTTCATTGAAAGAGGATTTAGAAGATGAGAACAATAAATTTAAGGAGCTATAAAGTTCAACAATTCCTAGAGTTGAGTTAAGGACCTTCAAACTCAACTCATATATGTTCAATAAAATTTAATTTCAGTGAAAGATCATGAAGGTTATATAGGGACGATGTCTGGAGAGTTCATATCTATAAAATATGAATTAGTTAAAAATTATAAATTTGATGAGATGAAACTTATGTTCGGAAGGGAAATTTAGTCTACCAAGGATAGGCACCAGGATTCATCATATACCCCTCAAAAAACTTCCCTGGCCTAATAAATATATTTGAAGCTATTACTATTTTGATGGATGAGTTCGACAATAGGCTTTACACTCTGTAGTGTGTACACCTCTGAATTCACTTCTAGACATTTATAATGTTTTGATTTGTTAGATGAACTCTAATGAATCAAGGTTGGGACAAAAAATTAATCAATATAGAGACACAATAACATCCTTTATTCAACTGTAATTGTCTATAAATGAGTTATTTAAAGTTAATTAGGTGTAAATCATAATGGATGGTCATGATTCACGAAAGATTCTATAATAATGGATGGATGTATTCTACAACCATTTTCAAAGTCAATTAGTGAGATTTCATGAAACTCGAAGTTTTTTTAATACAAATCTTCATCCGGCTAAATAAAAAACTACTCATGGAGATTTAGATAAATAAAACCAATATGACATGAGACCCTCATTTTGAATACCACTTGAGTTTATTTTTTTATATACACATTAATTTTTTTAAAATTCGATTTAATTTGAAATTTACTTTAGTGTTCTTTTATATTTTTGGTGTTATGTATTATTTTTTTTATTGTGTTATCTATGTTCAACTTTCTAATTCAAAATAATATTTATTATTTTACTAAAAATTGTACTATAATATTCAATTATAGTACAATGTGATATCAGCTATTATTATTGTCATTTATTCTTTCAAAACATTCACTTTTAAATCACAAAAAGGGGGAGAATATTTCAAAACCACTACATTTACTATTTTGGGGAGAATATTTTCCTATTTTTGGTGTTTTGGGGAGACACCTATTTTAATTGAAATGGTTTTATGAAATATAAATATTTTATTAATAATTGTGATTCTTATATTTTTTCTTAATTATTTTTCGGGATTTACAATTATCAAAAGGGGAGATTTTTGGCCAATTATTGTCTAAAATATACACTATATTAAATGTTGATTTTTATTCCCAAAAATACCACTGTTTATTTTATAGTGATGCTATATTAATAATGTTTCTGTAATTTATTTCAGTGATTTTTATTTATATTTTTGATGGAATAAGAGCTACAAGATGTGTTATGGAAACACTGTTCAAACCCTATGTTTGGTAAATGTATTTATGTATCTTCATCCCTATGCTTTCCTGAAATTTTTTCATATGGATCGACAACCCTAAGCTAGATATTCAGTGTATGGATCAACAACCCTATGTTCATGTATCAAAGAATTTATGGAATATCAGCCCTATATTAGAGAATAGATTTATTGTTCATACAATACATTCGGAAATTTGGACGTTTGGTTAATAAACATTATGTTTGGATTCATATGATTAAGAGGATAAATTTAGGGATATTCCTCCCTAGATTACTTTGATCCCTGAATTATTTGAAGATGAAGGTATGGTTATTGAATGGTATGTTGGTTGGAAACCTATTCTATGCAAATGAATCATATGCTACACGGTTCACCCCTATATTTGTCTACTCATTATAAGATATTCTAAAATGGTGATTTTATCCATGTTATATGCAATGGTCATGGTAGAATATTAGGCTCCATGAAATATTATATTTGACTACTTAAATTTTCATTATAATCAATTCAAATAAATGTTTTTATTAGAAAAAATCACTCTTGTTCTTAAGGGAAGTTACAACTCCCCTAGTTAATTCAGATTTGAATTTCCACATTCTACTAGGAGACTTTCATGGATATAGAATAACAAAGAAAACATTATGACCTATATATTCTAAAAGTTTATCTTTTAAATCTACATATATAAAAGTCACATATTATCGAATAAAACTACATTCTGGTAAAAATGTTTTATAGTGCTACTACAATGAATAATCGACTCTAAAAGAGACTACAATTAAGATACATACATGTTCAATCTCATTCTTCTAAAAGTTTTCTACTGTTGTGTGTTTCTATCTTTATGGAAGATCATTTGAAACTAGGATCACTTTAGAATCATTATTTCTTGAATACTTTCATTTCAGAAGATGAAGATCCATCTACTAATATTTTATACTTCGAAAACTATGAAGATCAACTTGAACCATAAAACCAAATTATTTAAATTTATTAGAATATCAACTACTCATACTCAGTTTTGGTAGAGTATCATCTTCTCAATTTATGTTGTTGATAATCAGTTAATGGTTAACAAACTAGAATGTTTAGTTTTTGTACTTGTTGTAAATGTGTCAACTACCTCCACTCAGTGGTAGATTTGTGGTCTTCAATTATAGGACCATTCTAGTGAAATTCACCATTCTCTTAGAGAGTGTTATTGTTGGAGTGGACTAAGGGATATTTTTTCCCTTAAAAACTATAAAAAAGATGTGTTATTTATTTCTATTTAACTATAGATTATCTTTTCGTACAGAAGAAAACAAGGCATATCCACGTAAATAACAAAGGGTATTAAAAGTTAAAATTGTGTAAGATTATTAAAAAGAAACAATTCACCCCACCCTCTATGTCACTTTTTATTATTCTGACATATCAATATCCCATGGTTTTTATATAGATAAGTTTATATAAGGGTTTGTTTTTTTTCTCCTTATTGTGTTCATGGTGTCATTTTTGAAATTTGTTGAAATGTGTTCCAAAATGTCAAATTGAACACCTCATGACCCCCATGGGATGCATAGAGGATGACATGACCAATTTAAGGAAACCCATGAGGTGAACCAACCTTATTTAACATGTTTAACATAAATTTTATGTGTGAAATTGAATTTTCATTAAGCTAATTTTATTAAGACCCTGTAAATTGGTTAATTTTATCGATAAGTAGGGTTTTTTATATTTTAGTGTATAGATGAATAATTTCTCAAGGGATTGTTTGGATTAGCATGAAAAATGGTTAAATGGAATCAATGTGGATGTTCCAATTGAATTGTGTTTGTACTTGAAATTCATAAGTGGACTAATACATGGATATTATGAAAATGTTAAGTGAATTAACATATGAGAATGGTTAGATATGTCAAATGGGTTAATGTATGTGACTATTGAATATGTTTAGTGAGTTAGGAATAGGCAATGGGAATCCATGTAATGGATAAATTATATAAATGGTGAATATTTTTTTGGGTTATAGAATGATATTTATTTCGATGTTGTTGTTATGTTTTATGATTGATATTGGTATTGGGTATGTTTGATATGATTTGGTATGTGTGGGGTGAGTTGATAAATAAGTTTGTTCACATGGTTTGGTCAAGTGGGGTATTGACATGTGGTTTTTCACCCACAGTTTGAGATTGAATGAGGTGCTAAAATCCGCCCCAAATTTCTTGGGTTAGGGTATAAGGCCCCAGCCTTAAACCTTACTTAATCTTGAGTTATTACAAGATTACACATTGGGGATCTTTTCGGGTTTAGAGTTTTAGAGAATTAGATCATAAAACTTTCATTACATTCCACATATAAACAAAGTGGTTACATAAATATAGTATTCTTCATTCCCATTAATGGAAACACATTTAAACTAAAACATGGATTATTTCTTGACACATCCTTGACTCTATCATCTTATCATGTACCATTCCCTTGAGCTGTGAAAAACATTTCAAAAACGTGGGATGAGCATAAAAACTCAGTATGGGTTATAAAAAAACATGGAAAGGAAACACAAGTTCATATATACATAAGAATGAAATCATACTTTACCCATAAAACATAGGCACTTTAACATACCTCATAAAATCATGAATAAATCATAAAAATCATAAGACATAAAGGTAACTTGAGGCATTCATAACATTCTTACGTAGGGAGTAACCCTCTTGGTTACGTTTGGAATACCCATCACAGTATATTCCCTAAAATCTATTCGGAGAAACCTTAACGTTTCACTCCTTCGCGTTACCCAATACATTGGAGAGCTATAACAGGCTCACCCGCCCTTAGTTTATCACAGAACCACCCGTCTTCATAATAATTCCCAAGAACCATAACATAATCATATCACATAAAACATGCATAAAGGAAACATAACATTTCCACATTTCAATCACGAGATATCAATACAACACATTGATATAATAAAAACATTATGAAAACCATTTTCAATACCAAAATAAAAGAAAATTAAAACATGGTATTTATTTTTCTTTAAAAAAGAAGGTATGGCTTGTAGAGGAAGCTGAAACTCAAATAACAGTCACGGCGGCGGAGAAGTCGTTGTCGCCGCATACGTACGACAAAAACATTCCCTTTTGTCGTTTAGTAAATGCTTCGTATAAAAAAGATTCATTTTGAATAAACGTAAAAGTCAAATGGGTTTATACACCGTATAAAAGAAAGTTGTGTATAAATAAAATATGCCTCAATGAAAGGAGATTGAGACGAAGTCCCATACCTCATATCCGACTTGACCCGACCGTTTATTAATCTCCTGAATAATAAACTTGAGTTAATCTATACATGATTATGAATCTTTTTCAAGTTCATTATTCCTTTTATACCATGTTATGAACATCATGTAATCAGTTAAGTTAATAATGTTCATTTTGTCGGTATTTGGTTCTTAAGTCAAAAATAGACTTCTTACACTTACATGTTGTTAATTTGGTCAAAGGTTCATTATATACAGAATGTTATTCATGATGTAGATATCATACATATCATATATATCCAGTACATACATGCATTTATAATATTACATAATCATTTAGAGGTAAGAAATGAAATGCACCGTTCATGGAGACGGTAAGCCGTACGTACGCATGAACGCTACTTTCATTTCTATTTAGTATTTTATAGAATGGAATCATAATGATATAAAGGTATATTATAATTCCAGTATAATATGATATATAATATCATTTTTCCATCCTTTATATGTCCCACATATGGTATTTAACGAATCAAATTACTTTGAGGGGGCGGTAGTCCGCACTTCCTAAAATGAAGATATCGTGTTTATCCATAATGGAAACCATAAAGGTATGCCCAAAATGAAAAAAAACAGAAGCTTAAGGAAAACATAAACATATTATATATCATATATAAAAATAGTGACATCATAATGGCCACCTTTGAAGGTGTTAAATGAGTATTGAACAATCATCGTTTCGGGAGGCAGAATTTAGCCATCCACGGAAACCGAATGTTCTTTAACCATTTGATGCAGTTCTGTGAGAGTGTAGCTCAAATAAATCTTATAACAACATCCTAGAATATTGAAGATACTGGTGTTGATACAAAAGAATTAAATAAAAAGAGTTTAGGGGGTTGGAGAAGCAAAATAAAACAAATGAACATGAGAGAATGAATTACCTTAAAAAGTGTAACTCCTTTTGATTTGAGCCTAAAGGCTTCCTTTGAAAGGATTCTGCCCAAAGGGAATCCTATAGGATTAGGAGAGGGATGTGGAGAGAGTAAATGGGCAGGGGTTGGCCGAGCCAAAGGCTTGAGTAGTGTGTGAAATGAGGTAGAGGTGGGGGCCTTTTATAAGAGGAGAGGAGGGGCACTTTTGGAAAGTAAAGAAATATTACATTATTTGAAAATGTGTTTCGGTTTCAAAAGGTCCCACATTGATATAATTCGTGGATAAGGTGATACGGCTTCGAAATCCACTCATCCAACAAGTTTTGGACATGTTTAGTTCATAGAGTTTACATTATCTTTCCATTTTATTTAAATCGTCAAATATTGATGTCATCGCTGCATCATTATTATGTCATAAATAATTTAATTTATTTAATGTCTAAAAATTATAAAAAAAATACTATGATGTAGTAAATCTTTTTAGATTTCCAATGACTATTTATAATCAAATATCTGATCTTTATAACCCCATGTAAAAATTGTTTTCGTAAAACATCTCTTGTTTGTGTCATTTTTACTTTAACATTTAATAAAAAGTTATTTATGTCATTTCCAAACCAAAGTGTCTCCATGGGGTCCCCAAGTTGACCCATGGCTTGTCTTGGTCTGACATGACACAACCAATAAGGTTGGGACATGTGTCTAGGTCATTTCATATTATTAAAGCATTATTTATACCTTAAACTACACTAATTACCACTAATCGCGATTAAAAACTTAATAAGTTACTATTCAACAAAAAATTATTTTAATCTCATTGAACCACATTTTACTTCTTAATGACAGCCATGTATGTCGGATTTTCAAAATTCAATACACATTAGTGGTAAACTTTCATTTAACTGAAAAATCAGTTTGCTTGATTACCACTTAGTGGTTTCACTATTCATCAAAAATTGAAGTTTTTCAGAAAATTACCAAAAATTCACCCTAAGCTATATTTGATATTCCGAATTCAAAAATGAAGTCTATTTTAAGAAATTCAAATCATATAAGTCACATTAATTAATTTAATAATTAATTCCCGCTGCCAGAGCAAATAGCGTGTTTTTACAAAACAATAAGTATCAAAAGATTGACACCAGTTTAAGTCTAATTTCAAAGTGAAATTGATTCCAATGACCACCATTGGATAAAATGGTAAACATATATTCTAATTTCACTTAAAAACCAATTCAAAACATAATCTAATCATATAAATAAATTAGGTTAAAAAGCAGTTTTGATGTAAAATGCAGTATTTTTCACTATTCATTAAAAAAATGAATATTGTCAGAAAAATACCAAAAATTCACACAAGGTAAATTTTGATGTCCCAATCATAAAGGATAAGTTTATTTTGACAAACATAGTTTATAAAATTGTCAAAATATAGATTCAAAAATCGTTTGCCATCAAAAGGAAGTAAAACAATCTTTTAAGAATATTAGTGTATTCCATGCATAAGATTGTATTTATTTTCATTTTAAGCCTCTATAACACTATCTTAATCATTAATAGACATAGATAAAAATATCTATTATTCATTACTTACTTGGGATGTTACATCCTTCCCCCCTTTAGAAAATTGCGTCCCCGCAATTTATTTACTTATCGAATAAATGGGGGTACTTATCCCTCATTGCATTTTCAGATTCCCATGTTGCCTCTTCAATCATGTGGTTTTTTCACAAAACCTTTACCTGCTTAATCACCTTATTCTGTAACACTTGCTCCCTGTGGTCAAGAATCTGGACTGGTTGTTCCTCATAAGATAGGTTCTCTTCCAGCTGAACTACCTCTGGGCTCAAAACATGAGATGGATCTGGCATATACTTTCTCAACATCGAAATGTGAAAAACATTGTGTACCTGAGATAAAATCAGAGGTAAAGCCACTCGGTATGCAACTGATCCAACTCTCTCTAGAATTTCGTATGGTCCAATGAACCTTGGACTCAACTTTCCTTTCTTACCAAATCTCATCACACTTTTCCAAGGAGAAACCTTGAGAAAAACATGATCACCTACCTCGAAAGATAGATCCTTCCTCCGGTTATCCGCATAACTCTTCTGCCTGCTCTGAGCTGTTCTCATGTGTTTCTGAATCAGCTGAACTTTTTCTGCCATCTCTTCTACCAATTCTGGTCCCATCAACTTCCTTTCACCCACTTCATCCCAGAAAGATGGAGTTCGACACCGCTTCCCATATAATGCCTGAAATGGTCCCATCTGTATACTGGAATGAAAACTGTTATTATATGAAAACTCAACCGAAGAAAGATGTTGGTCCCAACTTCCCTGATTATCCATAGAACAAGCTCGTAGCCTATCCTCCAATGTCTGAATTGTTCGTTCTGACTGCCCATCTGATTGAGGATGAAAAGCTGTACTAAAATTTAATTCAGTACCCAATGACTTCTAAAGGCCTTTCCAAAAGTTAGAAGTAAACCTGGGATCACGATCTGATACAATGGAAAGAGGAACTCCATGTAACCTGACTATCTCTTTAAGATACAAACGGGAAAGTTGATCAAGAGAGAAAGTATCTCGTATAGCAAGGAAATGAGTAGATTTGGTCAAGCGATCAACAATAACCCAGATTGCATTATTACCTCGAGATGTCTTCGGTAATCCAACAACAAAGTCCATGGATATATTCTCCCATTTCCACTCTGGCACTGGTAAAGGCTGAAGCATCCCTTTCGGTAACTGCCGCTCTGCTTTAACCTTCTGACAAGTCAAACACTTCACAGTAAAATCAGCAATATCTCTTTTCATTCCATCCCACCAGTAATACTCCCGCAGATCTCTATACATCTTAGTACTGCCCGGATGAACTGAAAATGGAGAACTATGAGCTTCACATAACAACTCTATCTTCAACTGTGAATCACAAGTCACACACAATATCTTCCCAAATCTCAAAACGCAATCATTATCAATGTTGAATTCAGGCAACTTGCCTTTCTGAACCAGCTCTACCTTTTTCTGCAACTCACTATCTTGCTTTTGTGCTTGCTTGATTCTATCTGATAGAGATGATCTCACTGATACCTGAAACAAAACAGAAGGACTCCCTGCACCAACAACTTCTATGCCAAAGTTCATCAAATCCTTAACCAAAGGATCACGTTCCAAACGCAACATTGTTAATGAAGCATTACTTTTTCGACTCAAAGCATCAGCCACTTTATTTGCTTTTCCCGGATGGTAATGAATTGTACAATCATAATCTTTGATTAATTCCAGCCATCTCCTCTGTCTCATGTTTAACTCTTTCTGAGTGAATATATACTTTAAACTTTTGTGATCGGTATATATTTCACACTTTACTCCATACAAATGATGCCTCTAAATTTTTAAAGCAAAAACAACAGCAGCTAATTCCAAATCATGTGTAGGGTAATTTACCTCATGAGTTTTCAACTGTCGTGAAGCATAAGAAATTACCTGATCATTCTGCATTAGGACGCAACCAAGTCCTTTCAATGAAGCATCACTGTATATAACAAACTCACCATTCCTGGAAGGTAGTGCCAAACTGGAGCATTCACCAATCTTCTTTTCAATTCCTGAAAACAATTATCACATTCTTTTGTCCAGATAAACTTAACACCCTTCCGAGTTAGCTTAGTCATTGGACTAGATAACCGTGAAAAATTTCTAACAAACCTTCGGTAATAGCCAGCCAAACCAAGGAAGCTACGAATCTCGGTTACATTTGTGGGTCTTGGCCATTCATCCACAACTTTTGTTTTTGCAGGATCAACAGTTATTCCATCTTTAGAAACAATGTGACCAAGGAAAGAAATTTGTTGCAACCAAAACTCACACTTTCTGAATTTCCCATACAGTTTCTTTTCTTTTAAGGTTTGTAAGATAACCCTTAAATGTCTTTCATGCTCCTCTTTACTTTTAGAAAACACCAAAATATCATCAATGAAAACCACCACAAACGTATCCAAGAACTCAAGGAAAATTCTATTCATTAAGTCCATGAATACAGCAGGTGCATTGGTTAGCCCAAAAGGCATTACTAAAAATTCATAATGGCCATATCTCATACGGAATGTGGTCTTCAGAATATCTGCCTCCTTTACCTTCAGCTGATGGTACCCCGATCTCAAGTCAATCTTTGAAAAAAACTGAGCTCCCTGGAGCTGATCAAACAAATCATCGATATGAGGCAAAGGATATTTGTTCTTAACAGTGATATTATTCAAGGCTCTATAATCAATGCAAAGTCTCATAGAACCATATTTCTTTTTAACAAATAAAACAGGAGCACCCCATGGTGATGTGCTAGGTCTAATGAAACCTTTCTCTAATAAATCTTGCAATTGCTCCTTCAACTCTAAAAGTTCAATTTGTGCCATTCGATAAGGGGGTTTTGAAATTGGGTTAGCATCAGGAACTAAGTCAACAGTAAACTCAACTTCCCGATCTGGTATTATTCCAGGCAACTCATCAAGAAAAACATCAGGATACTCATTTACCACTGGCACATCATTAATCTGAACAGTTCCTTTATTTTCAATGACGTGTGCAAGGTAACATTCATTTCCATCTTTCACAAGTTTCTCGGCCTCTTGATATGTTATCAAAAGTAAGGGTTCATTCTTGTAAACAAACTGAAAGTCTTTCTGAAATGAAACTTCTTTAGCTCTACAATCAATCTTAGCATGGTAAATAGAGAGCCAATCCATACCCAGGATAACAACAAACTCTACTAGAGGTAGAACAATAAGGTTTTCAAGTAGGTTCTTTCCACAGATAAGGATAGGAAGATTCTTATAAATTATTTTTTCCTCGACACATCCCCCAGGTGTTTTTTCCAAAAGTTCAGGAGTCATTTCATGAGATGGTATTCCCATTTTACTAGAAAAGGTTTCAGAGATGAAAGAATGTGTAGACCCCGAATCAAACAACACACTGGCATAATCAGAAAAAACAAACAAAGTACCTGATACAACTTCATTTGATGGCCCGACATCTGCTGAAGTAGTTGCAAAGGATTTCACCACCCCTTTCTGCTTTTAGTCTAACTGCTTCCCATCACTGAAGCTCTTTTTCGGACACTCGTTTGCATAGTGACCCATCTCATTGCACATATAAAATTTCACTAACTGTAAATCAAATTTGTTCTTACCTTCACCTTGATCCTTTTCAGTGCAATCACGAGCCTTATGTCCCATCTTACCACATCGGTAGCACTTCCCAGAATTCAAAAGACATTCCCCAGCATGCCTTTTGCCATATCTATCACAAACTGGAAACTTAGTTCTCTTACCATCAGAATTTTTTGAAGAATTCTTACCTTTCTCCTGCCACCTCGGTCTCTTCTTCTGCTGGTTGTTATAGAAAACTTGTTCATCGGCAAACTCCATTTCCACCTTCTCAGCACATCAAACAAGCTTTTCATAACTTTTAAACTCACGAGAAGCTAATACCCTTTGATATCATGGCTTTAATCCTGAGTAAAAACGATTGATTTTACTATCAAGGTCCCGGATAAAATTTGGAGAATACCTTGCCAATCGAGTGAACCTTTCTTCATAGGCAGCCACTGAGTCTTCCTCTTGCCTCAATTCCAAGAATTTCTTTTCCATCCTAAGTCGAACAACCTTAGGAAAATACTTCTCAAGAAACATACCTTTGAATTCATCCCAGTCAAGAGCATCAATCTCATCGGCGTCCCTGATATTTTTAACCATAGACCACCACTGATCTGCTTCACCCTCCAAACGGTAAATAGCAAGACTAAACTTTTGATTTTCTGAACACCCCATGACATCAAAAATCTTCTCCACTGCTTTAATCCACCCTTCAGCTAGCACAGGGTCAGATGATCCTCTGAATGATGGTGGATGTTGCCTCATGAAATGTTCCACCACTGACATGTTCCTCTGTGGTTGATCTGGCTGATCTCGTTCATGGATACCACCGCCATTTATCGCTTGAGTCAACTGTGACATTACTGCAACAAACTGTTCAGTTCCAATTCCGACCATTTCTGGATGCTGATTCGGAAGGTTATTTCCTTCTGTATGCCTTCCTAGCACTGCTTCCCTGTTTCCTCTGCGGAAAACCATTCTGAACAAACATGTCTTAGATGAAGCAACATAGTTATCTTTAAATGCTATATCATTTCAAAAAAAATATTTTTGGATAATAATTTAATAGAATTATAACTCCTAAAGTTATCTAAACCGACCTTTGATACCAACTATAAGGCCCCAGCCTTAAACCTTACTTAATCTTGAGTTATTACAAGATTACACATTGAGGATCTTTTCGGGTTTAGAGTTTTAGAGAATTAGATCATAAAACTTGCATTACATTCCACATATAAACAAAGTGGTTACATAAAGATAGTATTCTTCATTCCCATCAATGGAAACACATTTAAAATAAAACATGGATTATTTCTTGACACATCCTTGACTCTATCATCTTATCATGTACCTTTCCCTTGACCTGTGAAAAACATTTCAAAAACTTGGGATGAGCATAAAAACTCAGTATGGGTTATAAAAAAACATGGAAAGGAAACATGAGTTCATATATATATAAGAATGAAATCATACTTTACCCATAAAACATAGGCACTTTAACATACCTCATAAAATCATGAATAAATCATAGAAATCATAATACATAAAGGTAACTTGAGGCATTCATAACATTCTTACGTAGGGAGTAACCCTCTTGGTTACGTTTGGAATACCCATCACAGTATATTCCCTAAAATCTCTTCGGATAAACCTTAACGTTTCACTCCTTCGCGTTACCCAATGCATTGGAGAGCTATAACGGGCTCACCCGCCCTTAGTTTATCACGGAACCACCCGTCTTCATAATAATACCCAATAACCATAACATAATCATATCACATAAAACATGCATAAAGGAAACACAACATTTCCACATTTCAATCACGAGATATCAATACAACACATTGATATAATAAAAACATTATGAAAACCATTTTCAATACCAAAATAAAAGAAAATTAAAACATGGTATTTATTTTTCTTTAAAAAAGAAGGTATGGCTTGTAGAGGAAGCCGAAACTCAAATAACGGTCACGGCGGCGGAGAAGTTGTTGTCGCCGCATACGTACGACAAAAACATTCCCTTTTGTCGTTTAGTAAATGCTTCATATAAAAAAGATTCCTTTTGAATAAACGTAAAAGTCAAAGGGGTTTATACACCGTATAAAAGAAGGTTGTGTATAAATAAAATATGCCTCAATGAAAGGAGATTGAGACGAAGTCCCATACCTCGTATCCGACTTGACCCGACCGTTCTTTAATCTCCTGAATAATAAACTTGAGTTAATCTCTACTTGCTTATAAATCTTTTTCAAGTTCATTATTCCTTTTATACCATGTTATGAACATCATGTAATCAGTTAAGTTAATAATGTTCATTTTGTCGGTATTTGGTTCTTAAGTCAAAAATGGACTTCTTACACTTACATGTTGTTAATTTGGTCAAAGGATCATTATATAAAGAATGGTATTCATGATGTAGATATCATATATGTCATATATATCCAGTACATACATGCATTTATAATATTACATAATCATTTAGAGGTAAGAAATGAAATGCACCGTTCATGGAGACGGTAAGCCGTACGTACGCATGAACGCTACTTTCATTTCAATTTCGTATTTTATAGAATGGAATCATAATGATATAAAGGTATATTATAATTCCAGTATAATATCATATATAATATCATAGTTCCATCCTTTATATGTCCCACATATGGTATTTAACGAATCAAATCACTTTGAGGGGGCGGTAGTCCGCACTTCCTAAAATGAAGATATCGTGTTTACCCATAATGGAAACCATAAAGGTATGCCCAAAATGAAAAAAAACAGAAGCTTAAGGAAAACATAAACATATTATATATCATATATAAAAATAGTGACATCATAATGGCCACCTTTGAAGGTGTTAAATCAGTATTGAACAATCATCGTTTCGGGAGGCCGAATTTCGCCATCCACAGAAACCGAATGTTCTTTAACAATTTGATGCAGTTGTGTGAGAGTGTAGCTCAAATAAATATTATAAAAACATCCTAGTATATTGAATATACTGTTTTGGTTACAAAATAATTAAATAAAAAGAGTTTAGGGGGTTGGAGAAGCAAAATAAAACAAATGAACATGAGAGAATGAATTGCCTTAAAAAGTGTAACTCCTTTTGATTTGAGCCTAAAGGATTCCATTGAAAGGATTAAGCCCAAAGGGAATCCTATAGGATGAGTAGAGGGATGTGGAGAGAGTAAATGGGCAGGGGTTGGCCGAGCCAAAGGCTTGATTAGTGTGTGAAATGAGGTAGAGGTGGGGGCCTTTTATAAGAGGAGAGGAGGGGCACTTTTGGAAAGTAAAGAAATATTTCATTATTTGAAAATGTGTTTCGATTTCAAAAGGTCCCACATTGATATAATTCGTGGATAAGGTGATAAGTCTTCGAAATCCACTCATCCAATAAGTTTTTGACATGTGTAGTTCATAGATTTTACATTATCTTTCCATTTTATTTAAATCGTCAAATAATGATGTCATCGCTGCATCATTATTATGTCATAAATAATTTAATTTATTTAATGTCTAAAAATTATAAAAAACTACTATGATGTAGGAAATCTCTTTAGCTTTCCAATGACTATTTATAATCAAATATCGGATCTTTATAACCCCATGTAAAAATTGTTTTCGTAAAACATCTCTTGTTTGTGTCATTTTTACTTTAACATTTAATAAAAGGTTATTTATGTCATTTCCAAACCAAAGTGTCTCCATGGGGTCCACAAGTTGACCCATGGATTTTCTTGGTCGGCCATGACACAACAAATAAGGTTGGGACATGTGTCTAGGTCATTTCATATTATTAAAGAATTATTTATACCTTAAACTACACTAATTACCACTAATCGCGATTCAAAACTTAATAAGTTACTATTCACCAAAAAATTATTTTAATCTCATTGAACCACATTTTACTTCTTAATGACAACCATGTATGTCGGATTTTCAAAATTCAATACACATTAGTGGTAAACTTTCATTTAACTGAAAAATCAGTTTGCTTGATTACCACTTAGTGGTTTCACTATTCATCAAAAATTGATGTTTTTCAGAAAATTACAAAAAATTCACCCTAAGCTATATTTGATATTCCAAATTCAAAAATGAAGTCTATTTTACAAAATTCAAATCATATAAGTCACATTAATTAATTTAATAATTAATTCCCGCTGCCAGAGCAAATAGCGTGTTTTTACAAAACAATAAGTATCAAAGGATTGCCACCAGTTTAAGTCTAATTTCAAAGTGAAATTGATTCCAATGACCACCATTGGATAAAATGGTAAAAATATATTCTAATTTCACTTCAAAACCAATTAAAAATATAATCTAATAATATAAATAAATTAGGTTAAAAAGCAGTTTTGATGTAAAATGCAGTATTTTTCACTATTCATTAAAAAAATGAATATTGTCAGAAAAATACCAAAAATTCACACAAGGTAAATTTTGATGTCCCAATCATAAAGGATAAGTTTATTTTGACAAACATAGTTTATAAAATTGTCAAAATATAGATTCAAAAATGGTTTTCCATCAAAAGGCAGTAAAACAATCTTTTAAGAATATTAGTGTATTCCATGCATAAGATTGTATTTATTTTCATTTTAAGCCTCTATAACACTATCATAATCATTAATAGACATAGATAAAAATATCTATTATTCATTACTTACTTGGGATGTTACATAGGGAAAGTGGAAGAGTTCAATTACCCTAATGGTTGCATTTGACAAGACCTCCAGGATGAAGCATTCAAGGTGACTATGTTGTATATGTGATTATGTGTTTATACCAAATGAGATAGGTAACTATAACTCCTCCCCTTATGCATATAGTTTAATGAATACACATAACCTATTTAACACTTGGTGGAAAATAATTTAGAAATAAAGATGGTATAAGTGATAAAACTATGTATAATACTATTAATGAACCAAGTGAAACTATTTAAATAATTGAACCTAAACTATATTCTCTTTATTATTCATTTATTTTTTACTTTTATACATTATCCATTTAGACTTAGTATTTTGTACACACTCTTGAGGGTGTCCTACTGAGTTCTACTCACACAATGCTTGGGCTGCCATTGGGTACCTAAGCAGAATTCATCCTTCCGGGTCAGTAATGGGTCACATTCCTTGTGTTTGGGAATTGAGTTGGGCTTGGGATATGGAAGGAAGAGGATCCAGACATGGTTCAGGACCTCTTGGGAAATTCCTCTTTTTTTTAGGGTTTGTTCAACTTACACATTTTTATCATGACATGTCATATTTATTGTTTGATATAGTTTATACCCTGTCTTGGGAGATGTTTTCTTATTCATGTTCTTTAGTTATCACATATTTTCCTGCTCTTTATATTGTTTTATATTGTGTATTGATTTTTTAATATGGTATAGTCTCCCAGCGTGACATACATAGACCCTCACTACTAGCCAGTAGCCTCTGGCATATGGGGAGGCATGCTTGACATCAGGTTGCGACCCAGACTGGGGCACCATTTATTGGCTCTTGAGATGGGTAATTACAAGTATAACACCTATAAATTTTTTTAATATAGCGATTGGAATAGTAAAATTGATGAGTATAAATAATAACATGACTTTTAGGATTTTATGTAGACCATTGGAATAGTAAAATAATAGTTTATTATTTTATAAAATTCTAATATAATAAATTTATATTGAAATATAATAAAATTAATGTTTTAATGTTATAAAAAAATTGACATAGAGAATGAACAAGTTTATTTTTAGTAAAATATATATGATTTATTGTCATAAAATCATATATTTATAAAATATAAAGAATTTTGAAATAAAATTTGTTTCCATGAAATGGAAAAATAAAACACTATATTTTTTTATAGATGATAATATATTTTTATGTTGTGCCACATCTTTTTTTCAATGGGTCTAATGGTTGGGTTTTCAGAAAAACTATTATATTAAAATAAATAAATATTTTATTTATAAAATTTAATTTTTGTGATTTATAAAATAACATTTAAAAAAATGTATTCCTATTTTTGATTCATCATGTCAAAACTATCTTTTGTTTAATTTTTGGTATTTTTTAACTGTTGAATTTTTTATTAATATTGAAATATGAAAAAATACGGGATTATACATTATAAGTAAATAGATGACTAACTGCATAAGGGGTGATATAAGAAGACATAATATTGGACACAAATTCACAAATTACATTATATAGTATTAATATTCATCACTATTGGTAATCTTGAGGAAATAAAAAAAACTAATGAGTATTATATTTAAAAACACTCCTCTACTACCCTTATAATTACGACTTATCTTTTACTCACACTCTAAGTTCCATACCTTGATAAATATCTTTCTAAACCTCTCGAAAACATTAATTTTCTATTCATGGGATTTATTTTCTAACCATTGATAAATTTAAGGTGTCTTGAGAGGTAAAATATGAGTTAACATCTAAAGGATAAGGTAATACACTCAACTGATGTTTTTTAAATACTTTACTTCTTATGTCCCATCAAATTTATTATATCTAATATTTTATAATAACATAGAAATAATTATATACATAGTTTTTATTAAAATAATTAAATATCAATAATCTAACATACTTTCATCTTTTCAAAAAAGAAAATTTCACCATGTTTTTGTCGGGTCACCACCTATGTGGACAACATGTCTTGTCCACACTAATACCTTATGGTATTTTCATAGAAATATTTTTATAGATAAACATGACTCTAATAATTATCTTATAACTCAATTAAGTTTATATAATTTATGAATAATCATAAAATTCAGTAAATATACTTTATTTCATCATAGTAGGTAAATCCTCCTCAAAGATCTAACCTTGTAATAATAACATTTATAAAAAATGAATCATCACTATTTGAAAAAACATATGGATATTTTGGACCATTTAAATTTCTATAATAAAAATAATGTCATTTCATTTCAATTCTGGAGTTGTAGTCCTATATGACAATAATTTCTATAATTATTCACAAACTGAAGTGAAAACCTTGAAATGATCTCCCTAAAAAGTAAAAATAAAGTTTATGATATAATAAAATGATTAGTAAAAAATAAAATATATTTGAAACCATTACTTAAAAAAGTATATACTAAATATAATTTTATTATTCATGAATTTAGATGATCAATTGAAAAAATTAAGGACCCGACACCAGTGATATTCTAATCCACACTCATACTTTTGGGTTACACTTTCTATTTCTTTTTCTCCCCTTCCATATATATTCTTATAATTTTAATATTATGTATTATTTATATATGTTCCTTATATTTTTTCACACTATAATTAACCACACATTTTTTTTGGAATAATACATGTTCTACGTGTTCCCTTCTTAATTCTATCTTGATGTTAACTAGACAAATTTTTATATAATTTTATGCACCACACAATCAAATGATTTGTACACCTTCTATGTATTATAAAAATAGGGATATATTTCAGGGAAACCCATTTATGATCATTTCTACTTTTAGTTACATTATTATTATCTTACCCTATTAAAGATTAATTACAATTTTCTAAAAAACCACAATTAAGAGATTCATTACCACAACTAAATTTCTAGACCTTTATGTGTGTATACTAAAATTAAAATTCATTTTTATGACCAAATATTATTTATTCATTTATTAATGTAAAAAAATATGCATCCCTTCCTTTAAGTGAATCTGTGTGATATTTCATTTGATTATGCTCTATGATATAATTTTACAACACATTTCCTCTTATCGAGATTCTATATGATTATTACTTATATTTTACTTACATATATATAAAATATAAGGATGAACATGTTATAAATATGATTTGTGAACCCTAATAGTGATTGAATGAATTAATTAATGTATTTGTCCCATGAGATACCAATAATGTTTCATATTTAATTAGTTTAGCAGATTATGTTGTGTTTCATTGGCTGAAAGCCTTGAATTATTATTATGATGCCATGTATTATGTTTATTCAAAATTTCCATAATGTCATATATTTTTTTATTATATTCTTAATTTTGATGTTATGTTATATTAATTTTTAGAATATCTTGTTATTACCCTCATCTCTGTTGTTCTATTTTTCAAACATGTTTATTCCGTTACTGAGATTTATTTTTCACCCCATCCCTTATTTGTATCTCTAGGTTATCATGTTCAGTACTTAAAGAAACTTAATAATTTTAATCACCTTTTTAGGTATAAAAATAATGAATATGTAGTTATTTGTTTTGTATCTATGAATGTAATATTACAAAGACAATGGACCTCAAGATCCTTTGTTTTTATTTTATGAAACTATATATTGATATTAAGGGACTAAAATGTGTATAAGGATTATATTTTTGTAGTTGGTATCAGTTTGATATATATCTCTCATTAAGGATTCTGAATAGAAATAATTATTGAATACCCTAAGTGAATATACTTTTTGGGGAAAATGTCATAAATATTTCTAAGGTATGGAGTTTTTGATCTCTAAGAAAAAATATTCCAATATTGATATAATATGTGGATGAATTTATGCAATAGATTCACCAAGATGTACTAACCCTAAAAATTATATTTTGGTATTGACATGATATTCACCCTTGGTAATTATAGTGGGATTTTCTACACAACTAGATTGACACACTTGGGGGATATTTTTTTGGGGATTGAATTTATCGTTTTCAGCCATTATGATGGAAATTAATATATTATTATAGAAACATAATTGGAAATTGATTGGGGATAATATAAAATGAAACATTGATATTAATAGAATAGGTTATACCTTAAATTTTTAAAAATTTAATTAATTTTTCAGTTTTATAGTATTATTCAATATTTTATCATACTCCCAAGATTTCCATTAAAATTGGAATTGTATTGGATAAAAGGAATATTGATAAAAAAATATATTTGATGGGATATGTGATGATTAATTTACAAAAATTCCAAATATGAATAGAGTAGAAGTTGAGAACTTAATGAATGTACATATACAACTAACTCATGTTATATGTGATAACGTGAATCACATCAAATAATCTCCATCAATGAAGATAAAATAAGTTGTTGTTGAATCCTTTATACTACAAAGGCTAACAATATTTAATGAATCTTCTGATCCCATAATCCTAAAATAATTTGATATTCCACTAATAATATTTTCTTTACTCCCCAGTGCTTTTATCAAGGGATTTTATACTGGTTGTTTAACATCTCGAGGGAGAATACGACCAGTGATAGACACTAATAAAGTATACAAAACCTAATAAAGGAATCAAATTCCTATAATGTGAAGTATTAATGATCATATTTTCACTAAATATATTCCGTACTTTCCATATTTATGGTGATATTTTTCCTTAAACTAATGAAAAAGGATAGTCAAAAAAGGAAAAAAATAAGGATTTCATAGTAAGACTCTAGCTTTGTCATTAACCACAAATATATGTTTGACTATTTAATTTGTGGAAAAAATATGAATAACTAAAAAGATATTTATATCTTAAAATTTGACATTATGAAGAAATTATTAATTGGGACTTTAATGTTATGGTTGATATTGGTTATTCTTAGTGGTGTCTATGGAATAGAGATAAAAATAAGGTAATATATTTTAATATTAGATTATAATTAGATAATCCTCATCGATGAAACATAATCCTAATACACATATATATTATGTGTGGGAAGAAGCATCATGATGGTTTTCTTGAGAGTACAAGGAAGTGTTTCAAGTATTTGAATGATTGGAATGAAGATAATGAATGTCAAATGGATATGAAGATTCAAACTATTGTGATGGTATAAAATAAGGTTCAAATCATTCCAAAACATATTGTCTAATGTTTCAAATATAAATAAAATGTATAAAATGAAAATCATTACCCCTAAAACAAGGTATATTTAATTTAATTGATGGAAACAACCGAAAATTCTATGATAATAGGGAATTTATTATTTAATCACTACTTTTGAGTTGGATACTTACAATGAAGTGGTGATAGGTACAACAATTATTAATTAAATAATATATATTTTAATATTAAATTTCAGTTCTAGGGATTATTTCATATCATATAAGTTTAGTATAACTGTTGAAGCACCACCATTAAAAATGGAGGTTGATGTAGTTGTGAAAATTGAAAATATTGAGATTATTGAATCTCGGGAAAATAAAATATCCCCATTCAATGTTTTTGGTTTGAATTACCACTAAACCATAACATATTCACTTTAGTGTAATTTTATACTATTATCGACATGGATTGGATTTTATTATTTAGATCATACATCCATTTTTTTGACTGGGTAATCTCATTCCATATACCCAATCATCCCATGAATCTATAAAAGTGTAAGGAGGATGGGGAATCGATTATTTTTAATTCTTCTTTACAAATAATGTTATTTCATTATGATAAATTGTATCTAACTCAATGGATTGAGGAAAAGTAAGGGACCAATCTTAAATACATACCCATTGTAATATAATATTCTAACGTATTCCCCAAATAATTTCATACTCATCCTCATAATAAATTGTTTACATTTTCAGTTGAATGTATACATTGAGCTATGTCGATATTAAAGACTCTCTATAGAATATCCTACTATTAAATCAAATAAATGAAGAAGTTGATAAAAGAAAATCTAGAAAATGGATTCATATGTCATTTTTTCACCATATGGTGAATCATTACTCTTTGTTAATAATAATTATGGGTCAATTCATATATGAATTGATTGTCATGGACACAGCCTAACAATGAAAAGGAAATAGTATTATCTTATGTTGATTGATGACTTGATTTATCAACTATGCAGTTCCCAATTATTCTCTAAAGTTCACATTAATAATGAGTATCATCATATAAAGCTAAAGAATGAGAATATACCAAAATTTGTGTTTTTATAAGGTATAGGCACTATGAGATAATAGTAGTGTCTTTCAGACTCACCAAAACCAAAACACATTTACATGATAAATTTATTATTTAGGGACTACCCTAACAAACGTTTTGTATTCTTTGTAGATTATATTATCATATACTCTAAAATGAAGGAGGAATATAAAAATAGTTTTAGTAATTCACTAAATAAACTAAGATTGTATATGTTGAATAAAATGTTAAGAAACTACAATTTTCCACTAAAATAATTTTTCTTCTTATGTCAAGTAATAAAAAGTGAGGTTATATCAATGAATCCCTTAATATAGTGGTGATTAAAGAATGGATCAACCCAAAATATATAACTGAGATATATAGTTTCGGAATATCCTATCATGATCAGTTCCCTCCAATGATAATTTAGGGATTTAATTATTGGATTGTTTTTACATTTTTATGAAAAAATGATCCGATATGACTTTTTATTGTGTGATATACTCAATATAGATATATAAAATATTTCTAAAATCCTATAAAACATAAAGATAAATCAACATATATATTTTTAAAGGGTTCAGATACAGTGTGGAATCCAACTCCTTTACATATATGGTTAATCCTCCCAACCATCGATTCTTATCACTATATCCCAATGTGAAATACAATAATAAAAATTCATGTGGATTCCCACCACACATATTATGAGTAATTCCAAAAAACAAATCTTCTCACTAAAATACAAAAGATGATTACAAAACATGATAAAGATAAACTACGAACCTGGTTGCTTTGGAAATAAATAATGTCGATATCCCTAATTGATCCTCTGAAATATAAATAATTTAATGATCATATTTTTTTAGGGAAATTTATAAATAAATATTCTCATCGCAAAACCATATCTTTAAAAAAGTAGACATTTATCATTTTCTGATCATAAAATAATAAAACCATTACTTTAAAATGATCCCCTAATTGTTTCTATGTCTCTCACACACTAATACATGCTATTCATAGATGATTTTCTCACTTTAAACCCTCTACATTCCCAAATTAGGTCCACCACATAAAAAATTATATAGTAGAAAAATAGTAAGAAATTAGACCCCATAGCCTCAATAGTTATAGTAAACTACCATGTCTCTATCATGGCTATGATTTAGAGCGATTAAAAATGATATAAGTTTTTTTATATCAATAATATCCATGAAAACATTAATTCTATAACATGAAGAAATTCAAACCCTATATGGAAATGAAACAGAATAAGCTATGTGAAATATTAGTCTATGTGGATCCTAATAAACATTGTCTACATAGAAAATATTCCTACGCGATGTGATATTAATATATAATTGAATAAAACTATGTGATTCTCAGTCAGCTACATGAATAATTTATCAAGAAAAAAATTCGGCTCTATAGATCTAATCATAAATTGGCTATAATTATTTAATTTATATTTGATTCCCTAATGTAGAAAACATGGATATGTGAATCACTTATGAAACTATAATGGCTATGTAAATCATTCCCATGAATTGAAATTTACCAATTTGGCTACATTTCCCAAGTGACTACACGATTCAACCCCTTTACAAAATGAGAAACATGGTTCGATAAACCAATCTAACTCAAAAATAATATCTTCATATAATCTTCATCTCTTTTCAAAATAATTTTTATCAAAAGGTAACTTTCATACATTATATTTATAACCATAAAACTAGGTCAATAATTGTCAAATTTTGTGAGATTTTTATATGAAGTTTTAAAAAAATACCACAACCAAAACATAAGAAGAACCAAAAGACCATAAATCTTTATAAAACCAAGGAAAAAATCCATATATTTCTACAATATCCCCCTTTATATTTGTTTAATAACATTTTTCAATACCCATGATAAAAATCCTCCTCTAGTACAACACACAAAAAATGAGTGTCTCCTTCCTCACTGTGATGTGTGGTGCCTTATTCATGATCTCCTTTAATATAGAAACACATATGGAATATTCCTTTACAATATCCAAGGATGATTATTTGAAGACCAAAACATGACCTTTATGACACATAGGGATCCTTATTTGTGATATCATTAAATTTAAAAACCCTATATATAATATGCATTCACTATATTTGTGGATGATTATTTTAATACCACAAAATTCCCTTTAATATTCACCACACTTTCATTAAAATTTCCATCCTGAATGCTTGTAGTGATTTATCATCATGGGTGAAATTTATACAATCATCCAATTTAAAACTCCCCTTACTACATTAACTCTCCCTCCACCATACTGAATTTCTCACCCCTTTGGAAATAAATCTAACGGATCATTGGGGAACTCAAAATATGTGAGATTCATGTTCACCTGGAATGATTAACATACATTTTCTGCATTAACTCCCAAACATATCTCTTGGCATAACATTGTTTAAAATTTCATTAATATTGTTTTCTAAATTTATTGATGTTTGATATCTCCATGGACCACCTTTTCTTGGTTAAAATGATATCTAATATCAATGATCAGGGATATTGATTATTTGACTAGATATTTTGACACCCAATAGTTATTTGATTATAATACAAAATTTTAACAATATCCCTATTTTTATCATTATATATTATATTTAAAAATATTAACCCAATCCCCCATGTACATGTTTGCATGGAATATTCTTATTTCACATTAACCACAATCAGATTCATTGATTTATTCTTTTTTATACACTATCTAACATAGTCATCTCCGTAAAAAAATGTTAGAGAAGAAGTTGACCTTATATCTATTCATCCAACAACCTAATACACATTACTAAATCCCAAAACCTTCAGATCATCATTGTGATTATATTAAAATCTTGAAGTTTAATGTTCTATTTAAATAGCGTTATATTATTTTAGAAGACGACCAATGAGACTCATTTTTTTCACTCTGAAATACTGATTGTAGATTTATTACATAATTTATGTCTATTATGGATGTTGTTAGATAACAAAAACATACAATGAGACTTTTGAATTATTTTTTGTTTAAACTTCTTCCATATTCTTAATTACATTGTTTATTTACAACTAAAATATCATTTGAAACCCCTTTTACATTATTCATTATAAACCTCCTTAATAGTTACCTAGCATATATTTCTTGATATTGAAATATGTAATTATCTTCTTTTCAATATTAAACACCATAATTCATATCATTTAACCAATCATGGGAATCTAAAAGTTATTTTATATCTTCTTGACAAAATATTCATATATAAACTAGTTATTACCATAAAAAATAACATTATACACATTGAAAATCACAATGAGTGTCCCTTTTCTCATTCCTTTCACATATATCATATAGTTAGATTTACATTCACCAAAATTCATGTCCCTTAAATTTCCATCCCACATATAATACCAAACTGTAGGGAATTCCTCATACCATACATTAACTTATTTAATCCTCATAACATGATATCAGTTTTCACTAATTTAAAACCATCAGGTTATACCATCCAATAGCCCGAAGGACTTCATTTTTTTATTGATTTATTGATAACAAACCTTTATATGGGTGAGGTGGAACCCTTACAAGGCTCTTAGGCGTATGTTTTACATGGCCCATAGTCCTTAGAGTAATTCAATGCCCGTAGGCTTCAACCATTATATACAACCCGGACAAACTACTTGGAACTGCTCCTCCCCAGCATCTTCATTGTGAATCAGCTCTCCACCTTTACATGGCTATTCGTCTAGGCTATCTCATGCATGCATAGGCTTGTCCCGATGGCAGGTTCCATACCCTACCATTATTAAAATCCGAGTAGCTTCTTCTATGGTGAATTCTCCTTGATCATCCTCTTATAGAGCTTGTTCCTTGTAGGTTGTTTGTATTGCATATGCAATTATGGTTGCCCGAAGGCCTTGAGGTGGCCCAATGACATTACTGGCCCGAAGGCTTTCATGGATCGAAGGCCATAAAGGACTCGGGGACCAAACCGGTGGCCCGAAGGCTCAAATAGGGGAAACTTCCTGGCAGCTACAGCGCCTACTATAGTTCCCGCTACAGTGTCTACTACAGTTCTACTACAGTACTGCTATAGTAACCAAAAAATAATCCATGTGCCTGGATTTGATCCCGGGTTTCCTTTATTCACTTAAGAGTCCTCACCAACTAGGATGAGGCTCATGTGCAAGTTATACAATATATAATTCTTCCTCAGTATTAGTAATTAGAAATAGTTATTTAACATCCATTTCATAAAAATAATAATCATTGAAAGAAAACACTCCAAATAAAATTATAAAATCTCTAATATTTCCACAGGTGAGAGAGATTATCATAATTCAACACCATTAATATTAAAATATCATTTTCACATTATAACACCCTTATTCCAACATAAACCACCTTTCTTATTTATATTGTTTCTGTAGACTGACATGGTTCCAATTACATTATTTTTTTCTATCATGTCAAATGTTCCCTAGTATGTTTCTTGTTAATTGGTCTAAGTCTTCATTCCTTTCTTCCACTCATTCCCCATCTTTAAAAGACTCATCCACTATTCTCAGTTAAAACTATGAATCCTGTGCCATTTAGTTATTATTTCCGAGTATCATACTTATATGAACTGGATCATTATATTTCATAATGATATTCATGATATAAAAATGTATCTATATCCATAACTAAATTTTTCTACCACTGGCTTCATATTCATCTTTATTATAGCATTCTAAGTTCCTATAACTTGTTAAAAGTTTTATTTTGGCCACTTTTAGAACCATTTCTCAATGAATTTTCCCTTCATTTTTAGGAAAATTCTTAAAATATTCCTTCATCTAATTAATATTTTTCAATAATTTGTTTCAATCAGTACATACAAACCCTCTTGAATTTTATGCAATCTTTAATTCCATGATTTTTATCCATTTCCATTAGATAACAACCTAATTAGAACTCCATCATTAGTATTTTCATCAAACATTCCTCTCATATTCCCTTTCATTTTAATATAACAAGGAATACCAAATACTGTGAAATATTATATCATAGGATTATTTTATTACAACATTTCATGGATCACTTAGCATCTATTTGGAATAATTCTAGTGGTATTCCAGAAATAATTTCCACCATCAAAGGATCCATTTTATTTATCTTTCCCTTTTGACATATTTCAAAAACTCACTTTTGATCTCCATTCATAGTATGAAATTTTACTAATACTTAATGTTTTAAAATAATTATTAGGGTTCTCTTACCAATATTCCCATGTCTATTATACAATATAAAGTTACCACATTTAAAACTTATGTAGAACATATTTGATATATCACCAATAAAGATTATGTTTCCATTTATAAAATTTCATTAAAAAAGAGGTCTTCCCTAGCTTATAATTTTATTGATGCATTATTTTTCATGAATTTTACCTAATTACCATTATCATAAATATTCCAAACACTAAAGAAATTTATTTTATCCCTTCCGCATAACAAATTTCATATGGTATAAATTTTTAATTTTCAACCAGAGATGCCTAAATACATTTGATTTTGAAGGATGATAAACTACCAAATGTTAACACACCACCTTAATGATTCAAAATATTCTTAATCATTTTGACATCCCACTTCATTTGGGAGGAGCACCTAATATCACATATATAGTCCATTCTTTTCATAATTTCACTGAAAGATAATTTATTCAACCATGAAATATCTTCATTCAATAGATTAAATGATTTTTTATTATACTTGGGAGGGAATTAAATTGGTAAGATTGTATCAAAATTCACAAATATATTCTCCTTTTGGTCAAACCTGAATCATAGATATTTAGGAAAATAATTTTTTTTGTGTTTTCAATTTGTTACTGGTTTCTGTCTCATCCCATGTTCTTACAGAATATGATTCAATCACATTAAAATAACTCATCATGGCTTCTTTAATTTACCTCAATACATATTTATTATACCAAAATGTATATTGTTTAGTTCTGATCATCCCACTGGTTTTTTAATAACCATGAAATCTAAATTTCCTTGAGAAACCATGGTAACTTAAAGAGGTATTCTATCTAGAATTCTATATTACCTTAATTTATTGGTTCATGTTTTCTTCTTATTTTGGATATAATATTCATTAAATATTATTCTATCTTTATAAAAATTTGTAGATAACTTTTATTTATTATTATGGTCCATATTTAACATGATTTTGAATTTATACCTATATTTTATGTATCAATAGTTCTAGAAATATAATTTTCAGATGACAATTTTACCAAACAAATCTACATCATTGGATGATTCTCCCAATACTTCAATAGATATTTTTATGTTCACCAGACACTTTTAATTATATTTCTCAACAATAACATATTTTTATAGTTTCATTGACAATTATTTATTATTAAAAAAGGGATTCTATTTGAAATCCATGATCATTTTCTCATTTGTTGTAGCCCTCAATTTGATATTTTTATTTTATTCAGTTATACCTATAACCCTCTTGGATTGTTCACCTTTGTTATTAACCAATCCCATATTCTCTATTAAAATAATCTTATTATTTTTCTTGATCATGGTATTTTTTTCAAGAAATACATTATTTTCATATATGAGGAAGGATATATAATTTATTGTTTATGAATCATTATAAAATATTTAAGATGAATCAATAGTATTTAGATCATAATCCAAAAAATTTGTAAATATATCTTATGTATATTCATCATAATTAATGCATGTTGTATGATTATCTTACACTTTTTTATTCTAATTTTATTTATCGTTTTGGTTCTCTGAAATACTATATTTCTTTCACAATCCATTGAGGATATTTTCCAATTTTTCAACTATTTCATTCATTTATTTTTTTCATAATACCTAGAATCATATTCTACAGTTTTCTTCTCCATGAAATTAATTATAAAATTTAAAAGAAAATTGAATTTGAAACATCTACTAGAAGATGTTCCTATGTTTTTTTGAATAATTTTAGAAAAAATGCAACAATAGTTTTATATTATTATTTATTTTTTGAATCACTTGTTTCATAAACATCTTCATCATTTATAATTTTCACATTTCTCATAGATTGAAAATCCATCTCTTTTTTCATATTATTATTCAACACTATAAGTTTTAATATTTTATAAGGAATGGTAATTTTATGTAACTCATCAATAGAATGGTATTTTTTATCTTCATGTGCTGATATTTTTGGATCAAATATGAATAGATAATTTATAATAATTTTCATAACAATCCTGGAGGCACCAGGATTCCCAATGAATCTTCCAATATTAGTTACAATTTCATTTAAAATAATAAATAAATAATAAAAACATACATCATCTACCATTAAAATGACTTAAAATTTACTTCCCTGTATTTTTATCCTTATTTGACGTTCAAATATGATTTACAACTACTTTCCAACATATCCCAAATTTATTTTTTAGTTTATAGAAAAATAAATTTCATGTTAACTTTCTATTATAATGAAATGAAAACAAAATTTTGATATTTTACATTGAATCATAGGTTTCACCTATCAACAAATGTAATATGAACATCATTTCAAAATTGATTACCCCCACTATCACTGCATTACAAACATTCATACCCACTGATAAATGATATGGAAATAGTTATATATTCAAACGATGATAATGTCTTAAAGAAAATACTGGAAAACCCAGTTTTTTAACTATCTTTGTATTATCCATGGATCAAATGATGATTTATTAGATAGTACAGAGGAAAAATCCTCTCTAATACCAATTGATGCACCATTTAGGATCACAATCCTCTACTGAGAGGGGCGGTGGGGGTTGAATTAGTGGAGGTCAGTTTTAGCAATTTATTCTAGAAAAAATATACTACCTGATTTGTTAGAGTTTGATACACTCAAAACTAAAACAACATATCCCCATGTGGTCATAGAGAAATTATAAATAATGGGTAACATACATTTTTATAATGTTTAGATCAAGTGTGTAACCATACTCCTTGTCTATACTATTTAGTCCCCAACTATATATTATTTTCACCATATCCAAAAGTCAACTTCACTAACAAAATATCATTTCTAATAACACAAACCCTAATAGGAGTCACATATATAATTAAAAATTTCTACTATAAGAAAAAAAGATAATTACAAAACCTAAATCATATAAAAAGAAAACTAGGTTTCCATAATAATTAAAAATATAAAAATCCTTTCATGAGTGTCTCAAAAGGAAAGATGGTACTACTCATAATGTAATCCTAAAATGTTGGAAAAATATATTTACATCTGAAAACTAGGACTTCTAAATATTTGATATTAATCATATATTTATCAGTATAAAATAAATCATATACTTTGAATGTGAATAATTCTTCATGGAGTTGAAAAAGAGGCTTATTAGTGCACTAGTGTTCACACTATTATCATGAGAAGAATAATTTATAGAGTCTATTGATGTTTCAATGAAGGGAGTTGGTTTTTTACAAATACAAAATGATAAAGTGATATCGAAATATTAATGGAATTTAATAATTCATGATAAAAACATTCCCATACATGATATGGAGTTCGCAGCTATGATCTTTATATTTAAAATCAGGTAACATTTTTCTATGGAGAAAAGTGTGAGAAATATATTGATAACTATATTCTAAAATATATATTAAAAAATATGGAGCATAATATTCTCTATTTAAGATTCCTATATCCCATCGATTATTTTGACTTCCCAATCCACTAACATCCTAGTAAAGAAAATGAGGTGGTAGATTCTTTGAGTAGAAAGGATCTTGCATCTTTATCATTGAGGATAATTTAGAAGGGTCCAATATTCATATATTTTCAAGGGATAGACATCGGTATCATAATGGTAGGACCATCACCAATCCATTCTCAAATTATTTCTGAATCATACATTATGGATAAAATAAAGGATTCTCAAATAAATGATTTAGAAATTCAAAAAAAGTAGAAGCTATTAGAAATGGGAAATCCTAAAAGTTCTAAATTGATATGGATGGAGTTATGATATTTTGATAATAACTATATGTACCTTTCAATATATATGTAAATAAATAACTTTTTAATAAAAAACATATCTCAAACATCTCAATTAACCTAGAGAGAAAGAAAAAGACATATTGTGTTCTCCGTCAAAAAAAATTAGTTGGACAATATGAAAAAGCAGATTATTAAATATAAATCAAAGTGAATGGTATGAAAATAAGTAAAGGTTGAAATAAAAAAATTCTAATATAATGATGAGAAAATTACACATACCACCACATAAAATCAAAAAACATCACCATGTACATTTTCTCCAGACATCTGAAGACATCTAGAGTAAACAAGGATAATTGGGTTGTTATGGATCACCTTACAAAGACAACTAACTTTATCATAATTAAAGAGGTATTTTATATAAATCAAAATTCATGGATATACATCATATAAGAGGTAATGATTCATGGATTACCACATTCTATTGTATCTGATTGAGATATGAGATTCACCACCATGTTCTGGAAATGGCTATAACATGCTTCAAACACCAATCTAAACTTCTGAAGGTCCTATTATCCAAAAAATGATGTCCAATATGATTGGAATTTAATTACACTGCAATACCTACTGAGTGCCTATTTTATGGAATATAATGTAGGATGGGACCAACATCTTCATCTAGTCATGTTCTCCAATAACAATTCGATCCACTCGAGTATCCAAATGGTTCCATATAAATCACTTTATGGGAAAATATTTCAATCTCTAGCATACTGGGAGGATGTCAGTGAATGTAAGCTTCTAGGATCTGAAATGGTTGAAGAAATTCTATAAAAAGTTAAAACCATTTAGGTGCCCTTCAAGGTAGGCCCTAGTTGATAGAATAGTTATGAATACAATCATTGACGAGACCTAGAGTTAATGGTTGGAGGAATGGTATTCCACTTTATAAAACCATTAAATAGGATAATGAGATTTAAAAATTAAGGAAAGATAAGTCCTAAGTAAATTATCCCCTTCAATATGCTTGATCATGTTGGAGTTATGGCCTATCAATTATTACTTCCACATACCATATCTCAAGTACATTATCTATTCAAATGTATCCCTCATAAGGAATTATATACCAGATACCTCACACATATTGCATTCAGAGGTGGTACAGTTAGATAATGGTCTCCCATAAAAGGAGAAGCTAGTAAAAATCTTGGACCATAGAGATATTTTTCTAAGAAATGAGACTAATCACCTGATCAATGTACGAAGAGGCATCTTGGAAACCGAAGGAATATATAATGGAAACATACCCTTAACTTTTTTTAAAATAGTATATAAAATGAAATTTTGAGGGAAAATTTTCATAAGGGGGAATAATGTAATAACCTGAAAATTTTATCCATAGAAATTACCTTATTATAATTATTTTATACAAAACAAATCACATAAAATCACTTAAATAACAAAACCTAAAAAATTATAAATGAATAATTATTGAAATTAGAAGTGTTTATAGAAATTAATGAAACTAATCTCATCGAATAATTACATGACCTTTGGAATAGAAATATAACCCTTTTGAATAGTAAACGATCCATTAGAATAGTACACACCTATGAAAGTATAATTAAAATTTATTTATCTTATAAATGAAAATAAGGATATAATTTTATCAATGTATATGTAAATAAATATTTTGAAAATGATAAATTAAATGTTGGTATTTGTATAAAATATAAATACTAAATTATAAATTTATATTTAATTTATTATTTAATTGGGAATTTATTTTCATGAATTAGAATAAAAAATTTATATTTTTTTATTTTATTGTAAAATAATTTTGTGAGACCTTAATTAAAATTTCAATTTCCTATAAAAACATTTAGAATTTTAGAATAATGTTTTTGGGTAAATGATGATTTTAATTACAAATTAAATTTCAAATATTTTGAAAATTATATTCATAAAATGGAGACTCATTTAACATTATTAACTTAAAAAATTGTTAGGATTAATTTTTGATATTTTATTAAAATAGTTGAATTTCTCGTGAATAATGACATATAGAAATTTACAGTATTGGACAAATACATTATTTATTGAGTTATAGATGATGTTTGTATGATATAATCCCATAATATCATACTATACATAATTATTTTAATATATTTTTTTGATAATTATAAATATGTTAATAATATTGAGAAAAATTAAAAAAAATTGAATAAAATACAGAGAAAACACCCCTCTTCTCCACTATAAATACCACATCTCTCCACTTCTTCTCCTCAAACCTCTGAATCTGTGAACCTTATAAAATTTCTTCCGAAAACTATTCCCAAGTATTTCCCGCACCTTCATGATCTTTTTTTCTCAATAAAAGGCCAAACACAATTTTTTGAAGGAGGATCATGAGGAGAGGAATTCAAGAGCTCAAAACCTTTTTCCTTATCTTTTAATTTCATTCTAAGTTCATTTATTTAATTATTATCTCCAAAAATCCCCTAATAAAAGTGGAATGGAAAAGAAATTATCTAAAATATAATGTATATTTATTATGTAAATGGAATAATCCATCATCATTTTTCCCCTACCATTTTTTTCAAAAAAAACATCATCTGTGATGTGTAAATTTTTTACATTCAAGGATGATGAATTTTGAATTTCATTTTACTACATTCAAGGATGATAATAATTTTTTATTTTATTTTTAACCAATATTATTATATATTTATTAAATTTTGGTTAATTTTATCGAACCACTATATATATTTAATATTAAATTATTGACCAGAAATAGTTTGTGGGGATCGAGAAACTGCTAAACTAATCTAAACGGATATCATTAATGTTTTATTTAATGATTCTTCTTATTAAAATATACCCAAATGATATATAATAAAACTTAAAGCACAATAAGTTTATTAATAAAATATATTTTTAATTATGGAAAAAAATTCACATTCTACATGTTTTTTTCATACACATATATAAATGAATCGATCATGGAAACCAAGGAAACGAACACTCTGGAATGATAAAATTGTATCTTATAAAGCATAAAAAATACCATATATGATCTTAATAAAATTATAATAAATATAATAAATAAAAAAGAGTTGGTATTTAATTATTTTATTTATTTAATCTGATTATCCATGACATTATGTTCAAGTGTAGAAAATGTTTATATATAAGGTAAGGGATTATTTACAAACCTATATTTTTTACATTAAGAAATAATTTCACTTTATATACCCCAAAGTAAATATTATTTATATTTATATAATTCTTATAAATTTTCTTTATGTTATTAAATAATGTATCTAGATCAGTTTAGCATTATTTGTTTTGGTATAGAATGTTTTTAAAAAGGTTCTCTTTCCAATTCAGCTTAATAAGCAATATCGATTAAATGGAATTTCCTGATTTCATACACATTTCAAGTGAACTCAAATATCTGTTTTAATCCAACATTATTTTTATATAATCACTCATTTTATAATGAAAAAACTATATAGGATCATTTATTATTTAAAAAAACCTTTATTCCTTTTAAAATTTAAATAATCAGAAATATTTTCATTAAACTGAACTAAAATGTTTTATTCATAAATTTTATTAAACACTATTTTTAAATGTGTTAAATTGTGTTTGAAATAAATTATCATGATATATTCCTATTTAACCATGTCAATTTACATTTATGATTTTAAAAACATTCATTAATGTAAACTATTATGATATTCCATTTTTTTATGCTTCTTAACTTGATTATGATACCCATTTCTTCTAGTGTGTAACCCATATGTTTATGTTTGATTTTATATGTTTGAATCATCATGTGAAATAGATATACATGAAAATGTAATGATTGGTTTCCTAGAAATATCTCCATTTAATTGGGTAATTTATAGTCTCATGAGACATCATGTGCTTCGATCTTGGTTGTTATCCTTGACTCGTGTTCCATGTGCAACGGTCTTGGTTGTTATCCTTTAATTTTCATCCTCCATGTGGAAAATACCCCAACTCATTATTATATAATTTTTTAGGTTTATACCACAATCCTATAATTCCAGGATTACATGATCCCTTGTTCTATATATTAATCTTCCAAATTTTTATTCTAGTTTAATGCATTTTATATCATCATTTATGCCTTCTAAACCATCTGTCATTATTTATTCATACATTTATTACCTTACTAGGAATTCTAGTGAATACCTTTGTCCATGTATTCTCACGGTTATCCCATGTATATATAAGGGCTCAAATGTTGTTAGGAGGTCATTATGGAGATTATATAAAAGATGTTTTTATGATGGTTTCATTCTTTATAATTGTGTATCTAATAATTCATTGAAAATTGACATTACAATCGTTGGTTTGTATTAGAAATATATTTATGATTAAAATAATGTCATAATATGTGTCAAATAATTGGGAAATTATAGAAAATGACAATGTATTTTATCAAAATACATACAAAGTCAACCAAAAGGATTAAAACCATGTGGGATTTGGAAAAAACACAATACAATGTCTGCTCAATTCATTTCCATTTAGGAGGAAATTTCAATTCATCAAATTTCAAGGATATACATAACAAAAGTGGTGAGACTTCACGGAACATCACAATAAATTTTATTTTATCATGATCTGAGGTTCAACTATAAATGATAGAGGAGACTCCAAAATGATCTAAATATGGAGTTCAATTTTTCTATATCCTATGAACCTCAAAATATTTTTAAATCTAAAAGATCTATTTATAAAATTGAGGATTTTATGAGATATTTCTATATGGAATTTAAAGGATGGTTGGATCAATATATTCCTTTGTTCGAGTTCACATAAGATAATAGCTTCCACTACTGTATTCAGATGCCTATATTTAAAGCCATCTATGGAATGAAATCTAGAATATAAACATGTTGGGATGAAGTTGGATAAAATAAGATATTTTGAACCAAACTGGTAAAATAAATGAAAATGAATTTCAAGACCATACAACAAAAAATCTGATCGTCATAAATTCTACAACATATTTATAATTATAATCTTCATGGATATATAATTTTTTAGATCTTGTATAATGTGTTCCTTTTTATATCTCCAAGGAAGATAGTCATGAGGATTAATATGATATTATAGCTATGTATTAGATACAACTAAACCATTGAGATTCTTAACTGTATCGTAGTTGTGACCTATCAACATGCACTACCACCAAACTACATGAAGTTCGTGATATGTTCCATGTATCCCTATTGAGTATGTAAAATCAAGATCTCCCACATGTACAAAATAATATGCTAGTTTTTTGTTGGAATCATCTATCTTTTGAGGAGAAACCTTTGATGATCTTAGAGCATAGATAAAACATTATACATGATAAAACAAAAAACCTTGTAAACATAACATAGTGGAATAAAAAGTATAAAGGATAACATTGAGAACCCAAGGAATTATTTTAATATAAGTAGTATCCTATGTTTTAATCATAGAATAAGAAATTAAATTTTTAGCTTAATCCTTTTTAAGGGGAAATAATGTAAGGGTTGTAAATATTATGAATAAAATTTCCCTTTGAATACTTTCCAGGTGTTAAACAAATTGTGATATAGTATTGGACACATGCACCACAAAATAAAAAAAATTATTTTATTAATTGATACAATTACTTTTAGTAAAAAAATATACTATGTAATATTCACAATATTACAATGGGAATATACGTAGAAAAATATAAAATAACAAGAATATGATGCTTTGGATCATCTTGATCTCCTACGATTATCACACCTAAAAAAACACTATAAATAGGAAACATAATAATAGTAATTTAATATTAATTTTGAGAATGAAAAATATTGATTCTTGATAAAAAAATGAATTAATATTTGATTGAAGTTAATTGGAGGTAATTATATGGAGTGTAAATATTAGATGAATATTGAAATAGTAAAATTGGCCATTGGGAATAGTAACATGATAGTTTGAATAGTAACTAGATCATTAGAATAGTAAAATAACCATTGGGTTATTTATTAAGTTAAAATAAAATATAATATTATCAAAATACAATTATATAAAAATTTTCACATGATAAAATAAATGTTTGATATAAAAAGTAATAATTTTAATTTTAGTAAAATATTTATATGTTTTATTTTCATTAAACAACATTATTATTGAATGTTTAGAATTTTTAAATAAAAAATATTATCATAAAATGGTTTTATAAAAGACTACCTTTTTTTATATCAATGATTATATATTTTTATGATGTCCGAGGTAAATTCTCATTGGGTCAAAATGTATGTTTTGTCATAAAAAAATAGTATTTTTTATGAATTAAATATTTTATTTAAAGATTAAATTTCTTGTATTTATAAAATTATTATGGAAAATGGATTTAAATTTTGAAATAAAAAGATATAAATTATCTAATGGTGGTTTATTTATTTTACAAAAAATTAATATTTTTTATAAATTGTGAAATATGATATAATACATTATTTTTATTTATAAGTAAATATATGATTTATTACATAAGGGGCAATTAATGAAACCATTGTATCATCCTCGTGTGAAAAAATTACTATATATAGTAATTAGATTCATCACTATATGTAGTATTGGGAAAAAATAACAAACTAATGAGTTTAATTTTCAAAAAACAAATATCTCATACCCTTATAAATACCATCGTTCACTACCACTCTTCCCTTTAAACTCTGTTCATTTCCTTTATAATATATACCTAAAAATATCCCCAACAATCCTTCCCAAATCCTATTATTTTTTTCAAATCCAATTACCATTCTATGGAACTTTAAGTGGTAGCTTAATAGTTAATATCCAATGGAGGAGGTATTATAGGATCCAAATTAACATTTTTTAAGATAAGAATTGAAATCATAGAAGGCTGCACATACTCATGGTGGGTGAAAATAATGCAGACCGAGATCATTTCTCATATCAATGAACTTACAATAATTATATTATGTTACCATATAGGTGTATAAAATCAATATCTCTACTGGGATCAATTTCTTGGCTAACACATCGGTCACACCATTTCCATCCATCCAGGTATGGCTTACTTGAAAATAATGATTGATGTATGTTCATCCATTCTTGAAAATATTTTCCAAATACCAAGGTTAATTATACTAATCTTCAAGAATATTGGACCAATTCATAGAAATCAAATTCAAAATACATAATTTATTTGTTGAACCACTTGATAAGAATAAGACTAGTGCACAAGGATCCTACCTCTACTCGAATGGAATTAATTTCACCACAAAAGGAGTTGAATACCATAATCAGTATACCATTATTATCACTTTCCAATCCTCCAATATCATTTCTTCTTAAAGACATGATCTATCCAAATTCAAATTCGACCCCATACTAGGAGATTTCCATCTAACCTACGTACCCTGGTTATATCAGCTATTTTCCATAGTCATGAAAAAACATTGATGGAATCTTCTTAGAATTACAGAATATTCCATTCATTTAATGAAAGACGCCATATATGCTAGTAACTCATTCACCCACACTAGGGAAAAAGATGTAATCCCTCTAACCTTCTCTTTTTTAATTTCTATATTCCCATAAAATCCAACACATGGCCGCAAACACCATGGAATAGACCATTAGCTCTATCTCTAGTCGTCCAACTCCCTGGAACCATGCCTAATTTATCCCCTAAACTGAATCTACCCCCAATGATTAAATTTAATCACGATAACATGTTTTCTCGCACCACGTTCTTCAAATCTCCTTGAAAAAAATATGTTCTTTATTTTCTCTTGTTTTCGCCTTGTATATCATTGGCAACATGAATACAATAAAAATCATTTTTAAAAACATTATAATTAGTAGAATGTTCATGGTTCCTCATTATAAAAACTAGAAAATTCATCTTACATGGTATATACTTGAACCATTGTATTTAATCCCAATCATGTATGTCTCTTCTTGAATGTACCATTTTCCTATATTCATGAATACATAAACATCCAGCATTAAAAAAAATTCACATGTCTTGTATGTTAAAAAACCTAATTCTCTCAAAACAATTCTTATATTCATGATCTAGGATGGATTTAATAATTTCAGGAAATATTCTAGCCTCCTTGAATGACATGTTTTGACCTGGGAACCACGGAAAATGCAGTGTTTCTCCTGTAAAGTTATTATACCATAATTTAATCACACTATGATCCAATATCCATTGAACCTACCATTATCTCTCATACATTACATTGATCATGAACCATGATATGATTGAATATATATTATTTATTACATTTTATCGACTCTATTATGCACAATACATGTATTTTATTAATATTTCCAATAACATGTTCCCATTGAACATTTCCCACGCCAACCTTTCATTCATGGTCGACATGGTTTCATCAAAATTACATAATCGTATGATTCCTTTTTAACTTTTCATTGGAAGTCTTTTTTAGGATTCCCAATAATATCATATATATTTATTATCATTCCATAGAAATGATATTATAATATTACGCATTTTTTTTGTGTCCCCTTCTGAAGGATGATGACGGATAACACATGCATTAGATTAGATGTAAGTACAATGTTAATCAGTGTAATACTTCCTTAGAATGAGAGAAATATATTATTCCAGTAACATATTTTTCCTATTAACTGATTTATGATATCATTAAATAACACCTTATTTACCCTTATATAATTTATTGGATCCCCAAGATAATCAATTGGAATTTGGAAATGCTAAATGAAGAACATGTGTTGAATTGCATCAGTACATCTTCTAGAAAACAATATGGAGATGAAAACACTACTCTTTATTTGATTGATGCTTTAGCTACCCAGTTACCCATATATTTTCATGATTTTAGTGAACATGATAATTGGTCATTTCCTAAAATTAATAAAAAATAACATGTCATCATAAAACATGTGATGAGACACAAGTACATTCCAAGACCTATTTTTATAAGGCAAAATAATCCCATGCTTCAAGATTTTATGTATATTTCTTGTAAGTGCCTCCTGATCCATGGTAGAAAGAGTGGTATATAGGGGATCACCTTTCCTTACATTACATAAATATTTAACGAATCTAAAATCATTTCACACTAGAGAGATGGTAATCCATATTGAAACATAGTATCTGAAATATAAATCACATAACCAATCATGGAAGTTGGATTTATTCATGATCCTTGAATTGAATCACTATTCTAATTTATCATAAGACCTTTCTATTTAAACCGTTATCATTTGATTGGATTTATAAAAAAATTTATTTGAGCCCTCCACCAATTCATTGGAAATTCTAATTTCCCTGAAGTATTTCACCCATTTATAAACTCAAGCTGCTCTTCTAAAATTTATACTGGAATAACAATGCAAAGAAATATATTCATGGGATTAAAAATAATCTTTTTTGAACAAATACACTATAAGATAGTTCTATACTAATAAAGATCTGTGGAATATTTCACCATGTGAACTTGAAAAAAATTATAATAATAAGCATCCCTATTTAAAGGTATTCCCATAAATAAATTGTTAGTTGACTCACCAACATGATACATAACAATATTCCATTCTTCAAATTAAAAATATCCCAAAAAACCCTGAGGACCAAGAGAAAACTTTTGATTCATACTAAACATTGTTTCCTTTAACTCTCTTTCCTCTAAGAAAACCATAAAAACACCATTATCCCTTATTTCATACTATTCATCGTATATAGTTCATGAATACCTCCTATATGTCTTTATTTCTTTTTATTTCTTAATTATATTTATCTGGTCATACCAAAATATTTTTAATATATTCCAATTCTATATTCTTATCCACATTCACATCTAAAATGAACGACTCATAAACTAATTTTATGCTGATCAACCTACTCACCCTTTCCACATTCAAGAATTCCAAAAATTAAACAGAATTTATGTTTGTATCCTTGAAAACACTACTCTTGATATATCCCTACAAACCCTTTTGACCACAAAAATATCCCTAGATAGAAATTGTTAATTTTCAACTTGTGAGAAAAATTCATTATCATCCAATCTATCTCATACACTATACTCTAATTTTTATATGTCATTATTTATTATTTTTAAATATTATATCATCAAAAACATATATGTAATTACACTTATATTCATCCCTTCTCAGGTATAGACACTGTTTCATATGACCAATCTTAGATATATGCCTCTACGGTTTCTCTTAGTATTGTTAAACTATCTTCTTGAATCCATCCATATGATTATAATATTTTGAATAAAAGAACCATCTACACCCTAACTCACCCTTCATTAGGGTCACTATAAGAGGGTTTTGATCAAATAGTGTCCTATTAAGGTCGGTGACCTAGGAATGTGAAAATATATCCAGGCCTTCTAGATTATAAATGAATCGATCAAGCATACTTAAAATCCTCCTAGCACCATTTTGATTTTCTCACAATGTATACTTACTTATGGATAATACAATGTCTATAAGGTCTATAGAGGATATGATATCCTTGGAATTGTAAATTTCATTAGTAGATAAACCTTATCTTCCATTTTTTTCAATGGCCTCCACACATTTATTAAAATGTCCTCCATGGAACCATTGTACATAGCCTAATAGAAACATGTAATATTTTTTACCTATAACCATTATCTCAAAAAACACACAATTATTAAATAAATATAATAATTATAACTCATTTACCCCAAATTCTTATCTTATTTGTTATGTACAGTGAGAATCCTTGAAGTGATCCACCAAAATTCCATATTTCCAAAAAATCCAAATATTTCTATTGCATATAATTGCATGCATGTAGTCAGGGAAAATAATGCACTTGCAAAAGAAAAAGATAATATATATAACTTACCTAGACTTTTACAAACATTATTACAATTTTTTTGGAATAATTAACCATCAAATACAACCCAAGGATCATAATGTCTATTGTGTTTTTTATGATTAGGTTCGTAAAACTGAAATAATCGAAATATATTAAAACACACACACACATATATATATATATATATATATTAATCATCCATAATTAGATCCAAACTTACTTTGATCTCCTAAATCTTCATAGGATATCTAGGGGAATAAATAGGCAAAAGGTATTATCTAAAAAATAAGGTATGAGTATAAATAGAGGAATAAATCATATCACATGGGATATACAGAATAACATGATGTGATAAGATGAAATTTAACATGATGAATCATTCGAAAAATAACATGTAGAACATCGGATCATGTAATCATGTAAACATATAAATTTGGAACCAAAATATAATATGAAATATTCATGGTACAAGGATAACTACCTAGACTCTATCACATGGTGGATAAAGTCCCATAAAGGAATCATGTTTTCTCCCTGTCCCAACATGACATCTCATGAGACTAAACATTACTCAATGCACTGGAGTGATATCTTAGTGCACCAATCATAAAATTTTCATGAATATTTGTTCCACATTATGAACCAAACATAATAAATAAACATAAGGGTTAACCGTTAAAAGAAATGGGTATCATAATAATGACATAATCCATCAGAAATTGGAATATTATAACATTTCACATGAAAGAAATGATTTAAAACAAATTTGGACATTAATAAAGAATAATTTTCATATATAATGATAAATTATGTCCAACTAAAGTGAAAACATGTAAAACATGTGTTTAAGAAACTTTGTAAATGAGACACTTTGGTTTAGTTTAAGGAAAACGATAAATAGTCTTTAAATAGAAAAAAGAATAATTGTTTGGGTAAAACCAGAAATGAACTAAATAGTATTTCATGATAAAAAAATATATTTTAGAAACAATAATTGTATACTAAAAAATATTATGGTTGTTACTTGGTAATGAGTAGTAAGTTGAGAGGTTCTCATTGATTCGGCATTCTTACCAAGAATAATTATGAAAAGTTCCTTATAAAACATGTATTTCCCCTCAAAATAATGAATAATTGAACTAGGTACATATGTTTGAAACATACACCCAAAATTTAGGGAGAGTAATTAAGAATAACTGTAACATACCACCCCATTATCATTGGCTTGAGAAGGTATTGAGATGTTTCTAGGCCTTAAAATACATTCCTAAGGCGCTAAGGGTTGTAAATAAATGTTGATGGCTTAGAAAATAAATTGGTGAATGATTTTCTCATGAGATGAACCATCCAATAAAACACGCCATTACCAAAAAAACTATATGATGCATGTGCACATTGAAACCCAACCCATACATTACCAAACGACAACCAACTAATCAACAAAAATTCCCAAATTCCAATACGACCAAACCAAATATTAAAGTACCAAGAGGAAGACTAAATAACAAGACCCACAAAGAACTAGGACACTACCCATAGCTCCGCAGCAAGCATCATGCTCCAAGCCCTATAACATCTCAACGCATTATGACGAATTGTTAGAAAAATTAGATTCTTTAATCATACATGTGTTCTGAAATAACATATCTAATAAATTACCAATGTTCCAAAGAAGGGGTTAGTAACAATACTTAGATAGATTTTCCCAAATTATATCCATACACACGCCACAATGAAAGAAACTTTATCACATTTATATAAAATAGATTATATAAAGCATTAAATAGTGTAAACATTACCATAAGACATGAATACCCTTACCAATCCATGTCCATCAAGGGAATGCCACAACTGTGCTATAATCCATAGCACCATCGCACACTATCCCAACAACTCCCATATAGAAAAGCAACACACAACAAGGAAACTAAAATGGTGGAACTTATGTTTAATTTGTCCACTATATTTCTAACTATGGGTGCTTCCCGACCACTATCCACAATGGTGGATCTTCCTTCCATTATCCATCACCTTTTATAGTGATACTTTTCCTTAACCTACACACCATCATAAAAATATGTAACACTTAATCAACCAACAAGCATAATTCACCAAGGCCACATAATAAGCACAGAAATATTTCCAACACATGACAATTCACTTGAATAAATCACCCATTATTGAAGACACCATTTTACAATTTTCCATGCCACATCCCATTCCAAAAAAAACATTTTTATTGAAAACCATTTACTCAAACATTTTTCATAATCCAAACCAAGAAAAAAATTTAAAATCTACATTTTAAAATCACATAACAAAATCCCTTTTCAATAATACCCCATTTCTTCCAAAAACCCCCAAATCATCATCCAGTGGGTTCCTACCAAGATTTTTACATCGTATTCACAATTAATTTCAATAAAGACAAATTTACTTCAACCAAAGTCACTAGTTTTAACCATGAGGAGTTGAGATAGAAGCCACAAACCTTTTGGGTTTTTCCTAAATCAACCCACAAGAAACTGCACCGCAAAATTGGTGAACACCACCAAAACCACTCTAGATCCTCTTACCATTCATCAACATGCCATGAAATCAACACTTTAGGCTATAAAAACAGTATATATATGTAAAACGTATGTATATCTAGGAAACCAAGAATGGTAGAAGAGTAGATGTAGAGATAAACTGATAAGAAGCCATGAAGAGGGACTTACATTGGAGGAACAACCTTCAAACCACATTTAAAACCCTTCAAATCGCTTCCAAAATGAGTGGGAGAACCCCTAGCACCCTTGAGAACAAAAGAAATACCAAGTTAGGTTTGAGCGGGAGATTTTTTGTATTGATTAAGATCAACCTTGACTCTTCCCATTTTTAAAAATAAAAACATTAATGGGTCGCACGGTTAGCTTGAACGTTTTGACAAATCATGGGATAACCGTGCTGATGCTACTTCCTCGAAGAAATCTTGAATGGCCTCCCCACATGGTTATACAAACCATGTGAAAACTATGTGGGACCCCAAAACCTCTAGTAGCATGGTTTTCCTAGGATTATTTTATAGTTTTCCCTAACCGTTATCAAATCGTGTAGCCCTAAAAAGAACTCCAACACCTTCCAAAACAATTCCAAACACTCCCAACCTTTTCCAAACTCATCCCAATAACATTAATCACATAAAAAGCATAATAAAAGTCAACATACTTAAAAATGGGGGTGCTACATTCTTCATACCATTGTAATTTATGTCCATTGGAAGTAGAGAACCATCTCTTTGTCGAAAGAGCTTAGGCCGTTTCTCGACCATCTCTTTCTCCTCATCCCTAGTCTCCTCATGAATCTGACCATACTCTCACAAAAAAACAAAATAAATGGATGATTTTACCATGAACAACTTTGTCTTACCTATCCAAAATCTACACTAGAAGGTTCACCGAATAAGCATCTAGTTCAAGCTCAACATTATCACAAGGAAACACATAGTCATGATCCAGCTAATACTTTTTCAACTGTGACACATGAAACACATTGTGCACTGCATTAAACCTTTGTGGAAAATACAACTGATATACACCTCTCCAATCTTCTCATATATCTAAAATAGCCCAATATTCTTTGGAGATAAGGTACCCTTCTTTTTAAACTGAGGATTTCCAAACGTAGGAGAGAACTTCAAAAACACATAATTACCCACCTTGATTGACAACGGTCATCGATGATTCTCTTCCTATGTTTTTTGGCGACGTTGAGCCATCTCTATCCTCTTTATGATTAGATTTATCTTCTCCATAGTTTCTAGGACAACGCTCAGTTTGATCATCAAAGTCTCCCCCATTTCTGCCCAATATAGTGTAGAATGACACATACACCCATACAATGACTCAAACGGAACCATATGTATTGAATCCTGATAATTTTTATTATTGGAGAATAGCACCAATAGTAAGTGTGCCTCCCAAAAACCACTAAAATCCATCAAAAAACCCTAATAATATCCTCCAATGTTTGAATCATCCTCTCATATTGGCCATCCATATGAGGATGATACACTGTTCTCATCATCAACCGTTTCCCAAGGTCTTTCTATAAGGATTCCCAAAAACAAGATGTGAACCTCAAATCACTATCTGATACAATCAAAAATGTAATTTCATGCCTCTTTAATACTTCCATGGTATTGATTTTGGAGATATCCTACACTATACAAGATTCAGTAATTGGGATGAAATGGGATCTCTTTGTGAGCTAATCCACTATCACCCATATGGCATCGTGCTTCCTGATCGTTCTTGAAAGACCTGTCCCAAAATAATTCACTATTTTCTCTCACTTCCAAATTAAAATAGAATAATATTTCAACATTCCCGCTAGTCGCTAATACTCTACCTTGAATTTTTGACAAGTCAAACATCTAGATACTAACTCAGCCACATAACTTTTCATACGAGACCATAAAAAGTGTTCTTTCAAAGCCTTATGCATATTCTGAATTCCAAGATGGACAGGCTATTGGGATTGATGATAAGCTCTGAGAATTTACTTCTAAAGAGCCACTAATACCACCATATGATTCTGAAAACACAAGACTTAATTCCCATTCAGTTTCCCATATCTCAATAGTATCCCCACCATTTACATTCATCCTCATCGCAATACATTTAGAATCAGATGCATGTGTCTCTTCAACCAAATCAAAAATTTTATTAACACGTGAAACTATAAAGAATACCGCTCTGTCACCCCAGTCCTCAAATTACAATTGCATGTCGTCTATGACCGACATCAACTTCCACAGCTCTGATGCATGTTTCACCACCTTAGCATATGATTTTCTACTTAATTTATCTTTCACTGAATTTACATTACACGGTGTATAAATTTGGTCTAAATAATACATTGGGAGATATTCTATCCATCTCTTTTTTCATGAACTTCAAATCTCTATGTGAGAAAATATTATTTATGCTCTTTTGATCAATAAACACTTTAAATTTTTCACTAAAGAGATAATGACACCACATTTTTAATCATAAACTACTACCGATAACTATAAATCATGTATTGGGTAGTTCCTATCATGAAACATCAGGTGGAATGAGACAAATGAAACCATATGGCCCCCCCTATTGAAGAACACACCCCATCCTTGATCCCGATGCATCACAATACAACACATACCCTTTACCCGGTTCAAGAAAAACCAAGATTGGTAATGATGTAAGGAGACCCTTTATCTCTTCAAAGCATCTCTGACATTGTGCATCCCATTGAAATGGGATATTCTTCCTTGTGAAATATGTCACTGGAAAAACCAATCATGATAAATTTGGAACCAAATTATGATAATTACTCATTAGACCAAGGAAACTCTATATTTCAAAAACATTCATTGCCATTTTCAAGGAGATAACAACCTCTATTATTTCAAATCAACTGAAAAACATTTATCAGAAATAAAATATCCACGGAAATGATCATCTGGTATCCGAAATTCACACTTTGATAATTTTACATACAACTGATGATCCATCAAGATCCCCAACACTATCAGTAATTGATTCTCCTTATCTACCCTTGTCCTCAAATAAATCAGTATATCAACAACAAATACCACCCCAAAAGAATCCAGATATCTCTGAAATATCCAATTCCTCATTGAAATTAACACTATTGTTGCATTTGTTAAACCAAAGGGATTAACCACATACTCGTAATGGCCATATCTACTTCTGAAAGCTATTTTGAGGATATCCTCATTCCTTACCCACATTTTTTGACATATTGTCCTCATGTAAATTTTTGAGAACCACTGGTCTCACCTCAACTAGTCAAAAATATCATCAATGTGTGGAAGTGATATCAATTATTTATTATAACCTGATTTAATCTTCAATAATCAACATAGAGCCACAGAGTTCCATCTGTCTTTTTTACAAAAAAACTGGTGCTACCCAGGGAGACATGCTAGGCCAAATCAACCCACAGTTATCTAACTCTTCCAACTACACCTTTAGTTCTGGAAATTCTACTTGTTCCATACGGTATGAGGAAGTGAGACAGGAATAATTCCTAGAAGGAGATCAATCATAAACTCCACTTCCCTCACGGGTGGAAACCTCAAGAATTATTGGGGAAAGGTATCAATATACTATTTTACACCTTTTTAATGAATACTTTACTCGTCACCTTCCACTGACACAAATGAAAAAATCTATAACTGATATGAGATCATTCCAAGATCTATTGTAACACCCCAGGTAAATAAAGAATATGACATTTTCATATTTATCCATATTTGTGAATAAAATATTGATATGACTTTAAAGGGGACTCTATGCTCGATGGCGTACCCAACACGCAACAACGAGTTTCTTGGGAATCTTACGTTGCACTCTAATGATAAAATAATATTATTTTAAATGGTAGTTAACATGTAGCCATTGTAATGGCGGGAATGGATAGAAATAACTAAAATATGATTATATATGTTTTTAAATGTTTTTACATTTATACAATAAAAGATAAAGGCTTAAAATACAGAAAGAATTCAATTTTAGGCGTATATGCCCTAGTTTTCACTAAAGGTTCACTTATCACCTTTTGATGGATAACGGTCATTAAATATAGTTTTGTTCACTCTTAAACATTCTTTTGGACCAAATGAAACTCTTATTAAGAATCGGGACATCAAAATTTAATTTGTGTAAATTTTTGGTATCTTTCCGATAAAGTTCATTTTTTTAATGAATAGTGTAAAATGTTGTATTTTAATTCAAAACCACTTTTTAATCTAATTTATTTATATTATTAGATTATATTTTGAATTTTTTTAAAGTGAAATTAGAAAATATTTTTACCATTAAATCCAATAGTGGTCGTTGTAATCAATTTCACTTTGAAATCAGACTTAAACTAGTGCCAATCTTTTGATACTTATTGTTTCATAAAACACGCTATTTGTCATGACAGCGGGAATTAATTATTAAATTAATTAATGTGACTTGTATTTTTTGAATTTTTTAAAACGGACTTCATTTTTGAATTCAGAATATCAAATATAGCTTAGGGTGAATTTTTGGGATTTTTCTAAAAAACTTCAATTTTTTATGAATAGTGAAACCACTAAGTGGTACTTGTAAAAACTGATTTTCCGTTTAAATTAAATTTTGCCATCATTGTGTTTTGATTTTCAAAAATCCGACATACATGGTTTTCATTAAGAAGTAAAATTTGGTTCAATGAGATTAAAATAATTTTTTGGTGAATAGTAACTTATTAAGTTTTTAATCGCGATTAGTGGTAATTAGTGTAGTTTAAGGTAAAAATAATGCTTTAATAAAATGAGATGAGCTTGACACATGTCTTAGCCTCATTGGTTGTATCATGGCCGACCAAGAAAAGCCATGGGTCAACTTGGGGACCCCATGGATCCACTTTGGTTGGGAAATGACATAAATAACATTTTATTTAATGTAAAAGTAAAACTGACACAAACATGATATGTTTTACTAAAACAATTTTTAAGTGGGGTTATACAAGTCATATTTTTGATTATAAATATTCATTGGAAAGATAAAACGATTTCCTACATCATAGTATTTTTGTTTATAATTTTTAGACATTAAATAAATTAAATTATTTATGACATAATAATGATGCAGTGATGATATCATTATTTGACGATTTAAATAAAATGGAAATATAATGTAAAATCTACGAACTAAACATGTCCAAAACTTATTGGATGAGTATATTTCGAAGCCTTATCACCTTATCCAAGAATTATATCAATGTGGGACCTTTTGAAACCGAAACACATTTTCAAATAAAGTAATATGTCTTTACTTTCCAAAAGTACCCCTCCTCTCCTCTTATAAAAGGCCCCCACCTCTACCTCATTTAACACACTCCTCAAGCCTTTGGCTCGGCCCACCCCTGACCATTTACTCTCTCCACATCCCTCTACTCATCCTAGAGGATTCCCTTTGGGCATAATCCTTTCAAAGGAATCCTTTAGGCTCAAATCAAAAGGAGTTACACTTTTAAAGGTAATTCATTCTCTCTTGTTCATTTGTTTTATTTTGCTTCTCCAACCCCCTAATCTCTTTTTATTTACTTCAATTGTAACAAAACCAGTATCTTCAATATACTAGGATGTTGTTATAAGATTTATTCGAGCTACACTCTCACACAACTACATCAAATGGTTAAAGAACATACGGTTTCCGTGGATGGTGAAATTCTGCCTCCTGAAACGATGATTGTTCAATACTCATTTAACACCTTCAAAGGTGGAAATTATGATGTCACTATTTTTATATATGATATATAATATGTTTATGTTTTATTTATGCTTCTGTATTTTTCATTTTTCTCTTACCTTTATGGCTTCCATTATGGGTATACGCGATATCTTCATTTAAGGAAGTGCGGACTACCGCCCCCTCAAAGTGATTTGATTCGTTAAATACCATATGTGGGATGTATAAAGGATGGAAATATGATATTATATATGATATTATACTGGAATTATAATATAACTTGATATCATTATTATTCCATTCTATAAAATATGAAATAGAAATGAAAGTAGCGTTCATGCGTACGTACGGCTTACCGTCTCCATGAACGGTGCATTTCATTTCTTACCTCTAAATGATTATGTAATGTTATAAATGCATTAATTTACTGGATATATATGAAATATATTATATCTAAATCATGAATACAATACTGGATATAATAAACATTTGTCCACACGAACAACATGTAATTGTAAGAAGTCCACTTTCGACTTAAGAACCAAATATCGACAAAACAATCATTATTAACTTAATGATTACATAGTGTTTATAACATGGTAATAAGTGATATAAAAGGAATAATGAACTTGAAAAAGGTTTTTAAGGAAGTAGAAATTAACTCAAGTTTATTATTCAGGAGATTAAAGAACGATCGAGTCAAGTCAGACCCGAGGTAAGGGATCCTACTCCTCTCTTTCTTTTTAAGTACACACTTTTATGTCATTCCTTTTAAAGCTCATCTTTCTTGTTATTGGGATGATTTTTTATATTACAATTACTTTAATTTCTCTGTTCATGTGATTAGAGACCCTATTCTCTCTCATCAATCCATTTTGGAAGTTTTGAGTGGCGCCGTTAGGCTGCCGAACTTTCGTAAGAGATCTAACTTCTCTCTTTCTTTTTAGGTACTCTCCTTTTTGTCACTTCTTTTAAGCTCATCTTTGTAATGTTGGGAGATGTTATTCTATATTCCTCTTTCTGTAAATTATATTGTAATGTGATGAGATACCCTATTTGATCTCATCAATCCATATTCGGAAGTTTTATGTGGCGTCGTTAGGCTGCCGAGTTTTCGTGAGGGATTTTTCATCTCACTTTTATTCCCGTGAGATTTATGCTACATTTGCCACAAATTCCATTGAGTGGTGTATGTACTGCCCATTATTCTACTATTTGTGTAATATACTTTCATTTATGAGTATTTACATCAATGATCTATTGTTATTCTTTCATGGGGTGTATGTTTTGAAAGATACCCAAGTCGGTAAGGGAACCTTTCACCCTCCTCTTTTTTAAAAGACTTATTTTGTTGGGTCTTTTAATTTACATATTGTTATGTTGGGATATGTTATCATATATCCTTATTGATGTAAATTTTATTTCCAAGTGATGAGATACACTTTTTATCTCTCATCAACTCATTTTGATGTGACGCCGTTAGGCTGTCAAGGGAACTTATTAACCCAATTTCGATTTCTTTGGGTTCAACATGTAGTCATTGAATATGTCATCCATTGAATATGTGTGAATGACCTTTTATTGTTTTACACTTAATATCCACTTATATTGGGTGTATTTATATTTTCCACACATAATTTTGAGATTGATTTGTCCTTAATTTAAGGATACCTTCTTTATAAGGGATTTCATCAATTTTGACATTTCTATTGAGGGTTCATTGTTGTTATGCACCAATTCGCTCTTATATGGTTTATATAATGTCCTTTGGAGTATTATATCATGAATCCATTTATTCTCATGATATTAAAAAGTCTTGACTAAATGTTATTCCTCAATTATTGTATTCAAGTGTCTCAAATTTTGGTAAAACCCCTTTAACCAAAATATCATTTTAAATGTTTTAATTATTTGTTCTTATTAATATCCATGTTTTCAAAATGGTTTTAAGGATTTATTTATATGGATATTAATGGTTTAAAATTTTAAGCTTCAAGGTGGTATGGGACACATTGATTCAAAAATCTCTTTATTAAATGTTTTAAATGGTTTTGGAAATGGTTTCTTTTTGAATGGATTCAATATTTCAATATACTAAAATGTTATATTGTGATTGAAATGTGGAAATGTTATGTTTCCTTTATGCATGTTTTATGTGATACATTTATGTTATGGTTCTTGGGCATTATTATGAAGACGGGTGGTTCCGTGATAAACTAAGGGCGGGTGAGCCCGATATAGCTCTCTAATGCATTGGGTAACGCGAAGGAGTGAAACGTTAAGGTTTCTCCAAAGAGATTTAGGGAATATACTGTGATGGGTATTCCAAACGTAACCAAGAGGGTTACTCCCCACGTAAGAATGTTATGAATGCCTCAAGTTACCTTTATGTCTTATGTTTTCTATGATTTATTCATGGTTTGATGAGGTATGTTAAAGTGCCTATGTTTTATGGGTAAAGTATGATTTCATTCTTATGTATATATGAACTCATGTTTCCTTTCCATATTTTTATAACCCTTACTGAGCTTTTTATGCTCATCCCATGTTTTTGAAATGTTTTTCACAGGTCAAGGGAAAGGTACATGATGTGATGATAGTGTCAAGGATGTGTCAAGAAAGAATCCGTGTTATATTTTAAATATGTTTCCGTTGATGGGAAGAATGAATACTGTCTTTTATGTAACCACTTTGTTTAAATGTGGAATGAAATGCAAGTTTCATGATCTAATTCTCTAAAACTCTAATCCTGAAAAGATCCTCAATGTATAATCTTGTAATAACTCAAGATTAAGTAAGGTTTAAGGCTGGGGCCTTATAGTTTGTATCAATGGTCGGTTTAGATAACTTTAGAGGTTAGGGTATTTTTTAAGCATAAGTGGCATTACCATAATGGTTAGGATTTCAGAAAGAGTCCTAGTTTTAGATAAAGTGAATGAGTAAGTATATCTTAGTGTTTATCTTACTCATTAGTACATGACAGTTTTTTTGATATACTCACACTGACCTTTTTGGTTTTAGTGAATGGCTGGATCTAGCAGGCACCAAAGTAACAGTGGATGTGAAGGAAACTGTGACAGTTTTTTGAGCAAGCAACTGAATGATATGGGAGCTGCAATGAGAACTCTTGTGATTATCCTCAACAAACTATCTGGAGTCATGATTGACCACCTAAACCTTGGAGATTTCTCTAAGACGTCATATATGCAAGAAACAAATCCCTAAGGAACTACAGGTAATAATCATAAAGGTAAGTGTGTTCAAAAACCTATGTGTCAAAGATGTGGAAAGAAACACCTAGGAAAATGTTTCAAAGGGACAGAAATATGCTATAGATGTGGAAATGAAGGTCATAAAGTAAGAACCTACCATGGAAAAAGGAAGCATCCAGTTGACTCGAGGAAAGGGAAAGAAGTTCTTTCTGAGGGATCAATTGAATGTTTTAAATGTGGTGTGCATGGTCATTATGAAAACACATGTCCTATGAAGAAGTTTCGTGAATGGGGTCACCAAGAGCGTACCAATATTCGTTTACCAATACCTAATGCCATTCCGATTGAGGATGAAGAAACTGACAATGACCAATCAAAGGTATGTACTATTTCATGACTATTGTTTTATTATTTTGGAATCTTAGGATATGATTCATGATTTTTTTTGTAGGAAAGAGGTATTTCGAAATAAGTTGGAAAGGAATGGATAATGTATCATGAAGAATGTTGAATGAGTAAGATGTCAACATATAAGGGCTTCAAGAGTTAGGGTGAAATTCTTAAGAGTATTAAGTCTCTTTTGATGATGGGGTTACATTAGAAGACTTTTTATATTATGTGTAACCCTGATGTTTAATATAGGCAAATTTTATTCAAGTAATAGTTATCTTTTCTTTTGTGGACATAGTTATAAAGAACCATTTGGGTTTATGTGATCCTTACTTTTGAGGTAATTATGGGTTATTATATGATATGCTGGAAAATGAAAAGCATGAGATAAACTTGAGGTTAAAATATGTTATGATCATTTTTGATGATTTTATCTCTTTTGGGGAATGTTTTAATAATTATATAGTTTTGGAAAAAGGACAACACTCAGACCGTGTGACAACCCGTCGCGTCGGACAAAGCTGCGGGAATCGAACCCACAACCAAAGTGCGACTGGTATTTATCGCCTACCACTGGACTACGTGAAGTCCCTGGTTAGTTTGACTGATTCTTTTTAGTTATATGATTTTATGAATTAAGAGTAAGTTGATTTTGGGTTATTTATTAAAATGATTAACCTATCATAGAGGATATGTGATTAGGTTAATTACTTTTCAATACGAGACTTTAGGAGAAACTGATGTTGTTTGGAGATAAATGTTACGGTTTAACTTGGAAGACTATGTGACTAAATCCTTCAAATATTTGGGTTTCAATATTAGTTTGGTTTACTTTGAAGAATTTTCTGGACAATTTGATTATAGAATGGTCCTCGTTGAACTTTGGGTTTTGTTGGACAAATTTTGGAGGTTAAGAAAAGATTTTCTTTTTATAAAGGGTTATCCTTTTCTGGATTATCTGATCTTGTACTAACCTTTTGGTTTTGGTTTTGGTTAAAGCCTAAAGAAATGGGAGGTATATAGTTCTCTTTTGTGGATTAGGTGATTCTCTAGAAGTTTATTATAGTACTCTTAATGCGAACAAGTCTCCCTAAATACTCGTCTTTTGGAAAAAATATGAGTTTGATTAAGGAATCTAGTAAAAGTTGAAAGTCAACATGATAAGTGATTATGTTTCCTTATGAATAAATTCCTCAATAAAAAGTAATTTAAAACAAAAATGTTGTCTATTAACTTTTCCTACTGGGGAACCCAACGCCGTTTAACCCATCACACGTTTGTGATTTTCTCATTGTTAACTTTCTCCTAAACATGTTTTGTATCACTCTCCATCAGAACATGACCCAATGTTTTCTCCTCCATGTCCATGTTTTCCTCCATGGAGTCCTAGTATGGGTTAACTCGGGTGACCTTTGTACTTATCTTCCTTTATTTTAAAGTGGTTGTTTTACCGACTCTTGTTCCGATGTGGGACTTTCAAGGATGTTTCCAAGCGCAATTTTAAAATTGCGAGGACGCAATTCCCAAAAGGGGGGAAGGATATAACACCCCAGGTAAATAAAGAATATGACATTTTCATATTTATCCATATTTGTGAATAAAATATTGATATGACTTTAAAGGGGACTCTATGCTCGATGGCGTACCCAACACGCAACAACGAGTTTCTTGGGAATCTTACGTTGCACTCTAATGATAAAATAATATTATTTTAAATGGTAGTTAACATGTAGCCATTGTAATGGCAGGAATGGATAGAAATAACTAAAATATGATTATATATGTTTTTAAATGTTTTTACATTTATACAATAAAAGATAAAGGCTTAAAATACAGAAAGAATTCAATTTTAGCCGTATATGCCCTCGTTTTCACTAAAGGTTCACTTATCACCTTTTGATGGAGAACCGTCATTAAATATAGTTTTGTTCACTCTTAAACATTCTTTTGGACCAAATAAAACTCTTATTAAGAATCGGGACATCAAAATTTACTTTGTGTAAATTTTTGGTATCTTTCCGATAAAGTTCATTTTTTTAATGAATAGTGTAAAATGTTGTATTTTAATTCAAACCCACTTTTTAATCTAATTTATTTATATTATTAGATTATATTTTGAATTGTTTTTAAAGTGAAATTAGAAAATATTTTTACCATTAAATCCAATAGTGGTCGTTGTAATCAATTTCACTTTGCAATCAGACTTAAACTAGTGTCAATCTTTTGATACTTATTGTTTCATAAAACACGCTATTTGTCATGACAACGAGAATTAATTATTAAATTAATTAATGTGACTTATATGTTTTGAATTTTGTAAAACGGACTTCATTTTTGAATTCAGAATATCAAATATACCTTAGGGTGAATTTTTGGGATTTTTCTAAAAAACTTCAATTTTTGATGAATAGTGAAACCACTAAGTGGTACTTATAAAAACTGATTTTCCGTTTAAATGAAATTTTGCCATCATTGTGTTTTGATTTTCAAAAATCCGACAAACATGGTTGTCATTAAGAAGTAATATGTGGTTCAATGAGATTAAAATAATTTTTTGGTGAATAGTGATTTATTAAGTTTTTAATCGCGATTAGTGGTAATTAGTGTAGTTTAAGGTAAAAATAATGCTTTAATAAAATGAGATGAGCTTGACACATTTCTTACCCTCATTGGTTGTATCATGGCCGACCAAGACAAGCCATGGGTCAACTTGGGGACCCCATGGATCCACTTTGGTTGGGAATGACATAAATAACATTTTATTTAATGTAAAAGTAAAATTGACACAAACATGATATGTTTTACTAAAACAATTTTTAAGTGGGGTTATACAAGTCATATTTTTTATTATAAATATTAATTGGAAAGCTAAACATATTTCCTACATCATAGTATTTTGTTTATAATTTTTAGACATTAAATAAATTAAATTATTTATGACATAATAATGATGCAGCGATGACATCATTATTTGACGATTTAAATAAAATGGAACGATAATGTAAAATATATGAACTACACATGTCCAAAACTTATTGGATGAGTGTATTTAGAAGCCTTATCACCTTATACACTAATTATATCAATGTGGTACCTTTTGAAACCGAAACACATTTTCAAATAAAGTAATATTTCTTTACTTTCCAAAAGTACCCCTCCTCTCCTCTTATCAAAGGCCCCCACCTCTACCTCATTTAACACACTCCTCAAGCCTTTGGCTCGGCCAACCCCTGCCCATTTACTCTCTCCAAATCCCTATACTCATCCTAGAGTATTCCCTTTGGGCAGAATCCTTTCAAAGGAAGCCTTTAGGCTCAAATCAAAAGGAGTTACACTTTTAAAGGTAATTCATTCTCTCTTGTTCATTTGTTTTATTTTGCTTCTCCAACCCCCTAAACTCTTTTTATTTACTTTTTTTGTAACAAAACCAGTATCTTCAATATACTAGGATGTTGTTATAAGATTTATTCGAGCTACACTCTCACAAAACTACATCAAATGGTTAAAGAACATACGGTTTCCGTGGATGGTGAAATTCTGCCTCCCGAAACGATGATTGTTCAATACTCATCTAACACCTTAAAAGGTGGCCATTATTATGTAACTATTTTTATATATGATATATAATATGTTTATGTTTTATTTATACTTATGTATTTTTCATTTTTTTCTTACCTTTATGGCTTCCATTATGGGTATACGCGGTATCTTCATTTAAGGAAGTGCGGACTACCGCCCCCTCAAAGTGATTTGATTCGTTAAATACCATATGTGGGATGTATAAAGGATGGAAATATGATATTATATATGATATTATACTGGAATTATAATATACCTTGATATAATTATTATTCCATTCTATAAAATACGAAATAGAAATGAAAGTAGCATTCATGCGTACGTACGGCTTACCGTCTCCATGAACGGTGCATTTCATTTCTTACCTCTAAATGATTATGTAATGTTATAAATGAATGCATGTACTGGATATATATGACATATATTATATCTAAATCATGAATACAATACTGGATATAATAAACATTTGTCCACACGAACAACATGTAATTGTAAAAAGTCCACTTTCGACTTAAGAACCAAATATCGACAAAACAATCATTATTAACTTAATGATTACATAGTGTTTATAACATGGTAATAAGTGATATAAAAGGAATAATGAACTTGAAAAAGGTTATTAAGGAAGTAGAAATTAACTCAAGTTTATTATTCAGGAGATTAAAGAACGATCGAGTCAAGTCGGACCCGAGGTAAGGGATCCTACTCCTCTCTTTCTTTTTAAGTACACACTTTTATGTAATTCCTTTTAAAGCTCATCTTTCTTGTTATTGGGATGATATTTTATATTAAAATTACTGTAATTTATATGTTCATGTGATGAGAGACCCTATTCTCTCTCATCAATCCATTTTGGAAGTTTTGAGTGGCGTCGTTAGGCTGCCGAACTTTCGTAAGAGATCTAACTTCTCTCTTTCTTTTTAGGTACTCTCCTTTTTTTCACTTCTTTTAAGCTCCTCTTTGTAATGTTGGGGGATGTTCTTCTATATTAATCTTGCTGTAAATTATATTGTAATGTGATGAGATACCCTATTTGATCTCATCAATCCATATTCGGAAGTTTTATGTGGCGCCGTTAGGCTGCCGAGTTTTCGTGAGGGATTTTTCATCTCACTTTTATTCCCATGAGATTTATGCTACATTTGCCACAAATTCCATTGAGTGGTGTATGTACTTCCCATTATTCTACTCTTTGTGTAATATACTTTCATTTATGAGTATTTACATCAATGATCTATTGTCCTTCTTTCATGGGGTGTATGTTTTGAAAGATACCCAAGTCGGTAAGGGAACCTTTCACCCTCCTCTTTTTTAAAAGACTTCGTTTATTGGGTCTTTTAATTTACATATTGTTATGTTGGGATATGTTCTCATATATCCTTATTGATGTAAATTTTATTTCCAAGTGATGAGATACACTTTTTATCTCTCATCAACTCATTTTGATGTGACGCCGTTAGGCTGTCAAGGGAACTTATTAACCCAATTTCGATTTCTTTGGGTTCAACATGTAGTCATTGAATATGTCATCCATTGAATATGTGTGAATGAAATTTTATTGTTTTAAACTTAATATCCACTTATATTGGGTGTATTTATATTTTCCACACATAATTTTGAGATTGATTTGTCCTTAATTTAAGGATACCTTCTTTATAAGGGATTTCATCACTTTTGACATTTCTATTGAGGGTTCATTGTTGTTATGCACCAATTCGCTCTTATATGGTGTATATACTGTCCTTTGGAGTATTATATCATGAATCCATTTATTCTCATGATATTACAAAGTTCTGACTAAATGTTATTCCTCAATTATTGTATTCAAGTGTCTCTAATTTTGGTAAAATCCCTTTAACCAAAATATCATTTTAAATGTTTTAATTATTTGTTCTTATTAATATCCATGTTTTCAAAATGGTTTTAAGGATTTATTTATATGGATATTAATGGTTTAAAATTTTTAGCTTCAAGGTGGTATGGTACACTTTGATTCAAAAATCTCTTTATTAAATGTTTTAAATGGTTTTGGAAATGGTTTCTTTTTGAATGGATTCAATATTTCAATATACTAAAATGTTATATTGTGATTGAAATGTGGAAATGTTATGTTTCCTTTATGCATGTTTTATGTGATACATTTATGTTATGGTTCTTGGGCATTATTATGAAGACGGGTGGTTCCGTGATAAACTAAGGGCGGGTGAGCCCGATATAGCTCTCCAATGCATTGGGTAACGCGAAGGAGTGAAACGTTAAGGTTTCTCCGAAGAGATTTAGGGAATATACTGTGATGTGTATTCCAAACGTAACCAAGAGGGTTACTCCCCACGTAAGAATGTTATGAATGCCTCAAGTTACCTTTATGTCTAATGTTTTCTATGATTTATTCATGGTTTGATGAGGTATGATAAAGTGCCTATGTTTTATGGGTAAAGTATGATTTCATTCTTATGTATATATGAACTCATGTTTCCTTTCCATATTTTTATAACCCTTACTGAGCTTTTTATGCTCATCCCAAGTTTTTAAAATGTTTTTCACAGGTCAAGGGAAAGGTACATGATGTGATGATAGTGTCAAGGATGTGTCAAGAAAGAATCTGTGTTATATTTTAAATATGTTTCCGTTGATGGGAAGAATGAATACTGTCTTTTATGTAAACACTTTGCTTAAATGTGGAATGTAATGAAAGTTTCATGATCTAATTCTCTAAAACTCTAAACCTGAAAAGATCCTCAATGTGTAATCTTGTAATAACTCAATATTAAGTAAGGTTTAAGGTTGGGGCCTTATATCTATTGCCCACAAATCTATTTCTCCCAGCTTTTCCTTCACCACCCCTCTAATGATAAGTTCAATGTCGTCCTCCTTCGCAAAACTAACCATTCAGACATAGAATTTGATGTGGTCCATAAACGTCACCAACCAATCCATTCCCAGGATTATGTCATAAGCATCCATCTCAAGCACTATAAAATCCCACATCAATTCAATGTCATCTAAAACTAAGAAACTTGTTGTACATAGGAAAGCTCGACACTCTCTTTGAACCAAAGGTGTTTGCAGTTTCAAAATGGAAGGAATTATTTCCTATTTTAAACCCAACCAATTAATGTAATTGGAAGATATAATAGAATAGGAATTCCCAATGTCAAACAAACCATGAATCAACGTGGAATTTAAAAGAACCGTTCCTCACACCATGGATTGTCTTGACTGATCATCCATAACAAACTATGCAGTTCCAAACTACATATGGATTTTCACTCACGTATTTTTATTACCCTGCAGAGGTGTCATGGTATTTCTAGAATCACCATGACAAACTCAACTCGGCTGATGAGGAGTATGCTACTTCCCCCGTCCCATCGAGGCATAGGATGCCTGCAACACCGGAGGAGTGTCACAAGCACCCGACCTCAGAGCATTACAAAAATATTGTAGAATATGACCTATCTACTTAAATTTATGAAATGATCGAGGTTGTTCAATAAATTCCTTCTTGATGTGCCCCATAGATCCACACTAAAAACATCTCAGCTTACTCTAAGGCATTAGAGGAAGATTCACTGATCCTGCCATCGGATTATGAGCTGTAATCCCACCCTGTAAATAATTTTCCCTCTTCCTCTTCATCCCAATGTTCGAGTTCCCACTATTCTCTATGGGTACCAATATACTTCCCAATATGTAGCCCAAAATAGATCTCGCTCATCCACCGTAACTCTATTCATCATTTCTATGTAATCATTTATACACAACACCGCTATCTTGGAACAAATTTCTCAGTTCAACCCAGCTTCAAGAATTTATGCCTTCAACGATGTACTAGCCACCACCACTAAAAAAAGCCTCACTAAGTTAATAAACATAGACATAAATTCCATTACCTCAAGGTTATGTAGCCTCAAACAGAATAAATCCCTTGTAGGCTGAATCCTAAATGTACGAGGGTGGATTGTTTTTATTAAACAATTCCTAAAAACTCTCTCATGTCAAACATTGGTCCATCCCAGTATTAAAGACTAGATCCCACCACATAAAGAAAATATCATTCAACATATACATGGATAACTGCACCTTAACCTCTTATAGTGTTCCAAAAAAGTCAAATAATCATATACATTCTGTTCAGTCATGCTTCAGCCCTTTCTGCCTTCGAATCACCCCTAATTATGGGTGGATTCTGATTTTGAAACTGAACTTCTTAATCCCCATGATTTGGTTCATCCACATTATTTCCATAGTCCACAGCCTGGAAATCTTGCACTATAATATGCACTAGCTGCTGGTTCACCTGAGGCTTATGTGCAACCACATTTTCAACATCATCCCCCGGTTAGTCTCTATGACACTTACCTGGATCCATTTCTATCAATAAAAAACAACCATAAGTCCTGCTAAATTAAAAATAAAGGTTATACAATTTTCAATCTAAACACATTACAACTATCACAACCAGGCTTTCCACGAGTTCACATTTCGCATGTTTCATTATTTTAAAAATCGATCCATTTCCAAAATACCACACGTTTTCATGTTTCAAATACTTCCATTTTGAAACACAATTCATATTTTTAATATACAAGCATTTATACCACACCATAAATCATTATACCCAAATGAAATATGCATCTGAGTGGGAATTAATTTCTACCATGCATGTCATGCTCATCTCTTTGGCTACACCCACGACAATGAGATTTCCAATGATTATATGTGTCTCCAGACACTTATGTACCCAACTCCCTAGTAACATTATGTTCAGAATAAAAGGGTTAGCTATGTTATTTTATGTTATACATTCCGTGTTCTAACAATCCTACACCTTTCTACAATCCTAACTCAATGAATAGACCAGAAACAAATGTCAACACCAAGTCTGACAATTAACACCAAAGTACCAAAATATTTCTTTCACTTGAAAGCCAAGTACCAAACAAATTGATACATCTTGTAACATCCCACCCCTTACTCATTTTCTTGAGAAGGAAGTACAGTGCTACTAAGCCTTAATAGACATTCCCAAGGAACCAAATTTTGTTAATAAATGTTGTGCGATTCGAGAATAAATTGGGGAACAATTCTCCCTTGAGATGAACCATCCAATCAAACACACCATTACCAACAAAAATACATGATTCATGTGTACATGGAAACCAAACCCATACATTACCAACGAACAACAAAATATTCCATAAAAATTCCCAAATTCCAATACAACCCAACCAAATATCAAAGTATTGAGTGGAAGACAACTTAACAAGACCCCCAAAGAACTAAGACACCACCCATAGCCCAAGAGTAAGATTCATGCCCCAAACCCCACAACATCACCAAGAATCATGACAAACCTCTAGAGAAATGAGATTATTTACTCTTACTTGTGTCCTGGAATATCACATATTCAAAAGAACCAATGTTACAAAGTAGGGGTGAGTAACAGTACTCAGTTGGAGTTTTCCAAATGACTTCCCTTCACACACCACTAGGAAAGAACAATTACCACATTTATATAAAATAGATAAAAAAAGAATTAAATAGTGAAACCATTACCATAATCCAAAAATACCATTACAAAACCTTGTCAAAAAAGGGAAATCCAAAACTATGCTATAAGCCATATCACAATCACACACTATCCCGAAAACTCCAATCTTTCATAGCAACACACAACAAGGAAACCAAAACGGTGGAACTTTCGTCTAATCCATTCACTATATTTCAAACTAGCGGTGCTTCCAGACCACTATCTATAATCATGGATCTTCTGTCCACTATCCATCACCTTTTATAGTGTGACTTCTTGGGTACATTCTTATAATCATAAAACTTAATCAACCAACAAGAATAAATAACCAAGTTCACACAATAAGCACCCAGCCATTTCAAACACATGCCATTCCACTTGAATAAATCACCCATTTGTTGAAGATACCCTTCTACAATTTTTTAGGCCACACCTCGTTCCAATAAAATGAACATTTTATTGAAAACCATTTTCACAAACAATTTTCATAATGCAAACCAAGAAACAATTTTAAAATGATCATTTTAAAATCACATAACAAAACCCCTCTTTCAAAAATATCCCATTTCTCCCAAAAATCCCCAAAACATCACCCAATGGGTTCCCACCAGAATTTGCACATCATATTCGCAATTAATATCAAGAAAAAAAATTAATTTCAACCAAAGTATCTACTTCTAACCAAGGGGATTTTACAAATAAGGCACCTACCTTTTGGGTTTTGGAAAATTTTACCAACAATCAACCGCACCACAAAACCAACGAACACAACGAAGAACAACTCTATATCCTCTTCGTTATCATAAAAAATCCATAAAATCATCACTTCATGCTACAAACACCCTATATCAACCAGAAATAGGTTTAGATCTGGAAAAAAAGGAAATGGATAAGAGATAATCTATAGAAAACACAATAAGAATCCAAGAGGAGCGACTGACCCAGGATGAACCACCTTCAAACCACCTTGAAACCTCTTCAAATCGCTTCCAAAATGAGTGGGGGAGCTCCTCAAACCATTGAGAACATAAAATACAGAGTGCAGTTCGAGTGGGAAAAATTTTAGAGTGATATTGGTCAATCCTAACTGTTATAATTTTTAAAAATTAAAACTTTATTGGGCAACAAGGTTAGAAAAACCATGCACAAACTGTGTGGGACCCCACTTTCTCGAGTTTCACCATTTTCCTATTATTCTCACACATTTTACCCTAACCATGCTCAATCCTTGAATCCAAAAAAGGCCTCCAAAACCATTCCAAAATCTCCCAAAATATTCCAAACTCATCCTATGAACATTAATCACATAAAAAGTCATAAAAAATGCTACATACCTCAAAATAAGGGTGTTTCATTCTCTCCACCATTGCACTATCTGTCCACTGAATGTAGAGAACCATATCTTTGCCAAAAGATCTCATGCCATTTCTCATCCATCTCTTTCTCCCACTCCAAATTCTCCTCCTGAACCTGACCATGCTTCCATAAAACATGTACTAAACTGATGTTTTTACACTGTAATACATTGTCTTTCCTATCCACAATCTGCACCGAAAGGTGCACCAAAGAATCATCTGGTTCTAGATCAATATGATCAGAATGAATCACATGGTTATGATCTGACTAATACTATTTCAACTATGACACATGAAACACATTGTGCACCTCACTAAACTATGGTGGAAAAGAAAACTGATAATATAACTCTCTAATCCACTCAAGTATATCAAAATTCCCAATATACCTTGGAGATAACTTACCCTTCTTTCCAAACCAATGATGTCCCAACCTAGGAGAGATCTTCAAAAACACATGATTACCCACCTCGAATGACATTGGTCATCGATGATGGTCTGCATATGTTTTTTTCGAAATGTTGAGTTGTATCAATCCACTTTTTGATTATATTAGTCTTCTCTATATTTTCTTAGAAGAGTCTTAGTCCGATCATCAAAGTCTAACCCATTTCTGCCAAGAATAGTGGAGAACGACACAGATGCCCATACAATGCCTCAAATTGAGCCTTATGTATTGAAACCTGATAACTGTTAATATAGGAGAACTACACAAATGGTAAGTGATCCTCCCAAGAACCACCAAAATCCATCACACAAGACCTTATCCTATCCTCTAATGTTTGTATCATACTCTCATGTTGGTCATTCTTCTGAGAATGATACATTGCAATCATTGTGAACTATGTCCCAAGGGCTTGCTATAAGTATTTCCAAAAACAAGATGTGAACCTCAGATCTCTATCTGGTATAATAGAAACTATAACACAAGGCCTATTTACCACTTTGCATATATATATTTTGGACATATCCTCCATCGTATGAGATTTCCGAATCTGGATTAAATGGTCTCTCTTTGTGAACTGATCCACAATAATCCATATAACATCGTGCTTCTTGACCATTCCCATAACACCTGTCACAAAATCCATCGCTATTTGATCCCACATCAAAATTATAATAGGAATAGATTATAACATTTATGCTTGATGCTAATGCTTTTTCCTGATTTGCTGACAAGTTAAGTATCTATAAATAAACTCGGCCATATCCCTTTTCATACTAGCTCACCAAAAATGTAATTTCAACGCCTTATACATCTTCTGAATTAGAAGATGAAAATCCCACTTGGATTCATTATAAACTCTAAGAATTTTAAACTAACAAGCCACTGGTAGCACCATCTAATTTGAAAAAACACAAGACCAAATTCTCATTCAGTTCATAGATCTAAATGGTCTCCCCACCATTGAGTTTTGACCTCTTCACCATACATTCAGAATCAGATGATTTTGCCTCTTTAACCAAACCATCCATCTTAGTGACAAACTACACTTGAAATAATAGTACTCTATCACCTCGGTCCTCACATTAAAACTGTATGTCTGCTATGACCCACATCAACTGTCACTGATCTGATACATGTTTCCCCACTTGAGCATATAATTTTTACTTAATGAGTCTTCCACAAACATTTCCCATACCTGGTGGGTACATTTAGTCGAACTCAAACATCGAGAGATATTCCATCCATTTACATTGCCTCAAATTCAAATATCTATGTGATTAAATATTCTTTATGCTATTGTGATCAGTAAACACTATAAATTTCTCACTGAAGAGATAATCATGCCACATTTTTAAAGCATGAACCACTACCTCCAAAAACAAATCATGTGTTGGGTAGTTAATCTCATTAAACCTCAACTGGCATGATCCATATAAAATAACATGACCCCCCTTCATGAGAACACACCCCAACCCTTATCTCCATGCATCACAATACACCATGTAACATTTCCTTGGTTCAGAAAAAACTAAGATTTGTGCTGATGAAAGGAAACCCTTTATCTCATCAAAGCATTTCTAACACTTATCATCCCATTTAAATGTGATATTATTTCTTGTAAAAGCTGTCATTGGTGAAGCCAATCATGAGAAATCATGAACAAAACATTGAAAATAGCTAGCTAGACCAAGGAAGGTCCATATTTCGAAAATGTTCTTAGGCAGTTTCCCAGATATAATAGCCTCTATCTTTTCTAGATCAACTATAACAAATTTATAGGAAAACAATGGCCTAGTAAATGAACCTCATATATCCCAAAGTAACCCTTTGACAATTAGAAATACATTCGATGATCCCTCAATATCCCCAACACTATTTCCAAGCTGTTATCATGCTCTAACCTTGTCCACAAATACATCATTATATCAACAACAAATGACACCACAAAATAATTCAGATATCTCTAAAAGATCTGAATCATCAATTCCATGAACACCGTTGGCGCATTCGTTTGACCAAAGTTCTTAACCAAATTCTTGTAATGTACATATCTACATCTGAAAGCTGTTTTGGGGATATCCTCCTTCCTTACCAACAATTGGTGATACCTTGACCTCAAGTAAATCATGGATAACTCCCCTCAACTGGTCAAACTAATCATCAATGTGTGTAAGTGGATATCAGTTCTTTATCATAACCTGATTAAGACTTTAATAATCAACACAGATCCACAGAGTTTCATATGCACTTTTCACAAACTAAATTGGTTCTTCTAATGGAGACATTCTAGTCCAGATGAACCCTTAGTTCTCTAAATCTTCCTCCTGCACTTTTAGTTCCCACAATTCTGCTGGTTCCATGCGGTAAGATGGATGTGAGATAGGACTTTTCCCTAGAAAGAGATCAATTGTAAACTCCACTTATCTCACAGGTGGAAACCCAATTAATGTTTTGGTAAATATATCCATAAATGGATATAAAACTTTTAGAAGAACACTTTACTCAACACCTTCTACTAATTCCAATGAAAATATGCTAACTGACATGAGACCTTTCCAAGAGCTGGTGCCAAAAAATTTGTTGCACCCAACGTCTCCTTCTTCTCCCCTCTAAAGAGATGTTCAATGTTTTCCTCCATCATAAATCTTACCATTCACACATAACAATCGATGTGGGCCTTAAACATCACCAACCAATCCATTCCCACTATTATGTCATAAGAATCCATCTCAAGCACTAAGGAATCCCACATCAATTCAATGTCTTCCACAACTAAGCACACATGCTTTATATAGAAAAACTAAACACCCACTTTGACCAGATGAGTTTGTAGTTTCAAAATAGAAGGCATCATTTACACATGTAAACCCAAAAAACTAATGGAATGGTAAGTAATAAAATAATGGGAAGCAACCGTATCAAATAAAGTGTGCATCAATGTAAAATTTAAAAGAACTATACCTCAAACAGTGAATTGTCCTGACTAATCATCCATCACAACCTGTTCAACCCTAAAGAACTGATTTCTTTCCCAAATATAATATTTTATACCCTGGTTAGGTGTCATTATATTTATTGAATTTCCATGTCTAAATTGGATCCACTGATGAGGAGTATGCTACAACCCTCATCTCAACAAGTCCTAGGATGCCTGTGACCCCTGGAGAGTGTCATGAGCACCTAAACTAGAAGCATTATGGAAATACTGATGATGATTCACCCATCTACATACAGTTATGACATGATCAGGGTTGTTTTTTAAAATCCCACTTCATGTTCCCCCAATGCGCCACACTAAAAACATCCTAACATACTCTGAGGATTCAGTGGAAGATTCCTCGATCCTTCTATCGGATTCTAATCCATACTACCACTCTAGAAATAAGTTTCCCTCTTCTTCATGAACCCATCATTTGAGTTTCCACTACTCTCCATGGGTACCAACATACTTCTCCCACCTGTAGCCCCTCAACCATCCCGCTCAGCCACCATAGCTCGATTCACCATTTCATTGTAATCATTTATACACATCACCTCTATCTTGGAATGAATTTTCTGGTTAACCTTGCTTCAAATATTTATTCTTTAAATGATTTAGTACTCACCACCTCATGTGAAAGACACACTAATTTCATTAAAAAAGCCACATATTACCTTAAAAAAGGTTTTGCTGCCTAAAAGGGAATAAATACCTTTTATGATAAATCCTGAATGAATAAGTGTAGAATTGTTTATTAAACAATTACTCAAAACTCTCCCATGTCACACATTGGTCCATCTCAGCTTGGAATGCTAGCTACCACCACTAAAGGAAAATATCTTCCAACATATACGTGGCTAACTTCACATTCATCTCTGTTAGTGTTCCCAAAAATTAAAATATATTGTTCATTCTATTCATCCATGCTTCATCCCTTTCTGGCTTTGAATCACCCCTAAAGATGGGTGGTTCCTATTTTCCAAACTGAACCACATGATCTCCATGCTTTGGTTTATCCACTTTGTTCTCAGTTTCCATAGCTTGGAAATCTTGCACTATACTCTGCTCTAGTTGCTGGTTCACATGAGTCTTAGTGTGTCTTTATCTTGGTTATTCATTTTACACTTGACACATATTGGTTATGACATATCTACTATTTGGTTTTCAATAATGTATTTGGGTTTTGGTCATCATTTGATACATGTTCTGTCTTGTTAATGGGTATATCATTCTTATATTACTATATATTTTATCTATTGTGATACTTCGATAAAGAGATTATTGTCTCTCCATGGTGTATATTTGTCCCCCGTTGCTAGTCAGCTACCTCTGGTGTATGGGGATGTGCACCTGAGTTCAATTACAAAACTAGATCAGGGAACTGGTGTGTTGTATTCGGGTCGTAACCATACAAATTGGTATTAGAGGGGCATTCATTTTTTGTCTATAATTTCTGAAAGGTAGATAGAAGAATATGATGAGTCCGGCCTTGGATTAGAGATCGTGCATGGGATAAGATAACCAATGTATGAGGGTAAAATCCATGTACCCAGTGTGGGAATATTGTTATAGGTTTTTTTGTTACGGTTTTATGTTATCTCCCCTTAATTAATTTAGTGGTTTTGTGATATGATTATTTATTGTTAATTTTTTTTGATATTTAACTTGTGGACTAGTATGACACTTGAGTTTATTATACATTCATTACTCAAGAAAATCATGATTTATTGTGACATGAATCATTTTTAGGAATGCACGAAATAGTAGGTCTTGTGTATGATTTTTTCATTGAAATATTTTTCCATTATTCTATCAAATTGATAGAAAACATGTTCTGAATGAGTATCATGAATAATAATAATGTGTTTTCCCTTTCGGTTTACCATGAACTAGATGTAGGATGGGGAAGGATTGTTATAGTTCCTTGTTTTTTTGATGATGTTGAAAGAAAAAGGGGTATGAATTGATATAATTATTTTAATCACTCTAGTTAATTATGTTAAGAATTTGAAATGTGTATTAAGTTGTGTGTAAAAAAATTGATATATTTGACTCCATAATGACATTTTATATTGGGATGACATGAAGATATATATGGAAATGAACCTCCATCATTGGAACCTAAGGAACGGATAGTGCTGGGTAAAGGATCCACATAGCAGTTCTGTGAGAACACTTATCACTTCATGTTGTGTATAGGGAGAGACCCAGAGCAATTTGTGAAGTGTATTTTTGACATGACATGAGAGTTTCAACTAAAACACCCTCAGACATTCATTGTAGAGAGAGGACCTAAGGTTGTAAATATCTATATTGAATACATCTAGAAAATAAATTTCTATTTAGAGACATGGGGCGATAAGAGGGTCATGTTTTATGCTTATTTGTTATTAGGATCAATGAAGAACTGGTGGAATGTTCAGGCACAAAGTGTGTAGGAAGATGGTATAGTTTTGAAAGACTTTCAGGATATGTTCTTGGAGAACATTAATCCAATGATGTGTTTGTGGGATAGGGAAGTTGCGGTCCTGATATTGACTCCAGAGAGTATTTATATAATGGAATATACTAGACACTTCATAGATTTGAATTGTATTTCTCGAGTGTTGGTAAGAGATAATGTGATTATGGGAAAATGGTTTTAGAATGATAATAAATGTAAAATTATGTCAGATGTGAATATATTTTGGCTGAAAATGTTTTCTGAGATATTTAATTATGTCTTGTTTTTAAGGGGAACCTGAAAGATGCATTCGGTGGAGGACAAGTGGTTTCTGCTAGACGATCATGAGGTACGTCTTCCAAGGGTAGGAATAGTAACATTGATAATGTTAACCAGATAAGTGGAAAAAGTGTCTAGGGGGAATGGTTAGTTACTCCATATCTTACTCGAGTGACATGTCACCAGTTTTGTATATCAGGACACTTTCATAAATAGTTCCCCTGGCCATTAGTATATTGATGAGCCTAGGGAGAAATGGGACATCTACAATGGTTCTTATAGAACCCATGAAAAATGGATAATGATGTAGAAACTAGGTATAACTAGTGTGTGGTAAGGTGATCCTATACACTATATTATTCTAGTAGTTGGAGTTCCACTAGATGTTCCGGTTGCGGAATTGGACTTGGTGATTATGGGAAGGAGTTCCCAATTAGTTGAGGTGTCTAGCTCAGGGGACTCAAAATGTGGAACAATTAAGAGGGGAAGGATAGTTTCTTGAAATTCTTCCTTCACTTATGGATAGTGGGGATAGATCATATATAGTTAGAGGCACTGTTCATTTATCTTGGATTCTAGTACCTTATTTTATACTGATGCTATTATTATTTTATATCCATATATATTGCTAATGCGTTGAGTCTAGAAGTGGAGTCTCCGAGTAGGGTGATGATGATTGATACACAATTGGGGGTGCAGTCGAGAGATATAAGTTTATACAAGTATTATTCTCTTGAGTTTGGGAAGTTTCATTTTCTATGGGATCGTTAAATCCTTTACATACATGAGTTGACATAATTTTGGGTATGGATTGGTTAGTAGAATAATAAGACCACATAGATTGTTACCATAAGAGAGTGACTTCTAAATCTACTGAGGTTGAAAATTATATTCAACATGGATAGTGGGATATCCAGTTGGACCATGTAGGGCCAATTCAGAATCAACTAGGGGAGCTCACCTCCACAGTTTCTTTTCAATTAACGGATAAATATGGTGTAATGTATGTTTTCATTCCAACCATAGTGGAAAACTTCCATATTGTGCTTCCTAATTAATTATCAGAGTTTCCGCATGATAGAGATGTGGAATTTACAATTGGGCTCTAGTCGGTGACTGAGCGAGTTTCAATTACACTATATAAAATGTAACCAATAGAGATTCAAGACATAAAATCTCATCTTGAAGTGATTAAGGATAAAGGGAATATCCATACATGTATGTTGACTTGGGTATCTCTTGTCCTATTTTCAAAGATGGATTTTAGGACATTTTTCCTGTGTGATAATTACTAGAATATGAGTAGGATGACTCTAAATAAAAGGTATCCTATTCAATGAATCAATTGTCTATTTTACTAGTGAGGAGGGATTGTGTTTTATCCAATATTAACATGAAAATAGGGTATCAATTTTTTAGAATTTTACCATTTTATTTACCAAGGACTATTTTAAGAAGAAGGTTTTTCCTTTATGAGTTCACTGTGATGTTGTTTGGGTTGACTAATAAACCAGAATTGTTTATGTCCTTGATGGACTGAATATTCCATCCATACATGGATTGGTTTGTTATGGTATTTATGGATGATATATTGGTGTAATCAAAGACTTATGATGATTATGAACAACATTTTAACATCATCTAGAGTACAATGATAGAGAATCAACTATACACCAAGATATCTAACTATCAATTCTCAATTGATCAAGTAAATTTTTTTGGTCACATCATCTTGGAGGATAGTCTTTCATTTGACCTAAAGAAACTACATAAAATAGTTTCATGGGATCATTCAAAGAATTATTTCGATATCCACATCATTCTGGGGTTTGAGGAATATTTTTGAAGGTTCATAAGATACTTTTCCCATTAAAAATAACAAATTTTTATCTTGAACAACAGGGTACTATATTTTGAATTTTCTAGAGCATGTGAGAATGCTATCTATGGGTTGAATAATCCCTTGAAAAAGGCACCAATCATTATCCTTCTCGAACTAGGTAAGGTTTAGACTGTGTTTTGGGAAGCTTTTGGGATTGGGATAGGAATAGTTTTGATGAAGTAAGATTGAGTTGCAGAATATGAAAAATTGTAAATGAGGACACATGAACTGAATTGTCCAACACATGACCTCTGGTTAGTTGTCGTATTTTTTGACTTGAAATATTGGTGACATTATCTATTATGTGATAATTTACATTGTATACGGATCCCAACAACTTAACATATATATTTTTATCATGATATGAATATCTGATAGTGGATGTTGGTAAATTATATACATTTATTTGATTTTGAGTTAGAATATACACCTAGGAAGGGAAACCGTGTTTTTGTTGCACTATGGGAAAACCTAGTCTCAAGAAGTTCAGAAGTCTAGTTATAAATTTGAGATAATGTAATTTTTGGAAGAGATGAAATTTTAGGTTCAGGTGGTCCAAGAGAAGATGTCTCTTATATCTATATTAGTATAATATTATCTCTTCAGATAGATCAGTTATAGGTAGTATGATGATCTTGAATGTTAGTCCCTGAGGGAAATCCTTGAAGGTTGGGATACACCTTCCAATTAGACCATATATGAGGATGTGGTCATCTTTGTTATGAATCAGGTTGTAGTTCCTTTTTGTATGTGAGAGGACCTAATGAGAGAATTTCATGCATCAATTTTGGTGGTGCATCCGAGTTTTAACAAAATGTATCATGACCTATGATGAAAGTTTTGTTGGTTAGGCATGAAAAATGAGACAATAGGGTTTGTGACATGATTCTACAACTGTCAATATGGGAAGGTTGATAATCATCGACCTGTTACGTTATTACATCAAATTCCCACTATTTAATGGAAGTGAGAATATGTTACTATGACCAATGTGTTGGGTTTACTGAGGACACCTAAGAATAATTATGTTTTATGGGTGGTTGTGGACCGACTGATGAAAGTAGAAGATTTCATCAATATATGGGATAATTTCACAATGGTTCGGTTGGGGAATTTGAATGATCAAGATATAGTACATTATTAAGGGTTTCGATAGAGTATAGTTTCATAATTTGAGTCACATTTTACTTCACACTTCTGAAAGGGCTTGCAGAAAGTTCTTGATATATCGGTTTTTCTAAGTACAAATCACACCCACATATAGATGTGTTGTCAGAATGTACTATTCAACTACATGAGGATATACTTCATGATTGTGTCCGATACATTGATTTTTATTGGAAGAATCAACTAGAATTGGTGGAGTTATCCTATAATAATATTTATCAGGAAACTATTCATATGGAACCATATGAGGAAATTTATGTTATTCCATATAAGTCACCACTCTATTGGATGGAAGCAGGTGAGCTAGAGTATCTTGGACCGAGTCTCAAACAGGATACATTGGAATAGGTTTAACAAATTTGTTAGTGTATGGATATGAATCATTTTTGGAATAAGTCATATAAAAATAAACGATTACAACCCATTGTGTTTTTAGTGGTCGGTCATCTATTCCTTTGGGAGTCTCCTAAATTGGTTCAACGTATTCAAAAATATGGAAATATGGTGCCCATGTTAGTTGAATAATTTGTGGATATGGAGATAATTTTTCCTATAATGACCAATACTTTAAAAAATTGATATGAATTTAAAATTGAAGTTCATTCATTATAAAATATAATAAATCCATGATAGGACCATATAGGTATAGTTTATTTAGAAACAAGGAATCATAAACAATGGGTTCATAATGAATCAACATTCTCTCCCACTTATTTCTCCATAAATAGAATCCTTTATGACATAGCTTACTTAATACCATTCTTCATGACCTGGTATAAAGAAACATGTGAAAGGGTGATCTCAGAAGATCTGTAATGTGTAAGAACTTGGATCTTCGTTTCGGGTATGTTTTTCCATTTCTGGTCATTTTTGAGAAAAAGAAGAAAATATGGAAATTTTTTTAGTATACGTCATGTACTTTATGAGTACACACCGTGTACTTTTCTTCCACATGAGGCTATGTGCTGGCCGTGTCCAGGCCACACACACAGTGTGTAGTAGTGATGTGGAGGCAGCTTAATACAGTGTACGGAAAGGGCGAGTACACGCTGTGTACTCATGAAGTACATGCCATGCAGTTTTCTTTTTTATTTCATTAATCGGACCGGGTTCACGTATCAAACCTATTTTCATCTTCTTCTTCCCCTAATTATGTACAGAGCATCCGAGGAGGCCGAATCTTCTCCGAGCCACCGATCTGTCACCAGTTATCTGAATCGAACGTAGTCGATTGCAATAGAATCCCAATGGTGAGTTCTTGGTTCTTCTTTGGCCACGTTTCCTGATTTCATCTCTTGTGAGAGTTATGTATGGTTGAACGATTTAGATGTTTTTGTGGATCTTCTCTATTATAGGCTGATTCACAGGCCGAGGTTCTAGTATATCAATCTCCTAGGATTGAGGTAGGCGGGTTGTTTCCCTACATTGAATGTCTTTGAGTTTTTGGTGCAAAAGTGACAGATACCCATGTATATGGTATCTCAAATTAGGTTTTTGATCATATATTATTATCTTCCTTAGATTTCATGTATTATTGAGGTTATTAAATGATTGTTAATTTCTTGTTAGCATGTTTGAGGATCACCCCATGGGTGTTCCCCCTGTTTTGGCTGTTTATCACCGTTTGACTTAGGATGCCTATGAGACATACCTTGTTTCATTGTTTTTCATTCCTTGATATAGTTGATAACATATATTTTCTACTGTTTATATGTTTTTGATGCATTGTGGATATTATCCATGTATTTTTTGAACTTACTTAGGGTTGATGATAGTTGATTACGCATGACTAGACTGCTCAGGGCTGTGTGAACCTGGTGCGGTAGACTAAAGTGGGAATTGACGATTAAGGGATTCCCTATAGAGTTTGTTATAAATTAGTATCGTTCATAAAACCTATGGGAATGGGACCCTTTGATTCCTTACAATGTCCTTAGTTACATATTGAGACTATAGGGGGAATTAGACGTAAGTTCTTCCTCAGAGAGTCTATAGCTATCGTTGCTAGACCGCATGGGAATTGACAGTGAGAGCTTCCCAGAGTGTCTCTGCCTTTGTATGTTTACTTGACTAGAGGGGTCTTCCATTGTGAGCCACCCAGAGATTCACTTTGATTATTGTTTGGTTGGTTTTGATGAGTCCACCAAGCCAAAGAACAAGCTTGAGTTTTGTACCACTTGCTGTTTAGGTAGTCTGTAGAGATACCTGTTGTGTTACATTCTATTCCTTGAGAATATAGAGTGTTTTCTAGATACCTTGGTTGATTATTTAATGATTGAATTAAATTAATAAATAAATGTGAATGGATATTGGTAGGATTTTTTAATTTAGAGTACTCATGTTTCTTTGGTGGATTAAATTCTTTTACTTTTTCTATATTGCTCACTGATATTAGGGCACAGATCTTGTGGTGATTGACTGCATGGATTAGTCTCACACCCTGTTTGGGTCCTGCATTTTGGCCCAAATAGGTTATATGGTTGCATGTGTGGATAGGGATTGTGGACCTTCTACTTCAGTTACATGATTGCTGGTTGGAGCTGGAGAGCAAAGGACCGAGCTTAGGCTTGCGATGCTGGTGGAGTTTTTGTTTACTTTTAGTGCTTTTTTCTCAATAGTATTTCAGAACATTGTTTTGTTTGCTACTTTTTTTAAATACATGTACCATGCTGCATCCTTATCAAATTATACATTTCCTCTGCTGTTTAGTTTCAGTTGTTGTATGTTGTTTACTACTTCCGCTATTGACTGTTATTTTTTGTACCTTGTATACCTTACCAAATGAGGACATAGTTTCCCCCAATAACATACCAATGCCCTTTCTTCTATTCAGAAGCCTCTGGCGTTTGGGGAAATTCTCTTGAGGTCATGTGGCGAACCGGGCACGGGGCACTAGTTGAAGGGCTCCAAATTCAGGTTGTTACAAAGTAGTATCATAGGAATTTCTTTCCATTTCTATTGACATTATATTTAGAGACATTAGATAGGGATAGGACGGAATAAGAAAATGGTAAATAGCTATTCCCAGGCGTTCTAGCACCCGTGTATAGGAAAAAATACAGATTACCTCGAATATTGCAATTTTCGAGTTTTTTTAAATGTTTCATTTTAATTGATTTCACGGTTGGGTGGTGCACTTGTTTTGTGCTATTACTGTTTGTATGATTTTCGTTCTATTTTGTGGCAACCTGATGAGATTAGGGTATTCCATCTCAAGCATCATATAGACACTTGTTAGAAAAATCAAATTTCATGAATTTTTCCAAGCCATCTAAATTGCATTAGAATTTTCATGTTGTTGTTGTAGAATTTGTGATAGAAGATGCATGATGTTGTGATAGATTCTATGATATAATACCTGCTATGTTGATAGGGTATCATTTGTTTAGAGCTTCTTTATCATGGACGCCAAACTTTGTTCTTAGAGGTGTTATGGGCCCTCGAGGATCGGAATTTGGTGGATCATGAGTTGTTATACTTTTTACTTGTTATATCCATTGTTTTGATGTAATGATTTGATTTTAAGGGAGGATGGGCCCCCACGGATCAGAATTTGGCACCCTGACACTTGTTTTCTGTGTTTTCTGGGCTCCGATGTAGTTCTGAGGCTACTATCCGGAAAAACCCAGAATATACAACATGTACTTTATGCAATCACGCCATGTAGTTTTTAGCTGTGTACCTGACTGTGTTGGGAAGAGACACGAGGTTGTAAAATTTCCTATAGGAACATGCCGTGTACCATCTTAGCACGCCGTGTTTTCTGGAATAAGTATCTGTCGTGCCATGAACAATACGGGCTGAGTTTTTCCTTCAAGTGCATGCCATGTCCGTATGGAACACATCGTGTAGTGTTGACCATGTGTCAGGCCATGTCACTGACAACACAGGCCAGATAAGTAATGTCAAGTACATGTAGTGTCTCCTTTAACACGCTATGTTGTAGTGGTATGTGTACCAGTTTGTGTGACTGACGACACATACAAGGGGAAAATCTTAAGGATACGTCGTGTAGTGGACAAGCACACCGTATAGTTTCCTGCTGGGACAGTCTGTGTTCCTAGCCATGTAGGAGTAAACGGGTAGGGAGGAAAAGGTTTAGTACACACCGTGTAGTTTTAGTACATGTCGTGTAGCCAGGTGGTTTACACAGCCATGTATGGCCAAGGTACATGCCCTGGGTAAACTTTTATGAAACATGCCGTGTAGTAGTACTACACACCGTGTAGTCATGGTTTCCCAAATTTTATGGTTTTTCTTTCCTTTTCCATTCTGCTCTCTTATGTTTCTTCTGTTTTCATATTTAATGAATGTGTGCTTTTGACCTTTCAGAGCTATGGCACCAAGACGTCTTCCTGTTGCACGTCAGGAACCAAGTAGTGACCGTACGCCTGATATGGCAGATCCGGGACTACCAGTAGTTCGGCCTATCATTTGGGATTGGGCACCTACAGTGATTCCAGAAACTGGTGCTGATGCTCAGTTCAGAGAGGGTTTCATGAGATTCATGCAGACCTTCTAGGGAGCTCAGCATCCTGCCCCGTCTATGGCAGAGCTGACGCTGGTTTTTTAGCAGTAGCACCCTCCCATGTTCACAGGGTATGAAGGACCACAGGCTACGAAGTCATGGATAGGAGACATTTTATACATCATCAAGCAACTGGAGACATCTTTGGAGAGGAGAGTGAAGCTCGCGACTTATATGATGCGAGATTCTACTAAGAGATGGTGGGGTGTAGTTTCGCAGACAGGGCGCCAACAGTCTATGGCATGGGATGAGTTTAAACATACGTTCTACGACTAATTCTACCTGGCGACGCTGAGGGATGATAGAGCCAGAGAGTTCATGAACCTCCAGTAGGGTACTCTAATAGTTATGGAGTATTCCTCCCACTTTATAGAGTTATAGCGTTTCACTCCCATTCTGGGATATGACGAGCTATTTTTGGCAAGGATGCTTGAGGAAGGCCTCAAACCGAATATCAGGTCACATGTGAACCTCTTTCAGTTGACTTCTATCACTCTTATAGTCAACCAGGTGCTTATTATGGGGAGAAAACAGAGGGAGGTTGGAGCTGTGGACAAGGGAGGTTCAACATCCAGGGTAGATTCTCTCCAGACAGACACCAGGAAGCGACACCGAGAGTTTACATGAGGTGACTCGAGGAAGCGAGTTATTCCTTCTGGTAGACAGTATATTCCTTCTAGAAACCATTTATTGTGTTATCAATGTGGAATAAGTGGGCATAAGAATCCTCAATGCTCGAGAGACCCAGTGGAGTGCCGATCTTGCAGCAATATGGGACATCTACAACGCTTCTGCAAGGTTCTTCTGCCAGCGGCTAGTGAAGGAGGATCAATTTTGAATCTGTGTATAGGAGCAGGATTACCAGTTCCACAGAAGACGGGGGATAAAGTTCTTCAGGTAATTCAGGCTAGGGTAGAGGCCAAGGACACAGTGGTCAGGCTCATGGAGGAGCAGCAATGGGATCTCAGGCTGCTACGCAGGGCCACGGTACAGGCCAGACTTTTGTTGTGGATCAGATTCATCAAGATCCGGATCCTGTACCTTCAACAGTTCGAGGTATGTTTTTATTATCGTCAGTTTAATCCTATGCACTTTTCAATATAGGATCTTATCATAGATTTATTTCTATGCATATTGTGGAAATCCTTATACTTATTGTTTATACTTATGAGGATATGATGACGCTAGACACTCCCTTGGGAATTAGAACTTCTAGCATGCGTCAATTCTTAGACTTCCCCCTCGACTTCGATGGGTGTTGTTTTTCATGGAGTCCTTATGTTTTGGATATGGCAGTCTATGATGTCATTCTCAGGATAGACTGGTTAGTTTCTTTATAGGCCTTTATCGATTGTTATCACTGTAGGGTGAGTTTCACATCCCTAGAGGGTGGATCTTTTCTTCACAAGGGAGAATGGGATTTCTAGGCGAGTAGAGCTGGACCAAAGCATCATGGGTTGGGCGGAGTTATGGCCCATATTTCTAGCTAATATCTAGATGACCACGGGACTTCTTAGCTAAATTTTCCTCCAGTGGTTGATCACTTTCCAGATGTCTTTCCAGAAGACTTTTCAGGTTTTCCTCCGGAGTTAGAGGTAGACTTCTCTATTGATCTTATGCCAGGAGCGGCACCCATGTCTATTCCTCCTTATAGGACGACTACACCGGGGTTACATGAGCTCAAGAAGAATTTGTAGGAGTTGCAGATGAATGGTTTCATCTGACCTAGTACATCTCCTTGGGGTTCTCCTTTTATGTTTTCAAGGAAGTTAGACGTCACCCTTGGGCTTTGTGTGGATTATCGGAAGCTGAACTAGTTGACATTCAATAACTGGTATCCATTTCCATGGATAGATGATCTCTTTGATTAGCTTCTAGGAGCCAGAGTGTTCTCGAAGATTGAATTGAGATCCGGCTACCATCAGTTTCCTCTCAGGCCATCTGATATACCTCTTACAGCCTTCTAGAGCAGGTATGGTATGTATGAGTATTTGGTAATGTTGTTCGGTCTCACGAACAAGCCAACAGTTTTCACGGCGCTGATGAACAGAGTTTTACATCCTTACTTGGATTCCTTCATGGTGGTGTTCGTGGATGACATCTTGGTGTACTCTCACACTCGACACGACCATGCTACTCATCATGAGATCATTTTGAGTACACTGAGGGAGCAGCAGTTATATTCTATTCTCTAAAAGTGCCACTTTTGGATGGACGAGGTTCACATCCTGGGTCATGTCATCTCATAGACAGGATTATCAGTAGACCCAGAAAAGGTGAGAGTAGTAGTCACCTGGGAGCAGTCAAAGATCGTCTTCAAGGTATGGAGTTTCTTAGGACTGGTTGGTTACTATAGGAGGTTTATACAGTACTTCCCATGCCTAGAATTACTATTGATGGTCTTGACTAAAAAAGGGGTGAATTATATTGGGTAAGAAGCCTACGATTTATCCTTCTAGGATCTGAACTAGAGATTGACTTCAACACCAATTCTAGTTTTTCCAGAGCCGATCAAGAGTTATACAGTTTTCTGTGATGCATCTTGCATCGGGATTGGAGAGGTGATTATGTAGGAGGATCATGTTGTTGCATACGGATCTCAGAAGTTGAGGACACATGAGAGAAACTATCATATGCACGACCTGGATTTGGTTCCAGTTGTTAATGCTTTGCGTTGTTGGAGATATTATATTCTAGGAGAGCATTTTGTGGTGTATACCGACCACAAGAGGCTCAAGTACATGTTTAGGCAGCGTGACTTGAATATGAGACAGTGGAGGTGGGTTGAGTACTGCACTCTTTCGATTTCGAGATTGCCTATACACCTAGGAAAGGAAATGTGCTGGCTGATACACTAACCTAGAGGACTCAGATACATGGAGTTCAGGAGGCTAACAATGAGTGGTAGTTTATGGCTATGTTCTCTGAGATGCATTTAAAGGTGCACCACAGATAGGGGTAGACTTTCCTATCTTTTGTAGCTATTACCTCTACGCATCTCGACTGAGTTCGAATGAGGAAGTTATCATATTCTGAAGGCCTATTCCTATGAGAAAGCATGTCAGGAGAGGACCCTCTTCCCGGATGGACCATAGGCGAGGATGAGATCTTGCGTTTCTAGGGATGCATATGGGTTCCAGCAGATATACACGAGGAGAAAATGTGATACTTTTATTCCTCAGTCTGGGAAGTTCATCCTAGCGTCACCAAGATGTATCATGATCTACGCCGCCAGTATTGGTGGCCAGGTATAAAGAGGGATGTTTCTGGTTTTTTCAAGAGATGTTCCACCTGTCAGCAAGTGAAGGAAGAGCACCAGCGACCAACAGGGATTTTACAGTAGCTACCCCTTCCCGGGTGGAAGTGGAAATGGACTTTCTGACAGGGTTTCCAAGATCGCATCGAGGGAATGATGCGATATGGGTTGTCATTGACAGGCTCATGAAGGTTGCTCACTTATTTCCGATTAAGGAGACCTTTGCTGTTGATGAGCTTGGATGGTTGTACATCCAGGATATTTTACACTTGTGTGGGGTTCCAGGTTCTATAATTTCAGATAAGGACGCCCGCTTCCCGTCACATTTCTATAAAGGGATACATAGGTCTTTGTGTACATAGGTACTTCTATGTAAAACATACCATCCCCAGACAGATGGCTAGTCAGAGCGCACGATTCAGGTGCTACAGGACTTTCTACGAGCATGTGTCCTTGATTTTTGAGTTTCTTGGGAGAGACATATACCTCTAATGGAGTTTTCCTATAATAATAGTTTTCAAGCAATTATTCAGATGGAACCTTACAAGGCATTGTACAGTTGGCAGTGTCGATCACCCTTTAGTTGGCTGGAGGCAGGAGAGGCGGATATGCTAGGACCTCGTTTAACTTTGGAGACCACAGAGCTGGTGGAGTTGATTCGAAAAAAGAATGGCTACTACACAGTCTCGGCAGAAATCTTATGCTGATCAGTGGAGATGACCTTTGGAGTTCAATGTCAGGGATTAGGTTTTCTACGTGTTACCTCGTGGTTGGGACACATGAGGATCATGAGACAGGGTAAGATTTCACCGAGATTCGTCGGGCTATTTGAGGTTATGGAGAGAGTCGTCCTAGTATCTTATAGGATGTAGTTTCCTCAGAGGTACTAGGCTATGTACGACGTCTTCCATGTTTCTCAGCTTCACAGCTATTTCTCATACCCGTCTTTTCTTTTTCAACCCGAGGAGTTTGAGCTGGAGCAGGATGCATCATTCGAGGAGCATCCTATCAGGAATGTTGATCGTAGTGAAAAGATAATCCGTGGCCGATCTATTTCTCTGGTATGGGTGCTATGGCAGCACTACCGTGTACATGACGAGACTTGGGAGAGGGAGACCGATATGCGATCACAGTGGCCAGAGTTGTTCGAGGGTTCTTCTTTTCCAACAAGTTAGGGAAATTCGGGGATAAGTTTCTTAAAGCAGGTAAGTTTGTAAGAACTCATAATTTCATTTCAGGTATGTTTTTCCGTTTCTGGGCGTTTTTTAGAAAAAGAAGAAAATCTGGACATTTTCTAAGTACACGTTGTGTACATTGCGAGTACACGCTATGTAATTTTATTCTGCGTGAGGCCATGTGCTGGCTGTGTCTGGGCCATAGACAAGGTGTGTAGCAGTGATGTGGAGGCCGCATAATGCGGTGTACTCAAAGGGCGAGTACACTCCGTGTACTCATGATGTATACACCGTGTACTTTTCTTTTTATTTCATTAATCGAACCGGGGTCGCGTCTTAAACATATTTTCATCTTCTTCTCTACCTAATTACATCCAGAGCATCCGTGGTGGCTGAATCTTCTCCGAGACACCGATCCTTCACCAATTATCTGAATCGAACGTTGTCAGTTTCAATAGAAGCACAACAATGAGTTCTTGGTTCTTCATTGTCCACTTTTCCTAATTCCTTCTCGTGTGAGAGTTATCTGAGGTTGAACGTTTTAGACGTTTTCATAGATCTTCTCTATTCTAGGATGATTCACAGGCTGATGTTCAAGCATATTGATCTCCTAGGAACGAGGTAGGTGGTTTGTCTACCTACGTTGAATTTCGTTGAGTTTTTGGTGAAAAAGTGACGGATACCCATGTACCGGGTATCTTAGATTATGGTTTTGATCCTATATTGTTATTTTCCTCTAATTTCTTGTATGATTGAGGTTATTATATGATTTATAATTTCTTTTTATCATGTTTTAGGATCACCCTATGGGTGTTGCCCCTGTTTTGGCTATTTATCATCGTTTGGCTTAGGATGCCTATGAAGCATACCATGTTGCATTATTTTCCTGCCTTGATATAGTTGATTGCATGTATTTCCTACTGTTTATATGCTTTTGATTCATTGTAGCTATTATCCATGTAGTTGTTTAACTTACTTAGGGTTGTTGACAGTCTATTACGCATGACTAGACTGCTCTGGGCTGTGTGAACCTCGTGTGGTAGAGTAAAGAGGGAATTAATGGTTAAGGGCTTCCCTAGAGAGTCTGTTATGAATTAGAATTGTTCACAGGACCTACGTGAATGGTAATTTGTGTTTACTTAGAGTGTCCTTAGTTACGTATCGAGACTATATGGGGAATTAGACATAAGTGCTTCCTTAGAGAGTCTATAGCTATCGTAGCAAGACCGCAGGGGAATTGACGGTGAGAGCTTCCCAGAGTGTCTATGCCTTTGTATGTTTACTTGACTAGAGGGGTCTTCCAGTGTGATCCACCAATAGAGTCACTTTGATTATAGTTTGGTTGGTTTTGATGATTCCACCAAGACAAAGAAAAAGCTTGAGTTTTGTACTACTTGCTATTTAGGTAGTCTGCTGAGATACCTTTTGGGTTACTTGCTATGCCTTGAGAATATAAAGCTATTTTCTAGATACCTTGGTTGATAATTTAACGAGTGAATTAAATTAATAAATAAATGTGAATCAAGATTGGTTGGATTGTTTACTTTAGAGTAATCATGTTTCTATGTCGCATTTATTTCCTTTACTTTTTCTATATTGCTCACTCACAGTAGGGCACAGATCTCGTGTTGATTGCCTATTGGGATTAGTCTCACACCATGTTTGGGTCCTGATTTTCAGCCCAAAAATGTTATATGGTTTCATGTGTGGATAGGGATTGTGTCTCTTTTAATTCAGGTACATGATTGCTGATTGGAGCTGGATAGCAACGGACTGAGATTAGGCTTGCGATGCTGCTAGAGTTATTGTTTAATTGTAATGCTTTGTTCTCTGTTGTATTTCAGCACGTTGTTGTGTTTGCTTCTTTCCTTAGATACATGTACCAGATGCATCATTATCATATTATAAATTGCTTCTTCTATTTAGTTTCAGTTGTTATATGTTGTTTACTACGTCCACTATTGACTGTTATTTCATGTACCTTGTATACCTTACCAAATGAGGGTATAGTTTCCCCAATAACTTACCAAGGCCCTCGCTGCTAGTCAGCATCATCTGGCATTTTGGGAAATGTGCTTGAGGTCATGTGGAGAACCGGTCACGGGGCACCAGTTGAGGGGCTCTGGATTCGGGTCATTACATAATGTTATACAAGGGAAACACCAATCATATCATACTCATAAGACATAAGAACAAAACATTTTAAAATATTATCCTACATGAAAAATATCAAGATATCTTCTAATGGTATAAAGTTTTATAAGAATTAATGGATATCATATCAAAATTCATAACATAATACATGATGGTTTTTTTCATAAACATAAGCATAGAAAAATGTTTTCATATTATTCAAGGCTCATTGCCAGGACCATCATAGCTGACAAAGTTCATTACTGAATTGGGTTTACTTGTTGTTCCCACCCTGTATTACATAACCAGATTCAGTTGTTATTATAGTAATGTATATATCATGAGATATAAATCTTAACCTAATGAATTGGTGGGAGATATTGGTCCCCTCCATCTCATAATGAAATCATTTTTACTTGTTCCACAAAAAAGATAAATCATTCCTCATAGAAAAACCCAAGAAATAAAATGGGTTTCTTAAACATCATTCCACAAAAACACAATCCATATAAAATATTATTCCGTCATTAAGAATATAAAATAATAGTATTAATAGGTATATAAGAATATCCCTATATAATGAGTTTCAGATTATATGGAAAATAATTTTGATAATCACGTGAACTTAATTACTGAGGAAAATATACTTTCTTTTTCAAAAACATTTTCTTTTCTCAGAATGAAACGAAACTTTAAAAGAAAATAATTTATTTGAAAATAATATTGAAATCTTGTAAAAGAATATAAATTTAAACAAGGTTTCATGAAACTGTAAAAATATATTCATGCAGTATAAGTTAAAAAACATTATCCACACACTTTTGTCGAAAATATCCAAAGGTTCCTCAAATAAAATAACGAAAAAAGATTCCATTCATAAAGTTAAATAAAATTAAAAAAAATGTTAAATTATCTTTAAAAATTTGAATAAAAAAATAAATTATATTACATAATTAATAAATATGGATGTGGATGATAAATATATCCCAATAAATACTTACGTATAAACAATCTTAGATAAAAATGGGATTACAAAATTAACCCTTACTATAGGTCGGATATACTTTGTATGAATCTGAAACTTCTATATAATAATTTTAATAATGTTATTGAATTATTTAAGAATAATAATCATTTTTTTTATATCATATATGATTATATTATCATCTTTTTGTCAGGAATATTTCATTTCCACCCGTTATTCAAATATTAACACCTTTATGTTCTAATGCATGTTTTATCGGGTATGTTCATATTAAAATTATTATTGTATAGTATTTTCATTTAAAGTATGGTATTATAATATTATATATCATATTTATTCATTCCATTCATGTATATAATTGTTTATTAATGAAGAACATTTAGAATGAATTGCATAACAATGTTTGAGACTGTAGGCCGTATGCACGCACGAGCGATGATATCATTCACATAATGGTAAAATGATATAGAATTGGATGGTATATTAATTATAAAAAATAATTATCTTGTTATATAGATTATTGGAATCCATTATAAGATTCATTATACCCATCAAAATAAATAATTGTTGAATAAAAAATTACACCACGACTTGGAGATGATAAGTTGTAAATATGCACGCATGGTGATATTATTAATCATAGTATGGATAAAAGGAGGTATAAGGTTATACCATAGTTATAATAACATATCATCTTGTATAAGATATTGGAATTATTACTTTAGTATTGAAACAACATAAGGGTAGGTAGTAGAGGTAGAAAATAATTTTTAATTAGGTGATAATATAATTACTTCTTTTGGCGTATCTCTATTTTATTTACACAAAAGGTCTCCTCAGGATGCATTTATGAAACAATTGTGCCATCTTAGAGGAAGGAAGGTATTCTGGGAGCTTACATGAGCATAATTTGGATGATCAAAGAGTCTTGAATGGTGTGAGTATGTGGATAGAGGTGGTGACTGTTTATAAGAGGGGAAAGACAATTTAGGAATGTTTTGAAATAATATTTCATTATAAAAGGATTTTCAAATTATTACAGTTTAAAAGTGACAACTTATAAGTATAAGATAGGGGGGTTGAAATAATCTCTACCAATAGGTTTTATTCATGTTTAGGTAACCAAATTAACCTTATCATTTAGCTTTAATCCTTAGTTAGAAACATTAACTATTAAAATTCCATCTTGTGTTTTTGTAATATATTGTAACTATATTTACTATAAAACGACTAGATAAAAAAAAGTGGATAATTAATAAAATATTTAACATTATATAAGATAGTAGGACTGATATTATATATTTTGGTCCATTATATTATTTAATAAAATTGTATTTTTTTTACATACACATTTATGTCAATTTTCACACTATTTAGTAAATGATTTTTCATAAAGCCATCAAAAATTTATTAATTTTAAAAAACTACATTAACTAAAATAAAACATGTAATAATAATCCATAAAATTATTGGATAGAATCATAATTTAAGGACCCAGCCTTAGACATGTCATACAATAGGACCTTATTCCGGTCTAGGTTCTGGAAATAGATACATGATTACAAAAAACATCAGAGTTACAATGAAAAACTAAACACACTGCAAGATCATCACCACTTCCGCGCGCTACAACAATGATGACCAATTCTACAAACCTGTGAAAAATATTTCAAATGCTTGGGGTGAGCACAAAAGATTCTCAGTAAGGGGTTTTTAAAATACTTAATATGGATTTTGAAGACATCCTTTGAAAATAGTTGCACATACTTAAAATAATTCCTTTAATGACAATTTCATAACTTTTCAAAGGTTACTAGAAACCATTTAGTAAATTCGACAAAAACATTTTAGCATTCAACTGAAGACTACCAGAAGTTCATGTTACAATGTAATCATGCTGGTACAAATGTGCATGGATTTCCACTAAATATAAAGAAGAATAACATGCAATGTATGCAAATACTACAGAGCATTAACATTATCAGAGTTGCGCATAAATAATTTCACTACAAATTATAAAAATTCACATTATGACATGATAAATTTAATGCTAACATTTTCATTAAAATCCTGGAAAGGAAAAAAGATCATACTGCAACACTGTCTCATCATATGCCGTGTACACATAATCACATACTCATAGGTAATAGTTCTTAAACCAAGGATATTCCTCTAGTCGAAATAATCACTTGGTTGGTCATATACTAAAACATAGTGAGGAAAGGTATAATGTCGGACTCATTTCTGAATGTCAAGGCGTTGTACCATGACCTAAGGGTAATAACTCAAATAGGAATGTCTCAAGAACTATCAATGCATCTAGGAGCTTACATTTACCGTTCTCCAACATGGATGGGTTACTTTAACCAGTCCCCAACCTGGAGGGCTTAATTTAACTAGTCCCAACCTGGAGGGATTACTTTAACCAGTACCCAACCGGGCGGGATTTCTTTTAACAGGTCCCTATCCCAGCAGTCCAATACCTTCCTCATATGTCAATATAGTCTAATATTCAAGGTGTCCCATACCACTTTGAATATTTTATTTTTATTTCTCATTACCCAAGGTGTCCCATACCACTTTGAATATTTTATTTTTATTTCTCATTACCCAAGGTGTCCCATACCACATTGGGTAATTTAGTTCTTATTTCATTATCATGGTATGTCATATGAATGCTTGATGATCAATAATATGGACAAGGAAACCATTATACAATTAGTCTACAAATACATGACATGAAAGATAACATTGAAAATATGGAATAATTAATGAATAACAGGAATAGTTTAGTAAACAATCTATGTACACAGGATAATTACAAAAGTACATCAATTGGTATGGTTTTCCACAAGGGGAGTTAAATTATAGCTCTTTTAAATTCTAATACATGATAATGAAACACCAAAAAAATACAAGACATTAATTATTGTGATAAACATATCTTCGAAACATCCAATTAAACCATAACTAGATTGACCACTAATAATCACTGCAGCAGGTTTAATAAATGGTTACTACATAAACCTCTAAATTCTAAGTCCCTTATTGACAATTTAAATAAAACCAGAGTACACTCTTTTAAATATTACATCAGGGGAATAATATATAAATACCATTGTAGTTAAGCAAGTTCAATAGTGTGTACTCACATACAAAATGCATATTGGCTAGGAAAACACTAAAACATAAACTAAATCCGGACTATTGTATTTGAAAAATATGGTTACTATATATGAAACCATAAACACACATAACATATAAAAACTACGATTTTAAAATCGTAACATAATTACACTTAAACCAAAAGCCTAATTTGCATCTAAAATATAATTTAAGGTTTGGTAATCAAGTCATGAAAATAATAATCGATTGCATTTGAAAACATATATATGTAATTAAAAAAATATACATTTAATTATACAAAGTCTACAAATTGGGATTTTCATATTAAAAGTAAATTCAAAATACCCTTTATGCGTATATAATTTTTTGCAAAAAATAATGATTTATTTTAAAATAATTAAAATAGATTTGGGTTGGGGTTATACACACACACACACACACACACATGCACATATGTATACTTATTCACCTGAATATATATATATATATATAATACATATAATGGAATAATTTTAAAACTAAACCGACATAAATTATTTGAGTTCACAAAACATAAACAACCTCCCTGGAAACCCTTAATTAGGAAGGGTTTTAAGGTGTATACATAATTATATACACTAATTAAAAATATATATGTATATATATATATTTATATGTATACAGATTTGTTACATATGGGTTATAAATAGAAACCCAACTTAAACAAACCTTTAAATCATCTAGGAAGAACCATACTAAACCCATACACCCAATTTCAAAAGAGGAGGAGGATTGATGCTCATACCCAAAATATATATGTATATATATATACATACATAATATATAACCAATTATACATCATGTGTGTATATCATGTTTTACATCATAAAAGAAGGTAGATATATCCACTTACATGAATTATTTGAATAAAGAACATCATTTAAATAAAAATTTTCATCATTCAGAATACTTAAAATAGAATAAGTTTTGTATTTATATATAAATGTATATACAAATACATGTATATATGGGTTTTACAAAAACAAAACTAAATAAAACCTTACAATGATAATACATTAGGAACAGATCCATTAAATCAAGATAATTTATCATAGATTCAATTTGAATTAGAAAGATATAATCATACATAATTATATAAAAATATATAAATATGCATTTATTTAAAAATAAATTGAACCCCTACACGATATAATTGAAAATAATATTTCTCCTTACATGATTTTGGAAACTGAAAGAGGGAAGGGAAACTGTAGCTTGTCAAAAGACATGAACCTGATGAAGTGATATGACCTGAGTGTTCTAACTACGTGAAGGAGGGTTCTAAATTAATAACAAAACATGAAGGCTGCTTCCCAGGGAAGTTTAACCCAATTCACGATTATCATAATGAAACATTATTATATTTTTTTCCCAAGTCATGCCATCCATTATTTTAATTTATTTTAAAAAATAATAATGTCAAAAGGTTGTGCAAAATGACCCACGCCTTCCTCATGATTTTCAAAATAAAATTATAATAATATATCATATCACGCCTCCCAAATTGTCATTAATTATTGGATCTAATAATATTCATATGTTTTTATTATAATAATAATATTATTATATATAACGATTAATATAGAGTGAAACATATAATATCTAATGATGTATACATGTAATATATATAATATCACGATTTATAATATATATATATAATTAAACGTATAAAATAATTATATATTGAAACATTTAAAACATTATATAATTAAATATATAAGGTGTTTTGAATTTTTATTATTTTTTAAGGCAAAGTCACGTTTTTCTTTCATTTCACCACTTTTCCACTTTTGGACTTCTTATCCCCAATGTCACGCCACACACACAAATCAAGCAATATATTATTATTAAAAATAGTGGTTCAATTATGCCTCCCTCTTAATTTGTATTCATTATTATGTTATTCATTTTAATAATAATAATTATATAATAATATGTGACGCCCTGTGTAGTATCAATAATATATTATTTATTTTTGTATTCATTTTTCTTAATATGTCAAAACATGTAAACTATATTTATAAATTAAATATATATATATATATATACCATGTTAGTGTTTTTATATACATATAATTATATATTATTCATTTTTAAAATTTAATTCAATTACATTTTTTTAAACAGAAATTTATTTTGCGTTTTGTAATATAACAATTATATGTATTTATAATTTATAAATTTTATAAACAAAATCATAATATATATCATATATTTATAACATATATCATCTTAATAATAATAATAATAATAATAATTTTAAATGAAATGTATAATAAAATTATAAAATTATAATAATATTAGTTTTAATAATAAATAATTCAATACTAATATTTGGATTTATATCATCATCAACCTAATTAAAATAAGTCTATATTTTAATAAAACAATTACATATATAAATAAAACACATTTCTTATTACTAAATATATTTTTATATGTAAATATATTAAATACACATACATATATATATACATAGAATTTCAAAATTAATAATTACAATATTATTAGATTATCGTCATTATTTATTTATTTATTTATTTTGATAAATTTATTTACATATTTATTTAGCTTGTAAAATAAATTTTTATAAACCAAAAATTATTTTAATAAAACCACTTTTATTAAAATTCGTACATTAACATAATATTTATTTTAGTTTAAAAATATATAATGATCTTAACAAATTCATTGCATGTGAGTAAATATTTTTGAACACTCAATTTTTATTAATCTGGTTTTAAGATTTTATCTATGTAAATATATATATATATATGTGTGACATAGATTAATTCAAAACATTATTTATAATAAAACATCAATCTTAATTATATCATTTATTAGAACAACATCTTTGAAAATATATTTGACGTCGTCGTGTATTAAGAACATGACATTTTTTGTAAATCAAAGTACTCATAAATTTTCATTTAGAAAATTCCTTCTTTTATAGTTTATTTATAAAATTATTCATTTTAATTTATAATTTATTTCAACTTATTATTTTTTATGAATCCTGAGGCGTTACAATATTCCCCCCTTAACAGAATTGCGTCCTCGCAATTTGATCGTCGGACTAAACCAAATTCTGAATTTCTGTCTTCTGAATTTAGAAAACTAAGACCGCTAGATTCCTAGACACAAACGTTAAATGAAAACATCTATTTCCAAAGTTGCCTAGAACGTTCCTCTGATACCAGGTGTAAGGACCCATCCACAGACATGCCATTCAAGAGGACCTTATTCCGGTCTTGGTTCTAGAAATAGATACATGATTAAAAAAACATCAGAGTTACAACGAAAAACTAAACAAACTGCAAGACCATCACCGCTTCCGCGCGCTACAACAAAGATGACCAATTTTGGAAACCTGTGAAATGTATTTCAAAAACTTGGGGGGAGCACAAGATATACTCAGTTAGGGGTTTTTAAAATACATAATACGGCTTTTGAAAACATCCTTTGAAAATACTTTCACATACTTAAAAAATAATTTCTTTAAAGAAAATGTCATCACACTTCAAAGGTTGATAGAAACCATTTAGGAAATTCCACACAGGAATTTAAGCATTCAACTGAAGACTACTAAGAGATCATGTTACAATGTAAGCATGCTTGTACAAAATTGCTTGGATTTCTACTAAATAAAAAGAATCATAACATGAAAAGTATGAAAATACTCTGGAGCATGAACAAAATCAAAGTTGCGCATAAACAATTTCACTAAAAATTATAAAAACGAACATTATAACATGATAAATGTAATACTAACATTTTTATTAAAATCCTTGAAATGAAAACCGATCATACTGCAACACTGTAACATCATATTCCATCTACACTTAATCTCATACTCATAGGCAATGGTTCTTTAACCAAGGATATTCCTCTAGTCGAAATAATCACTTAGTTGGTCATATAATAAAACATAGTGAGGAAATGTATAATGTCAGACTCATGTCTGAATGTGAAGGCCTTGTGCCATGAACTATGGGTAATATATGAAATATGAATGTCTTGAGAACTATCGATGCATCAAGGAGATTACTTTTACCGGTCTCTAACCTGGAGGGCTTACATTAACCAGTCCCCAACCAGGAGGGCTTACTTTAACCAGTCCCCAACCTGGAGGGATTACATTAACTAGTCCCCAACCTGGAGTGCTTTCTTTTAACCAGTCCCTAACCCAGCAGTCCAATACATTCCTCATATGTCAATATGGTCTAATATTCAAGGTGTCCCATACCACTTTAAATATTTAATTTTTATTTCTCATTACCCATAGTGTCCCATACCACTTTGGGTAATTTAGTTCTTAGATAATTATCATGGTATGTCATATGCATGCATGATGATCAATAATATGGACAAGGAAACCATTATACAATTGATCTACAAATACATGACATGACATATAACATTGAAAAAAAGGAATAATTAATCAAAAGCAGGCATGTTTTAGTAATCAATCTATGTACATAGTATAATTATAAAGTACATCAATTGGTATGGTTTTCCACAAGTGGAGTTAAATGATAACTCTTTTAAATTCCAATAAATGATAATTAAACACCTAAAGAAAATACTAGACATTAATTATTGTGATAACCATTTCATTGAAACTTCCAATTAAACCATAACTAGATTAACCACTAATAATCAATACACCCGGTTTGTAGGGTCCTGAAAAATCCACAAAGGAGAACGATGATCCCCTTTAACTCAAGGGAGATTCTACCCAATTTCCCACCAACGGGATGGGAAAATGTGGACAATACTCAAGGATGGCGAAGGAGGAATCGGTCCGTGGACCGGTCTAATGTTAACGACGCATGGCTGGTTCTGAGAAGCGTCCCCCCTCTGTGGACCGTTATCATTCGCGGAATGGAGACGGAGATCCTCCGCAGGCGCGAAGCAGGGTGGGAGCCAATCCGGTTCACCAACATGAACCGCCCCAACTGCGAGCCATGTGAGATGGCCCGAATTGCCTCCATTGTTGTTCACTAAATGGATACGGAACCCTCAGTGGCTGCAAATCACTCCCCTCATTCGGTTCACAGGGGGGGGAGAGAAGTGCTCAATGCCCACCGCGAAATATGGATTGACCAAGTCAGCCGTAAAACAAGTATTTTGTCATAGGCCTCCGCAAAAGGTGTCGTGTGACAACAGATACATATCTTTCCCCACTCTATAAAAGGAGACGAAGGGGGAAAGTAAAGGGGATTTGGATTTGGAGGAAGAGGATTCAGAGGAGATCGATCCGATTCAGGTGGAAGGATTTCGAAGGAAGGCTTTGGATTTCGCAAACAGCGAAGTTCCAGTTTGCGAACCAGAGCGGGTATAAACCTCGGAACGAACTAATAAGTAACCGAAAATGCATAATAATTTGGTGAACCACAAACTTAAAATAACATAAAAAGATAATACCACAAAACATAACCCCTCCATGGATGCACTCCCCGTAGACCAGGGTGTTTATGCCTCTTTTTCGATCCGCCACACCACGTAGCACCCTTCTACGCGGGTGAAGCCTCGACCGACGATCCCTTGACCGATGCCAACCTCGGCCGCTGCTGCTCGCGTGGAACCCTTCGCATACCAACCGTGTATGCGGGCCAAACCCGAATTCGTGAACCCTCCTAGTTCGCGGGATGTCAATCAATCCGTGGACCCTCTTGGTTCACGGACGGCCTCTTAGTCCGCGGACCACCCTGGTTCATAGACGGCTTCTCAGTACATGGACCACCCTCGTTTGTGGGAGACCTCTCTAGCCTCGTATCAGTTCCCTATGCGAAGGGTGCCACCACCCATACCCCTGTGTGGACCACCGAATCCTTCAGAGTTCCCATTCCCCGAACTACATAAGATCCTCCTGATCTGGCCTGATCCTTTATGACTCCCTCACTGGCCTACTCATCGACCCCGGGCCGAGACCTCCACCAGAGCCGCCAGATCCTTATGGTGTAACCCTTAGGTGCATCAGCGTGCTGTTTTGAGTTCACATACCAATGGTAATTAGAGGCGAAGGGGTTTCCCCGACCCTTGAGCAGATTCGCGAAGCATTCCTGGGTTCATATTCCCACGGTAATGTGGAGTCTGAGATTGGGAGTCCCCTTTCTTCCCCCTCCACTTGTTAAGGGATCCATGGGGGTAGTAAAATACCCATCAGAAGGAATCCCTCATGCACTGAAAGAAAATAGATGGGCACAGGAGCACTCCCTTTCCCTCTCCCTCTGTGCTTTGTCGCCATGGGCGTCCACCCCGGAGTAAGCCCTGACTTAATGGGCAGCCTTCATGCGTAAGCCCCACTCCGCTTCTCACGGACGCACCTTTCACGATGTGATCCTCTGGTCCCTACTACCTCTTGTTTCTGGCACCGAGCATGAGTCATGTGGTCTTAGAGTAAGCATCGACCATGACATCCTCTTATGGGCCTCCTCAGAGTGTAATCCCCAATTCATCGCCACGGGCCTCCTCAGAGTGTAATCCCCAATCCATCATTCTGCGATGCCTCAGCGTGTAAGTCTCAAGATAATGCGAACTATGAGTACTTTGATTCCCTACCATAGGGATATGTAAGAATCCTCAATGATGTTCAATCCGGATCACCAACGGACCCCCGGGTCCACTTTCACGTCGGTTCTCCGACGCTCCCATTCGAACTACGTGGACATTGATCTCTGTCCCCTAGGTAGGGTATATAGGAAGCCTCCATGAGGTTCCATCCCAACCATAGATCGATCTGACTATCTTCAAATCAGTTAACCATTCCAATCCTAGTTCCGCATCAATGTGTTCCGACTCCACGAGGTCATTAATCAAACGAGGGATAGTAAACCTCAGGCCTAAATGATTCCGAACCCCCTACGTCCAGTTGACCATTTCCCACCAGGGTAAAATCCGTGGAAACTATGTTTGGGTATAAACCAAAGATTTGCAAACATATGAAAACATCTGAAATCTATAAGAGTCCCAGAACAGGCAATAATTCCCCCCAAAAGGGTGAGATGAGCCTGAATTCCTATCCTCTCGACCAATGTGAGTTCTTAAGCATCGCTGGTTAGACCATCTGGCGAATGCCTGCCTTTGGAAAGCAGGTCCATGCGTCATCAGATACAGAACCGTTGGGCGTTTCGAGACCGAAACCACGAAACAAAAATGGTGAACCCTGCATGAATCTTTAACCAAGCATTACAGATTTAACTTAATCCCACCCTGTGCCCCCTTTTACTCACAAGGAAGCGAAAACAAGGTCATTGACTGTGCTTGGGACCATTAGATGCTTCTTTGACGGGTTTTCTGCTTGTATTTACTAAAATGTTTCGCAGGTACTACCTTCATAACTCCCTTCGATCCAATGGCGTCCTGAAGAAACTCACAAGCGTGTGCTTCCATCTACGCAATGACAGGATTTCCTCACCTACGGAGGACCCCGTCCCCAACCCAGCGTCTTCAACGCTGGGTCTTGGACGCGCTGATCTGAGATTACCACGTGAATGATACTCTACCAATGGTGGAGGCGGCCATGCACGCCCTCCAATCCGCCAGAACGCATCGGTCGCCTGACTAGAAGTGGATGCAAAGGCTGATCCAGACAGACCCTGTTGTTGTCTCCAACTATTTTGGGAGTCTATCCCTAGAACAGGAAAATGCGTACCTCCCTTATCTTAGGGAGGCATATGAGGTAGACGTTGAGGATTTCATCCCCACTGAATGGGGGTTCCGCTCCAAGGCCCCCGCCGACAGACGTCATCGTGGTCACCCCGTGACCCAATAGCCTCGCACCGAGGAGGATGTCTCCCTGAGGATTCAGGCCCACGCTCCCCGAGCTCCGGCCCCTCAGACCACCCGAAGAGGTTTGCAGACGTACAATCAGGGACCGGTCATCACCCTGGTCGCTGACGAGGAGCTCCGCTACCCAGCCACGGAGACGTACAATGAACAGGAACCTACACCTGTTCGCTCCTCCCGAGCCCGCCATCCAAACATGGCGGCATCATACAAGCTGGCACGCATCCCCTCCGAGTTCCATCAAGCCCATCTCTCACACATGACGGCACTTACCAGGCAGGTACATCTCCCGACCCAGGGTCGTGAATCCCACTAACTGATGTGGTGGCGACCCAGCGCCTGCAGGACCAGCTCTAGCATATGCTTCTGACGCCCGCCATCCTGATATGGTGGCGATCAACAATTCCCGCCTCCCAGATGTGGAGGAAAATCAGATGCAGGGCACGTCTCCCGGCCAACAAATTCCACCAACTAGATATGGTGTGAAATAAATATATGCAGGGTCAGCTCCCGGTAGATACAAGTAATGTATGCAACCCTGAAGTGGTGGCAAAAAGAGAGGTAAACCGACGTATCCTGGAATAGGGGCAGATTTGTTCACCTGCCCCGACATAGGAGAATTGTCTATACCCACTGACCACCGGAGGACCGGAGCAGGATATTCCTACTCCGATACTGGAATGGTCCTTCATACCCGTTCCAGCTAAAGATGTCTCTCTACATATCCTGGCAATGATGGAGGAGCATGTATCAATCCCAGATCATATCTTGCGGAATTTCCAGAATGTAATTTCATTAGCGGGAACAGCAAGGAATCGGGCCCGCAAGCCCGTCTCCCCAATTGAGGTGACTCATCTAAGAGACGACATAGCTGCCTCAAAGTAGATTTGCATCCCTGCTTCTTCCCAGGAGGGTCACTGGCCATATTCCATGACGCAAGGGCAACTGAATCGAGCATCTTCACTCGTTCCAACTGGGGGACACTCGTCCATCACGGTTCATGCTCCAGAGCAGGAATATATCCCTGCTAAAAGTCAAGATTTTCATCGACGTATCCTGGTTGTATCACATGACCCAATTAGACAGGGACCCAAAGGTGAAGGCCGTTTTCAACATCAAATGGTCCCACTTCCCACAAAAGAGCACCCTGAATGCGCCAAAGGCAGCTGGAAAATAAAGAGGGAGTTCATGACTCCGCTATGCTGGAAGATGGGGTTCCCAAAGCCTCTAAGCACGCATCGCAGGCTCAGATCCCTTCCCACCCATTACCATATTATATGAGTGGTAGTAGAAGTTGTGAAAGTCCTCCCTGCAATGTGGCTACCAGGAGCTCTGAAGGTCCTCCCCAGAGTACCCGTGGGGGCTTCTCCTGTGGGCATATAACAATCAATCATGAGAGCTCCTCTTTTGATGCGAGTCACAGAAACCCTCCACGTGACCAGAAGATCGAGCAGCAAGAAAGTCCTACACTTGTTGTAGTCCACCCTGAAGGTCCTCCCCGGGGTATACACTGCAATCACTCTCCATGAAGTGGGACCACAGATTATGATAGTATTCCTCACTATCATAGCCACAAATATGAAAGCCCTCCCTACAGTGATTTCTCATCATGACAAGAAGGCCCTCTGCTTTTCGTGGCCCACCCTAAAGGTCCTCCCAGGGGTTATGGTGCAATGAAACTCTGTGTAGCCAGGCATCAGATCACATTGGTATTCCTCTCCACCCTGATAATGGAGGTCCTCCCCATAGAGACGTAAAGCAACGAGAAGGCCCTCCCACTGTTGTGGTACATTCTAGAGGCCCTCCCCAGGATGTATCCCGCAGATATTCTCCCTCAGGCAGCAGTAATGGTAGTCCTCGCCATTGTCGCAGCTGTGATGGTAGTCCTCGCCACCACTACCGCCATTGCGAAAGTCCTCCTCGCATTGGCCCCAAGAAACAAGAATGTCCTCCCCTTGTCGCAGTGTGTCCTGAAGGTCCTCCCCAGGATTCACATCTAATATCAATCCATGATGGCCATCCTCACTGTGATGGCAGTTGTTGCAAAGGTCCTCCCTATAACAATGCTACGCATCCAGAAGGTCCTCCCCTTGATGTGACACGCCTTGGAGGTCCTCCTCAGGGTGTGCACTGCAAAAGTCCTCTATGAGGTGAAGTATAAAGCAGTAATGGTAGTCCTCGCCATTACGGCCGCCATTGCAGAGGTCCTCCCTGTGATGACATATCATATCAACTAGAAGGTCCTCCTCTTGAAAAATCAAGCACCGAAAAGCCCTCATATGCCGAGGCACTCAGAAGGATAGGATCAAGCATGTCAGATTCCCAGTTAGTCACCGACGACATCCATCTGTAATCAAGAGACGGTCCAGGGCTGTGTTCATCCTTTGAACCACCTCGGAATCACCCACATAATTATTCAGCACCTATCGGTTCCACTACCTCTGACTACACTGACGGTGAGTGTCTCAGTTGGGCTGACCAGGTAGAGGAATCACTAGCGGGGGAGTATGCCGATATGCTGCACCTAAGGAAATGACTGGCCATGGATGATATATGAGTTATGTTTTGGACTAGGGCCACCCCTCAATTCGACATACCCAGAGAGTTGTCAGAAGAATGCATGCACGACATCCACCATAATATATGGACATTACCTCTGCCGACTGAAATCATTCTTCCTGCCCTACGACGGGTATGTAGACCATGTCAAGACAATAGGGGACCTCATGCATCACATCGACCTGGAAGCTCTTCATTCAGCACATCAACAGAGACCCGAGAGGTGTAAAGGAAATATGGAGATAGCCTGGCTCCATGCACTGCACCAGCTGCACCGCCTCATCAGTGACGCTCCGACGGGAGTCCATATCAGGGGATGGGGAGACCATGGAGCTCTGCATTTCACTCTTCTCCCCGCCCAGAAGAACCCGTTTGGCGTGGTATCTTGCAATTTCATCACATCAAGAAGGAAATTGAGTGGTATCTCTATTTAGGAAAGGCAACACACCCAGCAGAGTCAGGCCTTGAGTAAGTCCCAGAAACATCAGGCCCGACGGGAAATATTCATTCAAGAATTCCTAAATCAGGCCACCGAGAGCATACAACATGCCTCTCGCCTAAGAGAGGACAATCAACGATCTTTTCCTGCCTCCCCAGAAGGGATTGATTCATAGAAGAACATGACACCAAACCCAATTCACCCACTAATGGGGGCACATAAGATCAGGTAGGTAGCGATAGCCGCAGCCACTGCCACAATCCAGGGAAAACCCCATCTTGCAGGGCTGGGGGAATTTTTAACAACAAATGCCCCCGTAAGACCAATAAAACCGGAAAGAGACTCAATTTCCAAGGAACGGAGCCAACCTTAGCCCTCAAGTCTGGGGGAATTATTACCCCCTCAACAATAACCTTCCCCAGGAGAATCAGTATTCTCTCATCTAGGGAGGACAGTCAGAAGAGGAGATTCCCGTCATATCCTGTCATTTGAATCATCATCCCCTCCGAGAGTAAGGTGCACCGTAAGGTCTCATCAACGAACGCTATGCGTCACCCTTCGTCATGAAGTACGACGGCAATCCCAGGTCACGAAAGGGAAGGCCTGTAGAAGACATGGGATATCCTCTTCTCATTTAGAAGATGACATCTTCTCCGCCCCACGATATGCATCTATCAACATCATAGAGGTTAACCCCACATGTTACACCAGAGATATCTCAAATCAGGAGGGATATGGAGTCGATAGTTCCTATCATGTTGTGACTCACAACGGACCACTAGGTGTGCACACCCATAACCAGAGGGCCACCCTAAATATGGTCGTCCTTCCAGCTAACCCTCCTACGCCTACCATGTGAGCTTATAAAAAGGAAAAGAACAAAGGACTAGTTACACTTAACCCGCCTACTTCTCTCGACAAAGATGAGCCACTCACGCTCGAAGAGAGATTCGCTCAACAGGAAGAGGAGATGAAATAATTGAGGTGGCATAACACCGAGTTACTCCAGAGGAACCGTCTTATTGAAAGTGCATCCCAGGAGGAGCCACATCATGCACTCCCACTATGTGCACCTCAAAGACTATGGATTTCCCCGGCAAACGAAACACGGTCAGGGATCCCGTCCAATGAGGCGCACGACCCATCCAACTACCTAAACGTAGATTCGGATGAATACCAAGACTTCCCTCCACTTAAGAATCAACCGTAGCATGTACGCCTGAACCCTCCGAAGGTTCTACAAACGGCACACGCACCCCTAGTGTCGGCCAATCCGGATCCTCAAGAAATGCCTCGGGCTACACCTGCCCAAGACCGGGCCCAAAAGGATGTAAACCAGGGCCTCACCAACACCATAGAGGCACTAAAAGTTCGATTGGAAGTGATGGAAGGTCGAAGTACTCTGATACAGCCAGAACGGAAACCCTACCCAGATTGGGTGAGCAACACACTGCCTCCACCCAATTGTGGGAGCCCTATATTCCCTATTTTCAATGGGTCAGGCAATCTGTAATAGAATTTGATGCACTACGCGTCTTATTGCAACCCTATGATGGGGAATCCGGAACAGCAAGAAGTAGTGAAACTCAGATGATTCGTACGATCCTTGCAAGGATCCGCCTTCGTCTGGTATACGAGTCTACCAGCCCATTCAATAAAGATCTGGGAGGTCCTTCGGCAGTAGTTCCTATTCCACTTCAGCTCAATGTTTCATAAAACAACATTCAACGATCTAATGAACTGCAAGGAGAGGGAGAACGAGAGGGTCTAATATTTCATCACCATATGGAAGGGTCTGACCAATTCCGTGAACAGGCCAATGCCTCAAGATGAGATTATAGCCATATGCATTTCTAATATTGAAGATGAGCTATGAACACCGCTCATACCAGTGGAGTGCACCACTGGCTTGCACCATCTCTCAGGAATTTCCTAGAGAATTGAGGACTCCCTGCAGCGGACTAATTCGATGTCCCGAATAGCCTCACAGGCTCCTATGAAAATAGCCCATAGAGCTAAAGCGTCCGCTGTCACACTCAAGCTAGCCCCTGTGACCGCTCCACCACTCAGGCCTCCACCAAATCGTCAAGGGCCTCCTGTATATCAGCGAACACCTCCACCAAAACGGGACAATCAGCAAGGACCGAATCAGAACCAGTTTGAGGAATGAAGACAAAAATTATACTCGTTCCGAGACAATCAAGTCTGAGGATACTTCATTTCCCCCACGAACTGCAAATTGCTCCGCCTCCCAGAGCTGAGGAAACCTGAAGAGGTCGGCCACGATGAGAGGACATAATACTGCCCCTACCATCAGATGTTGCAAAACAGTATCCAAGAATGTTTCGTCTTCAAATACCTCCTGGAGAGGATGGTAAACTCTGGACATGTCGAGATGGGACCACCCCCAGCACATGTGGCATGTATCTCTACCACTAAATCTGACAAATAGGAGGGGTGGAAGAAAGTCACCAGCAACCAGGGATAGAAATTTGACAACTGAATGACTCGAAATACTATCAACCGAGCCCAAGGCATACTTTGATCCCAACTACAGTAGCCAGTGTTTCCACCAACAGCCCTTGAAGCCGTAGAGCTGATAGTATCAGCCTCACAAACCTCCACGAGCCGGTCATCTAGGCATAATCTAAGAAGTAGGAAACAATCGCAAGAGGAGCAGTCCGCGATGGGGCCAATGTTAGTCCTGACCATGGCAGATTATATGCCCTAGAATTTGGAGCCACATGCACCGACCCACCAAATGAAACCATCAGGGACAACTGACCAGGTTGACCTGTCAGAGGACCAAGAGCCAATCTTTGGTTCTATTAACGTCATCCATCTTATGGAATCATTCCCTGACGAAGGGTATGGTTACTAACCCGAGTTCCCTACACGAGGAGATAGGAGGAGGAATTGTAGAGGTAGGGGATACTAGGGGAGGCGCAGCTGCAGCTGAAACCAACCCTATGGTTGGAACCCAGCCCAAACTGTTAATATCGTGGAAACCCGTGGAATAGACCTTTAGTGCACTCATCAGGAGAAAGAATGCCCCTCCACCTCCACAAGAATCCACTCTGGCCCTGTTTTTCTGCGATACCCACCAGAGGAGGAACAATTGATTGGCCTCCTAGTGCGCACAAACAGACCGGCCGGGCCAAGTCCTCAAAACGCAGGAACACCATCGATATCCGACCCTACAGCCGGTCCCTCCTCGTCAAATGCTCCAGACCCTAAAGGACCCTCTAAGACTCTCCCGCCAATGGAGAAGCATTGGATTCTGGAGGAGAAATATGATATCCTCAATAATTTTGCATCGATACCAGCCAAGATATCAATCCTCGATGCCCTAAGTCTGTTAGAAGACCTCATGGATACGCTTGTAGACTCTTTGATCATCCCCCAAGAGTTTCAAGCCGAGGTAGCTGCCACCAAAATTTACCGGACAGAGACTGACCCAGATGAATGCAATGCAGTGATTTACTTCACCAATCAGGATGAAGATTCCATCATGCAAGGACACATCAGACTGCTATATGTTTCCAGAACGTTGAATGGTATTGAGATCCGGAAAGTCTTTATAGACAATGCCTCTGGAGTTAACCGCATTCCCCTACGGAAACTCTGTAAGTTGGGCTATACTGAGGATGACCTAATTCCCTCGGCCACAACTCTGTTGGGTTACGACAAGGGTGAGCAGAAACCAATGGGGAAAATTAAGCTAAAGACTCATTTTGGTGACCTGGTACCCTACACTAAATTCCTGGTGGTCCGGAAGAGCACAACATTCAATGCCCTGCTGGGAAGGCCATGGCTCCATATGCACATGGTCGTTCCTTCATCCTACCACCAGTGTATCAAGTACTGCGTCAATGGAAAAGGTGGAACATTGCACACCAACAAGGCCTCTTTCGAGATCTCCGAGTCACATTACATTGATTTCGGGTTCTATGAGCAAAAGAAAAAGAATCCTTTGGTCGATGGTGTTGATTGGATCCCCGCTCTAAATGGCCTTGAAATCGTTCCTAATGACCCCCTCAGGTATCTTGGAAGAGATTATGTCCTTCCCATCAAACATGTTGAGAGTATGAGTTCAAGTATGGGCACCCATTCAGATATTCTCATGACATCATCCACGATGGACAGAACAACAATGCGGGAACGTCCTCCAACCCTGGATTTGGGGATGAATACTCAAGCGGGGATGCCCACGATGCCTCTCTCTCAAACCCTCGAAGGCTTAGACAAGAAGCCCTCTCCTCGTCGGATCAAGAAGATGGGGACTTCGGATAAGAATAGGGGGAAGATCTTAGGGATGCACCTCTTGCATTTGTGGAGGGTATCTCCACCATGGTGGATGAGCCCCAAGAAATAAACCTGGCTACCTAGGAAGATCTGAGGCCTACTATCATTAGTGCAGCCATGTCCCCCCGAGGAGCACGAGGTATATACCTCTTTCCTGAGGTAACATCGGGATTCTTTTGCCTTCAATTACACAAAAATGTCGGGACTTGATCCCGAAGTGGCAACGCATCATATGGGTCTTCTCGAAGACCACCGAGGCTCTAAACAGGCCGCACGAAGGACACATCCCGCGCATGCCGCCAAAATAGAGCCTGAATTCGATAAGCTCATTAAAGAAGGCTTCGTTCAGGAGGTCCAATACCCCATTTGGTTGGAAAAAATCGTCCCTATCAAGAAAAATAATAGACAAATCCACATCTTCATTGACTTCAGAGATCTTAATCGTCATTGTCTGAAAGATGATTTCCCGGTCCCGATCACCAAATAATTAATCGATTCGAAGGCCAGGTATGAGGCTCTATCCTTCGTGGATGAATATTTTGGATATAATCAAATCAGGATGGCCCAAGAAGATGAAGAATCCACTTCCTTTAGGGCCCCTCAAGGGTTATTCTGTTACAGGGTCATGCCCTTTGGTCTCAAGAACGCTGGCGCCACATATGAGCATGCCATGCATCGGATCTTTAAACCATTCATTGGAAAATTAGTTGAATGCTACGTGGATAACCTGGTGGTCAAGTCCAGACAGTGCTTTGATCACCTGTCAGACCTTGAGACCGTCTTCAACAAACTCCGACAGCATATCTTGAAGATGAACCCCTTGAAATACGCCTTTGGGGTTACCTCAGGGAAATTCCTTGGCTTTGTTGTACGCCATCATGGCATCGAAGTCGACCCTGATAAGACAAAGCCTATCTTTGGATTACCACTTCCTAGAAATGTCACGGAGTTGAGGTGATTTCAAGGACACCTATCCTATATTAGGCGGTTCATAGCCAACCTGGTAGGAAAGTGTTTTCCCTTCACTAGGTTAATGAAGAAGGGGGTCACGCACCAATTTACGGATAACTGCCAAGAGGCGTTCGAAAAAATGAAGAAGTACCTACTAATCGCACCGGTGCTCATGCCCCCGATTGAAGGAAGAACTCTCATCTTGTACGTGACAGCCCTAGAGCGATCACTGGGAGCCTTCCTCACACAAAAGAATGACGCGGGCAGTGAAAATAGTCTCTCTTACGTCAGTCGAACCATGATTGATGTTGAGACTCGATACTCAAATATGGAGAAGAGTTGTTTGGCCTTGGTCTTCGCGGTTCAAAAGCTGCGACATTATCTTCAACATTATTATGTCCATTTGATCTCGCGGAGTAACCTGCTCAAGTACATCCTCAGCCGCCCGATGCTAACCGGACGCCTATCCAGATGGGCGGTCATCCTGATATAGTTTGACATTCGTTTCATGCCTCAGAAATCCATCAAGGTTCAGGCATTAGTAGAATTTATGGAAAAGCACCCTTTGACAGGGACCACTACACCGGACGCTAAGCTACCTGATGAAGACATCTTCTCAGTTCAAGAGGAGTTCCCAGCATGGGAAATGTACTTCGACGGCGCATCCTGAAGCCCAACTGGGAAGATGATAGAGGATCTTAGATTCAACAAAGTGGGTTTGGGAATAGTACTCTTGTCCCTCGAAAAGGCAGTATTTCCATACTCCTTCCTCCTGTCAGAGGAATGTAACAATAATGAGGCTGAATATCAAGCTCTCATTTTAGGCCTGGAGCTCGCACTCCAGGCACAAGTACAACACCTTAAGGTACAAGGTGACTCAGAATTGGTCATAAATCAAGTCAATTGTGACTATTCTATTATAAAGGAGGAGTTGATCCCCCTGTTTGACCATGTCCGAGGGTTAATGGCAAAATTCTCCACAGAACCAACATTGACCTATATTCCCCGGTCTCAGAATGCTCAGGCTGATGCATGAGCCAACACGGCCATAGACCAAGCTGACCTAGGTCGGGATGAAATGGTTATCAGTATTTCTCACCGTCAAATGGTATTGCCATTTGTTCAGACCAAGATGTTAGAAATACATGAATTCTATCCTGTCCCTGAGCCATATGCTCCTGCCACCGGCTAGATGACCCCCATTTGCAACCTACCTTCAACGGGGAGAACTTCCATCAGATAGGGATGAACGAGAGCAAATGCATAGAAGGGAAATCAACTTTGTCCTATATAGTGGCGCAAGTCAGCAAGAGGTCCTCTACAAAAAAGGCCTCGATGGAGTGCTCCTCAGATGCATTGATGGAGAAAAAACTGTTGTCGTAATGAATGAAGTATATGCCGGAGTATTAGGAGCACATCAGCCGGGCACCAAGCATTCCCATCAGTTTTGAAGGCTTGGGTACTACTGGCCCATAGTGGCACAAGACTATGAGTTTTTTACTGCAAGATGCCACTCATGCCAGATTCATGCCAATTTCATACACCATCCCACGGAGATACTTCATCAAGCCAAGTACTCCTGCCGTTTTCCTTCTGGGGGATGGACGTCGTGGGACCATATCCTCCCGCCATGGCCAAACAACTGAAGTATATCCTCAATAAAACTGACATATTTTCCAAATGGGAAGAAGCCATACCTATCAAGGAAGTCGGGGCAAGAAATATTGGCAGTTTTTTGGAGACCAATATCATCACTAGATTTGGTGTCCCTTATACCATACTGATGGACAACTGCACCAACTTCTGCTCTCCTGAATTAGAGAAACTATACCACGAGAATGGTGTCAAGGCTAACCACTCATCCATCTACCATGCAGCGACCAACAGATAGATAGAGGATTTCAACAAGACCATGTAAAACCTTTTCTAGAAAATGGTGGACAAAGACAAGAAGCCATGGCCGGATAAACTCCTCCATGCATTGTGGGCTTATCGAATCAAAATATGCACCACTACAAGGGTTACCTCGTACTAATTGGTGTAAAACACAGTGGTGATCCTGCCTATTGAACTCCAACTTCCCTCACCCTGTGTTGACATCTATGATCAATTATCCAATGATGAGCAGTCAGAAAAGTGGCTAGTTGAATTGGAACAGCTAGACGAGAAGCGGTTGCACAATTTGCACCAACTGGAGGTATACCAGAACTGGATCGAATGAGCCTTTAACAAAAAGGTTCGTCTTCACTCTTTCTTGGAAGGAGAATAACTGTTGGTCCTCTAGACCCTAATGATACATAGAAAGAAGCCTCCAAAGCTGGAGCCCAAATGGAAGGGACCATACATTGTACACAAGGTCTACTCCAATGGAGTATATACCCTGATCTTCTTGGACGGACAATTTACAACTGCTCCTACAAATGCGAGAGTCCTAAAGAAGTATTTCTCATAATAACTAAAGGTGTAATATTCATCGTCTGAGCTACATGATGTTAAACCATCATGCACCCAATGGTCCAAACTCTATGACCTTAAACTAAGAGCATTACGTCTTCACCGGATGACGTTAAACTGGATGGAGGACATCCTCACCACATGACGTTAAACTACATGGAGTAAATCCTCACCGCAGGACGTTAAAATGCATGGAGTTCGTCCTTAACGCACGACGTTAAACGGCACAGAATCTAATGATACCCCTCTTCCTACCCACATGACATTAAACTTTATGGATTTTTCCTTACTGCACGAAATTAAACTACACGGATAATAAAAGTTAAAAATTCCTTTTTCCCCCGTGTACGGACCAGACCTTCACGAGGTGTATTCCTCTTCCTCACCGCATGACGTTAAACTACATGGACTTCAAAGAACTATGTATGGCTTGATTCCTACCATCGCTTGATACGTAGTGATGTCATGATCCCCTATCTAGGCCCAGAAACTCCCAAATAAAAGTTAAAAATGTCTCCTTCCCCCCGTTTATAGACCATACCTGCATGAGGTGTATCCCTCATCCTCACCACACAATGCTAAACTACACGGACAAGAATTTTTAACAATGGCCCTCTCCCCCCGTGTATGGACCAGACCTACACAGGGTGAACTTCTTTTAGAGAACTATGTTCGGCTTGATTCCTACCCTCACAGGATATGTAGTGATACTAGGGTTCCCCGTCCTGGCCCATCCCCCTGAATAAAAGATAAAAATTCCATTTCCCCCCATGTATGGACCAGCCCCGCACGGGGTGTACTTCTTCCAGAGAACTGCATGCGGCTTGATTCCTACCCTCATAGGATACGTAGTGATTCCAGAGTTCCCTGTCCTAGACCAGCCTCCTGAATAGAAGATAACAATGATTCCCCCCCCCCCCGTGTACGGACCAGACCGGCATGGGGTGTACTCCTCGTCCTTACCGCACGACGTAAAACTGCATGGATAGTATGATTTAAAAATGCTCCCTTTTCCTCGTGTATGGGATAGACCTGCACGGGGTGTATTTTTTCATCCTTTCCGCACGACGTTAAACTACACAGACAATAATGTTAAAAATTCCCCCTTCCCCCGTGTACGGACCAGACCTGCACGGGGTGTATACCTCATCCTTACCGCATGACGTTAAACTGCACGGACTTCGTCCTCGCCTCATGACGTTAAACTGCACAGACTTCGTCATGACCCACCCAAGACACATGGTGATATGATATGGAGATACTATTTGCCCATTTGGATGCATCCTTTCCATACATTAGACTCCACGACCAAAATAATTGTGGATCTTCATAACAACTCATGGCCTTCGGAAGTGGAAAGTCATCGACCCATGGACACCTTTTCATGACTATGCATACCATGCCCTCAGCGACTCTGCATATTAATAGCCCTTGGCCCGTCTACCAAAGGCAAGATTTCCTCCGGTGACACACTTCCTAGCTCCGTATGGATACCGGCCTCAAAGCCCCCGTATCACATCTCCCGATCCAAAAATTTATGGAGTAGTGGTTTACAAGTTCATTCCCCTTTTCACATCCAAGTTTTGCCAAGGTATCCCTATCCGGATAGCCAATGTGTCCGCCAGGGTTTCACATAGCGACATGCATCAACGAACATCAAGCCCGGACTAGGCTACTTTGACTCAATGGAAAATTACAGTGAAGATGTTTCTTGTATACTCGGACACCCTTATCCCCATGTGCCGAACTCTGCACTGTGAGCAATCTCGGATTCTCATAATCAATCATGGCCATCAGAAGTGGAAATTTATCGACCCGGGGACACCTTTGTATGATTATGCATACCATGCCCTCAGCGGATCTTCATAATGATAGCCCTTGGCTCATCCATCAAAGGAAAGATTTCCTTGGGCGGTACTCTTTCTAGCTTCGTACGCTTACCGGCCTCAGAGCCCCCACGCCACACCTCCTGATCCGGGAAAACACAAAGTTGCAGTTTACAACCTTCATCCTCCACCTTGTTCAAAGTATATCAGAACATGTTGACTCAGTTATCCTTCGAGAGACTGTAGTAATAGTCACCCAATTGTCCGATCTCTATGACCGCTAAACTAGAAGTACCTCATAATTACCACACGACGTTAAACTACATAGAGTAAAGGTACACCCCCGCGCACAAAATAAATCAGCGTCGGGAGCTATCTATGCTTTAATAGCAACCAGGTCCGAGTATTCCCGACATGTTCAGACATTTCCTTCCCCGATGACAGATTTCGTGGCCATGACAATTGTGGATCTACATAACCATTCATGGCCATCAGAAGTGGAAATTCATCCACCCGGAGATACCTTTGCATGACTATGCATACCATTCCCTCAACGGCTCTGCATATTGATAGCCCCTGGCCCATCTACCAAAGGCAAGATTTCTCTCTGCGATACTCTTCCTAGCTTCGTACGCTTACCAGCCTCAGAGTCTCTGTGACATTTCTGCTGATCCAAGAATACCTGGAACCATGATTTAAACCATAAACCCCCATCCACGTCTTGGACATTCCAGGATACTCGGGCCCAATTACACTCTAATCAAGAGTGGATTTTTTAATTACCTCTTCATCGCATGACGTTAAACTGCATGGTCAATCGTTATTGTTGCACGACATTAAACTGCAAAGCATTGTCAAAGAAAAGAAAACAATGCCACTAGTCCTCACTTCATGATGGTAAACTGCACAAAATCATTTAATAATTCTCTTAGTCTTTACCACATGATGCTAAACTAAACAATTAAACCTGCCAAGGGTTCAGTAAGGAATAGAGGCTTTTCTCTATCCTTCTGTGCATGGTTCAGACTGGCACGAGCCACCGTCTCACACCCGCGTGAGAAGGGATTACATAACCCATTATCAGGATGTTCAGTCTAGATGCTTCCCCCGTATCCAGGCACCCTCTCATCATACACCATACTCTGTACCCAGAAAAAGTTGTACTCTCATAAGCCACCCCTGGTGGTCCCAAATCTCAACTTCCCTAAAGTTTCTTGGCTATCGGGGGAATACAATCATTGACCTAAGGACACATTTTCATGACTATGCATACCATTCCCTCAGCGGATCTGCATATTTATCGCCCCTGGCCATTCTACCAATGGCATGATTTTCTTAGGCAATGCTTCTTTTCATACGCCTCTTGGCCTCTGAGCCCCCATGTCTATCATGGGATTCATGAACCCTCTAAGTTACAGTTTACCAACCTCTTTCACAACCCTGCCTGAATATGGTGGAACGTCTCTGTCAAGATTACCGAGGACCAGGCCGTTCCATTCCAGATGATGTCCTATCTGCATGACATTAAACTACGCCAAGCCCCAACCATCCTTTATGCTAGATAAATGCGTAGGACAGGAACCTTGCTTCCACACTCTTTATTGATACAAATGTTCTAAAAACCTTTTAGATGTCACACACCCTTTCCGAGGCACCACCTGTGGTTTTCATTATTCTTCAATCCACCCATGGTGGTTTCCATAAGTCGTACATTCATGAAGTTCGATGGCCATCATAAATGGAGAGTCATTGAATTAAGGACACCTTTGCACAACTATGCATACTATTCCCTTAGAAGCTCTCCATATTGATTTCCCCAGGCCTGTCTACCAAAGGCAATATTTCCTTAAGGCAACTGTCCTCCCACCTTTGCACGCCGATGCGGCTCCCATGCCTTGAGACATGCCCTGCAGGTCGTTCAAATTTAAACACACTCCCTCTAAATGCGTCTGAAGTACATTGAGACATATTCTAGTCAACTGAACCCCATTGGGGCCCTTGACCCACCATGTTTGGTCAAATATGTTCAACCTATAACATCAGTAATGATAGTTTTGTCAGTGGGACTTTAAACCTCTCACAAAAAGAGGCACAAAGTCTGTTAGGCCGAAAACCCAAAAAGGGCGACCTAATAAAAAGTCAGGCCATACCCGCTGGGTTCACATTAAATGAGCCCAGGAAAAATTAGGGTATAAAAAGAAGTGGCAAAAATGTTTGTTGGTATTTTCTACAAATCCTTAGCAATAGTCAAACTATTCTCGCTGGACCCCATGGTCCGGGAAAAATTTAGAGTTTTTTTTCATGAGTTATGATTAATTCTGATTCGGTCAATTGTTATTTACACAACATTTGTTCTAGTAACAATCAAATTTCATAGAAACAAGTGATTGATAGAGACTGTATTTCGTTCGAACCAAAAGGGAGGACGTCCACAAAATGGGGTCTCTCCATCATAGAAAAAGGGGAGAGGGGTAAGTAAAATAGAGGGTACAAGAGTGGCTCTGATAGTCATAAAAGAGCCTAACTCGCTCTCTCCACCAGATCAGCAACCTTGCGGCAGAGGATGTTGCGAAACTGTTCCATCATGACCTTCTCCCTGGCTTCAACCTCAGCCACCGGACTAGTATGCTCCACTGTTGTTTGGAGATCGTTGATCCCTTTTCTGGTGGCTTCGAGATAACCATCCACAACTGACAACTGATTCCTCAGCATCGCTTCCCATTCTACACATTCATGCAACTCGGAGGATAGGACGTCCGCCTGATCTCAAGAGATCGCCTCCTGTGCTATCAGCTGATGGAGATGTATAATGGCTTCCTCTAGGGCTTGAGTCCCGCAATGAGCAGCAGCAAAGTGAGAAAGTTTGAGTTCACTGGTGGAAACTTCTTCACGGTCCATGAAAACTTGTCAAGAAAGAGAATGGAACTACCGATCGTCAGAACCACCCGACCCCAAACCCAGGAAGAGCTATCGAAGAGCATCGGTCTTAGTTTCTATCTCAGCTAGAGGAGTTTCTGTAACAATCTCACAAATCCGTGGCCAGGACCACCTGCACACTGCTCGGTGGTCCACCATGACATGAGGATCTTTGGTATCCTCTCCGGATAGCATGGGAATGAAATCTGGCATTGCGACCAGCGCAGGCATGTGCACAATAGAAGTTGGTTCCGAATCTGGAAAGTTTGGAGCCTCTAAACCTAGTTCAGGCTTGGGGATCAAGTTTCTAAGCCTGTTATCAACTGGAAAAAATTCCAGGATTGTCTCACTAGGACCCGGAACCACAGGTTCGTCCTCATCCACGTCCAAGAAGGATGAACCAATTTGAACTTCGGCCACCGCAGGACTGGGAGAGGAAAATCCCCTAAGCCGCTTTGATTGACGAGCCATCAGTCGATCCTCCTTTAGAGCTAATGAGGAAGGGGCGTTGGACACAAAAGTCGCAGTACCTCTTGATTTGGGAACCTGCCAGACGACCTTCCCTAGGATCCCATCGGGATAGTATTTTACCCACACCTTTGCATACTCCACGGAAACGCCGGCAACCGCCCCAACGATAGGCAGGGGAATGCTCATGTCAGATCCCTCCCGTGTCAGCATCAGCCACCATTGATGATGTATGGCCGGGTGCAATCCTCGAGCCTAAGGTGGGGGAAGGGAATCTTGGAATTTCATGCACCCAAACTGGCGATAAAAATGATACGGGACATACAGCTCTCACAGATAAACCTCGTCGATCTGCGCAGACAGGAATCTGTCCTGCAGAGAAATCATGTAAGAACACTTCTCCATGCTCCCCCAGCGGTTGCCAACTGTGAATACAGATGGGGTGTGGTAGGGAGTGAAAGAAAACTAGTAACATTCACTCAGAAGCTCTAGGACTTCACCAGGGCTAAGGGATTTCAAGATAACTCCAGCTATATTAAGAAGGGTAGGCCGAAAAGTAGGAAGCGGGATGACCGTGTTGTGATGATACTCATAACAGCGACAATGATCCACTACCCATCAAAACAAAAATTGAAATGTCCCACTCAGACAGAAGGGTGAACCACCCTTCTGCATTTGACCTAGTAGTTCATAAATACGAGCCAATGTGGGAATGAGAAAATTCACCAGGCGGCCCTCTGCCAGCTCAACTGCCATCATTAGGGTGCAAGCCCTGACACCTGGATTAATATACCGAGAGGGGAATAGCCACCCACTCAGGAAAAGAGCAAACAAACATGCTAGCCAGAGCATAGGTGGCACACCGGGGCACACCTCGTAACCCCATGAAAGGTAGTCACCCGCCACCAGAACCACCCTGTAGGAACCTGGGGAGTTTCGTGACTGTTGAGAAGGATGAGTCCTGGGGAACTTGATCTTTGGTATAGGACCAGTGGTGTTCAGAAATAACCCTATCCAGGTACTATAGGGAATAAGAGAGCGGGCACGCAAGGCCTGACCCAGTGATTGCTCCACTATAACCAGCACATCCCTTTCCAATAAAGGCACTTATTCGACGTCGTCCCATGCTTCAGGGGTATGCATAAATTCGTCATACATTTCACCGATATCCGGGAGTCCTCCCACACTCTTGATTGATACAAATGTTCTAAAAACCTTTTAGATGTCACATACCCTTTCCGAGCCACCCCCTGTGGTTTTCATAATTCTTCAATCCACCGATGGTGGTTTCCATAAGTCGTACATTCATGAAGTTCGATGGCCATCATAAATGGAGAGTCATTGACTTAAGGACAACTTTTCACAACTATGCATACTATGCCCTTAGAAGCTCTCCATATTGATTTCCCCTGGCCTGTCTACCAATGGCAAGATTTCCTTAAGGCAATGGTCCTCCCACCTTTGCATGCCGATGCGGCTCCCATGCCTTGAGACATGCCCTGCAGGTCGTTCAAATTTAAACACACTCCCTCTAAATGCGTCTGAAGGACATTGAGACATATTCTAGTCAAATAAACCCCATTGGTGCCCTTGAACCACCATGTTTTGTCAAATCTGTTCAACCTATAACATCAGTAATGATAGTTTTGTCAGCGGGACTTTAAACCTCTCACAAAAAGAGGCACAAAGTCTGTTAGGCCGAAAACCCAAAAAGGGCGACCTAATAAAAAGTCAGGCCATACCCGCTGGGTTCACATTAAATGAGCCCAGGAAAAATTAGGGTATAAAAAGAAGTGGAAAAAAAGTTTGTTGGGATTTTCTACAAATCCTTAGCAATAGTCAAACTATTCTCGCTGGACCCCATGGTCCGGGAAAAATTTAGAGTTTTTTTTTCATGAGTTATGATTAATTCTGATTTGGTCAATTGTTATCTACACAACATTTGTTCTAGTAACAGTCAAATTTCATAGAAACAAGTGATTGATAGAGACTGTATTTCGTTCGAACCAAATGGGAGGACATCCACAAACTGGGGTCTCTCCATCACAAAAAAAGGGGAGAGGGGTAAGTAAAATAGAGGGGACAAGAGTGGCTCTGATAGTCATAAAAGAGCCTAACTCGCTCTCTCCACCAGATCAGCGACCTTGTGGCGGAGGATGTTGCAAAACTGTTCCAACATGACCTTCTCCCTGGCTTCAACCTCAGCCATCGGACTAGTATGCTCCACTGTTGTTTGGAGATCGTTGATCCCTTTTCTGGTGGCTTCGAGATGACCAGCCACAACTGACAACTGATTCTTCAACATCGCTTCCCGTTCTACACATTCATGCAACTCGGAGGATAGGACGTCCGCCTGATCTCAAGAGATCGCCTCCTGTGCTATCAGCTGATGGAGATGTATAATGGCTTCCTCTAGGGCTTGAGTCCCGCAATGAGCAGCAGCAAAGTGAGAAAGTTTGAGTTCACTGGTGGCAACTTCTTCACGGTCCATGAAAACTTGTCAAGCAAGAGAATGGAACTACCGATCGTCAGAGCCACCCGACCCCAAACCCAGGAAGAGCTATCGAAGAGAATCGGTCTTAGTTTCCATCACAGCTAGAGGAGTTTCAGTAAAAATCTCACAAATCTGTGGCCTGGCCCACCTGCACACTACTCGGTGGTCCTCCATGACATGAGGATCTTTGGTATCCTCTCTGGATAGCATGGGAATGAAATCTGGTATTGCAACCAGCGCAGGCATGTGCACACTAGAAGTTGGTTCCAAAGCTGGAATGTTTGGAGCCTCTAAACCCAGTTCAGGCTTGGGGATCAAGTTTCTAATCCTTTTATCAACTGGAAAAACTTCCGGGATTGTCTCACTAGGACCCGGAACCATAGGTTTGTCCTCATCCACCTCCAAGAAGGATAAACCCGTCTGAACTTCAGCCACCACAGGACTGGGAGAGGAAAATCCCCTAAGCCGCTTTGATTGACGAGCCATCAGTCGATCCTCCTTTAGAGATAATGAGGAAGGTGCGGTGGACACAAAAGCCATAGTACCTCTTGATTTGGGAACCTGCCAGACGACCTTCCCTAGGATCCCATCGGGATAGTATTTTACCCACACCTTTTCATACTCCACGGAAACGCCGGCAACCGCCCCAACGATAGGAAGGGGAATCCTCATGTCCGATCCCTCCCGTGTCAGCATCAGCCACCATTGATGATGTATGGCCGGGTGCAGTCCTCGAGCCTAAGGAGGGGGAAGGGAATCTTTGAATTTCATGCACCCAAACTGGCGATAAAAATGATACGGGACATACAGCTCTCATAGATAAACCCCGTCGATCTGCGCAGACAGGAATCCGTCCCGCAGAGAAATCATGTAAGAACACTTCTCCATGCTCCCAAGCAGTTGCCAACTATGAATCCAGAAGGGGTGTGGTAGGGAGTGAAAGAAAACTAGTAACATTCACTCAGAAGCTCTAGGACTTCACCAGGGGTAAGGGAATTTAAGCTAACTCCAGCTATATTAAGAAGGGTAGGCCGAAAAGTAGGAAGCCGGAAGACCGTGTTGTGACGATACTCATAACAGCGGCAATGATCCACTACCCATCAAAACAAAAATTGAAATGTCCCACTCAGATAGAAGGGTGAACCGCCCTTCTGCATTTGACCTAGTAGTTCATAAATACGAGCCAATGTGGGAATGAAACAATTCACCAGGCGGCCCTCTGCCAGCTCAACTGCCATCATTAGGGTGAAATCCCTAACACCTGGACTAATATACCGAGAGGGGAATAGCCACCCACTCAAGAAAATTGAAAACAAACATGCTAGCCAGAGCATAGGTGGCACACCGGGGCACACCTCGTAACCCCGTGAAAGGTAGTCGCCCGCCTCCAGAACCGCCCTGTAGGAACCTGGGGAGGTCCGTCACTGTTGAGAAGGATGAGTCCTGGGGAACTTGATCTTCGGTATAGGACCAGTGGTGTTCAGAAATAACCCTTTCCAGGTACTATAGGGAATAAGAGAGCGGACACGCAAGGCCTGACCCAGTGACTGCTCCACCATAACCAGCACATGCCTTTCCAAAAAGCTCACTTGTTCGACGTCGTCCCATGCTTCAGGGGCATGCATAAATTCGTCATACATTTCACTGATAACCGGGAGTCCTCCTAGTTTATGTATATCACAAAGACTAATTACAACTTCACCATTGGAAAGGTGGAAAGTATTAGTGATAGAACACCAATGACTGAGTAGGTATGGAAGGACCATGGATGGTGGGTAAATATAAAATTGGGAAGCCCACACTAAGAAGTATAATTTGACTACTTCTAGTGATTCGGGAGACTCCCGGCAGTGATGATTGACCCAGAAAGCCCATGCCCAGTCATTTGAGAAGAGCCCTCCAGACCGAAGTTCCCACCTGGGAATCCACCCTGTATCGGGATTTACTCAAGCAAGGTAGGTAATATAAGGGTAAATCTTGAAGGCATCATCCTAAGAAATGTTTTAGGCGTGCTGATTACTTTAGGTCCAAACAGAGTCTCTCAAAATAAAGGCTTCATTCTGGTCAGAGTAGGAAACCATCTCCCCTGATTGGGTATGGTTCGCCTGAATACACTTGGACGATGCTTCTAAGAAAGGAGAAGGAAGTCCTGAGAAAGTAGGGGGAATAAGGACATCACCTTGAAGACCGAATCCACGAAGCGAAAGCCGATCTGATAGTGGATAATCTAGGAGATCAGGAGGGAGAAGGTCTTTCAAGACACAGTCGTCAGGATTAATGGACTGACTAGGGTCCTTTTGGATGTTCTCCGCTCTGCGAATCATAGCTAAATTTCTCCCGGAACCAATTGGGAGAGGCTCTGCAGCAGGCCTCAGTACAGAATGAGGGGGAACAATAATTTCTCCCTGCACGACGAGATCCAACAAGCGGTTAGTGCGGAATAACTTTTTTTCAGACAAAAATTCCAAATATATGGTTGAGGATCAGTTAAGGAGCCTTCATAGAAAAGTCCGTGAGGAGGACTCGAAGGATGGTTCGCGATAACAGCATCCCGCGAACCAGCCCTTCGCGAAAGTAGTCTGTGAAACCTTGGCCTGTGGAGCGTTGGCCAGGAAACCGCGGACGAGTTTTCCCCATGGAATTTCAATCCCAAATTTATGTTGTTAAGTTCAGAAGACTTTGAAACTTTTACAGTTCAAGAGATTTTAGTCCACGGAGCATCGAAACAACATAGCACCAAAACCACAAAGCGAGTTCCTACACGGCCCATCGTAACTTACTTCTCAATTAATTAAAAGTGTTAGTTTGTGGCTGGGATGTTCATCCGTGGATGAAGAATGGCATGAATGAGAAATGGTTCGCGGATGTAGCAGCCAGTATGTGGATGAAGCATTTCACGAAGGAACAAGCATGAAAAGGCAGAAAAGTGAATGAGCACTGGTATTCGTGAAGAATCTTGTAGAAGACAAATGAAAGGGCCCTCCGTATTTATAGGCGTGGGCCCCTACTGGGTCCACTTCCCTACTGCAACCCATCTGAGTTTCAAGACCACTCTGCATCGGAATAGTCTCCTCTTCATTCCGATCAGACCCCATTTCGATGGGGGGCATTTGTAGGGTCCTGAAAAATCCGAAAAGGAGAACGATGATCCCCTTTATCTCAAGGGAGATTCTACCCAATTTCCCCTCCAAGGGATGGGAAAATGTGGAAAATACTCAAGTATAGTGAAGGAGGAACCGATACGTGGACCGGTCTAATGTTAACCACACACGGCCAGTTTAGCGAAGCATCCCCCCCCCCCCCCCCCCGCGGACCATTGTGGTTTGAAGAATAGAGGCGGAGATCCTTCGCGGGCACGAAGCAGGGTGGGAGCCAATCCGGTTCACTGACATGAACCGCCCGAGCCTCGATCCATGTCATCCGGCCCAAACCGCCTCTGCTGTCATTCGTGAAATGGAGGCGGAACCCTCCGCGGCTGTGAAGCACTCCCCTCGTTTGGTTCGTGGGGGGGGGGGGGAGCACTCAATGCCCACCACAAATTTGGGATTGACCAAGTCAGCTGTAAATTGGGTATTCGGGCATGGTCCTCCGCAAAAGGTGTCGTGTGAATGCAGATACATCTCTTTCCCCACTATATAAAAGTAGACTGAGGGGGAAAGGAAAGGGGATTCAGATTCAGAGGAAGAGGATTCAGAGGTGATCGATCAGATTCAGGTGGAAGGATTATGAAGAAAGGATTATGATTTCTCAAATAGCGAAGTTCCAGTTTGTGAACTAGAGCAGGTATAAACCTAGGAACGAACTAATAAGGAACCTAAAATGCATAATAATTTGGTGAACCGCGAAATTAAAATAACATAAAAAGAGAGGAACGAAAACCATAGCCCCTCCGTGGATCCACTCCCCACGGACCAGGGAGTTTATGCATCTTTTCCGATCTGTCGCACCGCGTATCACCCTCCTACACGGGCGAAGCCTCGACTGACGAACCCCCGACCGGTGCCAACCTCGGCCGCCACTACTTGCGTGGAACCCTCCATGTACCAACATTGTATGCAGGCCAAACTCGATGTCGCGAACCCTCATGGCTAACGGAATTCTAATCATTCCGCGGACCCTCCTGGTTCACGGACGACCTCTCAGTCCGCGGACCACCCTGGTTCGTGGATGGCCGCTCAGTCCGAAGACTACCCTAGTTCGTGGGCGGCCTCTCCATTCATGTATCACTTCCCTACGCGAAGGGCACCACCACCCATAACACTGTGTGGTCCGCCGAATCCTTTGGAGTTCCCATTCCCCGAGCCACATAAGATCCTCCCGATCCGGCCTGATCCTCCATGCCTCCTTCACTGGCCTACTCATCGGCCCTAAGCCGAGGCCTCAACTAGAGCCTCCAGATCCATGTGGTGTAACCCTTAGGTGCATCATTCTACCGTTTTGAGTTCAAATACCCATGGTAGATAGAGGCCAAGGGGTTTCCCCAACCCTTGTGCAGATTCCCGAAGCATACATGGGATCACATTCCCACGGGAATGTGGAGTCTGAGCTCGAGAGTCCCCTTTCTACCCCTCCACTTGTTAAGGGATCCTTGGGGGTAGTAAAATACCCATCAGAAGAAATCCCTCATGCACTGCATGAAAGGATATGGGAACAGTAGCACCCCCTTTCCCTCTCCCGCTGCGCTTTATCGCCATGGGCGTCAGACCCGGAGTAAGCCCCGACTTAATGGGCCTCCCTCATGCGTAAGCCCCACTCCACTTCTCACGGATTCACCTTTCATGACAAGATCCTCTGGTCCCTACTGCCTCTTATTTCTCACACCGATCATGACTCACGTGGGCTATGAGTAAGCATCGACCATGAAATCCTCTTATGGGCCTCCTCATAGTGTAAGACCCAATTCATCACCATGGGCCTCCTCAGAGTCTAAGCCCCAATCCATCATTCTGGGATGCCTATGAGTGTAAATACCAAGCCAATGCAAACTATGAGGGCCTTGATTCCCTACCATAGGGATACGTAGGAAGCCTCTATGAGGTTCAAGACCGATCACCAACGGACCCCCGGGTCCACTTTCACGTCGGTTCTCAGACGCTCCCATTCAATCTACGTGGACTTTGATCACTGTACCCTAGGCAAGGTACATTGGAAGCCTCCATGATGTTCAAGTCCGACCACCGTTCGATCCGACTATCTTCACATCGGTTCATCGCGCCACTCCTAGTGACGTTTCAATGAGTTCCGACTCCACAGGGTCATTAATCCAACGATGGATAGTAAACCTCAGGCCTAAATGATTCTGAACCCCCTGAGTCTAGTTAACCATTGTCCACCAGGGTTAAATCCGTGGATACTATGTTTGGGTATAATCCAAAGATTCGTGAACATATGAATACGTCAGAAATCTATAATAGAGTCCTGAAATAGGCAATAATTCTCCCCAAAAGGGTGTGAAGAGCCCAAATTCCCATCCTCAAGACCAATGTGAGTTCTTAAGTGTCGCTGGTTAGACCATCCGGAAAATGCCTGTCTTTGTAAAGTAGGTCCACGCGTCATCGGATACGGAACCATCGGGCGTTTCGAGACCAAAACCATGAAACAAAAATGGTGAACCCGACGTGAATCTTTAACCAAGAATAACATATTTAACTTAATCCCTCCATGTTCCCCCTTTTACTCACAAGGAAGGCCAATCAAGGTCATTGACTATGCATGGGATCATGATATGATGCTTTAATGGTTTTTCTGCTTGTATTTGCTAAAATATTTTGCAGGTACTACCTTTCGAACTCACTTTGATCCAATAGCGTCCTGAAAAAACACACAAGCACGTGCTTCCAACTACACAATGACATGACTTCCTCCCCTACGGAGGACCCCGTCACCCACCCAACATCTTCAATGCTGGGTCTCGGACGCACTGATCCTAGAGTACCACGTGAATGGTACTCTCCAAATGGTGGGGGTGGCCTTGAACGCCCTCCAATCCGCCAGAACTCGACTGTCTCCTGGCCAGTAGCGACCGAAAAGGCAGATCCAGACATCCCCTGTTGCTGTCTCCAATCATTTCAGGAGTCTATCCCCAGAACGGGATAGTGCGTACCTCCCTTATATTTGGGAGGCAGATGAGGTCGATGTTGAGGACTTCATCGCCATCGAACGAGGGTTCTGCTCTAAGGCCCCCTCCGACAGACATCATCTAGGTCACGCTGCGACCCGGAATCCTCGCGTTGAGGAGGATTTCCCCTAGGGGATTCAGGCCCACGATCCCCAAGCCCCAACCCCTCGGACCACACGACGAGGGCTGAAGACGTACAATTAGGGACCAGTCATCACCCTAGTCCATGCGGAGGATCTCCCCTTCCCAACCACGGAGACGTACGATGAACAGGCACCTACACCTGTTCACTCCTCCCGAGCCCGCCATCCAGACATGGCAGCATCATACTATCAGACACGCATCCCCGCCAAGCTCCATCAAGCCTGTCACTCACACAAGACGGCACTTACCAAGAATGAACCTCTCTCTTCCCAGGGTCTTGAAGCCCACCAACCTGACGTGGTGGCGACCCGATGGCTGTAGGACCAGCTGCTAACAGATGCTTCTAACGCCCTCCATATGAAATGGTGGCGATCCACAAAGCCGGCCACCCAGATATGGAGGAAAATCAAAGGTGGGCATGTCTCACCACCAATAAAGGCCACCGACTCGATACGATGTGAATCCAATATATGTAGGGCCAGCTCCCTGTGGATGCAAGTAATATCCGCCACCCTGATGTGGTGGAAAACAGAGGGATAAACTGGTGTATCCTGGTACAGGGGCAGATTCGTTCACCTTCCCCGACATAGGAGAATTGTCAGTACCCACTGACCACCAGAGGACTGGAGCAGGATATTCCTCCTCCGATACTGGAATGGGTCTTCATACCCGTTCCTTCCAAAGATGTCTCTCTACATATCCTGGAAATGATGGAGGAGCAGGTATCGATCCTAGATCATATCTTGGAGACTTGCCAGAATGTAATTGCATCAGCGGAAACAATAAGGACTCGGGCCCGTGACCCTATCTCCCCAATTGAGGAGACTCATCTGAGAGACGATATAGACGCCTCAGAGCAGATCTACATCCCTGCTTCTTCCATGGAGGGTAACCAGCAATATTCTACGATGCAAGGGAAACCAGATCTAGCAGCTTCACTCGTTCAACTGGGGGACACCCGTCCATCATGGTGGATGCTCCAGAGCAGGCATATATCACTACTAAAAGTCAAGATGTTCGTCGTCATATCCCGACAGTATCACGAGACCCAATTAGATATGTACCCAAAGGTGAAGGTCTTTGTCCATAGTAGACGATCCCCGCTGCCCGCAAAGAGTTCCCTGAATGCGCCAAAGGCAGCCAAAAAATAAAGAGGGAGTTCATGACTCCAGTCTGCTGGAAGATGGGGTTCCCAAAACCACTAAGCACACATCGCATGCTCAGAACTTTCCCACCCATTACCATATTATGGGAGTGGTAGAAGTATTTATGAAGGTCCTCCCCGCAATGTCACTACCAGTAGCTCTAAAGGTCCTCCCCAGAGCACCCATGGGGGCTTCCCTCATGGGAATATAACGATTGATCACGAGAGATCCTCTTTTGATGTGAGTCACGGAAACCCTCCATGTGACCAGAAGATCGAGCAGTAAGAAGGTTCTCCATTTCCTGCAGTCCAACCTGAAGGTCCTCCCCAGGGTATACACTGCAATCACTCTCCATGCAGTGGGACCACAAATTATGATAGTAGTCCTCGTTATCATAGTCGCAACTGTGGAGGCCCTCCCCGCAGTGATGTATCTTGAAGACAAGAATTACCTCCCCATGTCATGGCCTACCCTGAAGGTCCTCCCCAGGGGTTACGCTGCAACGAAACTCCGCGCAGCTGGGCATCAGATCACAGTGGTAGTCCTCTCCACCCTGATAACAGATGTCCTCCCCGTAGAGATGTCAAGAAACAGGAAGTCCCTCCCCTTGTTGTGGTACATTCTGGAGGACCTCCCCTGGTTTTATCCCACAGATATTATCCATGTGGCAGTAGTAATGGTAGTCCTCGCCATTACCGCAGCTGTGATGGTAGTCCTTACCACCACAGCTGCCATTGCGAATGTCCTCCTCACATTGGCCCCAAGCAACAAGAAGGTCCTCCCCTTGTCACAGTCTGTCATGAAGGTACTCCCCAGGATGCACATCGAATGTCAAGCCATGATGGTCATCCTCACCATGAGGGTACTTGTTGCGAAGGTCCTCCCCGTAATGATGCTACGCAGCCAGAAGGTCCTCCCCTTGCTGCGACACACCTTGTAGTTCCTCCCCAGGGTGTGCACAGCAAAATTCCTCTATGTGGTGAATCATTAAGCAGTAATGGTATTCCTCACCATTACGGCTGCCATTGTAGAGGTACTCCCCACGATGACATATCATTTCAATAGGAAGGTCCTCCTCCTACCGAATCAAGCTCTGAAAATACCTCGTATGTCGAGCCACTCAGAAGGACGGGATCAAGCATGTCAAATTCCCAGTTCATCGCCGAAGACATCCTTCCGCAATTAGGAGACGGTCCAGGGATCCGTTCATCCTTTGAACCACGTCAGAATCGCCCACATAATGATTCAGCACCTACCGGTTCCACTACCTCTGACTACACTGATGGTGAGTGTCTCAGTTGGGTTGACCAGGTTCAGTAATCACTAGCGGGGAACATGCTGATATGTTGCACCTGAAGAAAAGGCTGGCCAGGGATGATATACAAGTAATGTTTTGGCATACGGCCACCTCTTAGTTCAACATACCCAGAGAGTTGTCAGAAGAATGCATGCACGACATCCACCATAATATATGGACAACCCTCCACCAACTGAAATCAAGCTTCCTGCTATACGATGGGTTTGTAGACAATGTCAAGACAATAGGGGACCTCTTGCGTCACATCGACCTGGAAGCTCTTCCTTCAGCATGGCAACAACGACTCGATAGGCATAAATGAAACATGGAGATAGCCTGCCTCTGTGCGCCGCACCAGCTGGGCCGCCTCATCTGTGACGCTCCGACAGGAGTCCATATCAGGGGATAGGGAGAAAATGGAGCTCCATATTTCACTCTACTCCCCGCATAGAAGAACTCGTTCGGTGTGGTGTCTTGAAACTTCATCATTCCAAGAGGGGAATCGAGTGGTCTCTCTATTCAGGAAAGGCAACACACCCAGCAGAGTCAGGCCTTGAGTAAGTACCAGAAGCGTTGGGACCGACGAGAACAAGCCATTAAAGAACTCTTGAATAAGGCCATCGGGAGCATACAATAGGCCTCTCGCCTAAGAGAGGCCAATCAGTGATCTTTTCCTACCTCCCCAGAAGGGACTGATTCAAAGAAGAACTTGGCACCAAACCCAGTTCACCCCTGAATGGGGGCACACAAGATCAGGTAGGTAGCGATAGCCGTAGCCACTACCGCAATCCAGGGTCAACTCTAGCCTGCAGGGGTGGGGGCATTTTTAACAACAAATTCCCCTGTAAGACCAATAAATAGAGAAGAGACTCAATATCAAGGAACAGAGCCAACCACATCCCTCAGGGCTGGGGGCATTATTACCCCCTCAACAACAACCTCCCCCACGAGAATTAGTATTCTCTCGTCTAGGGAGTACAGTCAGAAGTGGAGATTCTCATACTATCCTGTCATTTGAATCATCACCCCCTCCGAGAGGAAGGCGCACCGTAAGGTCGCATCAAAGAACTCTCCGCGTCACCCTTCATCAAGAAGTCTGTAGGAAATACCAGGTCATGAAAGGGAAGGCCAGTAGAAGATGCAGGAGATCCTCTTCCCATTTGGAAGATGACACATTCTCTGCCCCGTGATAAGCATCTATCAACATCATTGAGGTTAACCTCATGGGTGACACCAGATACTGCAAATCAAGAGGGATCAAGAGACTATAGTTCTGGTCAGGCTATGACTCACAACGAACCACCAGGTGTGAACGCCCATAACCAGAGGGCCACCCAAAATATGGTCGTCCTTCCATCCAACCCTCCTCTGCCTACCCTGTGAGCTTCCAACAAGGACAAGAACAAAGGACTGGTTACCCTTAACCCAACTCCTTCTATCGACAAAGACAAGCCACTCACGCTCGAAGAGAGATTTTATCTACAGGAAGATGAGATGAAAGAGTTGAGGCAGCTTAACGCCGAGCTACTCTAGAGGAACCGCCTAATTGAAAGTGCATCCTAGGAGAAACCACATCATGCACTCCCATTAAGTGCACCTAAAAGACCACGGTTTTCCCCGACAAATGAAACATGGTCAGGGCTCTCGTCCAACGAGGTTCCCAGCCCATCCAACTACCTAAACGTAGATTCGGATGAATACCGAGACTTCCCTTCACTCAGGAAGCAACCGAAACAAGTATGCCTGAACCCTCGGAAGGTGCTACAAACGGCACACGCACCCCTGGTGCCGGCCAACCCGGATCCACAGGCAACACCCTGGGCTATGCCTGCCCAAGATCGGGCCCAACAGGATGTAAACCAGGGTCTCACCAACACCATCAAGGCACTAACATCTCGATTAGAAGTGATGGAAGGTAGACACGCTCCGATACAGCCAGAGCGGAAACCCTCCCCAGATTGGGTGAGCAACACAACGCCTCCACCCAATTTTGGGAGCCCTGTATTCCATATTTCCAATGGGGCAGGTGATCTGGAACAGCATTTGATGCACTACGCATCTTATTGCGACCCTATGATGGGGACTCCATAATAGAAAGAAGCAGTGAAACTCATATTCTTCGTACGAACTTTGCAAGGATCTGCCTTCGTCTGGTATACGAGTCTGCCAGCCATGTCAATAAAGAGCTAGGAGGACCTTCGGCAGCAGTTCCTATTCCACTTCAGCTCAACGTTCCCTAAAACAACAGTCAGCGATCTCATGAACTTCAAGCAGAGGGAGAACGAGAGGGTCTCAGATTTCATCGCCCGATGGAAGGGTCTGACCTATTCCCTGAACAAGACAATGCCTCAAGATGAGATGCTAGCCATATGCATTGATAATATTCGAGATGAGATATGAACACCGCTCATACCAGCGGAGTGTTCCACTGGCTTCCTCCATATCTCAGCCATTGCCCAGAGAATTGAAAACTCCCCACAATGGACTGATTCGAAATCCCGAATAGCCTCGCAGGCTCCTACGAAAAGAGCCCATAGAGCTGAAGCGTCCGCTGTCACACTCAAGCCGCCCCCTATGCCCGCTCCACCACTCAGGCCTCCACCAAATCGTCAAGGGCCTCCTGCATATCAACGGCCACCTCCGCCCAAACAGGACGATCAGTGAGGACCGATGCGGAACCAGTTTGAGGAACGAAGACAAAATGTATACTCATTCTGAGACGATCAGGTTCGTGGCTACGTCTTTGGTGCCATGAACTGCAACTTGCTCCACCTCTCAGAGCCAAGGAAACCTGATGAGTTCATCCACGATTACATTCCAAATTACTTCCCCTACAATCGGATGATAGGACACAGTATCCGAGAATGCTTCGTCTTCAGAGACCTCGTGCAGAGGATGGTAGACTCTGGACAGGTCGATCCAGGACCACCCCCCCAGCAAATGTGGCATGTATTTCTACCACCGACTCCGACAAAGAGGAGGGGTGGCAGAAAGTCATAGGAAAGTAGGGGAAGAAATTTGATAACTGGATGACTTAGAAGACTATCAACTAAGACTAGGGCATACTCCGAGCTCAACTACAGCAGCCGGTGTTGCCACCAACAACCCCTAAAGCTGCAGAGATGACAGTATCGACCTCACAAACCTCCAAGAGCCGGTCATTCGGGTGTAATTGAAGAATAAGGAAACCATCAGAAGAGGAGAAGTCCGCGACGGGGCCAAAGTTAGTCCTGGCCTTGGAAGATTATATTCCCTCGAATTTGGTGCCACGGGCACCGACCCACCAAACAAAACCATCAGGGACAGCCGACCAGGTTGACCTGTTAGAGGATGAAGAGCCAATCTTTGGTACTATTAATGTCATCCATCTTATGGAATAATTCCCTAATAAAGGGTATGGTTACAAACCTGAGTTCCCTGCACGAGGAGTCAGGAGGAGGAATCGCAGAGGTAGAGGATACTAGGGGAGGCGCAGCCACGACCGAAACCAACCCTACGGCTGGACCCCGGCCCAAACCGTTAGTATCACAGAGACCCGTGGAAGAGCCCTTCAACGGACTCAACAGGAGAAAGAATTCCCCTCCACCTCCACAAGCAGCCACTCTGGACCTTATGTTCTGTGATACCCACTATAGGAGGAACAAGTTTCTGTCCGCCTAGTGTGCACAAATAGACTGGCCGGGCCAAGTCCTCAAAACGAGAGAACTCCATCGATATCCGACCCCATAGCCAGTCCCTCCTCGTCAAATGCTCTAGCCCCTAAAGAACCCTATAAGACTCCCCCGCCAATAGAAAAGAGTCGGTCACAGGAGTAGAAATATGATATCCTTAAGAAGATGGCATCGGTACCAGCCAAGCTATCAATCCTCGATTCCCTAAGTCTATCAGAAGACCTCAGGGAGGAACTTATAGAAGCTTTGATCATCCCCCAAGAGTTTCAAGCCGAGGTAGCTGTCGCCGAAATTTACCGGACATAGACTGACCTGGCTGAATGCAATGAAATGATTTCCTTCACCGGTCAGGATGAAGATTCAATCATGCAATGACACATCAGACCACTATATGTGTCCAACACGCTGAATGGTATTGAGATCCAAAAAGTATTTATAGACAATGGATCTGGAGTTAACCTCCTTTCCCTATGGACACTCCGTAAGTTGGGCTATAGTGAGGGCAACCTAATTCCCTCGGCCACAACTCTGTTGGGTTACGACAAGAGTGAGAAGAAACCAATGGAAAAAATTAAGCTAAAGGCCCATTTTGGTGACCTGGTAGCCTACAAGGAATTCATAGTGGTCCGGCAGAGCACATCATTCAATGCCCTGCTGGGAAGGCCATTGCTCCATAAGCACATGGCCATTCCTTCATCCTACCACCAGTGTATTAAGTACTGCGTTAATGGAAAAAGTGGAAATTTCATTCTGACAAGGCCCCTTTTGAGCTCTCCGAGTCACATTAAATTGATGCCAAGTTCTATGAGAAAAATAAAAAGAAGCCATTGGTCGATGGTGTCGACTAGATCCCTGGTCCAAATGGCCTAGAAATGGTTCCTGATGACCCCCTCAGGCAGCTTGGCAGAGATTATGTCCTGCCCATCGACCATGTTGAGAGTTAGAGTTAAAGTACAGACATTCATTCGAATGTCCTCATGACTTCGGCCATGATGGCCGAGCACGAAAATGTAGGAACGTATGCTAACCCTAGATTTGGGGATGAATACTCTAGCGGGGATGCCCATGATGCCTCTCCCTCAAACCCTCAAAGGCTCAGACTAGAAGCTCTATCCTCTTCAGATCAAGAAGATGAGGAATTGGGAGAAGAAGAGGGGGAAGATCTCAGGGATGCACCTCCTGCATTTGAGGAGGGTATCTCCAACACGATGGATGAGCTCAGGGAAATAATCCTGGGTACCGAGGAAGATCTGAGGCCTACTCTCAATAGTGCAGACAGATCCCCTGATGAGCACGAGGTATATACCTTTTTCTTGAGGCAACATCAGGATTCTTTTGCATGGAATTACACAGAAATTTTGGGACTCGATCCCTATGTGGAAATGCATCATCTGGGTGTTCTAGAATACCACTGGGGCTATAAACAAGCCGCAAGAAGGACACATCCCTTGCATACCACCAAAATAGAGGCTGAAGTCGATAATATCATTAAAACAGGCTTCATTCGGGAGGTCCAATAGCCCATTTTGTTGGACAACATCGTCCCTATCAAGAAGAAGAATGGAAAAAATGCGTGTCTGTATTGACTTCAGAGATCTCAATCGGCATTGTCTGAAAGATGACTTCCCGGTCCTGATCACCGAATTATTAATCGATGTGACGGCCGGGTACGAGGCTCTATCCTTCATGGATGGATATTCTAGATATAATCAAATCAGGATGGCTCGAGAAGATGATGAGTCCACTGCCTTCAGGGCCCCTCAAATGGTATTCTGTTACAGGGTCATGCTCTTTGGTCTCAAGAAAGCTGGCGCCACATATCGGTGTGCCAGGCATCAGATCTTTAAACTGTTCTTGAGGAAATTCGTTGAATGATACATGGATGACCTGGTGGTCATGTCTAGACAACGCTCGAATCACTTGTCAGACCTTGATACCGTCTTCAATAAACTCCGACATCATATCTTGAAGATGAACCCCTTGAAATGCGCCATTGGGGTTACCTTAGGGAAATTACTTGGCTTCGTCGTATGCCATCGTGGCGACGAAGTCGACCCTAAGAAGACAAAGGCTATCCTTGGATTACCACCTCCCCAAAATATCACCGAGTTGAGGGGATTCCAAGGACACCTAGCCTATATTAGGAGGTTCATATCCAACCTGGCAGGAAAATGTTTTCCCTTCACCAGGTTTATGAAGAAAGGGGTCACGTACCAATGGACTGATGACTTCCAAGAGGTGTTCGACAACTTGACAAAGTACCTCTTAAGCCCACCGAGGCTCATGCCCCTGGTTGAAGGAAGACCTCTCATCTTGTATGTGACAGCCCTAGAGGTATCACTGGGATCCTTCCTCGCACAGAAGAATGACGCGGGCAGTGAAAACAGTCTCTATTACCTTAGTCAAACCATGATTGATGTTGAGAATCGATACTCAAATATCGAGAAGAGTTTTTTGGCCTTGGTCTTCATAGTTCAAAAGTTATGACATTATCTATGGCATCATGAGGTCCATTTGATCTCGTGGAGTAGCCCGCTCAAGTACATCCTCAGCCACCCGATGATAATTGGACGCCTGTCCCGATGGGCTTTCATCCTCCAACAGTTTGACTTCCGGTTCGGGCCTTAGAAAGCCATCAATGGTATGGCATTAGAAAAATTTCTGGAAGAGCACCCTTTGATAGGGACCACTGCACCGGACGCAGAGCTACCTGATTAAGACATCTTCTCGGTTCAAGAAGAGTTCCCAGCATGGGAAATGTACTTTGACGGTGCATCCCAAATCCCAACCGGGAAGAGGATGGAGGATCTAAGATTCAAAAAGTGGGTTTGGGAATAGTACTCGTGTCACAAGAAAAGGTATTGTTGCCATACTCTTTCCTCCTGTTAGAGGGATGTACAAACAATGAGGCAGAATATCAAGCTCTCATTGCAGGCCTGGAGCTCGCACTCCAGGCACAAGTACATCACCTTAAGGTAAAAGGTGACTCAGAACTGGTCATCAAGAAAGTCAATGGTGACAATGCTATTAAAAAGGAGGAGTTGATCCCCCCTGTTTGACCATGTCCGAGGGTTAATGGCAGAACTATCCACAGAACCAACATTGGCCTATATTCCCCGGTCTCAGAACACTCATGCTGATGCATTAGCTAATGCAGCCACATCTCAAGCTAACCTAGGCCGGGATGAAATGGTTATCATTATTTCTCATAGTCTAATGGTATTCCCATTTGTTCAGACCAATATGGAAGAAATCCACAAAGTCAGTCCTGACCCCGAGCCATATGCTCCTGCCATCGGCTGGATAACCCCCATTGCAACCTACCTTCAATGGGGAGAACATCCATCAGACGGGGCTAAACGAGAGCAAATGCGGAGAAGGGTAATAAACATTGTCCTATATAGAGGATCGGGGAAGCAAGAGTTCCTCTATAAACAAGGCCTCGATGGAGTGCCCCTCATATGCATTGATAGAGAAGAAAATTCTGCTGCAATGAATGAAGTACATGCCGGAGTATGTGGAGCACATCATCGAGGCACCAAGCCTTCCCATCAGGTTCGAAGGCTTGGGTACTACTAGCCCACATTGGCACGAGACTGCGAGCATTTTACCATGAGATTCCACTCATACCAGAATCATGCCAACTTCATACACTGACCCCCAGAGTTACTTCATCGAGCCAAGTACTCCTAGCCATTTTCCATTTGGAGAATAGACATCGTGGGACCATATCCTCCCGCCACGGCAAAAAGGATGAAGTATAGCCTCACGGAAACGGAATTTTTTTCCAAATGGGTAGAAGCCATACTCCTCAAAGAAGGCGGGGCAAGAAATATTGTCAGTTTTCTGAAGACCAATATCATTACAAGATTTGGTTTCCCTCATACCATACTGACGGAAAACAACACCAACTTCAACTCTGCTGAATTAGGGAAACTATACCATTGGTATGGTATCAAGGATAACCACTCATCCTGCTACCATGCAGCAACCAACGGACAGATATAGGCTTTCAATAAGACCATGTCCAAAATTTTCCCGAAAATGGTGGACAAAGACAAGAATTCATGGCCAGATAAACTCCTCCATGCATTGTGGGCTTATCGAACCACAATCTGCACTGCTACTTGAGCTACCCCATACTCATTGGTGCGCGACACAGAGGCAGTCCAGCCCACTAAAATCCAAATTCCTTCACTTTGTGTTGCCATATGTGATCAATTATCTGATTTTGAGAATTCAGAAAAGTGGCTACGTGAATTGGAACAACTATACGAGAATCGGTTGCACACTTTGCACCATATAGAGGTATACCGAAACCGAATCGCAAGAGCCTTCAACAAAAAGGTTTGTCTTCAGTATTTCTTGGAAGGAGAATTAGTGTTGGTCCTCCGGACCCCAATGATACCCGGCAAGAAGCCTCCAAAGCTGGAGCCCAAGTGGGAGGGACCATATGTTGTACACAAGGTCTACTCCAATGGATCATATACCCTGATCTCCATGGGCGGACAATTTACAACCGCTCCTACAAATTCGAAATTCCTAAAGAATTATTTCGCATAATAACTAAAGGTCTACTATTCATCGTTCAAGCTGCATGACGTTAAACTACTGAGCACCCAATGGTCTAAACTCTATGACCTTAAAATAAGAGCATTACGTCCTCCCCACATGACTTTAAACTGCATGGAGTACATCCTCACCGCATGACGTTAAACTGCATGGACTACATCCTCAACGCAGGACGTTAAACTACATGGAGTTCACCCTTATCGCATGACATTTAAACTGCACGAAATCTAATAATACCCCTCATCCTAACCACATGATGTTAAACTGTATATATTTCGTCCTTACCACACAATGTTAAACTGCTCGGATAATAAAAGTTAAAAATTCCTTCTGCCCCCGTGTACGGACCAGATCTGCATGGGGTGTATTCCTCATCCTCACCACATGACATTAAACTTCACGGATTTCAGAGAACTACGTATGGCTTGATTCCTGCCCCCACAGGATAGGTAGTGATGCTGTGATCCCCTATCCTGGACTAGACACAGGCAAATAAAAGTTAAAAATTCCTCCTTCCCCACGTGTACGGACCAGACCTGCACGGGGTGTATCCCTCGTCCTCACCGCATGACGTTAAACTTCACAGACAAGAAGTTTTAAAAATTCCCCTCTTCCCCCATGTATGGACCAGACCTGCATGGGGTGTATATTCTTCAGAGAACTACGTTCGGCTTGATTCCTACCCTCACAGGATACGTAGTGACGCTAGGGTTCCCCGTCCTGGCCCAGCCGCTTGAATAAAAGATAAAAATTCCCTCTCCCCCCGTGTACGAACCAGCCCTGCATGGGGTGTAATTCTACCAGAGAACTATGTGCAGCTTGATTCCTTCCCTCACAGGATACGTAGTGACTCCAGAGTTCCCTGTCCTGGCCCAACCCTCTAAATAAATAATGAAAATGCCCTTTTCCCCGGTGTGTGGAACAGACTGGCACGAGGTGTACTCTCTATCCTTACCGCACGATGTAAAACTGCATGAATAGAAAGAATTAAAAGTGCTCCCTTTTCCCCGTGTATGGGATAGACCTGCATGAGGTGTATTTTTGCATCCTTGCTGTACGACATTAAACTACATGGAGAATAATGTTAAAAATTCCCCCTTCCCCCGTGTATGGACCAGACCTGCACGGGGTGTATACCTTGTCCTTACCGCATGACGTTAAACTGCACAAACATCATCCTCGCCGCATGATGTTAGACTACACGGACTTCGTCACGACCCACCCAAGACACATGGCGATATGAGATGGAGATAGTCCTTGAACATTATGATGCATCCTTTCCATACATCAGACTACATGACCCGGATAATTAGGGATCTTCAAAACCACTCATGGCCATCAGAAGGGGAAATTCATCGACTCGTGGACACCGTTTCATGACTATGCATACCATGCCCTCAACAGCTCTACATTTTGATAGCCCCTGTGCTGTCTACCTAAGGGAATATTTCCTCTGGAGACACTCTTCCTAGCTCCGTATGCCTCCCGGCCCTCGTATCACATCTCCCGATCCAAAAATTTATGGATCAGTGGTTTAAAAGTTCATTCCCCTTTTCACATCCAAGTGATTATATGGTATCCCTATCCGGGTAGCCTATGTGTCCACTGGTGGTTCACATAGATACTTTCATCAACGAATATCATGCCAGGACTAGGCTACTTTGACTCAACGGACACTTGCAGTGAAGATTATTCTTGTATACTCAGACACCATTATCCCCACATGTCAAACTATGCACTGTGAGCAATCGCAGACTCTCATAATCATTCATGGCCATCCGAGTGGATAGTTATTGGCCTGAGGACACCTTTGTACAAATATTTATACCATGCCCTCAGTGGCTCTGCATAATGATAGCCCCTGGCTCATCCATCAAAGGAAATATTTCCTTGGGCGGCACTCTTCCTTTCTCTATAAGCTTACTAGCGTCAGAGCCCCCATGCCACACCTCATGATCTGGGAAAACTCAAAGTTCCAGTTTACAACCTTCATCCCCCACCTTGTTCAAAGTATATCAGGACATGTTGACTCAGTTATCCTTCGTGTGAATGGAGTAATTGTCACCCAATTGTTTGATCTCTATGACCGCTAAACTAGGAGTACCTCGTCCTTACCGCACGACATTAAACTGCATTGAGTAAAGGTACACCCCCGTGCACAAAATAAATCAGCGCAGGGATATCTATAAGCTTTAACTGCAACCAGGGCCGAGTATGCCCAACATGTTCAGACATTTCCTTCCCCGATGACAGAATTCGTGGCCCGGACAATTGTAGATCTTCATAACCATTCATGGCCATCGATAGTGGAAAGTCATAGACCTGGAGACACCTTTTCATGACAATTCATACTATGCCCTTAGCGGCTCTGCATATTGATAGCCCCTGTCCCGTCTACCAAAGGCAAGATTTCCCCAGGCGATACTCTTCTTAGCTCCGTACACTTACCGGACTAAGAGCCTCTGTGACATCTCTGTTGATCCATGATGCCCCGGAACCATGATTTACACCATCAACCCCCCCCCCCCACATCTTGGATATTCCACGATACTAGGGCCCAGTTACACTCTAATCAAGAGATGCCTTTTTAATTAGGTCCTCACCACATGACGTTAAATTGCACGGTCAATCGTCCTTGCTGCACGACGTTAAACTGCACAAAATTGGAAAATGAAATAAAAAATTGACCGTCGTCCTCACTATATGACGTTAAACTGCACATCATCCTTTAATAATTCTCTTCATCTTTACCGCACGATGCTAAACTGCACGGTCAACCACGCCAAGGGTTCAGTAAGGAAAGAAGGCTTTTCTCTGTCCTTCAATGCACAGGTCTGACCGGCACGAGCCACCATCTCACACCCGCGTGAGAAGGGATTACTTCACCCATTCTTGGGAAGTTCAATATAGATTTTTCCCCCGTATCCAGGCAACCTCTAATCATAAACCATAATCTGTACTCAGAAAAATATGGACTCTCATAAGTCACCCCTGGTGGTCCCAAATCTCAACTTCCCTAAAGTTTCTTGGCTATCAGGGGAATACAATCATTGACCTAAGGACACCTTTTCCAGACTATGCATACCATTCCCTCATCGGATCTTCATATTGATCTCCCCTGGCCCGTATACCAATGGTAGGATTTCCTTAGGCAATGATTCTCTCCGTACGCCTCTTGACCTATGAGCCCCCAAGTCTATCCCGGGATTCAGAAACCCTCTGAGTTACAGTTTACCAACCTCTTTCACAACCCTTTTTGAATATGGTGGAACGTCTCTGACAATATTATCAAGGACCAACAGAAGCCGTTCCATTCCAGATGATGTCCCAGCTACAAGACTTTAAACTGTGCCAAGCCCCAACCATCCTTTATTCTATATAAATGCGTAGGATAGAAACCTTGATTCCACACTCCTGATTGAGACAGATGTTATCACAACCTTTCATATGTCACATACCCTTTATGAGCCACCCCCGGTGGTTTTCATAATTCTCCAATCCACCCATGGTTGTTTCCATAAGCCGGACTTTCATGATGTCCTATGGCCATCAGAAATGGAGAGTCATTGACTTAAGGACACATTTTCACGACTATGCATACCATTCCATCAGCGGCTCTGCATATTGATCGCCTCTGACATATCTACCAAAGGAAATATTTCCTTAAGGCAATGTGCCTCCCACCTATGCACGCCGACGTGGCTCCCATGCCTTGAGACATGCCCTGCATGTCGTTCAAATTTAAACACACTCCCTCCAAATGCGTCTGAAGGACACCGGGGCATCTTTTAATGAACCAAACCCCATTGGTGCCCTTGCCCCACCATGTTTGGTCAAAGATGTTTGAACTAAAACATTAGTAATGATAGTCTTGCCAGCGAGACTTTAAATCGCTCACAGAAAGAGGCACAATGCCTTTTAGGCTAAAAACCCGAAAAGGGCGACCTAAGAAAAAGTCAATCCATACCCGTTGGGTTCACACTAAATGAGCCCAGGAAAAATTAAGGTATGAAAAGAAGAGACAAAAAAGTTTGTAGGGATTTTCTACAAATCCCTAGCAATAGTAAAACTATGCTCGCTGGACCCCATAGTCTAGGAAAAAGTTAAAGTTTTGTTTCCTGAGTTATGATTAATTCTGATTCGGTCAATTGTTGTTTACACAACATTTGTTCTAGTAATAATCAAATTTCACAGCAACAAGTGATTGCTAGAGACTGTAATTTGTTCGAACAAAAAGGGAGGACGTCCACAAATTGGGGTCTCTCCCTCACAATAAAGGGAGAGGGGTAAGTAAAATAGAGGGTACAAGAGTGGATCTGATAGTCATAAAGGATCCTTACTCGCTCTCTCCACCAGATCAGTGCCCGTGTGGCGGAGGTCGTTGCAAGAGTGTTCCAACACGACCTTCTCCGTGGATTCCACCTCAGCCACCGGATGAGTACACTCCATTGTTTTTTGGAGATCGTTGACCCATTTTATGGTGGCTTCAAGACGACCAGTCACAACTGGAAACTTATTCCTCAGCTTCGCTGCCCATTCTTCTCATTCATGCAACTCGGAGGATAGGACGACCGCCTGATCTCGAGAGATCACCTCATGTGCTATCAGCTGATGGAGTTGTATCGTGGCTTCCTCCAGGGATCATGTCCCGTAATGAGTAGCAGAAAAGTGAGAATGTTTGTTTTCACTGGTGTAAGCTTCCTCATGGGCCATGAAAACTTGGCAAGCAATAGAATGCAATTGCCGATAGTCAAAGCCACCCGACCCCAAACCCAGGAAGAGCTGTCGAAGAGCTTCGGTCTTAGTTTCCATCTCAGCTAGAGGAGTTTCAGCAACAATCTCTCAAATACGAGGCCATGCCCACTTGTGCACCGCCCGGTGGTCCTCCATGACACGAGGATCTTTATTATCCTCTCCAGATAGCCCGGGAATGAAATATTGCATTTCAACCAGCGCAGGCATGTGCTCCCTAGAAGTTGGTTCCGAAGATGCAATGTCTGGAGCCTCTAACCCCGATTTAGGCTTGGGGATCAACTTGCTAAGCCCGGTATCAACTTGAAAAACTTCCAGGATTGTCTCGCTATGACCCGGAACCATATGTTCTTCCTCATCCACGTCCAAGAAGGTTTAAATCGTTTGAACTTCAGCCACCGCAGGACTAGGAGAGGAAAATCCCCTAAGCCTCTTTGATCGATGATCCATCAGTCGATCCTCCCTTAGAGCTGATGAGGAACGTGCGGTGGACGCAAAAACCACAATACATTTTGATTTGGGAACCTACCGAACGACCTTCCCTAGGATCCCATAGGGATAGTATTTTTTCCACGCCTTTTTACTCCATGGAAAGGTCGGCGGCCGCCCACACGACAGACAGGGGAATGCTCGTGTCAGATCCCTCCCATGTCAGCATCATCCAACATTGACGTAGTATGGATGGGTGAAGTCCTCAAGCTTGAGGAGGGGGAAGGGAAACGTGGACTTGCATGCACCAAAACTGGAGAGAAAAATGATACGGGACATACATATCACACAGAGAAACCCCGTCGGTCCGCGCAGTCAGGAATCCGTTCTGTAGAGAGATCATGTAAGAACAATTCTCCAAGCTCCCCCGACGGTTGTCAAATAAGACGCCATAAGGGGTGGGGTAGGGAGTTAAAGAAAACTGGGAAAAGTCACTCAGAAGCTCGAGGACTTCACCAGGGCTGAGGAATTTCAAGCGAACTCCAGCTATATTAAGTAGGGTTGGCCAAAAAGTAGGAAGCGGGGTAAACATGTTGTGGCGATACTCATAACAACGACAATGATCCACTACCCAGCCATACAAAAATTGAAATGGGGAAGGTTGAACTGCCCTTCTGCATGTGACCCAGCAGTTCATAAATACAATCCAATGTGGGCATGACCAAATTCACCAGGCGACCCTCTACCAGCTCAACTGCCATCATCGGTGTGCAAGCCCTGACGCCAATATTAATATCTCGAGAAGGGAATAGCCACCTGCTCAGGAACATAGAAAAAAACCCTACCAGTCGGAGCATAGGAGGCACACCTGGGCGCTCCTCGTAACCCCATGAAAGGTAGTCGCCCGCCTCTAGAACCACCCAGTAAGAACCTGGGGAGGTTCGTGACTATTGAGAAGGATGAGTCCTGGGGCGCTTGATCATCAGCATAGGACCAATGGTGTTCAAAAACAACCTTATCCAGGTACTATAGGGAATAAGAGAGCGGGCACGCAAGGCCTGACATAGTGATTGCTCCGCCATAACTAGCAGATCCCCCGCCAATAAATGCACTTGTTCGAGGTCATCCCATCCATCAGGGGCAGGCAGAAATTTGTCATACATTTCACCGATAATCGAGAGTCCTCCCAATGGATGGATATCCCACAGACTAATGCCGACTTCACTATGGGCAAGGTGGAAAGGATTAGTGCTAGAACACCAGTGACTGAGTAGGAAATGCAGGACCAAGGATGGTGGGTAAATAGAAAATTGGGAATCCCACACTGCAGAGTATAAATTGACTGCTTCCAGTGATTCGGGAGACTCCCAACACTGATGATGGACCAAGAAATCCTAGGCCCAGTCATTTGAGAATATCCCTCCAGAACGAATATCCCACCTAGTAATCCACCCCGCATTGGGATCTACTCGAGCAAGGTTGATAATAGAAGGGTAACTATTGAAGACAGCTTCCTAGGAAAATTTTCGGGTGTGCTGATCACTTTGGGTCCAAACAGAGCCTCTCAAAATAAAGGAATCTTTCTGGCCAGATTAGGAAACCATCTCCCCTGATTGGGTAAGATTTTCCTGAATACACTTGGACGACGCTTCCAATAAAGGAGATGGAAGACTTGAGAAAGTGGGCGGAATAGGGACATCGTCTTGAAGACCAAATCCATGAAGTGGAACCGATTTGATAGTGGATAATCCAGGATCTCAGGAGGGTAAAGTCTTTCAAGACACCGTCGTCAGGAATGATGGACTGACTAGGGTCCTCTTGGATGTTCTCCGCTCTACGAATCATTGCTAAACGTCTCCCTGAACAAATTGGGATAGGCTCTACAGCAGGCCTCGATATAGAATGAGGGGGAATCATATTTTTTCCCAGAACAATGAGAGACAACAAGAAGTTAGTCTGGAATAATTTTTTTTTCGGAAAAAAATACCAAATATATGGCTTAGGATCAGTTGCGGGGCCTTCATAGAAAAGTCCGCGAGGAGGCCATGAAGGATGGTTCGCGATGACATCATCCCGCGAACCAGTCCTTCGCGAAATTAGTCCGCGAAACCCTGGCCCGAGGAGCGTTGGCCAGGAAACCGCGGACCCGGTTAATCCACAGAATTTAAATACCAAATTTAAGTGGTTATGTTTGAAATAATTTGAAACTTTTAAAGTTCAAGAGATTTTAGTCTGCAGAGCATCGAAACTGCGGAGCATCGAAACCGTGGAGCACCAAAACCATGAAACTAGTTCCTACGCGGCCCGTCATAACATACTTTTTAATTAATTAAAAGTGTTAGTTCATGGCTGGGATGTTGATCCACAGATGAAGAAAGACGCGAATAAGAAGTGGTTCGCGAAAGTAGTAGCCAGTTCACAGATGAAGCATTTCACGAAGGAACAAGCACGCAGAGGAAGAAAAGAGAAGGAGCGCTGGTATTCACGAAGAATCCAGTAGAAGACAAATAAAAGGGCCCTCTGTATTTATAGGCATGGTCCCCTACTGGGTCCACTTTCCTACCGCAACCCATCCGAGTTTCAGGACCACTATGCATCGGAATAGTCTCCTCTTCATTCCGATCAGACCCCATTCTGATGGGGGGCATTTGTAGGGTCTTGAAAAATATCCAAAGGAGAATGATGATCCCCTTTAACTCAAGGGAGATTCTACCCAATTTCCCCTCAAAGGGATGGGAAAATGTGGACATTACTCAAGGATGGAGAAGGAGGAACCAGTCCGCAGGCCGGTCTAATGTTAACGACGCACGACCAGTTCTGCGAAGCGTCCCTCCTCTGTTGACCATTGTCATTTTCGGAATGGAGGTGAAGATCCTCTGCGGGTGCGAAGTAGGTTTGGCTCCGATCCGGTTCACCGACTTGAACCGCCCCAGCCGTGAGCCATGTCAGCCAGCCCGAACCGCCTCCGTTTTCATTCGCAGAATGGAGGCGGAACCCTCCCCGGCCATGAAGCAATCCCCTCATTCGGTTCGTGGGGGGGAGAGGCGCTCAATGCCCACCGCAAATTATGGATTGACCAAGTCAGCCGTAAATCGGGTATTCGGTCCTGGGCCTCCGCAAATGGTGCCGCATGACGGCAGATACATCTCTTTCCCCACTCTATAAATGGAGACCAAGTGGGAAAGTAAAGGGGATTCTGATTCGGAGGAAGAGGATTCAGAGGAGATCGATCAGATTTGGGTGGAAGGATTTCGAAGGAAGACTTAGGATTTCGTAAATAGTGTTGATCTAGATCCCAAACCAGAACGCGTATAAACTTGAGAAAAAACTAATAAGGAACCAAAAATGCATAATAATTTGGTGAACCGTGAACTTAAAATAACATAAAAAGAGAAGACCGCAAACCATAGCCCCTCCGCGGATTCACTCCCCGTGGACCAGGGTGTTTATTCCTATTTTTTGATCCGATGCACCACATAGCACCCTCCTACGTGGGAAAATCCTCGACCAACAAACACCCGACCGGTGCAAACCTTGGTAGTCGCTGCTAGCATGGAACCCTCCGCGTACCATCCTTGTATACAGGTCGAACCCGATGTTTCAAACCCTCCGGGTTTGCGGGAAGCCAATCAATCCGCAGACCCTCCTAGTTCGTGGAAAACCTCTCAGTCCATGGACCACCCTGGTTCTAGGACGACATCTCTATCCACAGACCACCCTGGTCCGTGGGCGGACTCCCCAACCGCGTAGCACTTCCCTACGCGAAGGGTGCCACCACCAATACCCCTGTGTGGTCCACCGAATCCTTCAGAGTTCCCGTTCCCCGAGCCACATAAGATCCTCCTGATCTGGCCTGATTTTCCATGACTCCTTCACTGGCCTTCTCATCGGCCCCAAGATTAGGCCTCCACCAGAGGTGCCAGATCCATGTGGTGTAACCCTTAGGCTCATCAGCACGTCGTTTTGACTTCACATACCCACCGTAAGTAGAGGCGAAGGGGTTTCCCCGACCCTTGAGCATATTCCCAAAGCATTCCTAGGTTCACATTCCCACGGTAATGTGGAGTCTGAGCTTGGGAGTCCCCTTTCTACCCCTACAATTGTTAAGAGCTCCTCGGGGGTAGTAAAATACCAATAAGAAGGAATCCCTCGTGCACTGCAAGAAAGGAGATGGGCACAAGAGCACCCCCTTTCCCTCTCCCATTGCGCTTTGTCGCCATGGGCATCCAACCCTGAGTAATCCCCTTCATAATGGGCCGCCCTCAGGCATAAGCCCCACTCCACTTCTCACGGACGTACCTTTCACGATGTGATCCTTTGGTCCCTGACGCCTCTTTTTTCTCACACTGAGCATGACTCACGTGGGCATAGAGTAAGCATAGACCTTGAAACCCTCTAATGGGCCTCCTCAGAGTGTAAGCCTCAATTCGTCGTCATGGACCTCCTCCGAGTGTAATCCCCAATCAATCATTTTGGGCTGCCTCAAAGTGTAAGTCCCAAGCCAATGCGATCTTCGAGGACATTGATTCCCTACCACAGGGATATGCAAGAAGCCTCCATGAGGTTCAAGCCCGATCACCAATGGATCCCCGGGTCCACATTCATGTCGGTTCTCTGATGCTCCCATTCGAACTACGCGGTCTTTGATCCCTATCTCCTAGGTAGGGTACGTAGGAAGCCTCCATGAGGTTCAATCCCAACCACCGGTCGATCCGTCTATCTTCAAATCAGTTCATCGTGCCACTCCTAGTGAAACCTCAATGAGTTCCGACTCCACGTGGTCATTAATCCAACGAGGGAAGGTAAAACTGAGGCCTAAATGATTCCAAACCCCCTGCATCTAGTTGACCATTGACCACCAGGGTTAAATCTGTGGATAATATTTTTGGGTATAAACCAAAGATTCATGAACATATGAATACATCTTAAATATATAAGAGAGTCCCAGAATAGGAAATAATTCCCCACAAAAGGGTGCGATGAGCCCGACTTCCCATCCTCTTGACCAATGTGAGTTCTTAAGCGTCGCTGGTTAGACCATCTGGCGAATGCCTGCCTTTGGAAAGCAGGTCCACACATCATCGGATATGGAACTGTTGGGCACTTCGAGACCGAAACCACGAAACAAGGTTTAATAAATGGTTACTACATAAACCTGTAAATTCTTAGTCCCTTAATATCGATTTAAATCAAACCAGAGTACACTATTTTAAATATTACATCAAGGGAATAAGATATAATGAACAATTTTGTTAAACAAATTCAGTAGTGTGTGCTCACATAAAAAATACATATTGGCTAGGAAATAACTAAAACATTAACTAAATCTTGAATATTGCATTTGAAAAATATTGTTATTATATATGAAACCATAAACACACATAACATATAAAAACTAGGGTTTTAAAACCATAACATAATTACAATTAAACCAAAATCATAACTCGCATCTAAAATATAATTTAAGGGATAGTAATCAAGTCATGAAAATAATAATCGATTGAATTTGAAAACATATATGTGTAATTACATAATTACACATTTATTTTTACAACGTCTACAAATCGGGATTTTCATATTAAAAGTAAATTCAAAATACCCTTTATACGTATAAAATTATTTAGAAAACATATTTATATATTTGAAAATCTTTAAAATAGATTTGGGTTGGGGTTACACACACACACACACATGTATTCTTATACACCCGAATATATATATATATATATATATAAGACATATAATGGAAGTCTTTCAAAACAAAACCGACATAAATTATTTTAGTTAGAAATACATAAACAACCACCCTAGAAACCCTTAATCTGGATGGGTTTTAAGGTGTATACATAATTATATAAACTAATTATATATATATATACAAATTTGTTACATACATGTTATAAATAGATACCCAACATAAAAAAACCTTTAAATCATCTTGGAAGAACCATACTAAACCCATACACCCAATTTCAAAAGAGGAGGAGCATTGATGCTCATAATGAAAATATATATGTACATATATATACATACATAATATATAACCTATTATACATCTTGTGTGTATATTGGGTTTTGCATCATAAAGGAAGGTAGATATATCCCCTTACATGAATTATATGAATAAAGAACATCATTTAAATACAAATGTTCATCATTCAAAAAACCTAGAACAGAATATGTTTTGTATTTATATATAAATATATATACACATACATGTATATATGGGTTTTACAAACAAAAAACTAAATAAAACCTTACAATGATAATACTTTAGAAATAGATCCACTAAGTCAAGAGAATATATTATATATGAGATTTTAATTAGAAAGATATACTCTTACATAATTAAATAAAAATATATGAATATGTATTTCTTTAAAAATAAATTGAACCCCTACAAGATATAATTGAAAATAATAATTATCTTTACATTATTTTGGAAAGTGAAATGGGAAAGGGAAACTGTAGCTTGCTGAAAAACATGAACCTGAGGACGTGATCAGACCCGAGTGTTCTAACCGCATGAAGGAGGGTTCTAAATTTATAACAAAACATGAAGGCAGCTTCCCAGGGAAGTTTAACCCAATTCACAGGTATCATAATGATACATTATTTGATATTTTTTTCTTCCAAGTCATGAAATCCATTATTTTAGTCATTTAAAAAAAATAATGTCAAAAGGTGGTGCAAAATGACTCACGCCACCCTCATGATTGTCAAAATAAAATTATAATAATATATCATCTCACACCTCCCAAATTGACATTCATTATTGGATCTAATAATATTAATATGTTATTTATAATATTATTAATAATTTTATATATAACGATAAATATATAGTGAAACATATAATATATAATGATCTATACATGTAATATATAATATCACGATTTATAATATATATATATATATAATGAAATAAATAAAATGATTATATATTGAAATATATAAAATGTTATATAATTTAACATATAAGGAATTTTGAATTTTGATTATTTTTTTAAGGAAATGTCACGTTTTTTCTTCATTTAACCACTTTTCCACTTTTGGACTTCGTATCCCCAATGTCACACCACACACACAAATAAAGCAATATATTATTATTAAAAAAAAGAGGTTTAATTAAGCCTCTCTCTCCATTTGTATTTGTTATTATGTTATTCATTTTAATAATAATAATCTAATAATATGTCACACCCCATGTAGTATCAATAATATATATATATATATATATATATTCATTTTTATTAATATATCAAAACATGTAAGCTATATTTATAAATTAGTTATATATATATACACCATGTTTGCGTTTATATATATATATATAAATATATATAATTCATTTTTATAATTTATTGAAATTACATTTATTTAAATATAAATTTATAATTAATTTTTTAATATAAAAATTATATGTATTTATAATTTATAAATTTTATAAAAAAAGAATAATATATATCATATATTTATAATATATATTATCTTAATAATAATAATCATCATTTTAAATGACGTTTATAATAAAATTATAATTTTATAATAATATTAGTTTTATTAATAAATAATTGAAAACTAATATTTTGATTTATATCATCATCAACTTAATTAGAATAAGTTTATATTTTAATAAAACAATTACATGTATAAATAAAATACATTACTTATTACTAAAAATAATTTTATATGTTAATCTATTACATACACATACATATATATATATATATATACTTAGAATTTCAAAATTAATAATTACAATATTATTAGATTATCATCATTATTTAATTATTTATTTATTTTGATAAATTTATTTACATATTTATTTAGCTTGTAAAATAAATTTTTATGAACAAAACCTTATTTTATTTAAACAACTTTTTTTAAAATTCGTACATTAACATAATATTTATTTTATTTTAAAAAGAAACAATGATCTTGACAAATTCATTGTATGTTAGTAATTCTTTTTGAACACTTAATTTTTATTAATCTTGTTTTAAGATTTTATCTATGTAAATATATATATATATATATATATATCTGTTTGTGTGTGTGTGTGACATAGATTAATTCAAAACATTATTTATAATAAAACATCATTATTAATTATTTCATTTATTAGAACAACGTCTTTGAAAATATATTTGACGTCGTCGCGTATTAAAAACTTGACATTTTTTATAAATCAAAGTATTCATAAATTTTCATTTAGAAAATTCCTTCTTTTATAGTTTATTTATATCATTATTAATTTTCAATTATAATTTATTTAAACTTATTCTTTTTTTCTGAAACCTGGGGAGTTACACATAAGGTTAAAATTATATTTATTTTAATATTCATAATATCATTTATTTAAATATTTCATTAATAAGGTAATCCCTGCATCATCATTATGTCATTGATAAATTTATTTATTTAATATATAAAAATTATAAGTAAAATACCATGATGTAGGAAACATATTTATTATTCCAATTAATATTTAAAGTCAATTAAATCAATTATATGACCTTAAATGAAAAACAATTTAGTAAAAGATCCATGTGTATGTTATATTTCTATTAACATTAAAAAAATTCTAAAAGGTCATTATCACACACAAGCATCACAATTGGGACTTACAATCGACACAAGGATGATCATGGTATGCCATATCTCATCCAATAGGATTATGACACGTTTTTGGATAGTCTGATAATATTATTATTATATAATTTTATCCTTATTTACCAAATTTACACTTCAACCAGGTTAAATAAAAATAATTATTAAAGATGCTATTCCTAATGTAAAAATTTAATAGTTACCTATTTACACAATTTTAACATTCGAATTCCCAATATGAAATCCAATTTTTCAAAATTCAAAACAAAAAATTTGAATAAATTAATCTAAAATGAATCATGTTGTCGAAATGAGAGAACATGTTTTTAAAAGATAAAACATTGCAAAAGAATGAAATGTTTTATATATGAATTCAACTTAAAATTATTGATAATGATGTAAATTATATTGAATGATAAAAATATATTATATTTATAATTTAAAACTGTAAAGACCCGTAAATTTCAAGGGAATGTTTCTCTTAATTTCTTTGGGATTTTACGAGTACGCAATTTCTGACGGCACCTGATTCTGAGGCCCAATGTGCCCGGAATCAATTTCCAATGTTTAGATCGGGTATGTTCAGTGAACGAACGAGCGGGTTTTTCTAACGTTTGAACCGGTGCTCGTAATCGAAATCCGAGGGCACCGATGAAACCGTGGCACCAGTAATTTCTTAAGAATACTTTTTTTGGAGTTGTGTTTGCTCGGGGGGAGTTGTTACAAAATAATGTTTAAGTGTTAAGTTAAATAAAGTTGTGTCACAACTTTATTTCACTCATCTAAGTGGTGTAACTCCCATGTGTGGGAGTTGGGGTGGGATCCACTTAATCCTAACTCATCTTGTTAGGATATTAGTGAGGTGGGGACCACAGAAGCCCCCACCTTTTCAAATTCTCTAACTCCTCTAATCCCCTCATAAATTATGTGACACTCCCTCGCATTAATGTTTACAAATTAACTCCATTTAATTTTGACAAATCAAGATTAATTAAATTAAGTGAATTCAACTTTTGAAGTTTTGAAAAGCATGGAAAAAGAATAAAATTAGGTGAGGCCTTATTTTATTTGGTTGGGGTTCGTTGTGTGGAGATTTTTGGGAAGGAAGCCCTAAACTGTTCATCTTCTTCGTTGAAGAATGCCATGACCTCGACGAAGAACACCATCACCGCAAGGAGTGATCGACGTGCCGTTCTTCTCCTCTCCGCATCCGGTGTGAGATGCCATTCCATCCTTGGACGTACGCTGACTCCATCAACCGCGACGCCAACTTTTGACACAGTTGTTGGGGTAGGGGTTTTTTTACATTCGAGTTTATTTCGATGTTCTTCATTAATTTTTTTGGCCGCCTATTATCCACATAATGGGAGGAGGTCGGACCGCACGAACACGGACGAACCTCCTCCCCTATTTCTGTTGTTGATCACCGTTGTGGTTTGGAACAGAGGCGACGCAGTGCAACAACATCGCATGGGAACGGGAGAACCGCGACCGGAGTGGACCGCAGCGAAGGGGCGCGGTGCCGTCACACCACGCCGGTGAAGCCGAAAGAGGCCGCGACCGGAGCCGGGCCGCGGTGGGAGGATCGCGGCACCGTTGCGCCATGCCGGAGTACCGAGAGGCCGCGGCCAGGGAGGTCCGCGGCCGAGGGGCGCAAAGCCGTCACGCCGTGCTAGACAGAAGGAAGCGGCAGCCTTTGGCCGCAGCGGTCCAGTAAGGAGGTGGCCGGACATCTGGCCGCTGACGCTCTAGGAGGCGGGATCGACGGGTCGCGCAACGGCTCTCTGGCAGGCCATTACGGCCAGCCGATTCGGGAATTCCGGGGGTTGTAACCCCCGACCAGCACACCTAGGTAGGACCCCAAAGGGTTCCTCTGTTTCAGAAATCAGTGTGTCGACGCGCCCCCCCCCCCCCCTTTTGCTTCTGCCGTGTAGGGTCGGACCACCCGCGCTGGGCCTGACCGCCCGCACCGGGCCGGGCCGCCCGCGCCGGGACGGGCCGCCCGCACCGGGCCGGACTGCCCGCGCTGGGCCGGGCCATCCATGCCGGTTCAGACCCCCACTCCGGGCCAGGAAGCGCCAGCTGAGCCGGTTCGAGCCCAACCAGACCGACCTAGTGGGTATTGGGCCGGGTCAGACCGGGCCCAAACCCACTAATTTCAGACAGATCCATTCAAATGACCATAACATGGGCTACGAACCTCCGATCGGCACACCATCATTTGTGTTGGGATCCTAGGATCGAGACCATCATTTTGGTATATTACACTCAAGGTTTCGGAGAACTTTGGGTACGATCATGTTGGTTCGAACCCGAAACTAACAGGGCCCTCGGAGCAAAAATGCTTATAACATGAGTTTCGGACGCCCGATTGACGTGCCGTCAAATTTGTTGGATTCCTCTTGATGAGAAGGAAATTTTGGCATACTTCACCTATGGTTTGAACGCATTTGGAGTAAGGCCAGGTTGGATTGTACCCGAAATCCAACCGGGCCCCTGGAACGGAAACGTCGATAACCTTCAGACCGAATGTCCGTTTGATGAACCGTCAGCAGTGTTGGTAATCATGTTGAGAAAATGTCTCTATGAGTATACCCTACGAGTGTTCGGGGTACAGTTGAGATACGGTCGGGTTGGTTGTACATGAAACCAACCAGGGCCCCGGGACGAAAAGGCTAATAACACACAGACCGGGCATCCGATTGACGCACCATCTATTATGTTGAGATTCTTATTATATGGAAGACCTTTGGGATAATTCTTCGTGGGACATTGCGATACTTTGAGTATAAAACAGTATCTCGTGGAGAGGACCCTCCTGGTGACGAGTGAGCGGAGTGTAGAGACCTAGTAGCTGGATGAGACTTGACGACTGCTGATCGATCGAATCGGAGTGATTCAGATAGCCCGGTGGGGAGCGCTTGGTTGTTGGGGTAGACCCATGGCAGAGGAGCACTTTGTTGTAGCGGCAGACCCGTAGTACTCGACAGAAGGAGTATCTCTGTAGGCTATGAGGGGGTGCGCTTGGTTGTAGGTGCAGACCCATGGTGGGAAGCACTTGGTTGTAGAAACAGGACCACAGTACTCGACAGGTGGAGTACTTCAGTAGTCCAAGGTTAATGGGAAGCGCTTGGTTAGTGGCAGGCCCACTGTACTCGACAGAGGACGAGTTCTCTAGTAGTTGTGGTTTCGTCATCATGAATAAAATCCTGGTTTGAGCTAATTCGTTGACCTTTGTGATTTCCTCATGATTGAGATGTGTTACTTGATAACCTAGGTATATGTATGTCCATATACCTAAGTAGTAGTTATCCGTTGATTTTATATCTGTGTGATACCTCTTGTTTGAGATGGGTTACTTGATAACTTAGGTATAAGTATGGGCTTATACCTAAGTAAGGGTTATCTGTTTGGTTCAAACTTTGTTGTTATCCTTGTTGGATTTAGTGATATCATGAGGGTCTCGGGGTCCCCACTGAGTATCGTTATACTCACCCCTGCATGGGCTATGCCCGCACCTCGTTGTGTTGGATGTAGACGACTGACAGCGTGGACGTAGGCTGAGTGTTCGAGGACTGGACGACACCTGGAGGTGGACCTCATGACGGGTCAGTATCTGGAGGTGGACTTCATGACGAGACGGTACTCAGAAGAGGTTGACGGGAAAGAGCGTTGAGGAGGATATCTGTACCTACCCTTCAGGTAGGATCCGTGGTGGACGATCTAGGTGCTACGCTATTTGTACCTACCCTTCAGGTAGGATTCGAGGTGGAAAACCCAGGAGCTACTTCTATTATTCCAACATATTTTCTTTTCTGTTGTACTTTCGTTCATTTGTAGCTGTACTTTTTAGTTGGGTTTGTATTCTGGCCCATTTACTTTTCAGCATTTTCTTTTGTACTTAGTGTTTTCTTCTACTTGTACTCTGTTGTGTTGTTTACTTTTATAAAGGCAATGCCTTCCCTTTTTATTGGTATTTACACCTTGGATTCTAGTCTCCACCCCCTGGCCTATGGAAGGCGGGCTTGGGGTAGTCACTACACGGGCCCTAAGGACGGGTCGTGACAAATTGGTATCAAAGGAGTCGGTTCTACCGCAGAACTCAGGACTCTGATAATTATTTTCTGTGAAACAATAGTGTTAAGGGTACCGAGTGTGGTCTTCTATTCAGGGAGTCCAGTGTTGGTGCGGAGGACGACGTATCCATACACCAGGACCCTGACTACTGATTTCCAACCCAGTGCACAAAAACAATGATTGCGTTTGTGTTTCCAAAAGTTTTCTTTAAGTCATCTCACCAGGTATAGTCTTTGACCGTGTCGCATTTGTTTATTTTAGGATGCCTCCTTATGGATGACCAACTAGATCTCTGGGATTTTTATGTACTGACAGCCCACCGAGCGATGAGGCCTCATTATAGGTCCCTCTTACAGTTGAGGCACTAGCGGTACTACCACCCGTTGGCCCACCGATGCCACCAGCCCCAACAGTAGAGAGTGCACGTCGCTTGAGCGCACTGCACAAGTTCCAGCGCCAGAGGCCACCCAGGTTCAGGGGAGAGATGGACCTGCATGCGGCTGAGGATTGGTTGGAGGCTTTGGTTAGAGTCTTCAGGCTAGTAGGGATGCCAACAGACTTCATAGTGATCCTTGCTTCTAGCCTCTTTCAAGCAGCAGCAGACAGATGGTGGAGCATGATGCTCCAGATGCATGACGTGGTAACACTTCTATGGGAAAACTTTGAGAGCCTGTTCCGGGAAGAGTATGTACCATACACCCTTCAAGTGGTGCATATACAGGAGATACTTCATCTTCAGCAGGGTAGCATGATGGTGGCGCAGTATTCAGCGAGGTTCACCGATCTATCACGCTACTCAACTGATATGGTACGTGACCTGTTCATCAGGGCCCGAACCTTCGAGCAGGGGCTCAGGAGAGAGATTAAAGCTTCAGTTGTTTCTCACATCATCTCGACGCAGACAGGGGTGTTGGAGTGAGCCGTCTTAGTGGGGAGTTTCCTTGCTAAGTAGTCTCCAGTAGTAGGACCCACTACTAGCTGGCATGTGACAGAGTCTTCTGCAGCGGGCAGTAGACAGATGACGCAGAGGTCCAAGAGGACCAGACCTATAGGTGGTCGACCGCATGACAAAGGACTGTGTGTGCGAGGCACCAGGGGTGGAGAGTGACTTACCAAGAGCAGATAGTGTTACTCCTGCAGTAGGGTTGGTCACATGGCACGTGACTGTCTGACCCAACATACAGATGATCAGCAGATAAACGAAGGACCTCCCAGGAAGAGGCAAGGGTTCGATCGAGGTGGACTGCAAGGAGCAGGAGACCGAGGCAGGGGTTCTGTCCATGCAGCTGGAGGTGCACGATGCTTCGAGGTGTTGCCACCACCACCACCAGGAGGTCCACCCCAACCATAGGGAACAGGTGGACATGAGAGACCTCAGCTTTAGGCAGCTGAAGCATACGACTATGGAGCTTCGGAAGCAGGTGAACAGGAGTGGGAATAGTTCTAGGAACTGAGACCCTTTATCATGGTGCTTCTATTTTCCTTGTTTTCATTTGTGAGGTTTGTAGTTGCTATATGTCTCTATTCTTCGAGCTTCCGGAATAAAAGACACTTGTGCTTGTGACATTTTCTTGCTTCCTTTTTGTATACTAAGAGGTTTCGATTTAAACTGTTGACTTGACCCTCACTTTTTAGATTCCTACTGGAGTAAACATAGTGACCACAAACTGATTTCGAGAGTGTGAATCACCCCTTGAAGGCGAGAGTAACGGTTGGATCTAATGGTAGTAGTGTCGAGGCCTTACGACGTCATCCATGGCATGGATTAGTATAATTCATGTCAGGATTGACTGTATTCGGAAAAGAACGTGGTTCATCCAGGGGATGGGACCACATTTCTCTTATCGGAAAAGGAGAAATCATAGCAGCTCTTGTAGGACTAGAGATGGTTCAGACTACGATGGAGAAATCGTAGTTCATCCAGGAGCAGATGAAGACTGCATAGTACAGATAGAAGTTGTAAGCTGATAGAAGATAGAGACCGCTAGAGTTTGAGGATGGCAACCTTGTTTTCTTCTGGGTCTCACCTCGACGTGGATTACAGATATTTGGCCCGAGTGGCAATTTATCTCTAAGGATCATCGGACCATTCTAGGTACTCAATAGGGTAGGCGAGGAGGTTTACCGCTTGACCCATTCACCTCAGTTGCACCGGGTGCATGATGTCTTCCACATATCTCAGCTGAGGAGATACGTGCACGACCTGACCCATATCATCGATCACAGGGAGCTGGACATTGATGACGGGGAGACTTTTACAGAGGTCTTGGTGGAGATTGAGGATCGATAGGAGAAGGTCCTATGTGGATGGTCGATACCTCATTTTTTCTTTCACTGGTAGCTTGATAACTTCCAGCAGAGCACATGGGAGCGGAAGGCTCAGATGCATGCTCAGTACCACATTGTTTTCCTTAGTGTGTGTTGAAGCTTTACGGGGAAGTAAAGCCCTGAGGAGGGAGTAATGTAAAGACCCTTAATTTTTATGGAAAATGTTTTCTTACTTTTTTTTGGGATTTTACGAGTACGCAGTTTCTGACTGCACCTCATTCAGAGGCCCGGTGTGCCTGGAGTCAGTTTCTGAAGTTTAGCTCGGGTACGTTCAATGAACGAATGAGTGGGTTTTTCTAACTTTTGAACTGGTGCTCGGAATCGAAATCTGAGGGCACCGATGAAACCGCGACACCGGTAATTTCTTAAGAAGACTTTAATTGGAGTTGCGTTTGCTCGGGGGGAGTTGTTAAAAAGTAAGGTTTACGTTTTAAGTGAAATAAAGTTGTGTCACAACTTTATTTCTCTCATCTAAGTGGTGTAACTCCCATGTGTGGGAGTTGGGTTGGGACCCACTTAATCCTAACTCCTCTTGTTAGGATATTAATGAGTTGGGACCCACACGAGCCCCCACCTTTTCAAATTCACTAACTCCTCTAATCCCCTCTTAAATTATGTGACACTCCCTCACATTAATGTTTCCAACTTTACTCCATTTAATTTGGACAACTGAAGATTAATTAAATTAAGTGAATTCAACTTTTGAAGTTTTGAAAAGCATGGAAAAAGTATAAAATAAGGTGAGGCCTTATTTTATTTTGTCGGGGTTCGTTGTGTGGAGACTTTTGGGAAGGAAGCTCTAAACTCGTCATCTTCTTCGTTGAAGAACGTCGTGACCTCGACGAAGAATGTCGTCACCGCAAGGAGTGATCGACGTGCCGTTCTTCTCCTCTCCACAGCCGGTGTGAGATGTCATTCCCTCCTTGGATGTACGCCAATGCCGTCAAATGAGACGCCAACTTTTGACACCATTGTTGAGGTAGGGATTTTTTTTACAATCGAATTTATTTCGACGTTCTTCGTTAATTTTTATGGACGCCTCTTATCAACATAACGGGAGGAGGTCAGACCGCATGAACACGGCCGAACCTCCTCCACTATTTTTATTGTTGATCACCGTTGTGGTTTGGAATAGAGGCGACACGGTGCAACGACACCGTGTGGGAAGGGGAGAACCGCGGCTGGAGCGGACCGCGACAAAGGTGCGCGGCGCTGTCGCGCCGCGCTGGTGAAGCCGAAAGAGGCCGCGACCACAGCTGGGCCGCGACGGGAGGAGCACGGCACCATCACACCCCGACGGAGTATCGGGAGGCCGCGGCCGGGGTAGGCCCCGGCGGAGGGGTGTGGCGCCATCACGCCGTACCAGATAGAAGGAAGCTGCGGCCTTTGGCGGCGGCGGTTCAGCAAGGGGGCGGCCGGACATCAGGCTACCGACGCTCCAAGAGGCGGGACCAGCGGGTCCCGCGGAGGCTCTCCGGCCGGCCATTACGGCTGTCCGATTTGGGATTTCCGGGGGTTTTAACCCTTGTCCCGCACTCCTAGGGCAGACCCCACAGGGGTCTGCCGTTTCAGAAATCAGTGGGGCACCCCCCCCCCCTTCTGCGTCCGCCGCGCTGGGTTGGCCGCCCGCACCAGGCCGGACCGCCCGCGTCGGGCCGGGCCGCCCTGACCGGGACGGACCCTCGTGGTGGGCCGGGCCATGCCCAACCGGTCCAGACCCGGACCCAGGCCGGGTCAACCCGTTTCGGGCCGACCCAGGGGGTATTGGGCTGGGTCGGACCGGGCCCAAACCCCCTACTTTCGGACAGATCCGTTCAAATGTCCATAACTTGGGCTAGGGACCTCCGATCGATGCACCGTCAATTGCGTTGGTATCCTCGGATTGAGAAAGTCGTTTTGTTATATTACAATCATGGTTTAGAAGGAATTTTTGTAGGGCCAAGTTGGTTCGAACCAGAAACCAACTGGGCCCTCGAAACGAATACACTTATAACTTGAGTTCCGGATGTCTGATTGATGTGCTGTCCAATTTGTTGGATTCCTCTTGACGATAATAAACATTTGGAATAATTCACCTAAGGTTTGGACACAGTTGGAGTATGTCCGGGTTGGATTGTACCCGAAATCCAACCGGGCCCCTAGAACGGAAAAGCCGATAACGTTTAGACCGGACATCCGTTTGACGAACCGTCAGCAGCGTGGGTAATCATATTGAGAAATGGTCGCTATGAGTATACCCTATGAGAGTTAGGGGTATAGTTGATATAAGGTCAGGTTGGTCTTACACGAAACCAACCGGGCCCCCGGGATGAAAAGGCTAATAACACACAGACAGGGCATCCGATTGACGCACCGTCCGTTGTGTTGAGATTCCTATGATGTGGTAGACCCTTGGGATACTTCTTCTTGGGACTTTGTGATACATGGAGTATCGGCCAGTCGCTCGTGGAGCAGACCCTCCCGGTGATGAGCGAGCGGAGTTTAGAGACCTAGTAGCTAGCTGAGACTTGACGACTTCTGATCGATCGACTCGGAGTGATTCAGAAAGCCCAGTGGGGAGCGCTTGCTTGTAGCAGTAGACCCACGGAGGTGGAGATCTTGGTTGTAGCGGCAGAACCATGGTACTTGACATAAGAAGTAACTCTGTAGGCTATGAGGGGTGCGCTTTGTTGTAGCAGCATGACCGTGGTGGGAAGCGATTGGTTGTAGAAGCATGCCCACAGTACTCAATAGGTGGTGTACTTCAGCAGTCCATGTTTAGTGGGAAGCACTTGGTTGTATCACCAGGCCCACTGTACTCAACAGAGGAGGATTTCTCCAGCAGTTATGGTTTCAACATCATGAATAAAATCCTTATTTGAGCTGAGTCATTGACCTTTTTGATTTCCTCATTATTTAGATGGGTTACTTGATAGCTTAGGTATATGTATGGGCATATACCTAAGTAGTGGTTATCTGTTGATTTCATATATTTTTGATACTTATTGTTTGATATGGGTTACTTGATAACTTAGGTATAAGTATGGGGTTATACCTAAGTAAGGGTTATCTATTTAGTTCCTACTTTGCGGGTATCCTTGTTGGATTTAGTGAGACCATGAGGGTATCGGGGTCCCTACTGAGTATCGTTATACTCACCATTGCATGGGATATGCCCGCACCTCATTGTGTTGGATGCAGATGACGGACAGCGCGGACGGAGGCCGAGTGTTCGAGGACTGGACGGTACCCGGAGGTGGAGCTCACGGCGGGTCAGTATCTGGAGGTGGACTTCATGACGAGATGGTACTCGGAGGAGGTTGATGGGCGAGAGCGTTGATGAGGCTATCTGTACCTACCATTCAGGTAGGATCCATGGTGGACGATCCAGGAGCTGTGCTATTTGTACCTACCCTTCAGGTAGGATTCGAGGTGGACGACCCAGGAGCTACTTCTATTCTTCCAGCTTCTTGTCTTTTATGTTGTACTTTCGTTCAGTTGTAGCTATACTTTTCAGTTTGGTTTGTATTCTGCCCCATTTACTTTTCAGCACATTGTTTTGTACTTTGTGTTTTCTTCCGCTTGTACTCCGTTGTGTTGTTTACTTTTATAAAGGCAATGCCTTCCCTTTTTATTGAGATTTACACCTTTGGTGCTAGTGTCCAGCCCCTGTACTATAGAAGGCGGGCTTGGGGAAGTCACGGAACAGGCCCTGAGGATGGGTCGTGACAAAAACCAATCAATATTATCATTTAACCATATAATGTTTTTGATAATTTTTTTTCACTTAAAAGTTCTTGTATTTTTACTATTTATCAAAACCTGAATGTTATAAGAAAAATATCAGAAATTCATCCAAAGTAAATTTTTAAATCCTGATTTAATTGAACATATATATGTTTTATTATAAAAATTATTAATGTGTAAAAATCAAAATTTAAAAGGCATTCTCTATTCAAAGGCATACGAGTATCCTTGAAAAATATTGGTTTTTCTGCAACAAATAGGGTTTAATCACACCCTATGGTTTAAATGCCCAATGGTTGAATATGAAAATATTTTATATAACATATATATATATATATCATTAATTTCATTACCATTAGTAACTAAATCAAAAATAGAAATATCTAACTTATACTTTTTTATAAATAATTGACAGCCAATGTATTAACAATGCATTTTCATAAGGTAGTTATACTTATTTCCACTAACCTAATTGCTAGGATATAAAGATAATTTGGCACTAAAGGAATCTTTAGGTTCATTTAAACTCACAATTGTGTGCAACTCAAGCTAATAAATAATAATTTTTTTTAAATAAAATATTTCATAAAAACATATGGGTTTTACATTATACCCCATTAATAGAATTTCACCCTTTAAATTCATCACTTGGAAACAAAAAGATGGGGATACCTCTCCCTCATCATATCCTCACGGTCCAATGTAGCTCATTCAAAAAGATCGTTCTTCCACAAATAATTAACTAAGAGAGTGGTATTGTTTCATAGAACATTTTTGCTATGATCCATAATCTATATCAATTTTTCATCATAAGAAAGATATTACTCCAGTGGTATACTTTTGAGTTTACTAAATGTGAAGGATCATGCATGTACTTTTTTCAAGAGAGACACATGGAACACATCATTAACATGAGTGAGATTAAATAGATGTTCCAATCAGTAATCTACATTCCCAACATGATCCAAAATTTCAAATGGACCAATATAACTTGGGCTTATCTTTCCCTTCTTTCCAAATCTCATTACTCTCTTCTAGGGAGAAATCCATAGAAACACATTATCACCCACTAAAAACACTAGATACATTCTTTTATTGTCTATATAAACGTTTTCATTGACTCTAAGATTCTCTTATGTGTTGTTGAATAGATTTGACCTTTTCTGCCATTTCATCAATAAGATTAGGTCTTAATTTTTTTCTTTCCCCAACATCAGCCCAGCAAGTTGGAGTTCTTCACTTCCTTCCATATCGATATTCATAAGGTTCCAACCGAATACTTGAGAGAAATCTATTATTGTAATAGAATTCCACCAATGGTAGAAGATGATACCAAACACCCATTAAATCCATTGAGAAAGCTCTCATCATGTATTCAAAATATAGAATTGTCCTCTCAGACTGAGAGTCTTTCTAAGGATGATAAGTAATGCTTAAACTTAAATCTGTATCCATAGCCTACTGAAGACATCACCAGAAATTCTAGGTAAACCTCAGATCCTGATCATATATAATATAATGTGGTACTATTTGAAATCTTACAACTTCCTTTATATATATCATGGAAATCTTGTCAAGAGTGAAATCCACTCTAAAATCAATGAAGTATTCCGACTTTGTAAGGTGATCATCTATAACCCAGATAGCATTATTTCCATTGGATGTTTTGGGATGTCCAATGAAAAAGTCCATTGTGATGTTTTCCCATTTCCATTATTGTATGGGTAATGGTTGTAACATTATTTCCTTTGTATTTGTTGTGATCCTCATCATGAATATGCTAGCATGGTCTTGTCAAATGAAAGCATCTTCCACCTTGTTCACTTTCCTAGGGTGGTAATGTATTGAGCAGTCGTAATCCTTAATCAACTCCAACCATATTATTTGGTGTATTTTCATTTCCTTTTGCATGTAAATATACATTAAAATTTTATTATAAGTATACATATCACACCTTTAACCATAAAGATAATTCCTCCATGTTTTTAATGCAAAGATTACCACATCTAACTCCAAATCATGAGTTGTATAATTTTTCTCAGGGATTTTAAACTATTTTAGGGAATAAGCTATCACCATATCATTTTGAATCAGAAAACATCCTAACTATTTCTTAGATGCATCATTGTATACCTCCAAGCATTCTACACTATAAGGAACTATGAGCATAGGTTCACTGGCTAAATGTATTTTTAGATCTTTGAAATTATTTTCACATTCTTCCATCCTTATGAACATAAATCCTTCCCGAGTCAACTTGGTGGGTGGATTAGACAATCATGAAAATTATTTCACAAAATGTCAATAATATCCAGCCAAACTAATAATACTTTGGATCTCAGTTACCATTTTTGGTCTAAAAAAACTACCAACAACTTCCATTTTTGATGGATCCATTGATATCCCATATTTTAAGATTATGTGACCAAAAAATGAAACTTTATGAAGAAAAAAATCCACCCTTGGGAAATGTTTCATAAATATTATCTTTTATCATGGTATTCATTATGATTCTCAAGTGTCTTCATGTTCTTCCTCAATCTTCAAATAGAAATGGATATCATCTAAGAATTCTACCACAAACTAATCAAGATAATCTATAAAGACTCTATTAATTATATTTAAGAAGATAGTTGGGGAATTAGTAAAACCAAAATGCATCACTATATATTCATAGTTTCCATACCTTTTACAAAATTTCATCTTTGATATATATTTTTTCTTGACTCTTAATTGGTGATATCTTGAATAAATATCAATCTTGGAAAATTATTGAGCTATGTGTAGTTGATCGAATAAGTCATCAATGTAGGGAATATGATATTTTCTTTGGATAGTGATCTTGTTAAGTTCTTGATAATCAATACATACTCACGTTGATCCATATTTCTTCTTAACAAATTGAATAGGTGCTCCAAAAGGTGACACATTAGGGTTTATGAATCCTTTATCATGTCTCTATTGGAGTCACTTATTCAATTACTACAATGAAATTGGGATACTTCTATAAAGTGATTTTTTAAATAGGCATAACACCCATTATGAGTTCAATTGAAAACACTACTTCTTGATTTAGTGGATGACCTAGAAATTCTGCAAGTAAGACACCCTAAAACTCCTATAAAAAGGGTGTATTCTTAATTGTGAGTTTCTCCCCAATAATTTGATATAAATAACCTTCATTTATATAAATCAAAACCCATAAGATGGATGCAGTTTGTATTGGATGGTTATATTCATCCTTGCATTGATAGATGATCATATATTAATCTGGAATTTGAAATGTTACTTCCCATCCATGGAAATTGATATGAGAGATATATATAGAATGCTAGTATATACTAAGAATAACATCAAATTACACTATATGAAGGATTGCAAGATTTACAGGAATCCCTTTCCCCCAAACATCAACCGTAGAAGAATTAAAAAATATTGATGCCATTATTGTGCCATCAAAGGACATCATAGCTAACTCAACTTCTAATTTTTGAGGTAATATAGAGATACCATTAGAAAATTCTTCAAATATAAAAGATTGGGTGGATCTAGAATCCAATAAAATATTTTCTACTTTATAGTGGATGGTTAGTGTAACTTTTACCACTTCATTATTGTACTCCACGTATCAGATAGTGATTTCATGTGACTTTCCTTTGACTTTGGACTTAAGAGTTTGTTGATGTCAACCATACACAATAACCCTTGTATTATGGAATTTATTGGCATAATTACCCATTTCTATGCACTTGTAGCATTAACATATAAGAGGTTTATTCTATGTATCCTTTTCTCTATTAGCATCAGTAGAAATATTTTTTCCATCACTTACACATTCAAATTCCTGATATCCTTTTTTCTACACAAAAATCATTTACTATTCCCTTTAAATAAATTTCCTCCATGTTTCTTTTTAGACATTGAGAAAAGGGGGAAACTCATCTTCTTTTTAGTGTGGTCTTTATATTTTCCATTGAATTCCATTTTTCTCTTCTTATCAAACCTATATGACTAATGAGTTACTCTAATATCCATATCAACCTTGAGATCACATTGAACGATTTCCTCATAGATATTAATGTCCCTTATGTATAATTGCCTTTAGAGACTTGGTTTTAAGCCACTAAAGAATTGATCAATTTTACTCTCAGGTATGATAATAATTCTAGATGTTTATCTAGAATGTCTTGTAAATATTTCTTTGTAGATACCAATGAATTCATAATCCTTTTTATTATGTTCAAAGAACTCATTATATATCAATTTTCTATGAATATGATGAATTTACTTATTGAAAAATAATTTCTGGAACTCGTCCCATTCCCTGTACTAAATTTCACCTTTTTTGCTTTGTTTTCATGATATGATTCCACCAGTAATCATCTTAACCTTCCAAAAAATAGACTGATAAGGTGACTTTATCATGTTTATAACATTGTAGAAATGAAAATATTTTTTCAGTAGTAATGATCCATTTTTCAGACACTAAAGGAGTAGATGTCCTGCTGAATGAAGGTGGATGCTGCCTCATGAAGGATTCAACAGAATGTTTCTCCTTCATTTTCTCATTTGGATATCCTACATAATTTATATCTGGAGAAATTTTTGTGGGTATGGATATTTGATTTCTCATTCTATGTCCTCTAACATATCGTTGCTCACGTGGACTATCAATGCATTGTCTGTCGCATTTAGAATTAACAGGGTTCCATTGGGTTCTAGACATTGACTAAAACCAAGAATAATAGTGTGAGAAATGCTAATCATAGAAGAAAAACCACATAATCATGAATAAAATATCAATTTAGGACCCTTTTGGTTTTATACAAGGATATTAATGGTCATTTATAACACACTAGGTTTGTATCTAATACTTAGACGTATCCTTAGGGTATTTACTAAGGATTTCTAGTCATAGTTTCCAAATGTTAACTATTCATTCCCTATGATAACAAAAATAACGACCCATAAATTACATACATTGATATGAATTCAAAATTAAATTACATTCATTATAAAATATAACAATTCCATGACAATACTATATAGGTATAGTATTCTTACAAACAATGAAACATAAATAACTGGATCATAAAACATCTACATTATCTCCCACTTATTACATCAAAACTAGACTCATTTCTAACATAGCTTAGTTAATAACCTTCTTCATGACCTGGGGAACAGAAACATGTTAAAGGGTGATCTCAAATGCTCAATAAGGGTGTACAAGGGTGTTTCGCGCGGAATACGGGGATGACCTCCTGGACGGGAGATTCAAACGTTCCGATCGGTTTCTAACGGGTTTGTTCGTAGAACCGGAAACATCCAATGATTCCACATCCGTTTGGACCTACTTTCCAAAGGCAGGCGCTCATTAGCTTTTGGGCTAATGAGGCTTAGGAATTTGCATTGGTCGAGAGGATGGGAGGTCGGACTCATCACACCTTTTTGAGGGGAATTATTGTCTACTCCGGGACTCTCTTTATAGATTTAAGTTAAGTTCGTGAATCCTTATTACATTACCAAGTATAAAATGAGCTTTCCTTTAGTTTTAACAATCAATGATTAAATATGAAAGAAATTTAGAGAATCTTTTATATGTATTCGAGGTTCTTCATCAATGTAGAATCATCTATATTTGTTTAGAGATTCTTGGTCAATGGTATCCTTCAAAACATTTATATAAAAGTCTCTTGGTCATTTTGATGACCAGGCTGGTTTTAAAGCCACTCAGTGGGGCACTTGAAGTTTATTGTCATTCAGAAGGACAGAGATTATTTCAATGTTGGGATCGAACCCATAAATGGGCTACCTACGTATCCTTTGTTTTGAAAAAGGAATCAGAACCCACGTAGTTCGAGGAATGGGATATGATGTTTATGATTGATGGCTCAAAGATGAATTTCATAATTACTTTTACGCTCTAAGCTCACGTGAGTCATGCTCGGTGTGAGAAACAAGAGGTATTGGTAAAATTTAGACAATTGTGCCATAAAAGATGCAATCATAAGAATTTGTTTTGGGGCTTATGTATAGATGACTGCCCAGATAGACGAAGGTTTAGGATTTACTTTTAGGGAGAAAATCCATGAACAGGGTCCACAAAGTTATATGTGCTTCATGGAGATTTGAATACTCTAATCATGGGGCTTACTCCTAAGGAGGATGCCCAAGTTAGGAGGGGACTTATGATTGGGTTTTATTCCTGAAAAGGAAACCCAATCAAAGGTAATTTATGACTGGTTAAGAGAAATTTTAAGAGACTTGGGGCTTACTCCTAAGAAGGATGCCCAAGATTTATGACTAGGACTTATTCCTGAGAAGGAAGCCTAGGTTAGGGGACTTGGGGATTACTCCTAAAAAGGAAGCCCAAGGTTATGACTGAGTCTTATTCCTGAAAAGGAGACCCAGGTTAGGGATTAAGGTTTGGGGCTTACTCCTGAGGAGGATGCCCAAGATTAAAGGACTTGATTGGGGCTTATTCTTAAGAAAGATGCCCAGGATTTATGACTAAGACTTATTCCTGAGAAGGAAGCCTAGGTTAGGGGACTTGGGGATTACTCCTAAAAAGGAAGCCCAAGGTTATGACTGAGTATTATTCCTGAAAAGGAGACCCAGGTTAGGGATTAAGGTTTGGGGCTTACTCTTGAGGAGGATGCCCAAGATTAAAGGACATGATTGGGGCTTATTCTTAAGAAAGATGCCCAGGATTTATGACTAGGACTTATTCCTGAGAAGGAAGCCTAGGTTAGGATTAAGGTTTGGGGCTTACTCCTGAGGAGGATGCCCAGGTTAAGATTCTCTCATCTTAAAGGATGAGGTTGAATGAATGAACTCTCAATCTTTAGTGACATAAAGATGTTTAAATCACTAGGTTTTGAGAGATATTTCACAGAATTCCTTTCCGATTAGGATGTCAAATCAAGAAATCATGCCATAAATGGCTTTGAAGAGTATCTTGAAGACTGAATCTTGAATATGAAGGGTGAAATGGATTAAGAGGGGTAAAAAATGGGCAAGATGGGCACCCAAAAAGATAGGGGCACGCAAGTTTTGAAAGGCGCGCAAGTCCTGCGGCGGCGCGCAAGTATTGGTCGCGCAAGTGTACTTGCGCGACATGAGGGGTACTTGCGCGATTTTCAACCAGTATTGAAATGCTTGAGCGACTCTTTATTAAACCCTTTACCATCCTCTTGAGGTTCTTCCAGAAGAGGGACACACAAGTTATATTGAAGGAATTAAGTCGACGCGCAAGTGTTTGATAAGTTTCAACACTTAGGCCTTCCTTCTTCTCTTTAGATCTTCCGTTCTAGGTAAGAAATTACCTTAGAAGTGTTCCGGAAGCTTTGAGAAGAGACTTGGGCGTCGGGAGCTTTAATCCGAGTTTCTCGAAAAAAAGATCCTCCTTAATGGGGGGCCCACAGGGTCTATTTATAGGCAAAAGAAGACCCCGGGCGGTTACCGGGCGGTTACCAATTAGGTCGCGCAAGTCACCTGCGCGACCAAGGTAGTCGCGCAGGTATACTTGCGCGGCAGTGGTATCACTTGCGCGGTGGTTTTGCTGTTAATCCTTTTTTCATGCCTTTGTCGATTTTTGATGTTTTCTTCAAAGGATGAATCATTTTCAGCTGAGATATTCCCTTTTCCGATCTTTAGATTCTGTGACGAAAGGAGCGTCAACAAAAGTCCCCCCTCAGAGTTGGATCCGGAGAGAAATGAGGATTTGACTCTGAGGAAATCGAATCCCTCCAAAGGAAAAGGGAGGGCGTGCAAGTCTTTCAGCGTCAGTGGGTGGCGCGCAAGTCTGCGTCGCGCAGGCCTTAAGCGCTCTGGGTGCGGCGCGCAGATAGGCCCCCTGGCCTATAAATATACGGCCTCACCTCCGTACAAGTATCCGGATTTCCGGACGTCATCCCTTCTCGAGCTCTCGCCACGCAGGTCACCTTGACCATGCAGGTTGCTCTGTTTTCTAGCTGCCGCGCTACTCTCAAGGTAATAGGGCTTGCGCGGTAATATTTGCGCGCCATAAACTTGCGCGGCACATGTACCACTTGCGCGACATCTGCATACTTGCGCGCCTTAATGCCTTAGCCTATTTTTTCCCAAATTCTTTCACAAATTTTATGAAAAACTAAACCCACATAAGAGTTTAATTTATTCAACTTCTGTGCAGATTCAATGGCTCCCAAGAGAATTGAAACGGCTGATGAACTGGCTAGCAAGCAGATTGATGACATGATGAACATCATTGGCCCTGATTACTATACTGTCAAAAACAGCACTGTTCCATATTTGGCTAAGTATCTGAAGAAATATCATCACGACTTTCCTCACTGCACTTACCTACCTTTGTATGGTCATGGTCATCTGCAAGAAGTCATTATTCCAGAATTAAAGAATTATCTTCCATTTTCTTGGTTTCAGAATTATACCAATTTTGCTTCAGCAAATATCTCAGGCGGAGGATCATTTCAAACTGCTGGAACAGTGGAGAAGGATTATGTGATGCATCATAGCCCTTGCACACCAGATCTGAAAAAACATACACCTGAGCTTCAACCACATTGTCATCCTTCAATCTTCCGAAATGCTCAGATGGATCAATCCAAAGGCTGGAAGAAAAGTTGGGATTTCCGTCCTGGGGGAGGTGTGAAACCAACTTGGATGTGGGTATACTGGGTGCGACAGACTTGCGCAGAGTTTATTGAGGATCTGAAGAGAGCTGCAATATATGAGGCTGTTTGGGTTGGGCAAACATATATTTACAGACATGATATCTTCGTGCCAGAGATACTCAGCCATTGGAGTCCAGCGACTAATTCTTTCCACTTGACTCATGGAGAAGTAGGTATCAGTTTGTGGGATGTCCACAAGATTTCAGGAGCTCCAATCTTGGGCGATATGTATGATGAATTCATTCCTCCCAAGGTGACTTGGAATGATCTAGAGAAGACTCCTGCTTTGGCTCGAGAATTATTCAAAATCTTTCACAAGCTCAAGAGTTCAGAGACCTCATTAACTCATTTCAGAAAAGATATCCATCCGGAAGAATGGATGAATGTGTTTCTTACTGAGAAGAAAGGGATGGAGCCAAAGGAAAAAGGATCCAAGAAAAAGAAATCCAAGGATACCCGGCCCAGACGTCCTACCACTTGTCCAAAACCTGAGAAGAGAGGAGCTCCTGGCACATTCTGGCCAACTCTAGAAGTAGGAGAGTTTGAAAAATGGGGCTATGAAGTGAATCAAAGAATTCCAAAGAAAACTCGTCTGACGGGTTTCTTGGCAATGTGGCTCAGTATTTATCTCTTGCCGGTCAGGGATTCGAAGGGAGGCGTTAGGCCAGGGACCTTTGTCATTGCGGCCAAGTTGGCTGAGGGAAAAATGGTTGGGTTAGCTACCCCCATTTTAGCAAAGATTCACAGGAGTTTACTTCACGTCTTCCAGGGTAAATCTCCTTTAAGAATAGTGGGACCATTCCAGGTTTTGTGGGGATGGATCGCCACTCACTTTAGGACTTACAATGTACAGAATGGATTACAAATTCCTGGAAGCTCTTTCAGACCGTCAGTGCAAGCATTCTCTGGAATTGCTCCATTAGATGTCAATGGTTATGACATAAAAGTAAGACTAAGCATGTATAAGGAATTCAACTTCTTTCCTTATGGAAGTCCGCCATCTGGGCGGTTTGTTGATGATGGGAAAGCCCCTTTGGATTTGAGGGCATACATGCTAGCTTGCAGGGATGGCGTGTTAGTAGCCAGGATTGATGGAGAAATCATATGTGAGGCCTATGCTCCATATAGATTTGCACGCCAATTCAAATGTTTGCAACAGATTGTTGTATCCCCTCCAGTACATATCAGGTTAGAGCAACATCCGATGGTTGCTCGACAACTATGGTTGCTGACATCAAGAGAGAAGACTGGGGCAGTATTTGATCTACCAGTTGAAAAAGCGGCACATTATCTGACTACATTTTATGCCGAACACTGGATAGCATCATACCCTAAAGGGATATTGAATCACCCTGTATATCAAGTGGGAAAGAGGAAGAGGACTGTAGAGAAAGAAACTCTTCCTCATGAAGGTGATGCTTCTCCTCCTGAAATAGGTTCAACAGACTCCTCCTCTAGAACTGATTCCTCGGATTATCATGATGGGGATGATGAGGCACAACCGGCAGCAAAGCGGTTTCGTGCCCGATATAATCCTCCGGCCAGAGTTAAAAGACCCACTCCATCAACTCCTGGTGAGTTATTTGATTGTAATAATTTCAATCACTGCTACTTTATATAGTAATAAGTCTCACTTTCTTATTCTCTATCTATAGTTTCAGGAGTCGGGAAGAAATTAAAATCAAAAATTGTAGGACCTTCCTCACAACCTTTATATCTAAGACCAGAGGCTGTTCAGCTATGGCAGAGCTTATACTGTGATACTGAGACCGCCTGGCTGGATTTGTGTGAGGGCCTACAACTTCCTGGGATAGGATATCTTCTAGCTTCTAAAGACCTTCAATATGGAGATAACCCCAATGATGTGCGAGCTTACATCAGAGAGCTGGAAATGCTCATATATGCCACTGATAATTCAGTTCCTATCACCAGGCGGGTGAAGGAAATGATTGATCGTGGCACCACTGAGGGGGCTGGTGGTTCTGGAGATGAGGAGTGGCAAGAGTACGTGGCTCCTGAAGATGTAAGTTTTCTTTCCTTATTTTCTTTGCAACTTGATTTCAGTTGAAGCTTTGTTACTTAAGGAAGTTATTTTCTTCATCTTGCAGCTTGCAAATAAAGGGACCGGGGTTCCTTCGCCACAATATAGCCCTGGTGGTACCGCTGTTGGGGCTGCTGCTGATTCTCCTCGCGAACCAGGCGAGATATCTCCAGGCCAGCAGGCCATGAATGAGGCACTGGACATAGCCTTTCATTCGCCAATCCAAGTGCCAATAAAGGAGACAACTGAAACTCCAAAAAAACAAAAGAAGCCAAGGCAACGAAGGAGGAAATCCTTAGCTAAACGTTTCATTAGCAGTGGTAAGTCCTTCGAACAATCATGAGTTTATACCCATAATCATATGGTTACTCATATTTCTGAGGATTGCAGGGGCTTCTTCAATTTCCCCCTTGAGGGAAGGGACTGATCCTTCTTCAAAGGTCGTGGAGGGTGCTGTAGAACAACCACAGACTCAAGCTAACTTGGTTGCTCCTAGAGAAGAGCTACCATCCATTCCCAGTATCCCTCCCACTACTGAAGATGTTGTCCAGGGTCAGGGGTTGCAGGACATAAGTCAGCAAGAAGACGTAGCAAATGCTCCCACTGGTGAGACTAACCAAGATTCTGAAGTATCATTAGATGAAATGATGAATCAAGGAATGACTTTTGAAGAATTTTATGATCATGCTAGATTGTCATGTGATTTAGAAGACCTTGGGCGTGAGTGTTACCCTTCCCCCAAATTTTTCTTTTAAAAACAAAACATATTTCTAATCATGATGTAAAATAATATGCAGTTTCTTCCGTAGAAGTTGCTGAACTGCCAATGCCCGAAGAGGGTGTGGACACTGATGTCAACCCTATCATTGCAGAAACATTAGCTCAAGTAGAGCTAAATCCAATAAACTCTCCTGAGACCCATATTGAAAATCCTATTGAAACCGAGAAAGATGGGGAGAAGTCTTCTCATGTTGCTGAACCACCATTGGGTAAGGGATAACAATATTTGTGATTGTACTTTATTTGCAAGACAATCCATTCTTTTGTTATCCTTTAAGATTCAACTAAAATCTTTCAATTGATCATGTAGGGCCATCAACTATAATGGCTAGATCCGGAGATGAGGCTTCAGCCTCTGCCCCAACGGTAATTGAAAGTGAAGAAGCCCAAGTCAGAGGGGAAAGAGCAGGACGAGGCACTTCCTTAAGCATGTTAATTCCAGATTACATACCCCCTTCTGACGAAGATGTTGAATCAGATCCAGAGATACTCAAAGCGTTCAGCTTTTCACGACGTAAGGCATGGAACAACATATGGAACATCATATCGGGGGTGCCTTTAGAAGAGCTACCATCAAAAATTTCCCGATTGTCATCCCAATTTGTTATAATGGGACTCGGTGGTTTTGGGTATGAAAAGATCCATGCTGCGGTGAAACAGATTATTTTCAGGAGGGAGCAAATGCAGACAAGTCGCGAAGATTTGACCAGAGTGAAATTGTCAGTCAACATAGGAGAATTTGAGGCTGCGATATCCCAGGCTGAAGCTGATTATGCTGTCAAGATGAAGGATCTGAAGCAAAAAATCAAAGAAAAGGTCATCCAGCAGGTGCAACTCCAGCAACAGTTAGATGATGTTACTGGGTAACTTGATCAGCTTAATAAATCATTGGATGAAACTCATATGAATGGCATGAAAGCCATTGCAGATGCTAAGAAGGCACTTCAGCAAGCTGAAAAGAGTGAAGCTGGTCAAGTGCACGAGCTTCAAGTAACTGTTGATAAGGCTCAGGATGCTATACATCAAATGAAGAATTATGTTGACAATCTTCTGTAATTCTTGAAAAAGAGAAGAGATTCCAGTCTGTGGATGTCCTTCTAACTCTTGTGTATCAATGAAAAACACTTTTTTCTTCAATCATTTGTACTTGCATTCTTCCATTACCTTCTTCAAATTTACTTAAGCCAATGGGCTTAGTAAGCCTAGTTTGATTTTTACTAGGATTATTACAAATAACCCTACAAACTTTGAACCTTTTAACTGCTCAATATTATCTAAATCATACAAAAAAATGTATATTTAGTGAGCTGGAACTTGACTTTTATTCGGAGTTCCTTTGTCTTTTGTGTGGGCAGTTTAAAGTCATGCAAGCCGGACATAAAGGGGATAATGTTTAAGGTCGAAATAGCTTTGAACGAAAATGGATTAAAATGGATTCAATTCCTTGAAAATTTATCTGAAAACATATTTACCATACTCAAGTATGAGGGAAAAAATGTAAACTATGGCTTAAGAATATTTGAATCTGAGGAATGATATGAAAAAGAGCTAAATAGCATTAGAAGAAGTAGTTTCCAAGAATGAAGTTACTATTATTTAACAAAACCCGTTAGGGGGTTGAAATATGCAGGGCCACCTATGGGCATTGGCTGCATAGTCAAATAAAATAGCATCTTTTGGCTGACAAGTCTGTTATGTGGACTGTTTATGCAAGGCCACCTATGGGCACGTGCTGCATAGTTAGGCAAAAGAACTCTCAGAAATTTACTTTCCTAGTGCTAAAAGCCAGTGAAAGTTTATGGAGATTCAAATTTTCTAAAGCATAGAGTTTGTTGTATGGAAAGAGGTACTTGAATATGGAGAAGATATTTCCAAACAAGAATATCGAAGAACTGGATGAATATCACTCCTACGAAGGTCTGATCCAAACTTAGGGAAGAAGAATAAACCATAGACTTGAATACTTTCAGATCATGAAAAAGGATATGGGAAAAATACGTTAAGGATGGCTATTTTTGCGGATCCCTACATACTGTCGTTTAAGACAAATAAGGACAAAAGTGGCATTCTTCCCAAGAATGAAGTTACTATTATTTAACAAACCCGTTAGGGGGTTGAAAACGTGCAGGGCCACCTATGGGCATTGGCTGCATGGTCAAATAAATAGCATCTCTTGGATGACAAGTCTGTTATGTGGACTGTTTATGCAAGGCCACCTATGGGCACGTGCTGCATAGTCAGGCAAAAGAATTCTCAGAAGTTTGACATTTTTGTGACTATAAGTCATGAAAAGGGTTATGAAGATCTGAAAATATTTAAGGTTTGGATTATAACACATAATGATGGGTATTGTCCAATGTATATAGAGATACATAGGTCAATGATAACCATAATCATGTTGTGGCTGGGTCTTAAATTGAAATTTTGGACTTCACTACGTATCTCATAAGAATGAGAATCAAGCCATACGTAGTTCTTGAAATGTAGTTTAACGTCGTGCAGGACGAAAGTATGAGTGATCTTAGTTTAGGGTCATAGAATTCGGACCATAATAATGAATACACAGTGTGTGTTTTCACGAGGACTTTTCAGCCAAGGGACTGAAAGTGAAATTTGGGGTTAGACCCAAAAGACTTGGGACTGGATTCGAGGGACACTCGAATGTTCCTACGTATCCCATAAGGATGGGAATCAAGTCCACGTAGTTCTAGAACTACCCTTTGTACAAATTTGGTTCGTACATGTGAAGGGTGAAAAGGGGACTTTAGTGCAATGATGGTTTTAACCTAAGATAAAAAGTTTTAGGCATTACCATGTATGTACGTAGTCTTTTGAAAAATGAAAACCATGATTGAAAAAAGAATCAATGTTAATAATGGTTCCTTCTCAAATGAGGAAATCAAAGAATATTGTAGTTTATTGTCGTACCAGACAAAAGTGTTGTATAGTTTAACGTCATATAACAAGGACGAAAGTGAATCAATGTAAAGATATTGATTCCAGGGGTGGTTTCACAAATCATCATCATATGAGATGGTGGTGAACCAATGTGAAGAGATTGTTTTTGGGCTTGAACCTTTGGGAGGTTGCCTACATACCCAGCCTGGAGGGCAAGGATCAAATTCTGTGTAGTTCAATTAAAGAATGAATTAACGATCAAGTTGTTCTTGTGGACAATGATCTAAAAAAAATGTTGTTGGGACTTACACATGGTTAGTGGCCCAAAGGGAGTGTTATGGTTGATGTTCGCTCTAAGCTCACGTGAGTCATACTCGGTGTGAGAAACAAGAGGTAATAACAACCTTAACGATGCACAGTTTAATGTCATGTAGGACATATCAAGGACTTTCTGTACAGTTTAGCGTCATGTAGTTAGGACGATGGGGACAATACAGTTTAACGTCATATTGGACGAAAGGGGGATTGTGCGGTTTTAATGTCATGCTGGACTTTTGATGATTATATAGTTTAACGTCTTTCCGGACGTGAGGGACTTTTATACAGTTTAGCGTCATGTAGCTAGGACGTCACAGTTTAACGTCTTGCTGGACATATTTGCAAATAGTTTATGGTCATATTCATGGACCAGGGATGATGCAGTTTAAAGTCATACGGGACCATTGCTGTATAGTTTAATGTCATATAGCAAGGACGAACTGGTGCTGTACAGTTTAAAGTCATGTAGCTAGGACTAAGGTGAACCAATATGAGGATATCAGTTCTGGGGATTTTTTACAGTTTAATGTCATGCTGGACGATGAAAGTGCCACACAGTTTAATGTCATGTTGCTAGGACACAATATAGTTTAATGTCATCTAGGACATATACAGTTTAGTGTCATGTAGGACATATTAGTAACCAATGTGACAGTTTAACGTCATGTTGGACGATAAGGGAACTGACACAGTTTAACGTCATGTTGGACGATGAAAGTGCCACACAGTTTAATGTCATGTTGATAGGACACAATATAGTTTAATTTCATCTTGGACAAAATATAGGAACTTCTATATAGTTTATTGTCATGTAGGACAAAATCAGGGACTATGCAGTTTAAAGTCTTGCAGTTAGGACTATTGGTGCTGCACAGTTTAGTGTCATGTTGCAGGGACATAAGTGCGAATAGTTTAAGGTCATATGCATGGACCGTACAGTTTATCGTCATGCTGGACGTATTATAGTTTAATGTCATCTCGGACAGAAGTGTGACACAGTTTAATGTCATGTTGGACGAAGTTGTAGTTTAAGGTCATACTGGACCATTGCTGTATGAACCAAATGTAAGAGTCTTGGTTCTGGGAACAATATTTTGTGTTTATACAAAAAATACTTCTTCAGAAATCTGGCATTAGTTGGAGTCGTGATGTGTTCTCCATCCATTGAGATCAAACAGAACCAAAGATTAACTCTTCGTCTGATAAAGACTCTGCCTGATTAGCCTATTTAGGCTGTGCCGTTTGATGGGGCGGTGCCCGTTGCTTTGAAGTAGATGGCATGAAATCTGCCAGAGTCAAAGACAATTTAGGCTTTGATACATACTCATCTTCTCCTGATTCCTCTTTCTTCTTTGAATTGCGCTGCCCTTTTGAGGATTTGTCCTTTGATGGAGGCTTTACTGCAGCTTTTGTAGGAGACACAATTGGTTTCTTCAATTGTGTTCGCAAAATGGAATGGGTCCGATTGATTGTCTTTCTGACCATCCAATCATCATATTTTTTTGCAGTTTTGCTTTTGACTTCCTGCCACTCGCCTCCTTCCTCTGGATCTGTAGCGGTAATACACGCTACATGAGCTGAAGAACCCTTCAATTTGACTTGTCCCAAGTCGACCATCTTTTGTAGGAGGTCTTTAAAGACAAAACACTCCTAGATGGGATGTCCCAACATTTGATGAAAGGGACAATAATTGGGACGGTCTTCATCTCCTTCCTTGTTTGGTCTCTTCGGCACTGGTAATTGAACCAAATTATTTTCCAGAGCTGAAATGAAGTAACCAGGAACTTGCTCACTTCGGAAAGAGTATGTTTTACTCTTCATATCCTCAAATTGTTTTCGTCGTTGATCTTTTTGATCATTTGGACGAAACAACCTTTGTTGTTGGCGTTCAGGAGGTGGAGCCCTTCGAGAAGATGAAGGTTTTGAAGTAGAAATACGTACAGGTGCCTGTTTAAGCATAACTGTAGCAGTTTCTGCTTTACCCATTCTTCTTCCTGGAGCTGATGGAATTACACGAGATTTAACCTTATCCTGTAAAAGGTAATCTTCAATCTGTTGAGCGATTGAAGTAAGGTCTCAAAACCCTCCTGTGTATTTCACAGGGATCAATGGCGTGCGTAATTCGTCACGCAAATTTGCCACACAGATTGGCAACAATTCCTCCTGAGGGAGTGATAAACTCAAGGAATACGTTAATCCCTTCCAACGAGCAATGAAATCAGAGACTCTTTCATTCTCCCTTTGCTTGAAGTTTGTAAGATCGAAAACTGTCATTTTTGGCAAAGTTGAGCTAAAATGAAGAAGGAATTTTTGATGAAGATCCTCCCATCCGATGACTGACCGGGATTGCAAGCTTGTATACCAGACAAAAGCTAGTCCTTGCAAGGTTCGCACGAAGCATCTGAGTTTCACTGCTTCTTGTTGCTCTGGAGTTCCCATCATAGGATCACAACAAGACACGTAATGCATCAAATGTTGTTCAGGGTCGCATGATCCATTGAAAGTAGGGAAAATAGGGTTTCCAAAACTGGATGGAGGAGAAATTGAATCTACCCATTCAGGGTAAACTTTCTTTTCAGGTTGAACTTGTGCCCGTTTCCCTTCCATAGTTTCTAACCGAGCTGTTAATGACTCAATAGTAGTTATTAACTTTTGAGAAACGTCAGGTTGAACTTGGTTTTGGGTAGGTGCAATGAATGGATCTTGGACAGCCGTGGAGGTTGGTGCTGCAACTGATGGTAGTGCTGCCAACCGTTGTTGCGTTTGACCCGTAGGATTAGTCCTCTGCGGGTGTACTGACAAAGGAGGATATTCTTGATCCATCTCAGTAGTTACAACAAATTCCTTCGGCTGTCGGACTTCAGCATTCTTAAGAAGAAGACTACTCTGAAGTAGTTCTGCATTCAACCTTTTTAATTCTTTCATCTCTTCCTCCTGTTGTGCAAACATTTGCTCTAATGAGAGCGATTGACCTCCTTCAGAGGAAGGGTGAGAAGTAACCTGATTCTTTCCTTTCCCCTTATTGGATCCTTTTCGGAGAGGGGAAAGTGGGTTACTTGAAGGAATACCCAGATTTTGGGTAAGCCTTTGATTACGTGTGCGCACACCTTCTTCATTTAGGTCTGTGTGCGCAACTTCTTGAGCAGGAACCTCTTCGTCTGATCCCTCTGATTGAGCCTCATCTGGTGAATCAGCAGCAACGGCAGTGATGACATTAATGGATGCATATTTCATGGAATCCTTTCTATCAGCATTTCTGTGATATTGTCTCCTTCTATGTCCATGATAAGACATGACATTCCGTTGACTTGATCCCTCAGGAATTTCTTGGAGAACCGTCACTTGGAGAGAATCTCCTGACAACTTGGCTCTTCGTTCCTCTTGAGGCTTATTCCCTAATCGAGAGAATACTGACTTTCTCTGAGGGAGGGATTGAAGATTTGAAAAAGTCCCCAGTCCGGTGGACTGGGGGTGTTCCTGTTGCTTCCGCTCAACTCCTCGAATCCCATTTGTTGATTCTGAGGGTTGGGTTAGAGAAGTCCCCAGTCTGGCAAGCTGGGGTGTCTCTTGACGTGCTATGTCTGAGATCTTTTTAAAATCTCTCTTGATCTTGCGAATCTTAGTTCGGAAATTAGCTGGATGCATTAACCTGTATCCACTTTTATCACCTGGTTCAACAGACCGTTGGATGATTTCCGAAACTTCTGTCATTTGATGACGTGTTTGCTCCAGATGAGAGGCTTGTGCAATATTCTCGCCTGCTTGATGTAGGAGCAATTCAACAACCTGTTCTCTATATACTTGACTTTGAGAGGAACTATTTGAAGCTTGATCTCAAGCAAGCTTTTGATTATGAACAAAGCCCATTGACTGTGGCCGGCCATGGGCAATAACATTGCATGAGACCATTTTCGGCGGGCTCTGCTGACCGGAAATCACTGTGAAATGTAGTGCTCCGTGAACACCCCATCCTCTGATATGAACATTAGATGGAGCATTGGAAATTAACTGACGCAATCTTCTTAGTGCGCCAAGGCATGAACGTTGAAGGGTTCTTTGTTGCTTTTCAGCCTTCGGATACCGAGAGACTGATAGAGATGCCAAATCAATCTGGCGTTGTAACCCTTCTATTATCTTAAGATGATTTTCATATTCATCGTAAGATAATACCTTCTTCTTTAATTGACAAAGAGTTTTCCATATGTTGAGACGAATATCATGGATTCCATTATCCGTCAACATCTTTGGAATGTCGTACTGGCAGTCAGCCAAAGGCCAAAACATGACTGGTACTTCACCTTTTGCCAGTTTTTTCCTCATGTTCAGCATTTCCTCTTTATCATTAAATGAAGATTCTTCTACCTGTTTGGACCAGAGTTGGTGTTTCCTTGTTGCTTCATCGGATTCAACAAGATTGGTAGAGGAATCACTATTCATGCTGGAAGATGAATGACCCAGGGAAGGTTCGGAGAATAACCTGAACCCCAAGCTATCTTCTGATGGAGAAAGAGTTTCACCTGCCGATAGTAAAACTTCAGACATGACTGGTTTTACGTTTGCAAGTGCCTCGAGATAGGAGGGCTTTCTCGTCACTACATTGCCTTCTGAAGAATTTTCGAGACAATGTGAATCACTACTGCCGAGAGGACTTTCACAGCGAAGTTCATCACCATGAGGA